>CM070534.1:12674198-13274198 GCA_036346415.1 Raddia guianensis | reverse complement strand
TTGGGTTAATGGGAAAAAAAGCAACATATAGAATCCATAGAAGGGAAGGTGCGTAAAAAGAAAGTAAGGTGTAATGGAGGTGGGAAGACAGAGCTAGCGCAAAGCGCATTTGCATGAGTAGAAAAGCTAAAAACACACCTGAAAGTGGTGCGGTAGGGTCTGTAGAATTGCTGCGCTTTGGGAGTGTCCTAATAGCTATACTTTGGCTGTGATGTGCCAAACGATGTTGTGCAGTTTCTTGTACATTGTTATGTTGGTTGATGTTAGGTACGATGGTTGCTGACTGGTGCGTATGGTGGGACAAACTTGCGGGAGCAGAAGAACCAAAATCCATGGCACATTGTCTTCGGGCGTGGCCCCGGCCCCGGCCCCGTGGCTGGGTAACATGACGCTCATCTGTGGACATACAGCAAAAATGAGGCAAACACAAAAAAAAACCAATAAATAGGATCTATACAGTGGAAGGTAGATAAAAATGAAAAAAGGTGTAATAGCGGGCCGAAGGCAGAACTATTGTAGAGGACTTTGCGTGAGTAGTAAGCTTGAAAACACACCTGAAACTCCTGCAGTGTGGTCGATAGAACTCTTACGTTTTCTGGATGTCTTAATATCTATATGTTGGCTATCATGCGGCAAAATATCTGGGAAAAAAATGGAAGCAATAAATATGAATGGAAGAGACCATGCAGATTGTTGTACGTATTGAATTATGGTAGTGTCAGTAAGCGATGAACCAAATTAAATAGGGGATGATAAAAAAAAACCCACCAAGGATGGTAGGACATGGTTCGTCGGTACTAACTTGTGATCCAATAAACATTGATGAACCATCAGCGGGAGGAACGACAGTACGAATCGGTATAGGTAAATCAGCGGGCATTGACATACGGCGCCTAATTGCTCGACGTGACGGTAGACGAAAATCTGAAGCAAATTCTTGGTGGAAGGTTGCAACATGGGGCACGGACTCCAGGGAAGAATCAGCAACAGTGGCATCTATAATGCAAGGTAACAGGCCAAATATATAACACCACACATGCACCAGAGGGAAACATCGAGGAAGGAATAGAATTCGATAATACTCTATAGCAATAACCGACTCACCTGCGCATGGCCGATTTGGGGAATCTAAGCTTTGCCCATGACTCGATGAAGTGGACATTGTCTGAGATGGGTGCGAGTCTATGAACAAATGGAGAAATAATGAAACCAAAAAAAAGTGACTGATTTATAACAAAGAATCTGATATACAGTGCAGAGGTAAACAACATAAATTTAGTTGCATGTTCTATGATCCTCTCAGCATACAATGGCATCAAAGGCTAAAAACACATATAAGTAAATCATGACTTAGCACGACACCATCCAAGTGCAACATAAGGAGATTTGCATAGAAGAAAAGCTCAGACGAATACTCCAATTCTAGAAGCAAACAGATCTTTGTGAGGCATCTATGCTCCAGGTTAAATTAAATTTTAAACTATAGCCAAAAGATTGCAGGCATGGACTGATTAGCTCTAGCCTAATGTAGTGGACTGATAATCAGGTTGAGGCATCCACATCCATAATGAACTGCAGCCAGAGGATAGCAGGCATTCACTGATTAACTCTAGCCTAATGTAGTTGGCTGGTAACCATGCTGAGCCATTTAAATCCACATCCATACTCATCTATGCTGCAGGTTAAATTAAATTTTAAACTATAGCTAAAAGATTGCAGGCATGGACTGATTAGCTCTAGCCTAATCTAGTGGACTGATAATCAGGTTGAGGCATCCACATCCATAATAAACTGCAGCCAGAGGATTGCAGGCATTCACTGATTAACTCTAGCCTAATGTAGTTGGCTGGTAACCATGCTGAGCCATTTAAATCCACATCCATACTTGGGCACTAACAGGTGTAGGTCAGGTTATTATGTTGAGATTTTAGGAAGCGAACCCACGAAAACCGCGGGTGGAGTAAATCCGACAAACACACTGGTACCGAGTAAACGCGAAGGAAGGGGATTGCAGCCACGTTTGAAGGTACATAGCAGAGTAAGTAACTAAGATTTAGGAATTCGGCGTAATAACGTAATTTGTACCTCGTAGGCGTTGATAATCTCTACCTTGTAGGCGTAATGAACCCCAAGGAGGAGGAGGCGCGGTGGAGGAGGGGAGGCGGAGGAGGGGCGGTGGAGCCGGCACGGGAAGCGAGGCGGGCGGAGGGAGGGCGGAGGAGCGGGAGGAGGCGGCGGGGAGGCCGGCGCAGGGAGGAGGCAGAGGAGGCGCGGGGGAGGGAGGCAGAGGAAGCGCGGTGGTGGAGGGAGGCAAGTGGTGAGGAGGCGCCGTGGAGGGAGGCGTGCGGGGCAGCGCGGTTGAGGAGGCAGAGGAGGCGTGGGGAGGGAGGCAGAGGCAACGCGGTAGAGGGCGGCGCGGGGAAGGGCGGCGGAGCGGGGGAGGCGGCGCGGTGGAGGATGGCGCACGGTGAGGCGACACGGGGGAGGGAGGCCGGCGAGGTGGAGGAGGGACGGTGGGGCAGCGCGGTTGAGCAGGACGTGGTGGAGCCGGCACGAGGGAAGAGGGGAGGCGGCAGGGAGGGAGGAGGAGGCGGAGGAGGAGGCGAAGCAGCAGTGGAGGCGCGCGGTGAGGAGGCGCCGTGGAGGGAGGCACGGGGGGCGGCGCGGGGAGGGAGGCAGAGGCAACGAAGCGGAGGGCGGTAGGGCTGCAGAGGATGGGGCGGACGGGAGGCCGCACGATGGGAAGAGAAGGCATCGGACGGCAAGGACGGAGAGGAAGCAGGAGGAACAGTGTAACAGTAATGGGAGTCCGTACTTCTCTACGATTATAGAGAAGGATGGATATCGGGTATTTAGTTTTACCTTTTTGGGAGTGCGGTTAGATCCACCCATGTTTTTTTTAAGTTTTGAAGAAACTCATTTGTTTTGTTGACTGGACTTTTTGCTCTTTTTCAATAATTTGATACGTAAAATAAATTTATTTAAGGCCATGTTTGTTTCAGCTTAAATTAAACTTTTTTAAATGAAAAGTTGTTATTTTTGTATAAGGCAAATGATGTAATACTTTTTAATCATTTTTGTGGGTTTTAAATAGTTTTTTTTAGAGTTTGTAAGATAATTTTTTCATAATTTTAAACTCTTTAAGACGTCTTTTGAGGGGTCACAACTTTTTCAGATTAAAATTTTCAGCAACTTTCAGCTCAAACAAACGAGGCCTAAATTAGAAATAGTAAAACCACCATACGGAGCTATTTGTCATGATTTCATAGATAGGTTATCTAAAATAGATCAATTCATAGTTTGGGGTTGATTGGACTTTCTTGACAGAGCAGGTAAAATTAACTTATTCCTTTAAATACCCCTTAAAGATCAAACGTTCTGGCTTTTCTTTCTTTTTTGAACTAACCATTAATCATCACCATTTTACCCCTCTCTTCATGAGGACATCCCCACAAAAGATACAATCACTGCTCCATCTCAAAAGATACAATCACTGCTCCATCTTTCATCTACATGCACTCATGTTGCTTCAACTGTTTCTTCTTCCACTACATCATCTTCGACGTCCAAAGGCCTCAATATGCATGCTCGAAATTTCAAGCATTCATTACTAGATCCTTGCATCGTCTACTTCCCAATTATGGCCCACACTGTCGTAGAGAGTCTCGTGTACAGTGTAAGGTGTGTCTCCTCACATAGACGAGAAGAACACCGGAGATTTTGGGGTTTGGAACTAAAAGTGTACGGCCGTGAATAGGAATTGTTTGGCCCTCCTGAGGTGAGGGCTTCTTTATTTATAGAGGAAGCATGGGCTTAGGGTTTGCAATAATGATGCGAAAAGACCCCGTCGACCTGCTTCAAGACGATTGATCATAGACCAACAACGTATACATCATGGCATCTCTTACCAGTGCGTGGGAGAACTAGACTACCCCTGTAACCCTAATCCCTCGAAGGCCCCCATGGGCCTCTCAGGGTCCTACATCCCAACAGCTGGACCATTGGGAGCTGCCCTCCTAAAGTAAAAGATGTCTTCTAGGCCTTGCATCCTAACTGGACCTCCTGCTCCTAGAGGGCTTGGACATCTTTGGGTCACTGCTGGGGGTCTTCGAGTTCCCCATGTCATCTCCAATAGCGAGGTCTTTGCCGGGGGGTCTTCTCTGTCTTCGGCTTTCTTGAGCTTCGCGTTCCCTCTGATGACATACACGAGCCTTGAGGCCCGCGACTTCTCGGCCTCCCTAGGCCATCTGGTACCTTCGGGGTATCACCTAGCTGTTAGAGTGTACCTTTGGGATTGCTGCCTTAAATTTTTAGAAAATGGAGGGGGGGCGGGGTGCTTCTACAACACACACCTAGAGGAAGGCCCACATTGAAACCCAAGTTGCTGGTTCGGCCAACTAGCAGTACACATCACCGTTGGTGGTAGTTGCAACAACCTTATTAACATGGACATAAATTAAGAAGTTTGGCCTGACCACGACTCCACTACCACAGCCATATGAGATTGAGTGGCTCAATTCTACGTGTAACGTTTAGGTAACAAAAACTATTCAAGTACCTATCTCTATTGGTTCCTATCACAATCATGTTGAATGCGATGTTATGTCCATGGATGCATGTTCCATTATATTAGGTAGACTGTGGATTTATGATATTGATGTTGTTCACCATGGTAGGACCAATAAGTACACTTTCACATTTATGGGAAAGAGTTATATTTGAGAACCAATAACACTTGTTGAATTACTTAAGATGAATGCACCGATAGCTGCAAAAGAGAAATTGAAAAATGCTAGTGGTAAAAATAAGAACATAGCTAAAGAACTAGACCCACAAGATACAACAAATGTTAAAAAAATCTAAACAAAGGAAGAAGGGGATATCTTTGTTAGCTAATGTAACACAATCATTTGTTACTTTGTCTTTTGTTGCCACTAAGCTTTTGCAGGACCATAGAAAGAATCAAGGATGACTCCAAGGATACAACCGTTGCTTTATCTTCGTCTACATGCACTCCTATCGCTTTGACCATTTCTTCTTCCACTACGTCATCTTTGACGGTCGGAAGCCTCAATCCGCATACTCGACCTTCAAGCCTTCATCACCGGATCCCCACATCAAGTCCACTTCCCAAGGACATACCACACCCATAGGAAGGCCCACATTGAAGCCCAAGTCGTCGGTTCAGCCATCTAGCAGCACGCCAACTTCAAACGGCCATAAATCGGGCTCCCAAACTCTAATTTTAGCGATCTACCATTTATTGAAAAGGTTAGTAGATGAGATTTCCAATGATAACCCATGGCCAAATTTGTGTAGAGATGGAAAGCAACTCGGGCCAGAAACTCAAGTGTGTTGTGCCACATTTCTTTTGGGCCCAAGGACTACGTATCTTTAGGGTTTGGTGGTGATGGCCACTGCCCTTGTGTTGGGCGCACCTCTAGCTGTAGGCGCCCCTCTACATATGGTCGCGACCTACTTACATTGTTTTTTAGGTTTTGTTGTGTTTGGTAGATCCCGTGTGTGTCCCTCCTCTTGTTGCTTGTATTGACTAGACCATCCAACATGAGAAACAGAACCTCAACTGTGTTCTTCAGTTATTAATACCAATTTCAGATTGCTTCTTACTTTGTTCTTGCGAGTTTCACATTTTCTAGGAGAGATTAAGGTGAATCATGTTAGACACGGTTGTTGCGATCTGTTTGGGTGGCTTTGCAATTGTCGGTTATTGCCCTCGCTGGTTGGTAACCAAGATTGTGAGTTCAGCATCTTCCAAATCGAAGTATCGCTTATCAGAAGATTAGACCGACTCGTGTGCGCTTCATCTCTCTTCACCTAAATTACGACCAATATGTCCTTCCCTTTATGCATTTATCTCTCCTTCATTGATGTGCAGTAGCACTATCAGCCATGGGTGGAAGATGCACTTGGGACGTCATTGAGGTCTAGGGACCGCTACGACGTAGATAGAGGCCACGAGTGTATGGTTATAGTGTGGCTGGAAAAGGTGAGAAGAGCGAGGCACCGGTAGTGAATCAGAGAAGGGATGCCACGTTGACACATTCTTTGGACTTGGAGAAGAGATTGATTGGGATTTTACTAATGGCAACTGATGGGTGATTTCAGGGAAAAATTTATAACAGATTTGTTATTTTTTGTGAACAAACACCAATCCTTAATTCGGTCGATTGCTTGGACCCCTTTCTCCTCCCTCACCTTTCCTTTTTGCCTACTACATTGCTTTGCTAGTCTTTTTGCTTCTCAAATCTTTCCTCACCATCTTTTCTCTACTTCCCATGCCACCACCATCATTGTTAGAACTTCGTCGTTGGATTAGGGTTTTGGGATCATTGGGTTAAGTATAGGTCCACCATGCTCCCTAGACATAGAATTCCTAAAGAGATGGGAGTCATGATGGTGGTAGGAGATGATGATAGTCTAGTGAGCCCTAGGTTGCATCACTATTGTAGGGCTGATACTCCAACATGATGGATGTGAAGCTTTGTGTCAACTCCGATCCAAAGACCATCTAGGAGATTCGTGTCACCTTCACTCACAAGACGCTAAGTGAATCCATGTGTCACCTTCGCTCGAAACCCTCATTAAGGCTCACGTCACCTTCACTTAAAACACCTTCATGGAGTCTTGCTTCACCTTAGTGAAGGATCGGTGATGTCGCCTAGAGGGGGTGAATAGACATTACAAACTTTCAATCCCTTTGAAATGTGGAAGCTGCTGACTCCGGGCAGTCCGGTCCTAAACCCCGGATAGTCTGAAGTACGAGAATCTCCGGCCCAGAACACCGGATACTCTGACCTGTGTACAGAGTTAAGGCTAAATCATGAACACGATCTACAACTCCGAGCTATTACCTGCACCAAAACTGAATCCACACCACAAGAGCAAGTAATAGCACACGAGGGTGCTAGCCAACAAGTATAAGCACAAATCAAACTAAATCAAGTTGGAGAGCGAATTGAACCCAAGAGCAAAAAGGAGACCCGAAGATTTGTTCCTGAAGTTTGGATCCTTGAGGAGATCCTGCATCTCTGTTGAGGAAGGTTCGGTCACACTTGAGCCCGGGTCTCTTTTATCCCTTTCACTCACCGAGGTCGCACCAAGACCCGTCGGTTCCACTCCTTGATTCCTTCCCATCCGGATGTGGAATTGAACCTTCACAAACTCCCTCAACACACCACACAAAGCCTTGGTGCCTCGAGATGACACCTAGCCGTCTAGGAGTCCTCAACATACAAGAGTAACAAATGCCCACAAATAATGAACTTAGAGATGAACTCAAGTGCTCAAAGATCAACTCTTCTCACTTAGCACTCACACCCTCTCCCGACTCTTCTCACAAAGAGCATCACTTAGATCTAGAGTGGAGGGTGCTTAGGGGGCTCAAGAATGAGAGGATATCTCCTTAGAAATGCAATGCCATAGCATTACTTTGCAAGTGGTAGGGAGGAGGCTTTAAATAGAGGAAACCCCAAACTAGCTGTTGGGGCTGGTATTCGGCACACTCTGGATACTTCGGTCCAAACTCCGGATAGTCGATATGATATACCTCCAACAAATAGAGAACCTGAAATCTTGAAATTTTGGACACTCCGGACTCTCATGTATCAAATACTCCGGTATGAAAAACTTCCAGCAACCAGAGACCCGAGAATTTCAAATTTCGGACATTCCAGACTCATAGGTTCCGGATACTCCGGTCCGAGCCCGACGGGAACAAACGTAACTTCTTACTCCGAACTCTGTTTAAGTGATCTTAGGCTCTACGAAAAACTAAGAACAAGAGGTACACAACCCACAGGGTCTCGCTACTAAAATTCCAATGGATAGAAGCAACAAACCTAGGGAACCCAAAGCCAACCCCGAATCTTACACGCTTCAACACCCACCAACACTTCCCTCTTTCAATCTTTCACAATGATTGATCACTTGAGCACCTGAGACATATCTAAACCATCTTTCGTCGCATCCTTCTTAATACGACAGTCCTTACACTCAAATTAAAACTCGAAAGATTACAAGCCCAGGAATAACCATTTCCTGTCTTTTTACTTGATGTCGATGTTCCATGCATCAAATCTTAATGCATCGTGCATGATGACCTTCACATAATGATTGATGATGTCTTCGCCGTGTCAACCTTGACTCAATTTACCTTATGAGATTCTCATCCCATTGACTTTGACTCGATCATCTTTCTCGACGATCATCCCATCAAATCAACCTCGACTTAGTCCTCAACTCTTGGTGACATCGCCGTCTTGTTGACCTCAACTTAACCATCATATTTCAACATACCTTGATCATCACACACTCATGGGACCTAATCCTTTACAAACCACTCTAAGTCTCAAAAGTTCAATAGATATGTATAAGTTTGATATTCAAGAGCAATTAAGTGTCACAAGTGTTTTACATAAAGAAGCACAATATAAATGAAAACACTTACCAAATGAAGATTCTCTACTTAGTGCATCATGAAGTAGAGAGATGATTAAGCTCATGCAAATCATTGATTTCATAAACACAACTCCACTTAATGATGCACATGAAGATATAGTCAAGACTTACACATGTACAGATTCATATTTGAAGTAAGAGCAAAGTTGTAAACCAATCTAGATTAAAATTCACTAAATTAAGTACATGTGAGAATATTCATGGATAGCATATATGCACAAAGCCATTTAAACACGGTGAAGTTTATTTAGTGCACCGATTTAGATAATCACTAATATTCATGACATACCATAGAAAAGATCTTATAGAGCAAACAGCATGTTTATAATATATTTATGCTCAAATAAATATGACATGATATAAAGAGCATGAATCTGATCACCCAATAACATGTGCTTACACAAATGAGTTGCATACCCAATTAGCAATCCATCTTATTTGCATAAATGAGATCAAGGAAGATGAATAATTAAGTGTGTTAATCTCAATGAAATGATTAGCATAAGACATACCTTTAAGGATGGATAGCTTGTTCACTTGACATATATGATTGTCCACTAAATAGGATGAGACTAAACCAATCTTGACAATAAATATATTAGTCTCATTGCAATAAGCATATTTGAGGCGTGTCATTAAACAAGTATTAAACCAAGCATTGTCACTAAATGTGCATTTACATTTAGCTCAAGCATAATGAAAAACACTAAGCCTTCTAGGTGGCGAACTAGGGGCATATGATAGTTAAGGGCCAACGTAGGCCATGACCCCATATATTTTTTAGTATATCTATGTATATATAAGAAGATAGTAATGGTGTATGTTATATAGGGCTTAAAATTGATAGTTTGATCATCTCTAATCCATATATTTTAAACCTGGAAGAGTTTTTTTTTTAAAAAAAAGAGTCAGACTAGGGGACAAGATCCTATCGCGATGGGAGAATGTCGTGACAAGGCTAGCCTAGGCCCCATTTTTCCACCACGCCGGTGACCTACCAACCCCTTTTTTTATTTTTCTTCCCCACTCGGCCTCTTGCTCAGAGCGCCTCGCCCATTACCTCTGCCACCATCCATGGTCCTCACTCTACCTTCTTCGCTCTCTTTGCCACACCACCTTGCCTAATCTAACTGTGCCGATTGGCACCTTTAATTGTGTCGTTTGACATGCCTCCGTGCCACTGATCTCGCTGACTCTACACTGGAGCGTCACCTCGACTACCATGCCATCTGTCGCACCCTTGTCTTTACCAACCGTGGTCGTCGTGCCCATGATATGCACCCTGTCAGCCACACGCTGCCTCTGCATCAACACGATGCGACACATGCTCTATGTACTACTCGCACAGCCTTGTGCACGCATGCCACGACCGTTCCCAGGTGTCGCTCGTGCCGGTGTGTGGTTGTGCCCGCTGCGCCTTATGCTCTGACATTCTCTACAGGCGCTACTCACGCTGGCCATGCATACACGCATCGTGACATGCCTAAGGTTAGCTTCAAACCAAACAGACCCTTCATCCGCGCCATGCTGGCTCCATTTTCGACCATGTCGCCCATCATTGTCTATGTCCACACCACCGACCATCCTCTGACTGCTGACATCATGGTTATGGCGGCATCCATGGCTTGGCAGAGAGAGAAGAGAGAATGGGAGAGGAGGATGAAGGGTGATGTGGTGGGAGATGTTTAGTTGGCCGTCCCGCAAGGCATCCACATGGACAAAAAAAGCACATCAACATTCACATAAGAGAAAACCATCCCAAAAGTGGGTTTGACAGTGAAAGGATTGGCCCAGTTTGGTTTCAATGATTAAGGGATTGACGAAATCTGGTTTTTTAGTCTAGGGACTAATTTGGTCCATTTGGCATAGTTTAGGGGCCATTTTGAGTTTTTTTTCTTGACAAAAATAGGTGTTCGTTGCATTTAGATGGGTAATCACC
Organism: Raddia guianensis; assembly: GCA_036346415.1. NCBI lineage: Eukaryota > Viridiplantae > Streptophyta > Magnoliopsida > Poales > Poaceae > Raddia > Raddia guianensis. The sequence continues at coordinate 13,263,781 of CM070534.1, read as the reverse complement.
TAATAAAAAAGGTCAAAAGGATCCTATCTCGACGACGTCTAGTAACGTCAAATGAGAAGATAAGACGATGAAACATTAAGGCCTCACATCAGACATATCGCTGAATGGTTGGACGATAGGTGAAAACACGAACCCATATGTCAGAGCTATTGTCCAACTAGGAAACCAAGTTGCCAACATAGAATTAGGTGCTGTCTTTGTCTAACGGTTGACCAACTATCGTCCAACGGTCAGATGATAGATGCCCGCGAGCCCACCCATTGCTTTTTATGGGGCCTAACCGGTGACCACACCTGTTTATAAGGGTGACCACACCTATTTTATAAATAAATATTAAAATAATAAAAATCATCAATATTGGACATTTCGTGTGCTGGATTTCCTAATAGGAGGAGACCAACATAGGAGGTTGGATTTGGAAGCTTCGAGCACGCTGGGAGATTGACATGAGTGACACCCAATTCGAACGCCTCGCTTCAAAAGACATTAAGTTCGGTCGCCTATAACACCGGACATGCGAATTTGTGATCCTAGTAAAATTCTTTCTATTTTTCTCAATTTATTATTGATTTACCCTTTTTAACCCACGTGACTTTACTGTTTTGCCCCTACTACGGTGCGGTGCAGTTGCGCGTGATTTCGAGCGGGCATGGGAGAGAAAAATTTCAAACTCTACCATTTTTCAATTTCAAACATATTTTAAAAAATTGTCAGATTTTAAAATTTTGAATTTGACCAAATTTTAAAATTCACCTAGATTTTGAAAATATAAAATTTGGTCAAATTCAAAATTTTGAAATCTGACAATTGCAATGGATACAGCGTATTTTTATTACATTATAAAATTTTGTCCAAAATCAAAATTCGTGCATATTGATGAATACAACAGAGGGCTACAGTTTAATGTTTTGATCTAAGGGCATTTTGGTCAATTCAGGTGGAGAAAGATAAGAAATAGTTTAAAAAGATAATAAATAGGTATAATATCACTGGAATTATAAATTTATGCATACGGTGTTGTACATGTCGGTGTCATACATGTCAGGACTATCGAAATTAATGTCACCCGTAACCGGACCAACGAAAGTCTCGAGGGTATTCTCCCGAGCACGCTAGTAGCCCACCCCAACTCTGAAGTCAAATCCCAATTTCCGCCCAGTTCGGTCCTCCTGAATCCTGACGGCTCCGGTGACCCGTCGAGCATCGCGGCTCAGCCTCCCCCGCCCGCCATGGCGATCCCCGCTGCCTCCCTCGCCGTCCGCTCTGCTGTCGGCGCCGCGCTGGCCGCCATCATCGCCGCGCGCGCAGTCCGGCGCCGTTCCCTGGACGCCTCGGGCGGCGTCGCTGGGTTCGTCGTGATGGCTATCCACCTCGCCTGCGGCTACAGGTACGGCGCGCTGCTGTTGGCCTTCTTCGTCACGTCGTCCAAGGTGACCAAGATCGGCGTGGACCGCAAGCGCCGCATCGAGGAGGACTTCAAGGAGGGGGGCCAGCGCAACTGGTAAGGGGCGCCGGGATTTTCAGAGATAGCCGATGCTACTACATGTATTCCTGAGTTGGAAGCAACCAGTGAATCCCAACCAAAATCTATATCCTGCTTGAGCTCGACTTCCACATGTCAAACGGGTGCACCGATACTATCATTGTTTCTATAGAACATGTCCTGGCCAGTTTCTTTAGAAACTCTAAATTAGTACTACCCGGTCATAAAAAGAAGTCGACGTTGACTTTTGGACACGTCTTTGACCAGTTGTCTTGTTCAAAAATTTAGTTCAAATGCGTAAAAACTAAAAAATATAAGGCTCAGTTTTTTTCAGCTTAACGGCTTAACAGCTTAACGAATTATCTACTTTTTAAAAACACTTATGCTTTGAGTTTTTTGAGTCCGTTTTTTCGCTGTTTTGAAGGTGGGTCCTAACACTTTAGAAAGCAAGTCAAATGAAATGTATACGAATCTCGAGACTATCTCAAGAAACTCGAAATTCAGTCATTTTAGCCGTTCAGCTATTCAGATCAGCTCAAAAGAACAGGGCCTAAGTCATACTTAAAATACATTTAATAATAAACCAAATCATAATAAAATAAATAATATTTATATAACTTTTTTGAATAAGACGAATGGTCAAAGGCGTGTTCAAAAGTTAACGGCGACTTCTTTTTGTGACCAGAGGGAAGAGGGAGTAGTAAACTATGCCCGCCCTCAACTCTAAATAAAAAAGGACCCAAGTTCTAGCAAATAGTGCAATAGCTACTGCGTTGGTCATCCTATTGGCAATAGTAACTAGGGGCAGGCAAGATAAATGCTTGAACTGGAATGGTTCAAAGGTTATTACTGGTATTATAGGTGGTATAACTGTCCGTTATTGATATGCAATGGAAACGCTTGGTCATTAGTGGAGGTATGTAAATGGACATAAAGCTAGCTGCCACTAGAAATGTTAAACTATGCACCCACCCTCTGAATTTAGTAGCTTTATTAACCTGCTCCTGTTGCAACACCTTGCAAAAGATTGCTATGATTTAACAACTAATGATTGTTCTAACACAGCCGAGCATATAGTGCTCCGACACTTCCTACGCAAGTATGAGCATTGTTTTTGTATATTATATAAGATTGTTTCTCTGTACCTTTTCTTTTAATATTTGAAGTGACCCAAATATTGGGAAATGACTTACCACTTATGTGGTTTATGCTTGTACTTGTGTAAACTATAGCTTGATAGCAACACTTTCCAGTACGGTGGAACGTATGCTGTTTATAAAGAACTTCTACAATGCTAATTGTTTCCATAAGTTGCTTTGTTATGCCAGCATAGTTGCCTTATAAATTTACTTATCCTTATTATATCTAGAATATATTCCTGGTTACTTCTATAACTAGCTAGAAAAGCCTGCACTCTGACTAAGAAGTACAGAAGCAGAGCTGATGCAACGTGGACAATCCTATACAAAATGGCAACAGTAATGAGCCAAGATTACAGTTGTTTGGAAGTCAGTTTTCAGAACTCCTTAAGTATTTTCATAAAGAGACTGTTTGGAAGGAATGGATTTCACATGAAACAATCCAGTTCATGCAGGAATTTATGAAAGTTCCTGCTTCCCAAACGCTGCGGAAGATGCCATCATAGAAATGCCTATATGTTCAAACTTACAATTTAATACTATTGTGTGTCATCAGGCCACAGGCAGTGGAAGCAATATACCAGTTTCTAATGAAGTAAAACTGTTGTAAGTTTGAAGGAATAATTCCCCAAATTCTAAAATTTTCAATTGCTTTGATGGAAAATGCATTATGGATCAGTTTGTCTATTTTGTCAGGACTGTTGTAAAACTGTTAATACACTTTCTTAGGGACCATCATGTAATTGATGGAACAACATATGTTTAGTTTGTCACATAAGTCCTGTTTGATTCACCTTACATTAAAATGAAAAGCTATCGCAGGAAATTTGTTATTTTTGTACAATCTATCAAAGTAACACTTTGTAATCATTTCTCTTTGGGCTTTTAGTGGTTCTTCTCAAAGATCTCAAAAATATCTTTTTAATATTTTTTTCTTTCATGCCTCTTTTTGAGAACTCTCAACTTTTTAGATTATAATCTATCTTAGAGTTTCAGCCCAATTAAACAGGGCCTTAGCTGAAATTAACAAATATTGTGAACCTTTTTTATGTAGACAAGTGATATGTTTTGTGGAGACACAATAGCTGCTGATTTGCCTACTTCATTTTTTGCTACCGTATCTTACTATTTTGTTTTATACCTTAAAGGATCCAAGTTCTAGCAAATAGTGCAATATCTACTATTTTGGTCATAGTATTTGCAATAGTGACTGGCGGGCAAGATATCTGCTTGGACTCAAATGGTTCGAAGGTTATAACTGGTATAATAGGCGGTATAATTGGCCACTATTGCTGCTGCAATGGTGACACTTGGTCGTCTGAAATTGGTGTTCTCAGTGATGAACAACCACGGCTTATTACTACTCTGAAGGTATGTGTTTCTTTTGTGGTTCAGATGTTCCTTCCAGTCATGGTTACTTGCATAATTCTAGCTTCTGCCATATTTGTGTGTACATGTGAATGTGTTGCCAGCCTGCGAAATTTGGCTAGTTATTGGCCTATGGCTACTTTTCCAGAACTGTTCTTAGCCAAACCTACAATCCATGACTTGTTCACCTCAAATTTAACCATATGACCCCACCACCTTTGTGTTCCAGTCCCCAAGAAAATGATCTGCATTAGTGAATTGGCTTAACTTTTTGATCATGCCACTCATACAAAGCAATGAGAAAATGTCTTTGTCATCAAATCTACACAAAAGCTAAAGCATCCATGTCACTACAGTTATTCTCAAAAGAAGTCATCACAGTTAGCAAACGTACAGATCTAGAGATACTAGTAATGTGGCCATCGTATATGATGATACAAATGCTCAATTGTTTATAGACTGATCTGCATACCATATGTAATATATAAATGTAAATGATATTTTTTAATGATTGTGTGAACCTGCTCTAGATGTGGAATGACACTCAGGGTCAAAGATTGCGTACTTATATCATCCAGTCATGCCCTTATAGCAGACCTTAATTCTAGATTCTAATTGGGCTATGTTTATTGGAATTGGGCATCCAACCATGTAATGCTTTCTAGTTTTTTCCCCTAATACATTATTCTGTAAAGAAAGAAGGTGGTTTTTTTTTGCTCAGGTCATAGAAGGCAACCTGGCACATTCTGACTATAAATTGTTAATTTTTTCCCAATTACACTATTACGACAATTGACTATTGCCACAAACTAGGGTAAATCAAAGGAACAACAATTGTCTTGCCCAAATGAGAGGAGGCCGATGACACCTCAATCCTCATGCCCGGTTCAGCAAATTTTTTATTTGTTTACCAAAAACATATTCACATGTGTGTCTCGGTTGATAAATAGCATGACATAACTAACTTGCGTATCTATGGTCATTAGACACATGCAGAGGGCTAGGTTTTGCATAGCCTGCCCACGCATGCAGCGCAATAGCAGCACACGTACAAATGCAGATGGAGCTGGTCAAGCATGTGGGAGCCAGCTAATGGGCCTGCGAACTTAGGAGATGGCGCTGTTGCATAACTGCGTCTGCATTGCGACCTGCTCACATGTGAGAAGTGTAAGTACCACCACCTCAGTGGTGGAAGCTGGGGGCAACAACATGGGAGTTTATAATGGACCTAGGTTCTGCCTCGGGACAATTCCTTGTGTGCCACTAAAAAAATTATAATCCCTCGTATGCCATCATGTGCGTATGACATGTGAGGTCGTCTGAGTGTGTGACATGTAGGCCCAGTGGCATATAGGGTATTTCATTTTTTTTAGTGGCAGACAAGGTATTTTCCCGCTCTGCCTCAGTTCAAGCACCTGGAGCTGTTCTGTTGTAAAACCTACAATGAGCGGCAGCTGGGATGGGTATTTGGATGAGCTATGCAGCCTATGCTAGTTGAAATCTTGATAGATATTTAGATATGCACAATTCCGGATATCCGGATCCATTGGATATTGCACAAATCAAATACGAACTAAATCCGAAAGGAAAATATCTGGGTTTGATTGGATCCGAATTTGGATCCAAAAATACCCGATCCGATAGGATCCAGCTAGTCCTGATCAAGGTGATCTAAAACTATTTTCATCCCTAATAGTATCCCTTTTATAGGGATTACTTACTCGAAACCTAACAAGGCAATCTTTAATCTACAGTAACTAATCTAAAAGCGGTCAATCTGCTACAGTAACTAATCTAAAAGCGACTAACCTGCTACAGTACCTGCTCTAGGTCTCTTGATTAGTTAGAAGTCTAGTCCCACGTGCTACAGTACCAAGGTATTGTTCTTGGTGACCATGGGCCACTGCCAATGACACCACACCAATTCGGGATATGCAGCTTGTTCTCATCCTTGAGCTGCTAGCTGGTGGTCAGGGTTCAAGGTTTAGGAATTCCCAGTTCCCATGATGAAGCAAGTTCACAAATCCATTCGTCTGAATGCTAACACAACTTGAACCACACTCACTGCGCAGCAGTGTATTGCAACAAGCCACCTCCTGCTGTGCCGAAGAATCTGTCCATAAGCAGTGGTCGATAGCCACAACTTGACCTGGAATCGTGCTGACCTAGAATGCCCGGCAGTGGGTGACCGCTGTTGCCCAGCTTGGAATCATGCTACCTTGGGATGTCTGATGCTGAGTTTATCTTTCACACTTTGTTGTTGATCACACCATACAAAAGATCCATAATGCCTCTTGTGATGTCGCATCGCCTTATGTGAGATGTTGGGGAAACCATGGGCACCTTCCTTGATGACAACCCCATGGTCTACCCGTCCATCACACCGTTAATGGCGTTCGCCGCCTCGCATGAAATGGCGGACAAACAGTGAGCATCACTATGGGTGACTATCCCGTCATGTCCCCACTCTCTCCATGTCGATGCTGGTGGTGACCCTTCCCTCACACATTGGATTAGTGAGATTCAACGCTTTGAGTAGATGAGCTCAAAGCCTCTCGAACGCCTCCTCCAACCTAAATCTCCCTGCCGTGTTCAGTTCTTGAGCACTAGAAATGGTAGGCGATGGTAGTGAATGCCATGGGAAGGGATCAACTGCTCGCTTTGTAGTCATTCTTGTGGGGTTTTAAATAGTACTTCTTAAAGTTTGTAAAATATTTTTTTCATAATTTTTGAACTCGTTAAAACATATGTTGAGGAGGGTCATAAATTTGCTATAGTAAAACGCAACTCTACGTTAATCTGAAACAAACAAGGCCCTAATCTCTCATTTAGAAGTCTGGGCCCACGTGATACAATACTGCCATACTGCTGCGGCCCCACCCTACTGTTCCCTGGTGGACCATGGGTCACTTGCCATGACAGTATTAAAAGTTATTTTTTTATGACACTTCAGTATTTTAAACAGTATCTTAAAGCGGATGGAGATGTGTCATAACAAGACTTTATATTGTTTAATGGATTAGTATAGCTTATCATCATTTGCATCTCATCAACGTTAGATCCCAAAATATTTACTGTTCCATTCTCACCGCATTTTATTACTTGTGAGTTTATAGAAGTTCATGTCAGTCTTTGCATGTTTATCTGTGTGAGCTGAAAAATGTGTGTATCTCTTAAAAGCCTGTTAGGAAAGGTACAAATGGTGGAGTGACCTTACAAGGACTTCTCGCTGCCACAGGAGGTGGCCTGACCATTGGTCTGACTTTCGTTATTATTGGACTGTTTACTGCTGAATGCTCTCTTCATATGGCTCTTCGACAGCTTCTAGTAATACCCATCTCTGCTGCTGCCGGTTTGCTTGGGAGTCTAATTGATTCATTACTGGGCGCCACACTTCAGTTCAGTGGATACTGCAGTGTAAGGAAGAAGGTGAATTTTTCTGTGCCATGCTTTCAGTACAATAATTTAAGAGTAATGCTTTATATTGAATATTGCATCAATAAATTGTAGAAAAATAGACTGAAAAGTTTTTTGTGATTTTGCTATGCCTTTTTAGTAAACACTTCATATTCATCCTGTAATGTTAACATGTACAAAGATATGCTATTTCCATGTTTAAACTACAATAATATCATATAGGTCTGGGCATAAAAAATCTCATAATATTTAATTAGAAAACCTGCAATTATAAACACATGCATCACACGCTTTGTAATACCCCCGGCCGCTCCAATTTGAAAGATGGATTTGATGTTTGTCCAAGGATGGACAAATGTGATCTACTTTGACTTTTAGTAAGTGTTGAGTCGCAAATCATATGGGAATTTTAGTTCAACAAAATTTAGTACTTTATTTTTTCATGTAGGTGGTCAGTAAACGGGGTCCTACTGTCACAAAGATATCTGGAATGACTATCCTTGATAATGATGCGGTTAATGCAGTGTCTGTGCTACTAACTACTGTTCTTACAGCTTATGCATGCATCTACATCTTCTAGAGGCTGATATTTTGTTAACTTTTTACTTGTTCTTAATGCTCAGTTTCATATGTAATTCGATTCAAAGGGCTGAAAGGCACGACATTACTTTCAAGCATGGTGACACTGGAATGATATATTTTCTTTGGCTGCTCTATAGCAAATCTGATGGTTCTGATTATGTTTATTTCAATCTGATTTCTCTTACCTTTTTTTTTTGGTTTAATGCGATTGCAAGTTAGTGTCAATTCGTGTAAGCAAATACAGCTAGGGTACGGTCAAATGTGAGGTTGGATACTCGGCTTAGAGCCTCTCTACGTTTCATTCTCTATGCTCTCTTCTCTATATTACTATTGATTTATTGATTCTATATACTTTCATCCTCGAGTTTTTATTCTCAAAAAGACAAAAAATGATAGAAAATCTCTAAATACTAAGACTCGAAGAGAATCACTAAATTTGGAGGTTCATATAGAGATTTCGTTGAAGTTTCGTTGAAGTGACATAGGAACAAAGTCTCAATATAAATATACAGAATATTCCCTTTCAGGGACCCGCCGACTATGCTCTTAGCTCAATTGGACAGTGGGCTACTGGGCCATTTGGTTGTTTTTTTGAGGGAAAAGGGGTAGGAGTTCCGCCGATCCATTAATAGAAAGAGAGAAGACGGTCATAATTACAAGAGGGGGGCCTTCTGCCCTAATCCAGGGCCCTCTGCCCTGGATCTACTGAAAGAAAGAGAAAAGACGGTCAAATTACAAGCGGGGCCTTCGCCTAATCCAGGCCCTCTTCTGGATCTCTCGGGCGAAGAACAAAGACAGATGAACACCACCACCGAGGCCCACCACAGCACAGCCACCCGAAACGCCGATGCACCGCCACAGCGCGACGAGAGCCAGAGATGCCGCACCACTAGAGACCGCCAACATAGGCAGGACAGGTCACCAAAGCGACGACCCCCAGCCGCCGATGCACCAATCCTACCAAACATCACCGGAAGCAGCAGAGACGACAAGTCGTGGACAGCCGGCCGGCCGAAGAGGCCACCAAGGCACCGAGCACACCGAGCGAACCCTGAACAGCCGATGCACCACCACCGCACGACGACCGCAGTTCGAAGACTCCGCACCACCAGAGGCCGACAACAGAGCCCGGACAGGTCACCAAGACGCCGACCACCCATCGGCCGTCGATGCACCATCCTGCCCAGTCGAGGGGCGACAACACCACACAGACGGCCAAGAAGAACGGCGACAATGCAGCCCACCCAGCCGCCACCCACGCAGCGAGACAACAAACGGATGCTCAACGGACTCTGGCAACACGGAGGACCGTCGTGGCGCCTTCAGCAAGGGAACGACGAAGAGGACGCCGCCGCCACCGGGCCGCTCCAGGTTTCACCCCTAAGGACGAGGAAGGCCTTCGATAGTGTCGTCAAGACGAGAAGCGGCGCCAGAAGGCGTTGCCACCACCGGCCCCAGCAAGCTGGACAAGGCTTTCGCCTAGCACTCCCCCGACCCAAAGACGAGCTGCCGTAGAACAAGAGCACATCCGAATACTAGCGACGAGCCTCAACCGCCGTAGCTCCGCCAAAGCCACCGCTCACGAACTGCCCTGACGCGACGGGGCTCCCGCAAGAAGGGGGGGAACCGAACACCGAAGGAGGGCCGCCCGGAGCAGTAACGGTGACGAGAACCAGGAGGACGAAGACGCCGCCGGCGCCGCCAAGCCACACAAGCGAAGACTAGGAAGGTGGCGGATCCGCGCCGCCACCACCCGTCGCCGGAGCCAGCAGCCGCGACGTCGGATCTGGGCAGCCAGCCGGCGAAGAGGCCACCAAGGCGCGGAGACCAACACGACCACGAGGCTCCGTCATCCCCGGATCCGAACCACCGCCGCCGGATCCGCGCCACCGCCACCAGATCCGCGCCCATGTGGCGATCCAGGCGACAAGGCGGATCCACGCCGCCGCTCTGATCCGCGCCGCCGCCGGAACCTCGCTAAATCACAGCGCCAGCACCTGCCGAGGCGGTAGCGCGCCGCTACGCCCGATTCGCCGCACTGCGCCACGGCCGCCAGGCGCTCACTTCATGCGCCATATACGCCAACGACGCGAGGCCGTGCGAGTGAGCCCATGATCTGCGCCCTCGGCCGCCGCTGCCGCCGCCGCCGCGCCCACGACCTGCCGCCTCGGCCAATGCAAACTCCTCCAAATGACCACGCACCATGCCGCCAGCCGGTCAGAAAACACAGAGAAACCGCCACACGGAGGAAGAAGAACGGGAAGGAAGAGGGAGGAGAGAGAGAGAGGCCCGCCGCCGCCGTCGGCGGCCGCCGGCGGCCACAGTGGCTGGAGGAGGTTGGTTTGGGGCTAGGGTTTTGCCCTTGAGTCGCCTGAGAGGAGCGACACGAGGGTCCGAAGGTTTGTGAGTTGTGCGCTCTCCCCTTGTGGCCATTTGGTTGTTGCCATGATTGTCCACAAGAGTTGCATGGTTGACTTTAGTCTTAGTTCTTTGGCACCTTTTTACTATGTTTAAGGTACCTACTTTTGTTTACTGTTATACTTAACGTCGCTAGCAAGAAAATTGTGGTTTCCACACTTACCACACAAAATTTTGGCAAAATTTGTAAAGCAACCATACAACCAATTAGTTTTTTTTTTTTGCGTGGTAATGTAGCAACTCCACTTCATAGTATAGGGATTCTGTAAAACAAAATTGATGCTGGAGGACTAGACGTAGTTCGTTGATGACGGAGGACTAGCGTTAATTTTCGTGGCACGGAGATGGCCTAAAGGCTTTTGCTTGGAGACAGTCCCGACCGGCAGCAGTTGGGTCTCCCCATCTCTCCTCACCCTGGTCTTCGGCCAGGGATAAAAACCCAGGACAAAAATGCCATTTTCAGGGCTCATTTGGGAGGTAGGGAAGATACCCCTGGGACAAATATCCCTCGAGGGGAAATTATGGTCCATATGAAACCCTCGGGGAAAAATCCCCGTGTGCCTCATCCACCCAGGGATTATGCACCCCAAATGGACCTGCGCCTCCACCCAATGGGGATTAGGCAGCCAAAGGCCTACACACTACTAATACGCTACTGGGAACATGCAGCAGCAAGCCAAGGCAATATATCACCAAGAAAATCAACAGCAAGACAGGATAATATATCACAAAAAATTGAAAGCTAATGGACTAAAAAATTCAGGGAAAAAAATACAATGTGATCAATACTGCTAATAAGATACAGTGACAGTACAGTTTTCATTCACCAAATTAATACATAAAAGAGCAGCACGCTTGTACAAATCACTGATTCAGGTCCATTGGTTTATTCTCAGGAGAGTTCTACACGTCAGCATTCAGGGGAACAACTGCCTTGACTCGTTGACGAACACCAACCTCATCTAGAACTATTTGAATGTTCTTGAGTGCAGGAAAGGTAATGTTGATGAAACTGCCATTGTAGCTCTTCAGAAAAGGTTCATTGCCAACAGCAACATACCTGCACAATTAACATAACCAATGAAAGTATAAGATCCATACTACTCCCGTTGCTAAATGCTAATAGCACAATATAATCAAGTGATAATAATACATGAAGGTGCTAATAGAACAAGATCCTCATAGCACAACAATATGGCCGAGCATTCTTCTCAAGTAAGATAGGACAATCGTGATACTACATTGCAACAGTATACCAAAACTACAGCCATAGGCTGATTGACCAGTACAGGTTCCTTTTGCAATGCTTCCAAATAAAACCAATTGATCAATGGCAAATAAAACAAATAAAACCAAAACTGCTGCTTTAATCTCAAGAGCTTTCCTTCTTCTGTAGCATCACCAGGATAGAGAACAGCACATATCTACAGTGGGATATACACGTACACAAGAATTAAGTTATTATAAAACATCTAAGCTATCTATTTTATAAAGTACAAAATTGGAGAGAAAACAAAAAAAAATTAATCTTTATAGAAACAAGTAAATTCATATATCATATTTATATAAATACCAAAACATACACATGCACCAAAGCTTTTAGTCATTAGAGCTAATACAGGACATCAAAATATGGTAAAAATATGGTATGCAGATGACGGAGCCATTTTCTAATTAATGCAGATGACATCAAAGGTACCAAATGCAGATGACGGAGCCATTTTCTATTAATGCAGATGACATCAAAGGTACCAAAACTTTCAAAGGTACCAAAACTATTATGTGCATATAAGTAGATTAGTCTACTGATCAGATTATGCTCTTGCACAATTTGTAAAGATCTCTAACGATGTATTGGTACATGATGTATTGCCCTCTAAGCTTGGCATGATATATTGCCCACAGCATTGCCAGATTAAGTATCCAAGTGAAGCTCATTGGTTAGGAATAGTGCAGTGAACAAATAGCAAACCTGATAGTAAATACTAAATAGACTAGATGTGTAATTATTCAGAAATACAAATAGCAGAACTTGATAGTAAATACTAAGTATACAACACAACCAAGCACACACTGCAATGTGTAATTATTCAGGTTGCTTAAAGAATAGTGCAACCTGTGAGTAAATACTAAATAGACTAGAAGTATACAGCACAACCGAAAGCAGACACTGCAATGTGTAATTATGTCCGTAGCTTAAACAATAGTGCAACGAACAAATAGCATAACCTAAGAGAAAATACTAGATATACAAAATTAACTGTGCAACACAAAAATCACATACTCCCTACATGTAGACAACACCAATATTTGAGTAGACATCATATGGCCACCTGGAAGGGGGAAAAACTGAACAAACCCTAGGGAGAAAGAAATCTAACTTTGCAGTGAACATGCTCCAAAAATCCTCATTGAACCCTAGGGAGTCCAGATCTAGGTTGTAAAATTACCTCAACGTCGAACAGTGGCCAAACAGCGCTGATTTGGTGTCAATGCCCGTTTGCTCTCCCTCCTTCACGTCGATGGAGTCACCGTCACGGTCAAGAGAGGATTTGTGAGTTTTTTTTGGATCAAATCATGGGAGGAGAAGAGTTTTTGGACGGACCTTGATGTTGCTGGGATGAAGTCGCCGCAGTGGAGACGGTGACGGCGGCGGAAGAGTAGTGGAGCCGGTGGTGCAAACCCTAGTTTCCCGTGGAGCCAGTGGGGGAGAGAGGGGTGCGGGGAAGGGGATGCGTCAGTGTTGCCGCGTCGGCTGCTCCGGTCGCCAGCCACTAGCTCCGGGCGCCGGAGCGCCCCACCGGGTGGAGTCGGAAGGAGAAGCGAGAAGAGGACGAGCGGAGGACGTGAGGGGGACGAGAGGTAGACGCGAGCAGCTGGGGAAAATTTTTCTCGAGTGCACAGGAAGGGGCCGATTCCCCGTGGATCCCGGGCGGAATGGGGCTGACGAACCCAGGGAAATGGGCTTCCAAAGGCTTCTTTCGCCGACCCAAGGATACCTTGCCCTGCAGGTGGGCCGCCCCAGGATTGGGCCGGGATCCCGGCGGGGGTCAGTGCTCCCAAACGAGCCCTCAGGGATAGTTTGGAAGTTAGGAGAAAAAAAATCCCTGCGATAATATTTCCCGGAGGGGATTTATTGGTCTGATTGGAACTCAGGGAAGGAAAGACCTCACGGGGTTTACATCTCCACGGTTATGATAGCCAAACAGTCCGCAGGGGTGGAATCAATTCATTCCGCACATCTAACCAGTCAGGGGGGGTGGAATCAATTCATTTCATGCCTCTAACTCTAGCAGCAGAGTACTAAGCTCACCGTGGAAAAAAAAGATTTATTTGTTTCAACTTTAATATATTAAAAGTGCTTTATTAAGGCATCTAAAACAATAATTTTTTTTTTGCAAATCCAGCCACATAAACTTTTCAAAAATTCCAAAAAAAAAACTTTTGCAGGCCCTATCAAGATATCATGCTGAACAAATTCAGAAAATCTCCCCTATTCTAGACATTACCAAGTACGACAACAGGTTTGCTGCTAATGAAAATAAAATGCAATAAAATGTAAGTTTTCAAAGAATAAAGAGGTGACAAGATTAAAAAAAGGGATGATTGCACACAAACTAATTGAGAGAATAAAATCTAAGGAACTAAAACAACGACTACAACAAAATGTTTCTATTTTTATCTCCTATTTTCCCTAGCCATCCTCCCTAAAGTTATGCTCACATCCTGAATTCCTGAATAGCACATCAATCCATGTGTTTGTTCATTCAAGAATGGTCATCCTCATTGTAGTTTTAGGATCTTTATGACAACTACTAAAAACCTGAGAAAAATCATTACAAATTATTGCACCAAATAGGCTATATAAAAAAGATAAATTTTACTGAAATGCTACGCTACACTACACTAAGCTGAAATGTACAAGGTTTAACCTGCAGTGTTCGTTCGAATCCGACGCGAGGGCGGTCCAACGCGCGCTGGACGGGGCTGCATCCAACGCGCGCTTGGCCGTTCGTTGCCTTGCCACTGGCCGTTTGATTCGTCAAAACCAGCGCGCGTTCCTCTCTCCCACCCGGCTCCATACCGCTCGGCTCGTTACATCTCGCAGGCTCGTCTTTCCCAGTTTCCCCAATCCTCCTCAAATCCTTAGCACCACCACCCTAGCAGCATCTGTACAGGGGCTGCCACCTAGAGAAGAAGTGTTTCCCCATCCAGAGCAATGCGCCTTCCCCACACATCGCCGTTCCAAGCTAGCCACGCCTTCCTCGATTCGCTTCTTAATTTCTTATAGTCGCTGTTGTTTCAAGTCCCCCCTTGCCGGAAGCTTGCTAAAGTTCTAGCTCGTTGCCTGGAACTAGCCTCCTTTTTATTGACTCCACCATGTTTTGATTTTATTTGTTTTCATTTTCTGAATTCAAACCTTGTATATGCATAAATTAATATGTTGTTTTGTTTGGTTCAATAGATTTATTCAGATTACTGGATTTGAGGAATGCTCCGGTGCATTGATCTTGATCATGCTCTGGATTTTCAGAATGTGAAGCCATGTATATGCAAAATTGTATGTATTATGACAATGGTTCCATAATTATCTGTATTATTGGTTGACCGACAAAATTTGGTTTCATAATTTTGAAGTGGTACAAACTCAAATGTATCTTTCTTTGCCAAATTCTTGGTTTATCATGCGGTCCAGATGCCAATTGGTGTGCCAGGTTTATAACCTGAACCTGATGTGGTGAAGAAACTCTGCATCTAAACATGTTTTCCAATTGCCAGTGTTACAACAGAGTTCTGGGAGTAGGGATCATTTGCAAGTCTGTTTATTGATCAAGGCACCGAGGTTTTTTTTCCAAGTGATCTAGACAAAAAATCATCACGTATACTTTTATGAATTCAATATCCCATCAAAGAAATTAGTCAAGAGAAAAGGAGAGTTTGTTGCAGGTGGTCCTCATATCTAATGAGAAGCCTTTGCATTTCTTTTCGGCATATGGCCTGAACCAATCCATGCTCGTGCTGTTTGATGAAAAGAAAAATACAGTGTTAATCTTCTAATCTTCTTGCGCTTTGGCTTTTGGGTTCGCTCCGGTGCCGCACCGCCGTCTTTTAAAACGCTTTTGCAATGCAAACCTGCAGTGTTCGTTCGAATCGGACTGGAGAGTGGAGACCAGGTCGCCGGGTCGATGAGAGCGATTCTGCAGTAAGTTTGGGCTGGGCTACGAGGCCCATAGGCTCCGTGCCATGCCGCCCAGCTTTTCTCGGCCGTTCTGGAACACAGGAACAGACGGGTTCCGGACAAGGTATTCTGTTTCATCTCCAGTGTCGGGGCTTCGCGCGGTTGGGATCGCAGCGACGGCGAGGGAGGCTGTCCCTGTCGGCTCGTCTCCTCCCCCTCGCGATTGCGGCATCCGCAGCGTCCACCGTCTCGTTCTCGACGCCGAAGGCCGCGGCCAAGCTGGGATCCTACTGCCCCAAGTAAGGTAAGGACGACTTCTGTTGATTCCTTGCTGGATTACGGGCAAATCGCTTTTGGCGCGGCAGGTGTTCGATGGATTGCCTCCGATGGTGAGGACGGAGGAAGGGCGGGGAGGAGAAGAGGGCACTTTTGCTTCTGATTGCGGCGCTTGTCGCGAGAAATTCGAGCTTGCGCTCATGGATGCATGTTGCTCGTGAGTCGTGATGTTCCAGCTAGGGTATTTGTGGTTTAGCCAAACCCAAGTTGAAGTGGCAACTGAAATCAGTTCCAGGTTTTGCCTCTGATAAAAAATTTATCCATGTCAAGAAGTATTTCCGAACCACATACAAATATGCTGCCATATCATTGACAAGTTTGGTAACTGCAATACATCATGCCAGTATGACCTAGTTAGTACTACCTCTGGTTTTTTTGTTTGATGCCTTTGACTTATCAGATTATTCAAAAATTTAGTACAAACATGTAAAAAAATAAGCTATGCAGAGGCCGGTTGTGGTCTTAGATCGATTGTATCTCCTTGATGTAATTGTCTGAGATCAATAAAGCTTCCTTTATCTAAAAACAACAAAATAAATGATATTTACATAATTTTTTTTAATAAGACGAATGGTCAAACATGTGTACAAAAGTCAAAAGCGTCAAAAAAAATAGAGGGAGTACAGGAATCTTATTCTTGTCATGCACAGGTTTTGTGTCATGTATATATCGTATCCCATTGCATGTATTCTGAATTTTTGTCCGCCTTTTATCCAGCACCGCTGAACTACTTGATAAAAACCTTCCTTCTTCAGCAGCACTTCTCATTGATTTTTAGCATTAAAATAGCTGCAATACATTGCTGTTTAGTGAGGCTGCATGGTAGGCTTGTTGGACCAGCTCACTTTTAACCCTTTGAGGTGAACGGTTGGAAATTCGATGCTACTTTTTTGAACCATTTACAGCTTGTTTGGCAATGGATGGGAAAGGAGAAGATAAATGGGAAGTGGCTGGGAAGAATCTTACCTGTGGTCCCCAGGTAAGAAACTTCCCTCTGTTTTTAGTGGTTATTCCCCTTCCATCTCCCTTCTTCCCTTCAACCAAACAGGGAATTAACTTTCCTAAATCTAAACTTTTTCTTCCCTAATCTATCTTCCCTGCAACCAAACGCATCTTAGTGATACCTGCCGTGACAGTTTTCACACGAAGGCTTGCTTTAAACCTTTCATGATTAAATCTAATAACCTTTAGACAAGTGCCTGCACAATCTATAAAGTTGTTTGTTTGTATTGTAAGCTTTGGGCGCTACCATGTCAACCCAATAAGACTGATGTGCTCTAAACTACAGGATTTTTTTGAATAGAATGCCATGATGCTCTAAACTACAGTATTAATGGTTCTGTAGTTTCTTGCCTCTTTGCCATTGAGAAAAGTGGATTTTTCAGGGCAATGAACTGAACAGATATAATTAAGCAACAGGAATAGTAGAGTACACAAAATCTGTTATGTATCTCATCATTTTGTATGTGGTGCAATATAAAACTACGTGACAAGACTATCGGCAATATGTACCCCTTACATTGGTGATGTAAGATACTTTCTGTAATACATCATCTCTTCCATTGTATATCGAACTTCATTAACTGAGTTTTACTGATTCCAGTTTATTTCCTACTGAATCCTCTTCAGCAACTTGTCGCAGCAGGTTCTGCACATCGTCAACCCACTTCTGTTTACTTGTGCTGTTCTCACACTCAAACTCTACCAGACCCTGTGCTGTGCTCAGGCCAAAGCAGCGTGCCTCCTCTATGGAATCTTTCCCTGGTTCGATAACCCACGTAGGAAGCTCACTGTATACACCGTAAACCACGCCTGTAGGCAATTCAGAATTGAAATTTTATAGATCTCATAATTAGTGGCAGATATATTTATCTTGGTAGCTACTGGAACTTACTCTTGTTGTTCTTTGACAATGCACCTCCTATGTGTTTGCTTTTCAGCTTCAATATGACCTGTTATTATTTGGCTTTGTTTTGTCAGTAATCATGGATCTTTCTCTAGGAGTAGTGTAGGACAATCAATTGATATTGTGCAATGAAAAATTCCCTACCTGAGACTTCTTGTTGATGTATATAGATACTCGTGTCTTGTGTAAATCCCCTGTATCAAGAACGAAATTCTGCACCTTAGTTGTCTTCATCATTCTTAAATTTACATACTGCTGGAATTTGATTGATAACTGACTGTTCAGAATAAGCCACTAATTTGTACCTCTTCTTGTGCGCTTCAGCAAGTCCCCCTCCTTGCACCAGATATCAGGGCTCCAGGAATGGCCCTTCTCATAAGGAAGAACACTGGCATTGCTTCTTGTCTCTCGCTGCACTCTATTCTTCAGTGTTGCAGCTCCTCGCAGAGCTGAGGCAGCCAAATTTCATATGAACTAGCAATTTTTTGAATGAAACAGCATATGGAATATGGAGTTCAATGTGATGAGAGTGAGTGATCATTGCATTCCTTACCAGTTGCAGCTCCTGCTGTGAGTGTCATCAGATCACCAGGAGTTTTGACACCAACTACAGACTGTATGGCACAGGCTACCTGTTCATGACGTGCCCCTGCATGCTGAGCTATCTCAACGCAGTGTGAAGCTAAGAGTTCAGTGGCCGACGCCATGGCTGCGGCCATCTTAGAGGTCTGGATATCTGAACTTGTGGCTGCTGCGATCGCTGCGACTGCAGCTGCAACTCTGGCCACTGAAACCATGGCATGTACATGGGCCTTCTCGGCACGCAGCTTCTCTTTGCTGCTCTGCTTGACCCGGCTTGTGTCCTTATGCTGGAACCATTTGCCAATTGACTGGTTATTGCTGCTGATAGAACTCCTTCTTGCATCTATCTGCAGAAAGGTTGCAGAAATGTGGTAGATCAGTAAATGAGATGGAAAGGTAATGAACGGAGAACTTACCCTCAGGTTAAAGTTGTCCCCTATGAGTGCACTACTATCTACATGATTTTCTATTGCTTGTCTCATAACTTTGCTGTCGTATAGAAAAGAACAGAGAAGGATGATGTGAGGAGAGGATTACTTGTTGATGACTTGGAGCAATGGTCGTAGCAAGCACAGAGTCTTCTGGTATAGCCATCTCCGACAGGCGGTTCACAGCAAAGCTCTTCTTGCTTCCATTGACAAGAATCTTGGATATCTCCGACGCCGACACACTCCACGACCTCGACAAGTACTCCATAGGCTCCAACGGCGTCTGCGGCGGCGGTATCGCCGGTGCTGCTTCCTCCTCATCCATCTCAATGCCAAAAGCACGAGTAACATCCCTTGCCTTCCAGCCTCTCTCCATGGCCATCCTAGAAGGTATCCCCTTGCACAGTCAGTTGCACTAGTGTCTGTATGTCTGCCAGTGATGGTTCTTTGGGTGTCTGTGGCTGTGCTTCTTATAGGGAGGGAGGCAGCGAGGCACACTCAAAGCACAAGGAGGGAGGTGTGGAGCCTCCAGCCATGCTGTGGCAGGCAGAAAGAACAAAGGGGAACACAAGGCTGACAGGTCCCTGGCTTTCTTTTCTACCCTGTCTGCAATTTCTTCCACTACCGAGGGGCTGTATAATATATACTACTTCCGTTGCTGTTCTCTAGGTATTTGTTCCCAGCAGTTGAGCTATCTGAGACCTTGGGGGGTTCATGACATGGACGTGAAGAGACCAGGGGATTCTTCGATGGTTGTTGGAGTTGGAGGTACGGGTCCCAGCCTCACGGAACTGCACAATACCACCTGTATAATATCCACATTATTCTTCCTGTGTTCAAGCAAGCTCATCACCAAAATTGTTTGCATTTGCAGCAACATTAATGTAGCGATACCTATAGGATAAAGGGACTTCCTGTTTTTGCGGTGTATTGACTATCTGATGCCGCCGTTTCCGCTAACTTGCCTAGTTTTGAATGCCGAGACGCAATTACGCAAAGACCGCACATCGCACCATCATCATCATGCAGCCGTCGTCAACAACAAATTTGAAGAGATCTTTCTGAGCTTGTATGCTATGGTTTGCGTCTCAAGACCGGCCAAGCAGCAGTAGGAGAGCTCCATGACAGCAGGCCCATGTAAGCTGGACAGTGTCAGCAGCCGCTCGCTAGCTGCTGCACGGCTCTCCACAGGAAACATCTGTTTCTTGGGATCAAATGGGACATGGGTGCTAGTGACGCTGTCTCTCAGGTATTGATCGCCTGTTTGTACCCATCAATTTTGTTCACCCAATTTTCAGGCCCGTTTCTTTCTTTTTCGGGTGTGGGGCTTGACGTTGGCCCATGTCTCTTTGTTTTATGCATGCCTGTAGGATACATGAGAGCGAGCCTTCGCGCTTGTCTTGCATGCATCCGATCGGGGCTGCTGCTCCCAAGCCATTGCAAAACCACCGATTAGCAGACCAGAATTTACGTACATGCTGCACTGTGGATTCAAAGATAACTTGGGGATCGGATCCTGCGACGGATCAACGGTAAGGTAGGTGACTCTAATGCCAAAACCTTTGCATCGAATGTCGATAAACTATATTCTTGCACGGTTCGTGAATGCAGCGTGGCAGTACACTTGCCAATTTGCACGCCCATGCCCCATGGCATATGGGCAGCACAGCACGCTCGTAGGCAGGCTGGTCGAGTGCATTTTTTTTAAGTACGTGGTGGCGTGTACGCATGCCTTGGCAACTCATGCCGTTTGCTCCATTGTAGCTGAGGGGAGCATGCAGTTGGTATAGATAAATGCATTCAAGCTTAGTGGAGCGGCCAAGCCAGGTCGCGAGAGTACATTGGTGGTATTTGCAAGGCGATGGATAGATACGACATCGCTCTAGCTGTTGGTGAGCCCGAGAGGAGCAGTGCTGAACGGACAGGTAGGTGTCAGGGTAGTCCCCACCCGATGAAATGTTTGTCCCGTCCCGGCTCTAGAGGCCAATCATCCGGCCGAGCTCACGCTTCGGCGCTTTCGCGTTTTGCCTCCAAATAATTAATGACCCGGCGAGGGCGCGCGCATCACTTTGCCACGGTGGGGTCATCGTGCGCCTTTCGACCCCTAACGAGAAATATTGCGTATGGAACAATTTGATTCCTATGTGGATCGAGAAAAAGGGAAAATGATTTAAAGTTGAGCGACAATTAATGATATCCTCTCATTCGTACGTCCATGACAAGTGGGCCTAAATAATATTTTACGACGTTGTTAAATCTCTCAAAAATTCTTGCAATCTAAAAAGGGCTCCATTTGTGTCCCAATTTTTTTGATTTCTATGTGTGATCCGTTCCGCGTGGATTTATTTTCTAAATGAGGCATTAACGTTATAGGGTTGCGTGTAGTTTTTTTCTTAAATTATTCGATCATCATTTTGAACTCTCTTGTGATTTTTATGGTGTTTCTTCAAATTTCGAAGTTACAAGATAAATCCGGTTTTGATTCAATTTTTTTTAAGAAAAAGGGAAGGCAAGATTTTATTAAAGATGAAAGAAACTGTATGTACATATATACAAGGGGTAAAAAGAAAAAAAAGCAAAAGATGGGTGGGTTAAGCCATCTTTGCGGTAGATGCATCATTGTTCCAGGTTGAAAGGTCCTTGTAGAGAATTTAGAGACAAGCTGAGGGACAGTTAAACTTGTTAGGCGAAAAAGGCGGTAGTTGCACTCTTTCCAAAGGTTCTAAGTCTAGATGACTAGCCCGTTGAACTTCTTTTTGGCCTCCTTTGGGAGAGAAGAGGCAGCTAGCTTTCACCATCCGCAAAAATTGTTATCAATTTGGCTGCTAGGACCCGATCAATGTGGGGCCGGAGTGATGCATCCTAGGTGGCCTTTGTGTGGATATGTGACACACTGCATGGATCCATTTATTATTTTGAAGGAGGTCCGCCACCTTGTGGTTTCTACTTCTAACTAGAGAATATTGATTCAGAGCAAGGTCATAGCGAGTTGTGCGTTGGAGCAAACTGTCATGCCAAAAGTCCGCTTTCATGCCATTTCCAAGAGTGACCGCCATGCAACGTGAAACAAGGCCTTGTTGACTGCATCACAGGGCGTGGCGGTGCCCACCTAGGGCTTGTTTGGGGTTTTCCATTCATGCTAGAGTCAAGGAGGTGGAGTGTTCTGGAGAACTTGATGTGAGGTTGGACCATCTTTGGCACCTTATATCTTTTGTGAGAGTCGTCCATCAGATATGAACCAATGGCCAAACAAGACTCGATATCGACTTGGTACCTCGTTGTGTCTCATGGTATCTCAAATCTTTTTTTTTTTTGAAAATTTAGGCTAGCAACCTAAATTTTTATGAAACAATGGAAAAAAGTTTTGGGGTACAAAAAACACCCGAAAAAGAAAAAACAACTCGGTGCAGGTACAACCGCAACAATGCTACCAACATAACTGAAAAACGAACCACCTCACCAAAACGGTGAGGCCACAACTTACAACAGACAACAGGCAACCATGGGCTAACGCTGGCACTCCCAGCCACACAACATTGCCTACAACCGTCGGCGATCTTTTAACACCACGATGCACCAACACTCAACATCGAAGCGAATTCCAAAAACAAGGCAGTCTCCAATGCGACCTTCTGTCAACGTGGAACGGACCAAGGTGACACCTCCAACGAGGTAATGACAATGGGACACCTCCACCGTAGTCGTACCGTCCAACCTAGATTTTCAACAAAAAAATAGGAAGCTCAAACATGGTGGTGCCTCTAAGAAGGGAACGACGCCAAACGGTTTGGCGCCACCACCACCGGTCCAAGCAAAGTCAGTTGTGGCTTTCTCCCGATGCACCATTCCCATGACACTAAACCGAAGGAAGGCGTAGAGAGTGCCATGATGAAGACCCAAGACGCAACCTGTCGGTGTCGTAGCAATAGTAACGAGGCACCTTGACCACTGCACACCCGGTCGGCCCTATGTCGTCTAGCTCCACGAGAGGGGTGGGAAAGAACTCGGTGCATAAGAGACAGACCAAAGATGAACGATGGCACAAACAATGGATCCTTACTGTGTCAAGGGATGGATTGATGCTGTTGAGAAGCTAGCCACTAGTCGCCAATCCGCCATAAACTGAAAACTGGCCACCAAAAGGGACGTCACATGTCTTGGTAGAGCACGGGAGCTTAAAGGCTAGACCTGCACGCGCACGCAATTGTACCTCAAATCCTAACATGTATGTTAGACTAAGGTTATGTTCTTTTGAGCTGATTTGAATAGCTGAACGATTGAAATTACTGAATCTTGAGAGCTTCTTGAGATAGTCTCGAGATTTGGATTTATTTCATTTAATTTTCTTTTTAAAGCGTTATGATCCATCTTCGAAATAGCAAAAAAATGAACTCAAAAAACTTAAAACATATATTTTTTTCATAACATGGATGAACTGTTAAGCTATTAAGCTGTTAACCCGTTGAGCTGAAAAGAACCGAGCCTAAGTGCTTCCTTGAGGAAGCGAAAAGGCCCCAAAGGGCAAAGGCAATCAGCACACCATGTATAGCCGAATAGGCCACCGATTGCTGTCTTAGGTTTACTCCTGTCATGTCCTGCCTAATTGCTTGCATCTTTGCAATTCTTGAATGCGTGGCGTGGGTCATTCACCTTTCCTCGCAAAACCTAGATGGGACGCACATGCCTTCCGTTCCATGGACGGATAAGCGTTGCGTCTCTTTCATCCGCTCTAAGCGACGGAACCTTCTGCGCAACCCTAATAGTTTCCTTCTACAGCACTCTCGATCGCGGTAGGCTCGAAACAGGAGTGCACTCGCGTCATGCAGGGAGCAAGGATAGTCACAGTTGCAGCCATCTTGCGCGTGGCGGTTTGCGAGCGAGGGCACAGGGGGAGAGAAAAATATCAGGATCATAGGCACAGGAGCTAGGTAGCACAGCCGTCGCCATTGCCCGTCGGTGTTGGTGGTGCTGGCCATGATGTGCCGCTCTTTGCCGGGCGTGGAGGCAGCTGCTGTCATGTGCTCACGCCTGCCGGCCCGGCCACTCTCCTCATGCCACAATGATGCCTAGCTCCCTCCACTCTGCACTGGTTTCTGGTGATGGATGCCGCTTGTCGAAAGAAACTGTGGCCATCAAAGACGCACGATACGCACGATGCGTTTTTATCTCTCGATGGTAGGGTGAAAGAAACTGTGACCATCAAAGACAGGAGATCGATGTTTTCTCGAACGGGCTAAATTGAAAGAAATAAGACAGATACAAAGGGCAAAGAAACAATATTTTTACGAAACCATAAGATGGGAAACGAGGAAATGAGCAATATCTTAAAAATTTAATGGTTCGGAATTTTGGGGATTCTTCAATTTTCAATTGTTTTCTCGGCTGAGCCTTTTGATTAGGGACTGTTTGCATTTTTTTAATATTTGTTTAACATTTTTAACGGTCATAAAAATGGGAAGTATGAGAAGAAGGAAGAATTTTTTCAAAAAAAATACTATTTTGTAAATTTTTTAAAATTCTTAAACTTTTAATGGATTCTTTTTGGCCCAACCATGATTTCATTTTTGCGAACTTTCTATTTTTCTTGTTTTTTTTTTGTGACGTAGCAAAAACAAAATAGAAAAGGGGAGGAAAGAACAAACAATTTATAAATTTGAACTTTGAAAATTTTGCTTGAGAACTTTTTTTTTTTTGGGACATAGCAAAAGCAACATAGAAAAGGGGTGGAAAGAACAAACTATTTATAAATTTGAAAATTGAAAATATTTGTAAGGCATCCAAACTTTATATGAATGTTCTTTGTGTAGATATGGTTTCTTTTTTTTTTTTGCAGAGTGCACCCATCGCGCGGGAAATATTTGGGGGGCAAAAGAGGGAAGTTGGGATTTGAACCTGAGACCTTGGGTGTGGGCACGCTCAACCAGCCAACCAGGTGGGACGCCCGCCTCGTTGGGTAGGAAGTGCCTGAATATTTTTAAGTTCGGATGGATGGATGGATTTCATTTCGCGAGACGAGCGGACGGTCGGCATATGTCGATGACGTGGCCTCCGGGCGATTCAGTACGACAACAACCTTTGTAGTTAGGTATAATTTCTATCTTGCTATCTAGAGTACATTTGCTTTTTCTAAGAAAAACAGTGAAAAAGTAGGCCATTTCTAATTATATTTATATCGAAATAAAAACAAGAAAACATATAAAGGGCAATTACGAAGTTAAGACCTTTAGATATATTAATGAACCATCGATCCATTCTACTCTGGTAATGCTTCTTTGTAGTCCGAAAAAATAATGCTCAAAACTCAGCTTGGAAGAAGCTCCAAAATCTTTGAAAGGAAGGTGATTCATGTTGAAATATGTATGAATTATTGACTTTAATCAACCAGATAAAAACCTCCATAAAAATCTTTTAAAGTACATTTGGTCGGTCCATATGTGACCTATCATGTCATGCCCTGTCTTTGATGAGAGAGTTTTAGGTTTCGTTCACTACTACAGTACACCACATCACTGCCGGCCGCGAAACTGTCGGTTTTGGCTCCGAAGTAAATAAACGGCAGTGATGAGTATTACTGTCGGGTCAAAAACCAGCAATGGTAAGTACTCGTTACTACCAATTGTATTAATTCCTACACTAAGAATATAATTGCCGAGAAATGTATCAGTTGTTTATAATTGAATTCTCAGCTTTTTCATTGTTAGAATTACATAGTTAAACTCAAACAACTCTATCATTTAAAGAACAAATCGTATTATGCAACCATGATTGTGTCATCTTTCCATGATAATAATTCCAATATTTGATAGGCAGACTGGGGGTATAGTTTATGCAATGTGTTGGAAGATTATTTCCATCATCTCATCTTATTATTTTTGCATCAGAACTCTCCATGCAATCCTTCCTTGGTTCATTGCTGCGTGCACTGGTGTGCGAATTGTCAGGAGCATCGTGAAAGGAAAGGCCGTCTTGCAGAAAAATATGCTATTCCAATGACTATGATCAACCCCCCAGCGGTGCAAGGAATGAACATGGCTGTGGGAGGGTCGATGATGGGGAACGAGAGGTCACTGTCTTTCAACGGGTAGAAGGGTAAGTCGATTTGTGAAGAACTCGACATAAACAATATGGGCTTCTGTTTAGAACCGATCAAAACCTGCAATCGCAACACCAACTGTGCCAAGACGCGGTTGACCTCGCCATGAAGGCTTATCCCTACATTCGAATCGATAACACAAGTAAGAACAAGGTAGATGCAATATCAAATTACTGATTACCGAATATAAGCATAAAAAGTTTGGGTTAAGCAAACCGATACATTGTGAAACTGCAACGAGTAAATAATCTAAACAAAACACAAGTCTAAACAGCAGCAACGATGGCCATATATATAGGACATGGGGCGGATAAGTCGTGGAGGAGAGAACCCTAGGATTACATGGGCCGTGGGCCCAAATTAGTGGAGCGTCGCAACACCCGACAGTTTTTGTTCGTCATCTTGTTTTCGCGATTCCTATCGACTCTGAAGGCATTTGTCCATAGGACCGGATCCATTGGAAAAAAGTTAGTCGAGGGCTTTTCCATGCATACCAAGAACATCCAAAATGAAGTCAATATGAAATAGTTATGATTGTTTAAAGTTGGACTGCTCACAAGGCTGAACCAGACTCGCGGACGACGAATTGGGCTTGATCACGACTTGGGCCTTGAGCAACCTGATTCTTAGAGTATGACTAATATTTTTCTATATATTTCATGTAAAATACTATTGGCATTCTCTATATTCATTTCTCTAAATTTTTTCCACAACTTATGTTGTATTAAAAAAAAATCATTTCTTCCAGCAGTCTCTCTATATCAGCTACAATATTATAGAGGGTACTGACTTAGCATTGTTAGCGGAGCCCTACGAAAAATTCTTCTTTAGACGATTCTTAAAGACACTCAATTCTATATCACTCCAACAAAGCCTCTATAAGTCGGTCTCTAAACTTAAAGATTCTCTCCATGTAAAGATATTAATGATTCTTTCTCCAATTCTATATCTTTTTACTGATAGAGACTCTATCGAAATATTATCAGATTTTTTCCGGTTTGTTTAAACTATTTTTCCACTTTATTTGATAGTGAAAATTTAGTTATTTTGTATTAGAATAATATTTATGTGTATAGCCTAACAACAATTATTTTAAATTTTCATCGAAATTGACTGATTTGTTGTTATTTTTGCAAGAAATTTGGTTTTTAAGTTAATGACTGTTTTTTCAGTTTGTTTAAACTATTATTCCACTTAATTTGGTAGTAAAAATTTAGCTATTTTGTATTGGAGTAATATTTTTGTATATAGCCTAACAACAATTACACCGCTCGATTTGCCGACCTGGGCTGCGTCGTCGCCGAATCATCCTACCGAGCGTCGTCGTTGCTGGATCGGTTCTTCTTGAATGCCGCCGTAACCGAATCAGGTGCCCTCAAGCCGTGTCATTCCTGGATCCGGTATCTCCAAGACGCGCCGCCTCTGAATCCGGCATCCCCGTCCTCCACCGCCATCAGATCAAATCTCCCCAACCTTCATCGCCATCAAATCCAGTGGTCTCAATGTCGTTGGCACTGTGGTGCTCCGCCCGCCGTTGCTCGTCGTTCCTCTCTCTCTCTCTCTCTCACTTTTGTGGCCTGGTTCAAGAGAGTGGCCGTTTCTCCTAAGTCTTGCAATGTTTTTGCATAAGCTTGATCAGTCTGTGACGCGTGTCCCGGTAACCAAATTGGAAGTACTCACTCCGGGTTTTTTTTTTTTTTTGACGTTTTTTACTTTTGGACACAACTTTAATCATTCGTTTTTTAAAAAAAAACTATGTAAATATCATTTATTTTGTTGTGGTTTGTTTTTTCATGACTTATGTCGGGGATTAAATCACGGTCCATTGCCATGGCCCACTCCCTGACGGCCCATTCGAACGGTCTACCAGGGCCCAGCTCCCTGGAAGGTTCTATCTGACCCATATGCATCCTGCCGAACAGCTTCATGGCTGGCATGGTGCGTAACTACCAAGAAATCGTGTTTGAGTCCGACTCGAACAAGAGTTCTGCACGGCTACGTGAAGACCCGGACGTTGGTTTCCCGGATTGGAGCAGAAGTCGTGATCCCCAAGAATTGGAGTTTACCTTATCTATCTCGGGATATATTTGGCATGTATGAGTTCGTTACGATCTCGTAGTTAGCCTAGCCCGATATTCCCTCGGTAGATCGGTTGTTCTTCACTATATAAACAAGGCCCCTACGGCGTGTTTAGGGGTCAAGCCATCATCTGATAGTGCACCTGATCTTCGCATCATAGCACATTGCTTCTTTGTACACACATAATCTCGCCGAGACTTGTCCGTCTCGTCGAGCATCCTCTTGTAATCATGTTTGATATATAAGAAAGGCTGGACGTATGGCTATTATCTCTTAGAGAGGCTGAATCGGGATAAAACCCCGTCTCCTGTTAAATGTTGATTGTTGTTCGCTTACATTGGCGTGTCTGCTATCTCCCTTTTTAAAGAACCTTAGTTGATTTGGGTTAATATCCCAACCGTCGACAACTTATATTTTCATGTTTGCACTTCGCCCGCGTATGATTTCTTGCCTTTGCCCGGTACTGACCTTCACAGTTCGGCTAAGTCAAGGTAGTGCTTCACCAACGGAATCCTGCCCACCGTAAGCCGATTCTCATCGCAACGGGCATGCCCACCGTAAGTCGATTCTCATCGCAACGGGCACTCCAAGCGTCCGTTCTGCACTTGCCAAGACAACGCTAACATTGTCGCAAGGAATACGTCATGGGTAAAGCGTTGATTTCACACGTTCTCTTGCGGCTCTGACTGCATCGGGTTGTGATTCACCTCGCACCGGGCAGTTCTTCGCCAGGAACGCGTATCTGGTCCCCGCAACGAGCTCCGTGCTCGGGGGTTGGATCACCTCGCACTGGGCAGCTCTTCGCCCGGAGCTCGGGCTCCTACCGGGTACGTCTTCGCCTGGTCGCACTTTCTGGTTCCTTTAACGAGCTCCGTGCTCGGGGACTAGATCTCCTTACTTGGTTCCTTTGGCGAGCTCTACGCTCGGGGACTGGGTCACCTTCCCCCTCGTATGCATTGCCTGCTCCTGGCACACGATCTACGTCTGGGGCACATCACCTTCGCTCCTGAGCGCGACATTCGCTCGATAGCGCAATCTCTATTTTCTCGGGCAAGCTCTAGCCCGAGAGGTGGATCCCCTATCTTTTTCTAGACATCTGAATGCTTGGATGCAGCAGTACGAGTCCGTCTCGCGACTTGCTATGTTCATTCTCTCGG
This sequence comes from Raddia guianensis, assembly GCA_036346415.1. Taxonomy (NCBI): domain Eukaryota; kingdom Viridiplantae; phylum Streptophyta; class Magnoliopsida; order Poales; family Poaceae; genus Raddia; species Raddia guianensis. Next base: position 13,234,614 of record CM070534.1, on the reverse strand, counting down.
AAAATCTGATCTTACCGGATACGGTGGTACGCTCTTCACTACTAAGAATCCAATCCCTCCTTGATGACGTTCAGCCTTAAGGAGATGATTCACCTCACTTCTTCCGATTTCTGTATCGAGGGCTGGGTACTCTGCTCGGATAGATGTCGTTCCCTGTTCGACGCAACAGAGTTGCTCGGCACCGGCGGGTTTGTTCGGTCCCGAACAAGTATTGTTCGGTGGAACCATAATCTGTTCGGTCGTCTGTTGCACGTTTTGTAGCAGAAAAAATACCCTCTTCGTGACTTAGAGTCTCAAGAGGAAGACCCCACTCTAGTGAGTCCTTCCACTTGAGTCTCGGGGGCTAGCTGTCGGGAATAAAATCACGGCCCATTGCCATGGCCCACTCCCTGACGGCCTATTCGAACGGCCAACCAGGGCCCAGCTCCCTGGAAGGTTCTATCTGGCCCATATGCATCCTGCCGAACAGCTTCCTGGCAGGCATGGTGCGTAACTGTCAAGGAATCGTGTTTGAGTCCGACTCGAACAAGAGTTCTGCACGGCCACGTGAAGACCCGGACGTTGGTATCCCGGATTGGAGCAGAAGTCGTGATCCCCAAGAATTGGAGTTTACCTTATCTACCTCGGGATATATTTGGCATGTATGAGTTCGTTACGATCTCGTAGTTAGCCCGGCCCGATATTCCCTCGGTAGGTCGGTTGTTCTTCACTATATAAACAAGGCCCCTACGGCGTGTTTAGGGGTCAAGCCATCATCTGATAGCGCACCTGATCTTCGCATCATAGCACATTGCTTCTTTGTACACACATAATCTCGCCGAGACTTGTCCGTCTCGCCGAGCATCCTCTTGTAATCATGTTTGATATATAAGAAAGGCTGGACGTAGGGCTATTATCTCTCCCGAGAGGCCTGAACCAGGATAAAAACCCCTGTCTCCCTGTTCGTCGTTGATTGTTGTTCGTTCTGTTCGGCGTGTCTCCTATCTCTCTTTTTAACGAACCTTAGTTGACTTGGGTCAATATCCCAACCGTCGACAACTTATATTTTCATGTTTGCACTAAATTTTTGAATAAGAGGATGATCAACAACGTGTCAAAAAATTAAAGGGCGAAAAAAAAGGAGGGAGTACTTAGACTCCTACGAGTCGGGTATGAGTCTGGTGAGAGCCTCGACTCGTACGAGCGTATGAGGCGAAACCGGCGACCAAACACGCCAAAGCCACGGCTTGAGTGACTAAGCGTGTGTTTGGTAACCTTGACCTAGACGGCCCGTCCAGCATGGTTCGGTTTTTGGTTTGGTTGGTCCAAACAAGATTTGATTGTCCCGGTTCGTCAGATCACTCCGATGCTTTGCAGGATGGTCCGCTTCGTCCGATGGAAAAAGGAGAGTTCGGCTCGTCCTCCCACTAGCGTGCCTCCCACCTCGAGCGCTTCCTCTTCCTCTTCTCCCCCGTGACCTAGCGATGCCGCCGACATTACCTGGCCCCGCTGGACCTCGACCTCCTTTGCGTCGCCGCCGTATCCGCAGGTGACCCCGTCTCCCTCCTCCAGTACCCAGGTGTCGGCGTTGTCTCCACCTTCTCCCCTTGTAGGCGCCATCTCCACCTTCTCCCCCGTGCAAGGCGCTTCACCCCTGAGGCCCCCTTCCCCATCGTCGGCTCATCCCTTTTCTACTTCACGGAACAATAGCTAGAAGCCAAGATTTGGATCTGGTGAAGGGAACAATAGCAAGAAGTCTGCGGTGGTAAGTGAAACATAGTAAGCAATTTCTTGATTTGGTTTTGTTCTTGATCTTTGTTCTCAAATTCTGATAGATTTTCATCCTAGGGTTTGGTTTGCAAGAGGACATCCAGAGAAGGTGAACACAGCAGTTTCTCTATGTAAACATTTTCTTGTTCTTTGATATGATTTGGTACTGCTTTTCGGATTCCGATCGTCTGACGTCGAGCAAAAACGAAGTCACCTGACGTTGCCCGTTGATGGCCAATCCAACGATCGCTAGCTTGCTACGCCCCATCGTGAACTTGACCAAGCTGGCCGGCCCACTTCGTGTGTGATGGTCGCTCAAGCCGCTAAAACGGAGAAGCAGAGAGAAAAAGATAAGTGGAGGAAACTACGTCTTTGCACATTTTGGCGCCAGGAGCATGGAAGAACGCGATGGAGAGCTCCATGGATCCAGATCCAACAGTTCCATGGAACAAACAAGGTAAAAAAATTGTTATCTTTGATAAGCATAGTATTAAGAATGTGTTTTCAAACTAGAATGAAAGAATCTCCTCTAGATAAGTATTATCTTGCTCCTCATGTTTTTTGCAAAATTTCTGGTTGGTTGGATGAACTAAAAATCTTTGTGGCAATTATTTGTTCCTTTTTTCAGAGATAGCGCGGTACCAAATTGGACACCTCAGCTTGGCATGAAGTTCCAGAGTGTTGATGAAGCTTGGAAGTTTTGGGAAGAATATGGAAGTTGCATCGGTTTTGAGGTTAGAAAGAGGTATACAAATAAAAGGAAGTTTGATGGAAAGGCTAGATCATGCAGGTATGTTTGTGCAAAAGAGGGTCATCGAAAAGAAGACAAAAGAGATCATCTGACAAAGTGTCCTCGAGCTGAAACTAGATGTGATTGTGGGGTACGCATGGGCCTTGTGCTAGAGGAAGAGGTCTACAAAGTGACCGAACTTTTCCTAGAACACAATCATATCCTTTACACTCCGGAAACATTCCATCTAATGGTGTCGCAAAGAAAAATTTCAGAACTAGAAGCTTTTGAAATTGAAGCAGCGGATGACTCCGGAATCAGGCCAAAAGATGCACATGAGCTGGCTAGTCGGCAAGTTGGCGGATCATTTAATCTAAGCTACACATGTCGTGATCACAGAAATTATTTGCGAAGCAAACGTCAACGTGAAATGGCATATGGTGAAGCAGGAAGTATGTTGAGATATTTTGAGGACAAAACAGCCGAGAACCCTTCATTCCAGCATGCTCTGCAGAAGGATTGCGATGGACAAATAGCAAACATATTTTGGGCTGATGCTAAAATGCTCATTGACTATGCACACTTTGGAGATGTCATCACTTTCGACACTACTTTTGGAACAAATAAGGAGTCTAGACCTTTTGGTGTTTTTGTTGGATTTAATCATTTTAGAGAAACCGTCGTTTTTGGTGCCGCTCTTATGTACGATGAAACATTTGAATCCTTTAAGTGGCTTTTTGATACCTTTCTGAAAGCACATAATGGAAAGCAACCTAAGACGATCTTCACTGATCAAGATAGTGCGATGTGTAAAGCAGTTGGAGAAGTGTTCACAGAAGCATGGCATGGACTTTGCACCTTTCACATAATGCAGAATGCTCTCAAACATCTACATCAGAATGAGATTCTACGAGATTTTAGCGCCTGCATGTTTGAGTATGTGGACAAGCCAGCTTTTGAAGAAGCATTTGACACCATGAGAAACAAAGTGGATAAACAGTCTTGGCTAGACAGCATCTATAAGTTAAAAGAAAAATGGGCTGTATGTTACATGAAGGATGTTTACACATTGGGAATGAGAAGTACACAGTTAAGCGAGAGTCTAAACAGCGACTTGAAAGACCATTTCAAATCAAATCTTGACATCATCCGGTTTCTGAAGCAATTTGAAAGGGTGGTGCAAGGAAAAAGGAACAAGGAAATGGAATCAACATTTGATTCGAGGAAAAAAATTCCTAGAATCAAAATGAGGACACCTATGCTGTTGGAAGCAAGCAAATTGTACACACCCATCATCTTTGAAGCTTTTCAAGATGAATATGAAAGGTCCATGCCAGCATGCACTAAAGCATTGGATGGAACTAATGAATACCTAGTTACAATTGAGAGCCTTGATCAAAATTCAAACATCGAAGAGTGCGAAGTTATTGGCAATCCTTTGGAGCAATCAGTTATATGCACTTGCGGTCAATTCAATAGAGTTGGAATATTGTGTGGTCGTGCTTTGAAGGTTCTTGATTTGATGAATACCAAGACACTTCCAACACAATACATATTAAAGCGGTGGACACGAGAAGCTCGCTATGGAACAATACAAGATAACAAGGGAACAAACATAATTGAAAATCCAATGTTGGATGCCATGCTTCGCTCTAAATTACTCTCCCACAAATTTCATAGTTTGACAGATCAAGTAGCCAGCTCATTGGAAATTTGCTTATTAATAGACAACACACTAGACATGCTCATTAAGCAAGTTGAAGAAAAAATGCATGCTTGTAGAATTACTTCAGGTGAGCCATGTGCTGAAAGTACAGCTCATGCCAATGTTGAGACATGAAATGACTTGCTCGGGATGCGGCTAAAGAAAAAGAAAGTACGGATAAGCACGTCAAGGAGAACAAGAACATGGCTTGATAAGAAGCGCATGCCAACAAAAAAAGCTCAAAGCAAGACTACAAGACAAGGGAAAAAGACAACGGTATGGAGTTTTTTCTAAATCATTTAGGATGTAAGGAGTTTTTTTTCTAAATCATTTGCTTCATTCTCCGCTAGCAAGAAGAGCCTCTGACGATGGTTTGGAAGCACAAATAGCACAGTATAATTGTTCTAGGGACAACATCACAAATGGTGAAGAATACGGGGCCATCAATAGCTTCACTGATCTATTGATGGTAATCTTGTCCATGTGCTAAAATTTAAATTTAACCATTGTATTCACTGAACTATTGTATCATTAATAGAACTTTAACCCTTGCTTTAACTCTACAGGGATCAATGACCAGCGAGTCATGCACCGAAGAATTATTTTAACTTGCAAGGATCATTTATCCGAGATTTGGTTATATTTTGTACTAGGAATATTACCTGGAATTCGGTTATATTTTGTTCCGAACACCGAATTATTTTGTACTGGACAATATCGGTGATATTTTGTATATGAAGTCTGAAATTGGAACTCAAACATATGAAATCTGAAATTAAAAGCGGCTATATTCTCAACTGAAATCGAAAACTCATCGTTCTCGATTACTACAAACCTGAAAAACATATGTTCTCCATTTATTCATGCCAACAACAGATTGCCATATGTAATTTAAATTTGAAAAGTTAAATCTGAAACTGAAATCTGAAAATGAAAACTCAATGTTGTGAATTGCAGTTGTGTAAAACTGAAAGTCAAATTTACTCATACCAACTTCAGATTGCCATTGAGCTTGTTATAAGATATATGTATAATTTATATTTGTTCAAATATTCTAAGAATATGTCTAGAGTTCCATTTTAGCCATTTGCAGCAAGTCATTTCAACTTGGTGCTTGAATTCATCAGTTAGACAGTGGAGTTTTCGTCGACGAGAGCGCTGCAATTTTCGTCACCGAGTGCTAGTTCGGTTTACGGCTTTAGCAAGTAAAAGCTCTGGAATTAGCCCAACATGGCCTAGCCCAATAGCACGTATTGCCCTGGAAAGGAATAGCTGCAGCAGCTGCGTTGGATCATCAAAGAACGGTGGATTGCATGCGAAGTCAGGTGACTTCGTTTTTGCTCGACGTCAGACGATCGGAATCCCTACTTTTCTGCATTTCGCAATGCGAGACTCTGCTGGGCATTCTAGGATAGTAAATAGTGCACTGCTCACTGCTAGCAAACATGTATAGCTCGGTAGCTGGTTACAGATAGCACTGCTCGCTGCTAGCTACCGGTGAATCTGAGCATCCATAGCTTGTGGGGACCACTCTACCAAACACTAATCGGGACGGACTCATGCTGGATACAAAAAAGGAACCATACAAAGCACCTGCCATCGATCCATCCCTCATTTGCCAGATCTCATCCTAAAATTCATCCCGGACGGTGATGGATAGAAATACCAAACACACCCTAACCAGCCGAACCAGGCCCGGTTTTCCGAACTTTTAAGGGTGCGTTTGGTTGCATCGCCCTGGATGGTCCCGTGCAGGTTGGGGTGATTTTTTGTTTGGTTGAGAAAAACCAGTTGGGTTCGTCAAGCATCGTTCCATCACTCCCTAGTGCAATCAGAGGGATGGATCGATCCGTTGAAAATTGATAAGTTGAACTCGTCCCGATCTCCTCCTCCCTCACGCGCCTACTCCTCCTCTTCCCACGCGCCTCTGCCTCCTCCGTCACTACCCGCCGGGCTGCTGCCACCTCTTCTCCCTATGCATCCTCGGCAATAATGACCTCCTCCTCATCATCCCCGACGACGACGGCCATGGCGTGGGTCGGCACGCAAGCAGGAGGAAGAAGGAAGGCGGCTACTTGTTACCATGCCAAGAGGAGCAAGTCATTCTGGCGGCATGGTGGTCGAGGTTCCGTCCATAAGCCTCATCAGCGCCTCCTCTCTCTCCTCTCACGTGGCGAGCCTCATCCTCCCCGACACAGCATGAGCTTGCACACAGCGACGGATCTTGGCTGTGGGCCGGGGAAGGAGGTGGAGCCGGGCGGCGGGATGGCGCGGCGACGGCACGAAGGGCTACCGTGACCAACCGGGAGGAGACCGAGAGAGCAGCAAGGAGGAGAGAGTGGGGGTTGGCCAGCTGGGGCGGTGAGAATGAGGGAGAAGGAGATGGAAACGGGGGAAAATGGGAGGACCATGCTCTGGAGCAACCAAACACAACCTCTAGCATTGATTCGTCCCGCATACTTTTGACCCATCCCAAAAATCATGCTGGATGATCTAGGTTGGGGGAACCAAACACACCTTAACACGCCAGGGTTTGGTAGGGCCCAATAGGTGTGTTGGGGGCGGCCTAGCCCATCACGGTTTGGAGTGGCCCTAGCCTAGCCTTCCCTGAGATTGATCCACTCGGCGGATTAGAATCTGAGCGCCGGTGGAGGCGGCGGCGGCGGAAGGCGCGGGATGGCGAGCAGCAACAGCGGCGAGCCGAGCACGGCGCCGCAATCGAACCGGTGGTACGACCTCCGGCTTGGGTCCTCCTGCCGCGACCCCTCCTCCACCGCCAAGTACTGCACCCTCCGCTGTACGATCTCAAATCCCTCCTCCCTCTCATGTTGCTACCGACGAGTCGCATCACCGCTTCGTCAAAATTGCATATCCAGCGCATCACCACCCTAGCGTACGATCCATACCGGCGATAATTCGAGTGTTATCTGCTGGGGTGGGAGGTTGGGATTTTTGGACCGAGTGTACTTATAATTCGTGATGCGTGTCATGTTGAAATTCGTGGTCTGTGATTCCATTTAGTGGCCGCAGCCTGCTCGAGTCGTTGGTATGGGCTGCTATTGCGGGATAGTACTGTTCGTTCTTGATTCCAACCCATCATCAGTCATCTTTGTGGGTTTATCGTCTGTTAATTTGTTTTATTCTGCTGAATTCTTCTCTTTTGGTAGATCAGGTATATATTGTTGAATCCCCAAAATTGTCATTTGGTCAGAGCACAGCTACAAAAGATATTTTTTAAAGGATTAAATTCATAATAACAATTCTTTTGCGTAGTAATATGTTTTTTTGTATTGCTGGTAGATAGGATGGAATAAAGATTTATGTATTTCTGTCTTCTACATTGTTTTTTTTTTTTGCTTCAGTCATACAAGTGCCTTCTTAATCCATAGGAGAACAGCCTTGCTATATATTGCATTTCGTGATCCCTATCTTTGAGATTTTTTTTTTATAATTGACAGTTGGTATGGTGGAGAAAATTTCGTAGCTTCATTGGGTATGAAGATGGAAGAGTCGCTGCAAAAGGATCAATAGATGAATATTGAAGCATGTTAACAAAAACTATAAACACGCTGGCTTTTGGTGAAGAATGTGTCCTAAAGCCTCTTTTTGCGTAATTACTTTTTCGGATTTGCTCATTGGCACTCGCTTGGGCGGCAGTTCATTCGCCCAGGTGACTGGGGAGGGGGCAGCGAGAGGGGGAGAGGGGAGAGAGCACCTGCGACCGCCGCCATCTTCCTCCCGCCGCGCCGCCTTCTTTTTTGTCCTCAGTGACCGCCACCGCCGCAGCCACCACGAGTTTTTGGGTTAGGGTTAGGGTTCGGGGTTGGGGGTAGTGATCTCCATGTTGTCGGGCTTAGAGGGATGGCTGGGGGAGGCGGCGGCTTGGCTGTTGGTTGGGGATAGAGTGAGGGCGGAAGCGGAGGCGGAGGCGGCGGCACAGGAGCCGTGGGAGGGGGTGAAGGCGGTTGGCACAGATATAGAATATCCTTTAACAATTTTTTGGGCTCCATGCTTTTTTGGCACAAACAATTTGAACTGAGTAGTTTCTTTCCTCTCTCTCCTTTTTGTGTTTTATCACTAGGCCATATGGAACCTTTTCGCTATTAATTTTCATTGTTTATAAATTCGGTGCTAGGCAGCTGCTAGTTGCTAGTCGCTGGGCGTCCACCTTGTCCTCCTAGGTTTTTTTCCTGCCTAGGGACCACCTAGGCGGCATTAGGTGCTAGACACCATCAGCTGCCTGACTACCGCCAAATATCTTCAAAACATTGTTAATTTTTTACTAGGGTCTTGTCCCAGATGTTAATCTTGGCTATCCAAAAAGAATCAAAAGTGGCTTCCACTAAAATGGGAGAGATTATTGTCCTATTTTTTTTCTTCCCCATGATGACTTGATAAGCTTACATGGCCTTGTAATTCTACTGCAACCAGCAAATTGCTGTCCTGGGAAATGTCCTACCATTTTCCAGTGCTAAACTTGGGCATGTCACTTCAGTCTTCACTGAATATCCAATGCAAGCACCTATTTGTGATTTTGTTGGCCTCTATACGGCATTCTCTTCCATGTGGCACTCTGATTTTTGACAACTGAGTTGTGAACAAAATTTACAATGGTTATCTGTGTTTGGCTGTTTGTTATTTGATCTCTATTTCCAGTCGTTAACTGGATTTAATAAACTAATCATACCTTTAGTTATTGACTTATTTCTTTCTTGTGCACTATATATGGATTCGATCAGCAAATAATACATCTGCGGGTATAATCAACAAAGAAACAAGCAAAGTTAGTTCCTCTATAGCCCATGGACCTAACATTCCAACTTTTACTCTTGTGATCTGTGAAAATTCATGTGTCCTTAACTCCCTATTCTTTTATGTCATCAAAGTCAGTTTGTGCATTATATCTTGCTTTTTCGTTTGAGTTGACAGATGAATTTAAGCCAGCATCTATTGATAAGACTCAAGCTGGGTCTCTGCAAAAGACCAAGGATAACCGGGTTACTGTGGAATTCCATAACAATCTGCCTGGAAAGCCAAAAGTGACATTTGAGGGAAGCCATGAAGAGTACAAGGATAATGATGGTATCTTGTTTTTTGATGGCGAGACCTTTCGCTTGGAGCTGTTACATCGAGCTGTCAAGAGATTAAGGCATGTCCGAGTTCCAGGAGAGTCTGCAGCAGGTCCTGCTGCAGCAGGAACTACCGGAATGGGTGAATCTCATTCTCCTCCATTAACGAAAGTTGGCAAATCACAGACCATGGTCAAAACTGCTGCTGCACACTCAATTCCTGTAAGTTCTAATTGCATTTTAGATGCAATAGCTAAGTGTTGGTCATTGTTCTATTATCTGTTATATACTTTTGGATTGATGGTAAAAATAAAGTTTGAGGCAATATTTGAATGATGGATTATAGGCCTTTTTCTGCTTTAAGCCTCTAAGTTGCTATTTGGAATCTAGCCATTTAACCAATTTGTATTTTAGTATTTTGGAATGTCAAACATTGGATAGGAAGCTAATTTGCACAGTTTTTACCACATAACTATTGTAGACCACCTGAAGGTTCATTTGCCATATGGTTGTTGGCTCTATCCCGTTTCTTTAAATGTGGATCTTGGTTAATTGATGAAGGCTGATTCACTATTGATGGGATGACAACTCTTCTGGAGCCAACTGGCTCAGGGATTGCTTGATTTGGAGATCTCTAGAAAAGTGTTTAGAGCTCATTTTGGTCAACTCTCCATTATCTTTCTTTGGTTGAGCGGCATGCGATCCTCATCTCGTTTCCATCAAAGAAAAACTTATATAATCTTATCTGTAATGTGGATTTTGTTAGGGCCATTACCTCGTCAAATAGAATGGTCAAATAAAAGATAGATATGGAAATTTGTTAACTTTCTACATGCCACAGAGCCGTCCTTTTAACATGCCACAGAGCGATTCTTTATTTGCATAATGAAACCAATAACTTCTAATTTCTGAGTTTTTTTCGTACCACTGAACCATTGCACCTGATGCTACTGAATCTGCGGTTATATTTTTGTATTAAAGTGGATAAGCCTTCTGGTGGGACTAGGCTCTGTTTGGCATTTTAGTGGCTTTGAAAAGGAAAACTTTTTCCTAATCTGGATAACAGTTGGTCGGAAGCATCTCTTACGAACTGCAGCTGCAAACTCTTACTAGATTTGGTAAAATCCCATAGGTAAACAGATTCGACATGGCACAGCGCTGCAACAACAAACTGGCTATAATTAGTGTGATGATGAAGATGGACATTGTGATGGGAAATGTATTCTTGTCTCAATCCTTATTTAAGATGCATTAGACAAACTTTATAAAGCTTGGGACCTGTACATATCTATTTGATATAATTTTAAGTGATTAATTTAGAAGCTTCTCATATCATTTCTAATTTACTCTGGCATGTATGCAGAAAAACTATATTTTTCTGGAAATGTATGCCCATCCTAAATTTGTCATTAAGTTTCTCAGCTGATGAAGATATTGTTATGTTTATGAAAGTATCATATGCCATTTTTGCTAACTTTCATAATCTTGTGCTGTATAGTTTTGATTTAATTTTTTTCAAAACATTTTTGTATGCAACAATGTGTTCACACCTTAGTTTTTCATTCTGCAGGTTGAGGTTGAGCGCATTGACATTGGTGAACCTGAAAATCCAGGTCAGTAATCCCACATGTACACTCTTTTCTTTTCTTTTTTCCCTGTAGTTATTCTTGTACAAGTTCATGAGGTACCATAAATTTTAGTTTCTTGTTTTGGGTTTGTGATCTAGGTTTTAAAATAGAGGTTGTTGAATGCATTTACTAGTTTGCATAATTGTAGTTAAATCTGGACTTTGTTTACATTTCTATACTATCATTTCTTAGAATCATTTTGCAGAGATAGACTAATGCATGTGTACTCCTAGTAAGTAACTTAGGTTTGAAGCATGGTATGGCCCTGCAATTTTTTATTTGCTTTATGTTTTCTGAAATTTTTATTTTCTGAAAAAAGGCGGCAATGACAGGTTCAAAGATTGTGGATAAGAAGTTAGATAAGCATCATCAGTTCCAAATCCATATTTGCATTTGTAAATTATGAACTCAGATGTTACTATTCTAGGTCTTTGGCTGATCCTATCCTAATTTATGCTTGGAAAAAAGTACTATTTTGGTCTTTCTACTGTGGCCCTCAACCTCTAAACTCCATAAATTCTATTCCCAAAATATCAAAACTGGTCACAAAATGGTCCCTTGACCAAGCCAACAGTGGTTTTGACTTGTCAAAAGTGGTTTCATTGAATTGTTATATGTATTTTTGCTTAAAATATATCATAAAATCTAAATTAAACTATATATTTGAGTTTATTTTGATTACCTTATCTTGCAGAAATTTCCACATAACATTTTGAACTTTACACAATTGTGTAGCGCTTTGTCCTAGTTTTAAGACTACTAGAAAATTTCTGACAGTTCATATAACATGGTAAAATACATGAAAAATTCCGGTGGGCTTGTAAAATAACTTAGGACTAAAATATATGATTTAGTTTGGATTTCGTGAAACATGTTATGTAAAATAATTGTAACACTATGGTCAAACCACCTTTGATCAATCAATACCACCCTTTGATCAAGGGACCATCTGTATCCAATTTTTGATATTATGAGGACCAGTTAACTTGCTTTTGGAGTTCGAACCAAAATGAGTCAAGGATCATAGTTCATGGACCAAACCATACTGTTTTTGTTTTTCCCATACCGTTTCCTTTATGCTTTCATCACCAAAAAGTGCCATTTGGTGTTTGAACTATCATTGTTGACCCTATTTGGCTTTCGTTAATGTGGCTTCCTCGTGGGTGGTTTTATGTGACATGGAGAACACATGTATAATTTGCATCTACGCGTGTTCCTCCTCTCTCTCTGACTCTTATCTCCCTCTCTTCAGTCTCTAACAAGTGAGGCCATGGTGAAAAAAAATGAAAATGCCACTTGTGCAAGCCACGTGTCCTCCATGTCACACAAAACAATCCACGTGGATGGCACATGAGTGAAAACTATTCACAAAACTGGGTTTAATCAGTCAAGGGACCAAATCGGCATGGTTTCGACAATTTGGGTACCAATTTACTCGGTTGTGCACTCTAGGGACCAAATCAGGGCAACAGCGATAATTAATGCACAGACACTTTTCCTATTTCCTATTTCTTTAAATTCTGTGATCAATTCAAGAACAAAGGTCCTAAACATTTTTATTTCCAGTTCTTCTGGTAAGATACTCCCTTTTGTTACTAATGTACTATGCCATCCTATTCCTAGCCTTCAATGTTTTTTTGTGTTATGGTGTGGGGCCAGGCATGCACAGAAAGAGGAAAGGTGCAATGCACAAGGGAACTTGATATGTTTCCATATTGTTTGCTTGAGTAATTTCTTTCTATATATTAATTTCCTTATTATTAGGATCATTGGTGCCATCATATCACCTAGGCGAAGATTAGCCAGCCAGTCAGTTCCAAGCAGATATCAGAACAACTCATCTTACTTGGCGCCGCGCCGCTGCGACTTGCTGTCATCATTCTGCACATAATGCCCTCACTTGTGATTGCCGCTCTCCCACTGTGATTTATGCTCGATCAGGGCATCCATTGGCCATTGCCCCTCCCATCAACATTGGTTGTCCCCGGCGGGAAGTTGGGTGACAGTGCCAGTGGTTTTGGGATAGTGAGGGCGTTGTCTATGCAGAAGTGAAACAGTGTTGTGAGAGAGGGACTGGCATGCGCTAGGTGTGTGGTTGTTGGTGGGGCTGGTGCTTTGATCTTTTATGATTGAGGGAACAGGTTATACTTTTTTAGTTATATTTAAAAATGCTATTTTGGACAGTTTGTTTTTATACCAGTTAATGTAAGTACAGAATATGCTGCCTAATTCCCCCCCTTGGCCTCTCGTACATCTGGAGTAGTTGCCAGGATACCCTCTGTAGAAGTAGGGGGATTATAATCATTGGAAGCAAGCAATGATATGAGGTAGAAGTTTCTGTTCACTCCACATTTTTCTCTAGTTTTCCATGTTCTACATGGCCTTTGAGGTCCTACCAGGATGACACTAGATTTGGTATCAAAGCCAGCCACCATGATTTATGTCGTTGAGCAAGGCAAAATCAAAATCTTACTTGCCTAAATCAGTTCTGATCTGAAGCAGGACATGGCGTAGCAAAAGGCTATTGTTCAATGATCATGGAAAACTTCATGGCACTAGAGGCAAGATGTGGCATTGATGCTAAAGAAGATTCATTTCGCAAGAACTTTGCTCAGTTGAAGATCCTTCTCAATAATGAGGACTGAGCCTTTGAGGTGTAATACGATGTATTCTTCACAGGTCCAGTGACTTGATAATCTCACAGTAGTGCAAGAACATAAATAATGCACATGGAACCAAGAGCGGTGAAATCTACTGCAGAAATGGTCATAGTTCACCATAAATGCTAAGCGATATTTCTAGGTGGCTTAATGGAATATTGAGCTATAAAGATGCCATAAAGATGACCAACATGGTGCCAACTCTTGAGTATTATCATGACTGCATTCCTGTGCCACCACCCATACAAAGTAGTTATTGTCATCCTTATTTTCTCTCTGTAACCACCGATATAGCAAGGTCTATGTGCGCAGGGGTAGGTAGCCAGCCGTGTCGGGCCAGCTACAGACCAGTCCCAACACGGATGGAGAACTTGCTATACCTGCCACATAGGTTATTAGAGGAATCTCTATCTCAATTAGTTAAGATTAGATTGCCTTCATATATGGCAATAGCTATCTATTTTTAGATCGTATTGTAAATCCTTGGCCTGGATATAAATAGGCAAGGAAGGATGAAATTAAGCAAGCAATATTAGGGTTTACCCCTTCTCTTTCCATCCCGGGTGATTGGATAACTGCCGCCTCCTCTCATCCGTGCGGGACACATCTATCTTCCCCTAATTTCCCCACACTGTGACTCATTCTTGGTTGTTATGGCGTCGATTAAGCATTATTTAAGTAACAAGGCTGTCGCAGGGGTTCTCCCCGCTAAGTCAGTCGAAGGGGTTCTCCCCGCCACCCCCTTGTTGGAATGGGGTCTGGGTCACTGTTGCTGTATCTGCCAGATCTAAGAACACTGCCATCGGAGCAAATGCCACCATCGTGTGACATCCAGGGGCAGCTGTAACCCTGCCCTGTATCCAGCGTGGTGGAGCTTAGGACAAGAAACAGTGGAGGTGGCAGAACTCGGGCGCATCTCCCTCTTCTGTCATCATCACCACCTATGTGTGAGTGGAGCTCAATGGATGTTAATCTGGCACTCAGAATGGATTGCATCAAGACAGAGGTGAAATTGCTCCGGGTGTGCCTTCCCATCTTGATTACCATCCTCTGCCGCTTCCACATCTATGAAGATTCAAATATTCATGTGAAATCTTTAAAGGTGGGGTCTAACAAAGGGAAAGATTTTATTTGATTTGGGGTTGCAGAACCTTAGTGGGCCAAGGGATGTGTGTTTGGGCATTCAATTAGGACTGAACGAGGACCAAACACTGGAATTATATCAATGTTAGGATCTATGGCATTGCCCCACCCCTCGCCTTAAGCACCACGAACCACGAAGTTAAGAAAGGGGTGTGTTTGCTTGCCTCACCTTATGGTAGTAAGAACCATGCATAGATTGCAGTTCAAGGATGACCTGTTTCATTGGCCTTAAGCACCACGAAGGTAAGAAGGTGGTGTGTTTGCTCGCCTCACATTATGGTGGTAAGAACTAAGAACCATGCATAGATCGCAGTTCAAGGATAACCTTTTTCACTGGGAGGGCGATTCAGGCATTTGTGCGAAGGACATTTGGTAGCTTCAGAAATTTTATATGTTTCCATATTTTTAGGTTGATTAGTTTCAATATCTATTGATTTCCATATTGTTAGCTTCATAGAAGTTAATTTCCATTTTTCCATTAGTTTTTTTAGAGTTCTAGATAACAAGAAGAAACTATAATCATTGGAAGCAAGGAAAAATGAAATAGAGCCCTCCCTATTCTTTTCTAGCGCACCCCACCCCCCCCCCCCCCCCCTACCTTAGCTATGCTCGCCAAAATCATTTGTGTTTTAGTGTTCATGGCAGGGGTATCTTGACATCATTGCTTCATTCCTGGTGGTACTAGAGACAAGAAGACTGCAAGATGTGTCAAAAGAAGATATATATGGAAATAACTGTTCTGTCAAAGCTTGTTTGCGGCACTGAGCACATAGCCATAGAGAAGGTTACATTGGATTAGTTGTGCACAAGCCCAATGACTTTATTTAGTCAACCACTGTTTCTGCTCTTTCCAGTGTGGGTGGAAAATTGTGATCTACGCACCTGAACTGAGAAAACGAAATCTACTATGAAGTTGGTCATATCTCTCTAAGGTGCTATTTCTACACAAATGCCAGCTGTATAGGCTGTCCTTTTAGAGTTTTAGTGCTCTCATCAAGTCAGGGAGATGGCTTAACATGGCGCTAACCTGGAGTATCATCATGGCTGCAACCCCGCTACTTCCATGTGACCATCTTGAGTTTCAACCTTGTCTGCCACCCCACTGAAGGAGTTTGTCTCCACCAAAGGTGTTTGTTCCATACTACAGCTGGAGGACTAGCTGTTTGACTAGGAGGGGTGTAATGTTAGTTCAGCCAGGTGTCTTTAGGGAGAGCTAGAGAGTACAAATGAATGCAGCAAAAAAAATTATCATTTCCATATTGTTGAATTTGTTTTGGTATATAATAGTTTTCATAGAGTTTAAGTTTCCTAAACTCTTAATTTCTATTAGATGTTCAGTATCACTCATTTTTGTCTAGTCTCCCCTTTCTACTTTGCTTTGGAGCCCATACTAATAACACAACATTAGGTCATCATATACATGCCATTCTACGTTCCAGAGGCATATTTATAGCATTTCTCCCTCACCAAATCAGACGTACATTCCCCAGAGGCATATTTATAGCATTCCCCCCTCACCCAATCATTTCTTTTAGCACAATAGTTTACTTCTCCAAGCAATAAGACAATAGTATGGAAGAGCATGAAAAATCGTTGTTTCATAGGAATGTATAATATGGTTGTCATGGTAATTCTTCTTCATGCGATGCTTCCCATGTTAGACATGGGAGTAATGTGAAAGACATTCTCTTAATAAACGAAACTAAACATCTTTATTTCTCAGAGATGTTCTATCCTTTATGCTCATTTGCTGACTTTTTCGTTGCAGTACCAAGAAACAACAACAGGGGCTCTTATCAACCAGTTGCCACAAACCCATTTTCTCTCTCGCCTGATCCAAATGATCAAGAGAACCTAGACATACTTGGTGATGATGATGACGATGGCTCGCCAAATAATATGGCTGCAGCGCAAACATCTGTTCGGGGTTTTGACATCAATTTACCAAATCAACTTGACATGGAAGATGAAATAGCTGATGTAGACGTAAATGACGAAGCTGATGAAGGACCTACTGCAGCTGAGGCACTCCGAGCTCAGGCCAATGCAGAAGGGCAGCAGGAGGAGCAGGAAACATCTAGCTCTAGCACGAGTAGCAGCAGCAGCAGTGGTAGTGGGAGCAGAAGTGGGAGCAGCAGCAGTGACAGTGATGGCAGTGATGGCGATTCAGCCAGTTCCGGCGGTGATGTTGATATATGAGTTTTGTAGAGTTCTCTTGCTGTGTTTGCCACGCTTCACAAACTGACACACTATGAGCAAAAGGAGGTGTGAGCTCTCTATTTTTGACAAATACTGCACGATTAGCTATATCAAATTACAGCTGTTGGTGTTTGCTCCCTCCACGGCTAGGTCTATTTCTAATGTTCATTTGTTCTGGCCTTGAGCCCTGGAGAATAGATTTTATAAACAGATATTTGCTCGTATTAGGCATGTGAGTTGTGGACACATGATGTTATTTGTCAATCTGAGAGTTACTAGCTCAACCAAGGGTGAAACGAGAAAGTATAGATCGCAAGGGGGTCGTGATACAATTTTGTTATTCCTGAATCTTGGAAGAATAGATAGCAAGGGACGGTGAGAAGACACGACTTCTCACGCTCCTCAAGGGAGTTGCGCACGAACTCGGAGGAAGGGACGGTGCGAAGGCGGCGGCGCGACAACAGTGACGACATGACGACGACGGCAGGGGAGATGAAGGAGGAAGTAGGAGGAAGAAAGGGCTAAGTGTATAACGTGGGGGTCCCATATTTCGGGGTGTATTTTCCCCGCATTTTGATTTGGTATACGTCGTAACTGCTAAAAAATTCTCCAAGAATGGCATATGATAGATTATTGCAAAACAAGTGGCATCTATAATAATATCGACTTTGCGATGGCATATCTAAAATAAGCGAACTTCGTAAGGGCATGTACGAAAAAAAATCCTCGTTTGTTGAGCAGGTTGCCTGTATATGGGAACTATTACTAATTTTGCTAGCCAAGCCGTCATTGTTTGGGACATGGTAATTGCCAGCCACCTCTGTGCACATGTCGTGTGGCCCCTGACATACATTAGTTGCTACATTTGAAATCCAACTCTTACCCAATCAGCAAATTTTAATGTTTAAGATATGGAGTACCATACGACTTGGGAAGAGTTAATATGTGCGCCTCTTCATTCCAAATATGATGCGAGGTTTACTGGATACTTGGGTTGCGCTGCAGGTGCAACAAGCATATGCAGGCCATCACCAACAGCGTCTAACTTAGGATGTCCTAACTACTGTTCACACCTCCTTTTACTATTCATTTATATTCTAATATAATTATGCTTCAAATTAGTTTAGATGTAATATTAGTTTGTACAAATCGACAATATATGGTAATCAAAATTTAGCAGTTAAAATATGGGACCGTCTTTGTTGCAGTCGCCTGCATGGTTGTTTTTGTGCAGTCGCCTGCATGTTTTGTTGAACGCAGGCGATTTTGTATCCCGAAAAAACTGACAAGGGCCTAACACGGAAGTCCAGTGGCCCACCTGCATGTAACGGAAAAAAACATCAAACAACGTCAACCACCCATCCTCTTTATTGCCCTTCCCCCACACCACGAACTTCCACAAGCTGACCAAAAACTCTATATCGGTCTGCTAAAAGTAGGGAAAAATTAACCAAATTTCCCCAAAAATTTCAGAACAGATACTCAGAAATTTCAGTGAAACCAATTGCTGAAAATTCAACAGAGCAACACTGAAAAAATTGCACAATGATCATTAATACCATCTACAAACGCAAAAGTACAGCAATGGGGGTATCTGGAAACTAAAACATTGGATTTTTAAGTCTCCCTGAATTTTCAGAAGAGAATCACATAAATTTAAGAACAGATACTCAGAAATTTCAGTGAAACCAATAGCTGAAAATTCAATAGTGCAACACTGAAAAAATTGCACAATGATCATTAATACCATCTACAAACGCAAAGTACAGCAATGGGGGTATCTGGAAACTAGAACATTGGATTTTTAAGTCTCCCTGAATTTTCAAGAGATTAGACTACATGAATAAGAGATGAGGCATCCAAACCTACTAAAAAATAAGCCAAAAAATGTCAGCCATAGTAACAAATTACCAATCAAAAAACAATTGGATGCAGATGTGGCTCTGGCATTCTTGGAAGGAAGCATACGCAGATCTACACTCATACAGTACGATTCTGCTCGAAACATTTTCATACTACAAACTACAGAGCCAACCAAAACGGTTTGAAAACACAGAAAACAACAGCCCGAAAGGATTCAAACTCGGAGAAAAAAGCATCATAAAAACGACGAACTGGATCAAAATATACTCGCAACAAAAGCTCAACATCGCATCTAACCAAAAACACACGAAACAAAACGAGGTACGAAACAAAACGAGGTTAAGTCAACAGTGAATTCATACATAGATTCATACCCACCACCTAAATTAACAGAAATCAATCCCTAAAATTGCAGAATCTCTTTGAACTACCAAGCATACCGTTCGGAGAAGAAGATATCAACTGGATCCAAAACAAATTTCCCAGGAATGGATCCAATCCCTACTCAACCGAACCAAATCGCACCTAAAAATCCACCCAAAAGCAAACTTGAATCATCAAAATAGCACACACATATCAAAAGCCCCTACAATCCATGGGAAAATCGACAACGTAATGTCAAAATCTCATGGATCCACGATGCGAAAACAAAATTGGGGAAAAATGATTCAGTTCGGCACTATCCACCTAAAGATCGGCGACAACATTCGAGAATCTTGAACTGAGATTGATACACTGCGAGATCAATGGCGAAGAAACCTACCTCTTTGCTGTGAGCTCAGGCGAGCGAAGGAATCGACAACCGCACCGACGAACTGTGGACAAAAATCGCCCATGCAGTCGCCCCCTTGGGACAGAGCGGCCTCGCTTTCCTCGTCTTGTCGGAAACAATGCGCTGCGTGAGCGAAAAATCGACGCACAGGTCGCTTGAAACAGCAGCGCGACATGCAGCTCACTTCGCACGAATTGCAAAGCACAGGCGGACGGTCGAGATGGTCACCTGTGCATGTTCCGGAATGCAGGCGCATATACGGAAGCAAAACTGTTAAAATATACATTTAAACTTTCTCGTATCAAAATATGACATATAAAATAAAGAGAGCATATGCTACGAGAAACCCCACATATATATCATGGGTGGATCACGCACATGAATGGAGTATTATCGAATTACAAGAAGTTCAAAAAAAAAGCGTGTAAGGCGCAAAGCCGTGGGACTCTAGCACAAACCCGTCGATTAGTTTTACTCCACCAAAGCAAACCCGTTCGAAAGGTATGTTATGCTCACACCATCACATGTTGCTCGCCACATAAACATGTTTTGTTTTTGTCGACGGTTGAGATATCGATCTCAAGTCGTTAAGGTTCTTTAAGATTGAGATAGGAGACACGCCGAACAACCACGAACAACAGCGAACAGGGAGACAGAGTTTTTATCCTGGTTCAGGCCTCTCGGGAGAGATAATAGCCCTCGCCCACCTTTCTTATATATCGTGGATGAATACAAGAGGTGGCTCGACGAGACGAACAAGTCTCGGCGAGATTATGCGAGTACAAGTGCGCGATAAGCTATAAGATGATGACCCGGCCCCCTTAGCATGCCGTAGGGGCTCTGTTTATATAGTGCTGAGCAAACCGACCTATCAAGAGATAATCGGGCCGGGCTAACTACGAGTTTGTAACGAACTCATACATGCCAAATACATCCCGAGACAGATAAGGCATACTCCAATTCTTGGGGATCACGACTTCTATTCCAATCCGGGAAACCACGTCCGGGTCTTCACGTAGCCGTGCAGAACTCCTGTTCGAGACGGACTCAAACATGATTCCTTGGCGTACGCACCATGCCGCCAGATGCTGTTCGGCAGGACGCATATGGGCCAGATAGAACCTTCCAGGGAGCTGGGCCCTGGTAGACTGTTCGATTGGGCCGTCAGGGAGTGGGCCATGGCAATGGGCCGTGATTTAATCCCCGACAGCTAGCCCCCGAGACTCAAGTGGAAGGACTCACTAGAGTGGGGTCATCCTCTTGAGACTCCAAGTCACGAAAAGGGAAACTATGCTGCTATAAAGACATGCAACAAGTGACCGAACAGGTCATGGTTCAACCGAACAAGACTTGTTCGGGACCGGACAAACTCGATCAAGGCTGAGTAACTCCGCTAAGGCCGAAAGCGTAAAGCAACATCTGTCCGAGCAGAGCACTCAGCCTTCGATGCAGAAATCGGAAATCCAGTCCTCAAGCGCAGAGCCATCACGGGGACCAGACGCGCGTTCCGGGCGAAGAGCTGCCCGGTGCGAGGTGAATCATCTCCTTGAGGCTGAACGCCACCAAGGAGGGATTGACTTCTTGGTAGTGAAAAGCGTACCACCGCATCCGGTAAGATCAGATCTTCCGGGAGAATGAACATAGCAAGTCGCGAGATGGACTCGTGCTGCTGCATCCAGGCATTCAGATGCCTAGGAAAAGATAGGGGAACCACCTCTCGGGCTAGAGCTTGCCCGAGGAAATATGGATTGCGCTCTCGAGCGAATGTCGTGCTCAGGAGCGAGGGTGATGTGCCCCTAAACGTAGATCGTGTGCCAAGAGTAGACAATGCATATGAGGGGAAGGTGACCCAGTCCCAGAGCGTAGAGCTCGTCGAAGGAACCAGGTAAAGAGATCCAGTCCCAGAGCACGGAGCTCGTTAAAGGAACCAGAAAGTCCGACCAGGCGAAGACGTACCCGGTAGGAGCCCGCGCTCCGGGCGAAGAGCTGTCCGGTGCGAGGTGATCCAGCCCCCGAGCACGGAGCTCGTCGCGGGGACCAATCGGCGCCCGGCGAAGAACCGCCTGTCGAGGTGAATCACAACCCGATGCGATCGAGCCGCAAGAGAACGTGTGAAATCAACGCTTACCCATGACGTATTCCTTGCGGCGCAGTGTTAGCGTTGTCTTGGCAGTGCAGTAACCGACGCTTGAGTGCCCGCGCGATGAGAATCGACTTACGATGGGCTTGCCCGCGGCGAGAATCGACTTACGATGGGCTTGGCCGCGTTGCGATAAGAATCGGCTTACGGTGGGCAGGACTCCGTTGGTGGCGCACTACCTTGACTTAGCCGAACTGTGAAGGTCAGTACCGGGCAAAGGCAAGAAATCATACGCGGGCGAAGTGAATCAGTTCTCGGGCATGCGAGGAGCAAACCCGGGAAGAGAGGGATGCAAACATCGGTTTTGGTGGGGAAGCCGGGAACCTCGCCGCGACCATCACCGGAGTCTGACGTTCCCCGCTCCTGTATCCCCTGCAGAAGACAAACAAGAAACAAGCCAGCAAGGGAAAAAAGAGAGCAAGAAAAGGCTCTAAGAAGAGCAAAGCGAGTTTTGGAAAACACGCAAAAGACTACCTACCCGCGCAAGACATAATTTTTCCGCACGCCCCCGATAGCGTTAGTGTCACCTCGGCGAATCGCGGAACCGACGCAAGGAGTGCCCGCTATGATGAGAATCGACTACGGTGGGCGGGACTCCGTTGGTGGTGCATTGCTCCGGATTACCGTGCAAGGAAGGACGTAGCGTGGATAAAAAAGACGTGTGCGGGCAAGTGCAGCCCCGCTGTGGCTAAGACCGCTAACCAAGGAAGGCGATCGGGACCTTAGCCGCAGGCAAGACGTGCGAGGCGAAATCTTATCCGGACATGGACCCATGCAGCGTTGGTGTCGCCTCGGCGGGTGCGGAACCAGCGCCAGGAGTGCCCGTTGCGATGAGAATCGGCTTACGGTGGGCATGCCCGTTGCGATGAGAATCGGCTTACGGTGGGCAAAACTCCATCGGTGGTGCACCGCTTCGGTTAACCGGAGCCATATAGGTCGTCGCCAGATAAAAAGACATGCTCGTACGCGTGGAGCGCTACGGGAGCGAAAGACCAACGAGGTTTTGGAAAACCAAAGCTAAGGAAAGGAACTGGAAAACTGAAAACGTACCGGGGTTGCCGAAATTCAGCTCAAGTCCCAACTGACCAAGGAGAGGCAGTCCTTCGAGGAGCTGGCCGAGCAGCTCAAGACCGCCAAGCAGCGCTTGAATCAGAGCGAGAGTCTGACGAGCAGCTTTTCCCGCAAAAAGAGCAAAAAAAGACAAGGACGAACAGGAAACCAAGAGCAAGGCGAACAGCGCTAGAAAGTTTTAAGAAAAACCGGTAGAACGCTTAGCCTAACTCCCAGCCCCCGTTGTGCAGCTGCTCGAGGACCTGAGTTTGCGAACTCGAACAGGTGCACAAGAGAAAGAGCGACGCCTAGCCCCGTGACGACGATGCAGAAGACCTGAACTTGCGACTTCAAGCACGTGCGTAGAGAGTTATAGCGACACCGTATCTGATCGACTCGCTTTGAACCGCCGTTAACGTAAGTTAGGCGATTCCGAAGGTAACCGAACAAGGAAAGTGCCTCTGCCGCGGAGGGCTTACGAGAGCAGGCTTTGCCAAGTGGTTGTGCCGTGAGCGGTAAGTGCCTCTGCCGCGGAGGGCTTACGAGAGCAGGCTTAGCCGCAAGGCTGGAAGCCGTGTTACGCAACTCTGAGTTTAGGAACTTGTTGAAACTAGATACGGGCAGGGGAACCCTGAATATCGCGGAGCCAAGAGTTCGCAAGACCGGACAGCCATCAAGTGTTACCAGAGAGTAAGGTAGTCTGAGAAGACGAGTGGTGAGAAGGGCCGCAGGGGGCCGCGAACATTCACCGTTCAAGGGGTTGAACTTTACATGGCAGCCCGAGAGACTTGGACGAACTAAGGCGCGAAATTTGAGAAAAAGCGCGAAGGTAGGAAACGAAAGACCTGCACGAGGAACTTGCGAAGCTGGTCGATGTTCCAAGCGCTGGTCAGCTCTCTCCCGTCATCCACAGCCAGGCGATCAGCCCCGGGATCCGTAAGGAATTTTGATCCAGTCCCCGAGCACGGAGCTCGCTGCGGGGACCAGACGCGTGCCCCGGGCGAAGAGCTGCCCGGCGCGAAGAGATCCAGTCCCCGAGCACGGAGCTCGTCGCGGGGACCAGACGCGCGCCCCGGGCGAAGAGCTGCCCGGCGCGAAGAGATCCAACCCCCGAGCACGGAGCTCGTCGCGGGACGAGACGGCGCCGGCGAAGAGCTGCCGGTGCTAGGTTGATCCACCCGAGCACGGAGCTCGTCGCGGGATCAGACGCGCCGGCGAAGAACCGCCTGCTGAGTGATCCAGCTCGAGCACGGAGCTGGGAACCAGATCTGGAAGGCGGTCAAGATCGAAGGGATCGATCTGATCTGGCAGGGGAAGAGACATCCTGCCCTTCTGAGTCGTAGTCCTCAGGAAGAATCTCCTGGTCGCTGATAGAGTTCGACATGTTCGATCTGCGTATCCCCACGGACGGCGCCAGCTGTCGACGGATGAGATATCGATCTCAAGTCGTTAAGGTTCTTTAAGATTGAGATAGGAGACACGCCGAACAACCACGAACAACAGCGAACAGGGAGACAGAGTTTTTATCCTGGTTCAGGCCTCTCGGGAGAGATAATAGCCCTACGTCTGGCCTTTCTTATATATCAGGGATGAATACAAGAGGTGGCTCGACGAGACGAACAAGTCTCGGCGAGATTATGCGAGTACAAGTGCGCGATAAGCTATAAGATGATGACCCGGCCCCCTTAGCATGCCGTAGGGGCTCTGTTTATATAGTGCTGAGCAAACCGACCTATCAAGGGATAATCGGGCCGGGCTAACTACGAGTTTGTAACGAACTCATACATGCCAAATACATCCCGAGGCAGATAAGGCATACTCCAATTCTTGGGGATCACGACTTCTATTCCAATCCGGGAAACCACGTCCGGGTCTTCACGTAGCCGTGCAGAACTCCTGTTCGAGACGGACTCAAACATGATTCCTTGGCCGTTACGCACCATGCCAGCCAGGATGCTGTTCGGCAGGACGCATATGGGCCAGATAGAACCTTCCAGGGAGCTGGGCCCTGGTAGACTGTTCGATTGGGCCGTCAGGGAGTGGGCCATGGCAATGGGCCGTGATTTAATCCCCGACAGTTTTACTCCACCAAAATAAAACTGTTTGATAGTTAGATTACGCTTGCCACAGAAACATGGCCATCTTCCTCAAGCAGTCAAGCTCATATGGCACGCATCGAGCTTCACAAGTTTCAGCATCCCATGGATCACTAAAAATCAAATAGAATAAATTGTTTCAAAGACGTTTCAAACCAGAGTAGCATATGTTTCATAAAATCAAACAAAATGTTTGATGACATTACAGCATGACATAATATTAGCATCTAAATTATCTATCGGTAATAACCCCATATAGCATCTAACCGTGAAAAGTTCTACCAACAAATACAGTGTGTCGGCTTAAGTCACGTCGGGAAGAACTTTTACCCATGGACAATGATTTACTGACGAACAGACCACCTTATTGAAAGATTTGCTGGTAGACATTTTTTACCGACGGATATGTTTCTACCGATTGACATGTTGTAACTGACGAATATCAATATTGATGATAGAAAGCCTATGGGCAGTTGCCATTTTTTTCGACAGACGGTCAGATAGCACAAATCATCCAGAGTGAAAAGAATAAACAATTGATTTACAACAATATTGACGCAAATAAAAATTTAAATAATTTTAAAATGTGTCAAAAGTTATAAAAAAAGTCCCAACCCCATAAATGTTTTACAAAAGCAAATAATTCTATTTTTTTTCTCCATGTTTCAAAAGCACATGAAAAATGCTTCATAGTAAATCAAGATGTTTCAATATAGACAAGTAAATGTTTCAGTACAACAAATAAATGTTTCACAAGAGCAAACAAAATGTTTTATATAGTTAGCAACTTTGTTTCATATGTACATAGATGATACTTCAAAATAAAATTTAAGATGTTTTAATTATGCAAGTAAATATTTCATAAGAACAAATAAATGTTTCAGAGGACAGATAAAATGTTTGATATTTTTATGGGTGTTTCATAGAAACAAACAAAATCTCAGAAGAACGAAACATGTTTCAAATATATACAGCGTTCAACACTGTTTCAAATCTAATTCAACCGTGCTTTCTTCTTTCTAACTACACCATTGTGGAGCTTGACCTCGCTGATGACGGTCTTCTCACCACCACCATGGAACACCCTCCTCTGTTCTTTGGTTAGTCCACCTGAAGTTTAGCCGAGCTTCGAGGGAGACACCCTTTCATCTCGTCTGAGGTGTGGAGGCTGGGCTATCCTCCCAACCAAAATAGTGCTGGGTTAGTTTGAGTGAACTGTCACGGAAACATCAACCAACAATCTGAACAGCTGTTGGAGGCTTGGAGCTCGACCTTCTTGGAGACTGGGGTATTCCAGAAAGGAGTTCATCCAAGGACCCTGCAAGTTGGTGACCTTATCCTGCGTTGCATCCAGGTCTTTTCAAACGCCAACAAGCTCACCCCCTTCGCTAGGAGGGCCCGTTCGCTGTCATCTCCACTGATCGCCCTTGAGTTGTTTGCCTCGCCAACAAGAACAGAGAAGTCTTAGCTAATTTGTGGAACATCAGCCTGCTGCATAAGTTCCAGTCTTGGCTTTCTTTTAATTGGTTTAGCGTTGTTTTCTTCAAAACCCGCTGTTTGGGCTTGTAATCTACACTTTGTAACGTCTTCCCTACTTACCCTGTCTGGTTAATAAAGTTTTACATGACTTCGAGCAAAATCCGTTCTCTCTTTACCACTTTGCCCACGTACGAGCTCTTCTCTTTATCGGCACATTGATTTCCATGGGACAGTTGGCAATGCAATGTTCCACAAATGGAGATCCACAAATTAATGGAGTTCTTCCATAGCACTTCTCACTGCTTGATCCTCGTAGCATGTTTGATATCTATTGCCTCACAGCACACAAAGAACATGCTTGGGTAGCATTACAGAAGAACTGGATATAACACAACAAGATATTCAGTTAAACGATAATTTTGCTAAAAAGACATATGCGATGAGCATCTTACACGACGAGCATCGTACACTAGTTTGTCTTCCAATTCCCAGAACAGGTCTCGAACAGCCAGGAGTCTGTCCTGGGTAAAGGCCTGCAAGCACCCCATGGTTTCTATCTTTTGCATCCATGGTGGTGTGTTCTGTGTTGTGAGCTCGATCTTTAGCATCCGATGATGCTGCTTGCCTCCGCCGAGCCCTCCCACGGCCCTGAGCAAGTGACATGCTCGGGGACACCACCGTCGTCGCGGTTTATT
The DNA here is from genome assembly GCA_036346415.1 of Raddia guianensis. NCBI lineage: Eukaryota > Viridiplantae > Streptophyta > Magnoliopsida > Poales > Poaceae > Raddia > Raddia guianensis. The sequence goes on along the minus strand of CM070534.1, from coordinate 13,207,636 downwards.
TTGGGTTTGTGGAGCTCGGGGGCTTCCCCACGAGCTCTACCTCCATGGTTTTTATAGGTTCCTCCCTTTGAGGAGGAGGAACCTCAGTGACTACATTTCCCTCCCCAGCTGACCCTTTAGCAATTGGGACTAGAAGTTGTAGCCGCTCACTTGCATTTCAGTTAAGCATCGGGTTAATGCGTCATGATATAAGCATCAGTACTTAGCTAGACCTTGCTACGACTTTGACCTCGAGGGAATGTTGTAGTGTGCGCCAATGCTTAGGGTGTCTTCGGATATACCGGCGTTGCCAGGTAACTAATTCTTTATCTTCTTTATAACTCACCTCCTCTTGGCATAACTCCTCCTCGTGCTCGGCCTCTTCTCTAGTAGCAGCCAAGCATGAAGACTTGCGAGTCCGACTTGGTGGGGACGGCTCCAGAGCTCTGTTCTTGCTTGATGAGCACCACTTTGCAGCTTTCACCGGCTTTTTTTTGCCTTACGAGCTTGGTGGAGAAAGGCACCTTTGTGACAAGGTCTCCATTGTTGACTTGCTATGGAGTATATGGAACCCGGGTATTCACAGCGGGCCGTGAATATCAGCTGATGGATGTAGGCCGGGTCGGCCATACATCAACACGCATAGCTCAGCTCGTGCCTTGCCTTACACGGCAAGGCAGGACACATATAAAAGCCAATCCCAAGTAGGAAGGTGTGATTGTAATCTCAGATAACCACACGACCGGGAAGGAAAGATAGAAATAGAAATTCTACCTTGTACGATCAATACTCGATCTTATAACCCTGCCTCTCCACTATATATGGTGGGCAAGGGACCTTGGTTCAAGATCATCATCATCGACATTGACATCAAATCATCATCATAATCATAGAACACAAGAATAAGGTATTACCTCCTCCGCGAGGGCTTGAACCTACATAATCCCATGTCCCGTGTTACCATCGAGTTTGAGATCTAGTGCATAACCCCGTACAAATCATTGCCGACAACACCCCCCGGTTGAACAAATGTCGACAGTTGGCACGCTAGGTAGGGGAACGTTAAGATCAACTTCGTCAAGCTCGATGGAAACGACCAATAGAACATGTGCCATCTTCGCCGCCGGCCAGGTTTTCCGCTTCGGAAGCCTGGACTTCATCACCGACAACTTCGGCGAGCTCTCCCTCTCAGATCCAAGCCAGATACAATCTGGCACCGACTCCATCAACCACTACGATAAGATTTCCCCCACCGGATATGACCAGATCCGAACCGGCTTGGACTTGAATAACGACCAGCCCAAAGCTTCATTTGGTCTGGAGGGCTTCAATGTCCCTTCCCTTAGGCTTCTGTTTGCGTTGAGGAACTTTGCCGCCACATACCAGTAGGTGATGTGTCGGGGGCTTAACTCTTAATTCGGATACGAGGAGCGCCCAACCGAAGGTGAATCCAAATGGTAGGCATCATCGCCAGAGATCCACATGGATTTGACATCCAGGATGCCCCAACTATCCATTTCTCCCACTCGGAAACCGATTCGGAAATCAACACGGGAAGTTGTCCTGATTTCTGAGGAGTCTACGTGATTGAAGATCAAAGGACCGAGCCCCAGCGCCATCAGAACGAAGAAGTGGCGGAAGTAGATCGCCTTCGCCGTGATGACCGCACTAGGTCTCTCCGAGCTAGGGCTCGGAACATTAATGAAGACATCTTGCAGACCAAGATTGGAGACCAAGCCGTCTTTCATACGCTGCATCAGAACATCGTCGCCTCCAAGGCACTTCTCAACAGCCTGAGTTCGATGATCCAGCCTGACAACCCCGCTATGCCGATCGTGGCGCAAATTAAGGCCATGATGACGACAGGGGCAATCCAACAGAACCAACCAGATCCGGGGGCCAAAGGTGCACTCGGGCACTTGGACCAACAACCGAACCGCAATCAGTCGGGTGGAGCATTATCGACGCGAGTCCCATCACCATGGCGATGCCCGTGGCGACCTTAGCCGCTATCTCCGTGAAGACCTTAATGCCATGCGATGGGAGCGAGAAGATGATGAGCAGCGACGCCAAGATGATGATTGTGAATGTTTCAACATCCACCCCGACGATCGGCGCAGGTACCTTCAAGGCCACTGGTGCGATCACGACTATTGCCGAGTTATATCACCGCGACGATCTCTTGCACGATACGACGACGGGTACATCGGTGGGATCCATGCATTCACCACCCTGCTTCGCTGAGTGGTTTGGCCTGAGGGATTCAATCCTAAGGGCATCACCAAGTTCTATGGGGAACGAGATACAGATGCATGACTTTAGGTCTACGCCTAAGTTGTTAAGACGGCCGGTGGAGATCAGACAGTGATGGCAAATTACATGTCTTCCACACTTACCCCGTTGGCTCAAGCGTGGCTTACCAAGCTCCCCAAGAATTCTATTGATTGCTGGCGGGACCACTGTGACCAATTCATCACGAACTTCCAATGCACTTATGAGGGGCCTGGGACGCCATAGGATCTATACCAGTTGCATAAAAAGAAAAGCGAGTCCCTCCGGGAGTTCATCTGGCGCTTAATGCAGAAGAAGAAAATGATACAGGACGTCTCGGACGCGGTTGTTGTCGCGGCCTTCCAAAAAGGGGTTAGTGACCCTGATCTGATTAAAAGATGTCCACGAAATAACCAACTCCAATAAAGAAAAATGTTCGCCATCGCGGACCGTCATGCCACTGCTTTAGATACTCTAGCCTAGCGATAGGATGATCGCCCAAATCACAAGAACAAAAATGACCAGCCCGAGTCCTCTAAACAAAAGAAGAGGAAGGGCGAAGAGATGGTCGCGATGGCGGATCCCGGTCAACCTTGACCACCATGCACGGAAGGCTATAGATGGGCGCGCCCTACCCTTTCCATCCCAAAGGGAGGCATATGGCCAAAGATTACTTCACCCTTAAAAAGTTCTCTCAAGAGCACAACAAAAAGCGTTACCCTCCTGTTGATAACTATCAAGAGATAGGGCATGAGCTGAATTACATATTTGGAGGATCCGCAACATATGAATACAAGAGAAAACAAAAGCTTACCACTCGGGAGATCAATGCAATCATGCTGGTGATCCCCATGAACTTGACATGGTCCGAGGTTCCCATCACGTTCAATCGATCAAATCACCCCGATCATATTCCGTATCCGGGGAGGTATCCCCTGGTGCTGGACCTAGTCATCAGTGGCATCAAACTCAAAAAGGTACTGATTGATGGGGGGGGGGGGCTTAAACATACATTTCTGCAAAGCCTTCGATGATACGAAGATTCCTTGCTCCGAGTTACAACAAGGCTCGTCACCGTTTCACGGGGTAATCCTCAAGACCTCGGTGATACCACTCGCGCAAGTCACCCTACCCGTTACGTTTGAAACAAAAAGAGAATTTCCGGACCAAACTCATAAATTTCGAAGTTGTGGATTTCGAGACGGCTTATCAGGCCATCTTGGGAAGGCCAGGGCTCGCCAAGTTCATGGCAGTTCCCCATTACACGTATCTGGTGCTTAATATGTCGGGTCCAAAAGGCATCATCACCGTGTGCGACGATGTCAAGCAATCCTTCGTGCGTGACTAGGAGAGCTACAAATTAGCCCAAACTCTAGAAGTATCTGCGGACTTGGAGATGATTCGAGTGGCAGCTACGACCCTAGAAGACGAAGGCAATGTTCCGGCCAAGAAGCAATCCAAAACATCCGGCAAGCCAGATGAAGGAACCAAGAAAATAGCCCTTGACTGGTCTGACTCGACCAAAACGGCCTTGATCAAGACTAGGCTCGACTGCAAATAGGAAGATGCGCTCGTCACCTTCCTCCAAGAAAATAGGAACATCTTTGCTTGGAAACAGTCAGACATGTCAGGAGTCCTGAGGGAGGTGATCAAGAACTCTCTGAATGTTTATGAGAAAATAAAGCCGTTCAAGCAGTGGCTTCGGCGGTTTGTGCAAAATCATCATGACGCAATTAAGGAGGAGATCACCAAGCTTCTGGCCACTGGTCTCATAAAAGAAGTATATCATCCGGACTGATTGGCAAACCCGGTCCTGTTGCAAAAGAAAAACAAAAGTCGGCGCATGTGTGTTGACTATACCGACCTCAACAAAGCATGCCATAAGGATCCATTTGGACTGCCTCGGATCAATCAACTGGTGGACACAACCGTCGGTTGCGAGCTCCTGTGTTTACTGATGCCTACTCGGTATATCACCAGATCAGCCTAAAAGAGGATAACTGCATCAAGACCTCGTTCATCACACCATTTATAGCTTTTTGCTACGTCATAATGTCATTCGGGCTGAAAAACGTGAAAGGGATATGCCCTAGATCAATCATAGTGATTATTGTACCATGTCTTCATTCATGTACATATGATAACGATGTTTATTGGTTTCCTGAATAAATGTGATGACTTTGTTCACTGGGTACGACTTGATTGTGAAACACATTGTTAAGTGACATTATTCTAAACAGGTCCCTGATCCATATCATTACGAGGAGCGGTTATGATTTGATCAGCATACGCATTGGTTGATGGTAATGTTTCACATACCATAGATATAGAGATATCAAACCAATAGTATGGACGCATGTTGGAGAACATGGGCAGTCGGACAGACCTACTCCGAGACGCTGTGAGTTGTTATCTCTTATAGCGCCATCAGCGTGTAGTCTCGAGCGGTACGCCTTAAACCTGAGATTGTCATGCATGCCCAGCATCTTGACTCGTATGTTTTGGTATAATCAAACACTACACCATAACAGGATAGTTATAAAGGTGACTACTGGATATTCCACAATACATAGCCAGGGGTGTGATAATCAATTTGGGATTTGCCCCTCCTCGATAACAGGAGAGATACCTCTGGGCCCCTCGTGTGGATGGATAGGTAAAGCGCACGGCCATGCTAATATGACTAAGGAGTTAGTCATGGTATGTATCCATTACACTGCCGAGTGAAGTGGTCGAGCTATCAACAAGAGTGGCGCGCATCTCGCCTTGAGCTTGATTGGTATTGGGTGGCAAATGGATCGGTATGTGAGTGTATCAAGGTTCAGGCGAATATTGATTCTATGCATTCGGGGGTCAATACGTACTGCTAGGTGCCGCTGTTGATCGGTGGATTGGAAAATGGATTTTCGGATCCACGACCGACTTGCACTGAACCTAACGGGTCCACAGTTAATGGGTTGGAACTGTTTAACAGGTTTGTGCGTGGATATGATCTACGTAGGAGATAGAACCCTAGCGGGCCGAAGCCCACTAGCGTGACTACATAAGGAGAGGCATAGGGGTAGCGTTAGTAGATGAGTTGAGCCTTCACCACACCTAGTTGTCGCGCGCCCCTCCTGCTCTCCAGAAACCCTAGCCGCATGACGCGGTGCTAGCACACCCCGTGTGGCGTTCCTGCTTGATACGTGTGGATACCGCTAGAGGCGCTACCATACGCGGACGCGCTGTTCGGTTGGATCGTCGGCGAGCACAGGTGAGACACTGGCGAGCACTCGGCGGAAACCATCGAGCACTTGTTGAGCATCAGCGAGCACCGGCGAGCACTTAGCGAGCACATGCGAGCACTCGGTGCCGACATGTGATGCTTTGAATCCTCATGTAATTTTGTTACTAGCTACTAGATGTAGTAGTGTAGTGCAATATCATGGTGGAGTCAACCCTAGGTGGCCTGGAGGACAAGGATGGTCGTGGAGATGGAGATCACCGCATCATGGGCCATACTAGTTCACAATTTAATATGATTATCTGTGTTGATTTACCTTACTTGGCTATTCTTTCCCGTCATATGTGGTGAATATGTTAACCTGACTGAATAGTTTCCCTCAGAAAAATTAAGAGAAGATGCCCTTTTGCACCTATCGTCTTGTAGGTTGACGAGTAAGGTCTTGACAATTCAAGAACACCGCCTTCTTCCTTGTACAATAGGGTGGGTGTAGCCTAACCCGTGCATCCACACGCATAGTATTGTTTTGCTTAACGGAGCTCCAAATAGGATTTGGGACTTTGGGGCATCAGGGTTGGGAGCCGGGGCATATAATGCCATTCCAATAAACAAGAGTCACATACGATGTGATTGGTAATGCGTTGCCTACCTATGTCACGGGTTCAAGTGGTATTGACAAATCATTACCCGAACCATGGTGACTATGGATCTTGTCTCACGGAGATCGCCAGAGGGAAAGTGATCTTAGTGGGAGCATCTTTTGTTAAATTTTGTTTAATAGAAGATTCACATGAACTTAGTGCTAAAACTTTGCTTATTTATTTCTGTTATAGATGCCGCCTGTTGTTGCAAACAATGGTTTTAAATTGCGATCTATTATGGAGACAGAGAAACTCTCCGGAACGAATTTTATTGATTGGTATCGAAACTTGAGAATTGTTCTCAAGTAAGAAAAAAAGGAGTATGTTCTAGAGGATCCCTATCCTGAAGAACCCGACGATGATGCTACTACCGCTGATCGCAGTGCTTATGATAAGCACTGCAATGATTCACTTGATGTTAGCTGTCTCATGCTTACTACTATAAACTCTGAGCTTCAGAAGCAATATGAGTAAGCGAATGCTTACGATATGATCGTGGGTCTCTGTAGCATGTCTGAGAACCAAGCAAGAGCCGAGAGATACTCGATCTCAAAAGCTTTGTTTGCGTGGAAGCTGGCTGAAGGTAATCTAGTGGGCCCTCATGTGATCAAGATGATTGGTTACATTGAGAACTTAGAGAAATTAGGTTTTCCTCTAAGCGAAGAGCTCGCTACTGATGTGATTTTCCAATCACTTCCTACAAGCTTTGAGCCGTTGATCATGAACTTTCATATGAATGGCATGGATAAAAGCATGGCTGAATTGCATGGGATGCTAAAGACAACTGAGGAGAGAATCAAGAAAAGCAATAAACATGTTATGCTGGTTCAAAAGGAAGGGGGTAAGAAGAGGAAGCGTGGGGGCAAGGGTAAGGATGAGGATACGATCGAAGACCCCAAACCTAAATCTAATGGTAAGACCAAAAGAAATGGCCCTACTTCTTTTGACAAATGCCACTACTGCAAAGGAAATGGGCATTGGAAGAGAAACTGTCCAAAGTTCCTGGAAGATAAGAAGAATGGAAAGGTTTCACCTTCTAATTCAGGTATTAATGTTTTAGAAGTTAATCTTGCAACTTGTCCTACTGAATCTTGGGTATTTGATACCGGTGCAAATGATTCACACTTGCAAATCATTGAAGGGGCTAAGAAGGACTAGAGATTACAAGTGAGGCGAGTTGGAAATTCGCGTTGGCAGTAGAGCAAAGGTTGCTGTGAAGGCCGTCGGCGTCTATCCCTTATCGTTATCTTCTGGTTTAGTCATGAAATTAAATAATTGTTATTACATTCCTGCCTTGAGTAAAAACATTATCTCTTCTTCATGTTTGGAAGAAGATGGTTACAACTCTTTTAACAAGCGTTGTTCAATTTATTTTAATAGTTTGCACTATGGTAACTGTCCATTGGTGAATGGGTTGTATATGCTAGATCTTGGTAATGCTTCTGTTGGTAATGTTACGAAAAGACTCAAAACAAATAATTTAGATTTCACTTATTTATTGCATTATCGCTTGGGTCATATATACAAAAGACGCATGGAGAAGCTCCATAAAGATGATCTTCTTGATTCATTTGATTTTGAATCTTTTGAAACATGCAAACCTTGTTTACATGGCAAGATGACAAAGACACCTTTTACTGGTTTGAGTGAGAGGATGTGTGAATTGTTGGCCCTCGTGCATACTGATGTATGTGGACCAATGAGCTCTGCGGCCAGAGGTGGTTATCAATAGTTTATTACTTTCGCCGATGACTTTAGTAGATATGGATATTTCTATCTAATAAGGCACATGTCTGAATCTTTTGAAAAGTTTAAGGAGTTTCAGAATGAAGTACAAAATCATTTGGGTAAGAAAATTAAATTTCTGCGATCTGACCATGGAGGTGAGTATTTGAGCCAAGAGTTTAGTGATCATCTAAAGAGTTGTGGAATTGTTCCTCAATTGACTCCGCTTTGTATGCCTCAGTGGAACGTGGTATCCGAACGGAGGAACCAGACTTTATTAGACATGGTGCGGTCTATGATGAGTCAAGCAGATCTTCCATTGTCATTTTGGGGCACGCTCTAGAAACAGTTTCGTTCACGTTGAACAGGGTTCCATCTAAATACGTTGATAAGACACCATATGAGATATGTAAAGGGAAAGATCCCAATTTGTCTAATTTGGGCCTGCGAGGCTTATGTAAAACGTACGACGTCTGATAAGCGCCACGCCAAATCAGATTAGTTCTTCTTTGTGGGATACCCAAGGGAGTCCAAAGAGGAAGCATACAAAGTGCTTGTCGCCCGAACTGGTGTCTTTTTGGAGAAAGTGTTTTCAAAAAAGACTAGTGGGAGCAAGGTGTAACTCGAAGAGATTGGGGAAACATCTGAAAATATTTCAGCTCCAGCTAGTTCTCAGTAGGATGAGCAAGGTGTTGCTGAACCTGTTGATGAGGTGCCAGCTCCACAGAGGTCCATGCGGGCAAGCCGCGATCCTAAGAGGTACATGCTCCTCACGACGGAGCAACGCGATGTGTTATTGTTGAAAAATGACAAGCCCAAGGAATATGAGAAAGCGATGGTAGGCCTGGACTCTGAGAAATGGCTAGAGGCCATGAGATCCGAGATAAAGTCTATGTATGATAATCAAGTTTGGAACTTGGTTGATCATCCTGATGGTGTAAAAATTATAGAGTGCAAATGGGTCTTTAAAAAAAAGATGGACGCCGATGAAAATGTCCACATTTTTAAGGCACGATTGGTGGCGAAAGGGTACAAGTAGGTTCATAGTGTCGATTATGATGAAACTTATTTGCCTGTCGCCATGGTCAAGTCTATCTGGATCATGCTAACAATTACCGCGTATCATGATTATGAGATTCGACAAATGGATGTCAAAACAGTTTTTCTGAATGGAAACCTAAGCGATGACATGTACATGTTACAGCCCGGAGGTTTTGTCAATCCTACTAATGCTAGTAAAGTATGCAAGCTTAGAAAGTCAATTTATGGACTGAAGCAAACATCTCGAAGTTGGAACCTTCGTTTTGATGAAGTGGCCAAAGAGTTTGGCTTCATCAAGAATGAAGAAGAGCCTTGTATTTATAAAAAGTATAGTGCGAGCGCACTGATATTTCTGGTCCTGTATGTAGATGACATACTGTTGATCGGAAATGACTTGTACAAGTTTATCTGAGAAAGAGTTTCTCGATAAAAGACTTGGGACATGCAGCTTATATCTTGGGCGTAAAGATCTAAAGAGATGGATTAAGCCAAAGTACGTATATTGACAAGGTGTTGAAACGGTTCAGCATCCAGGATTCCAAAAAAGGTTTCTTACCACTGTCACATGGTGTGAGTCTCAGCAAGACTTAGTGTGCTTTGACACCTGATGAGCAAGAGAGAATGAGTTGGATTCCGTATGCTTCGGCTATTGGATCCATCATGTACGCTATGTTATATACGCACCCAGATGTGGCATATGCTCTGAGTGTTACGAGCAGATACTAATCGAATCCTGATGATGGTCACTGGGTGGCAGTAAAGAACATCTTTAAATACTTACGAAGGACTAAGAAGATATTCTTGGTCTTTGGAGGAGAGGAGGAGCTCGTGGGTTACGTCGATGCCAGCATCCAAACCGACAGAGACGATTCAAGATCGCAATCCGGGTTTGTATTCTGTCTCAATGGTGGGGCAGTGAGCTGGAAGAGTTTCTTGTAAGAAACAGTAGCAAATTTCATGACAGAGGCTGAATACATAGCTGCTTCTGAAGCAGCAAAGGAGGTGGTTTGGATCAAAAAATTTGTTTCTGAGTTGGGCGTAGTCGCTGGTGCATCATGTCCAGTGGACCTCTATGGTGACAATAGTGGTGTCATTGCATAAGCGAAGGAGTCTTGGTCTCACAAAAAATCCAAGCATATACTCAAGCGATACCACCTACTATGGGAGATCATTGAGAAAGGTGATGTAAAAGTTTGCAAAGTGCACACGGATCTAAACGTGGCTGATCCGTTGACCAAGCACCTTCCACAACCGAAGCATGGGGCGAACACAAGAGCAATGGGTATTCGATACTTGTATAATTGACTCTAGTGCAAGTGGGAGGGATTGAAAGGGATATGCGTTGGATCAATCATAGTGATGATTGTACCACATCTTCGTTCATGTACATATGATAACGATGTTTATCGGTTCCTTGAATAAATGTTATGACTTTGTTCATTGGGTACGACTTGATTGTGAAACACATTGTTAAGTGACATTATTCTAAACGAGTCCCTGATCCATATCATTACGAGGAGCGGTTATGATTTGATCAGCAACGTATTGGTTGATGGTAATGTTTCACATAACGCAGATATAGTGATATCAAACCAATAGTATGGACGCATGCTGGAGAACATGAGCAGTCGGATAGACCTACTCCGAGACGCTGTGAGTTGTTATCTCTTATAGCGCCATCAGCGTATAGTCTCGAGTGGTACACCTATATGGTTCTTAGACCTGAGATTGTCATAGATGCCCAACATGTTGACTCGTATGCTTTGGTATGGTCAAACGCTACACCGTTACGGGGTTGTTATAAAGGTGAATACTGGGTATGCCACAATACATAGCCAAGGGTGTGATAATCAAGGTGGGATTTGCCCCTCCTCGATAACAGGAGAGATACCTCTGGCCCCTCGTGTGGATGGATAGGTAAAGCATCTTGCCTTGAGCTTGACTGGTATCGGGTGGCAAAGGGATCGGTATGTGAGTGTATCAAGGTTCAGCCGAATATTGATTCCGTGCATTCGGGGGTCAATACGTACTGCTAGGTGCTGCTGTTGATCAGTGGATTGGAAAATATATTGTACAAATGTGTAAGAAGCAGAAGTTGATGAATTAGTATGTACCTCTCGCCGCACAGCAACATGGTCCCTAGACCTGAATGAGCCATCTTTGTTCTGGTAGGAGTGTCCCATCCGAAACACGGACAACCAAGACAGAACCTGGCTGGTCGTTGCGCCCAGCATCGTACAAGTGTTGATATATTTTTTATTACGAAAAGTGAAGTTTGAAATAGTAAAAGAGATACATTTCCATCCTTTTCCTCAACTGTGCGAACGACGGCTTTCTTGTCATAGTTTTGTTCATCATAGTTGCTTAGTTTTTCTTGGCCTTCATGGACTTTTCCATGAACGTCTCGTTGGCCTAGTGTTGCAACAGGGCCTCCCAGGCATCTGGAACGTTCGATACCCAGTCCGGTCAAACCTGTGCATACTCTCGATCCTGTAGGTACAGCTTGCGCGCATCGGACAGAGTAATCTTCTCGCTCTTCACAATTCTGACCAGACAAAACAAAAATAAATTATTCATGTCTTGAAACCATTTGCGCCAAAAACGACAGATGCAATGAGTGAATACTTGTGGAAATCCTGAACCGCGGTGGCCCATGCACCGGACATCAGATCCTGCACCTCATGCTTAGCGTTTCTATCCATGACAGAATCGATGTCGGCCTCCTCCAAACCCGGACGAGGGTGGTTCCTAAGTTGCAAACAAATAAATTAACCATGAAAATTAGTTAGCACTCAAGCATCGAATGGAAAACAGAAATGCTATAATTCACCTAGAACTCTCACCTTATTTGCTCAGCGGCAGTGCTGTCACCGTGCGGTGCCACCTTGTAGTCATCCCGATAGTAAGGGGGATGTTGTGCCCCATCCTCACCGACCATACCAGGGTAGTACTGGTGTATGAGGATGCCAAGTGCGTTACCTGGCTAGGTATCATATTTATTATGGTGGACATTTTGGAAAAGTTGGTACAGAGAATAAAATTTAGTTAGTTAATTTAATTGACAATGAATTAAAGAATTAGAATAGGATATTGGAAATTACCTATCGCCATCCGGCTCAATAACAATACGTTGATAAGCATATCTCGCCACATTGGGCAACTTGTTGTGCCCCTCCTACCGCCCTGTGAGCTCCCAGCTTGGCTAGAGCCCTCTCTGGATCCAGACTCCTGTGTCAGTGCCAGCTCATCCTGGTTTGGCGTACCCTCCTGTCCAGATTCAGGAGTGCACTCGTGGCCCCCTCGAGATCACAGTTGTCGCCCTCGTAAACTGTCATCGTGGCATACTGCATTTAAAGGCAAAAGTTAGTCCACATATTATTAAAAATAAAAAATAAAATTAGAAAGCAAATATTAACCATTATAAATACCATTGAATTAGAAGTATGTATCATCTACATCGAGAGGATCATCGATAAGATCGTCGACCCCCCTCTTGTTGTGCTTGCAGTGCTTGTTGTGCTTGTTGTGCTTACTGGTTGGGTAGATTTATTTCTCCATTTATATCGTCATTTATTATGGCTACTAGGTTATCTAGTCCATTCCCAACATCGATCACGACATTACCATTCAAACGTTGCTCTTGTGCTGGTTGATGATAATCATCGGATGTCGGGGTAGCCAACCTTCTAGGTCTTCAAACTTTATACACAATCCACCATGACCGATGAGCTTCCTCGTCGCATTTAGTAGTAACTTTCATTGCTTTGTGACATGGATAAGTCAGATAATACAATTGCTCCGCCTGGTTGGGAAGGATGAACGGATCATACTGTTTTAATCTTGACGTGTGATTGACCTCTACCAAACCTAACTTTGGTCGACGTCTAACCCCTTTCAAAGGATCCAACCAAATGCAACGAAGGAGAACAGCCGATAGTTCCTTACTTCCCTCGAATACTAGTTCAATTATTTACTTTATGACACCATAGTATTCCGTACCATCTTCCCCGTACCATAGTACACAACTATTGATTGATTTTAAATTAAGTTTTGACATTTCGTGCGATGCCGATCTGAAACGAAACCCATTGATATCATAAGTTTCGTCCACCTTTACACTTGTTCTGAGTACATGCGACAAAATACGGAGATCATTGTACACTCGAATGAGTTGTGCACTGTTTTATACAAAAGAATAAAAGTTACACACTGGTGTGTTAAAAAGGTTATAAAAAAAATCCAAATAATCATACTTACATATTTCCAAAACCAAACTATGAAGTTAGGACGTCCAGGTCGAGCACCCTACTTTATCAATTGAGTTATTTTCTCCGAACTGGGGTCGTTCATCCCTGTACATTCTCTTTGTATGAACTGATTCTGCATGTCCGCCCACTTCTTCCATATTGCCGAACACATATAAAAGTGCAACCAATCGTTCTTCTTGTGATAACTCTTGTCATGTACTTCTTACGACAGGATTGCCTTTCCCATGGAACAATTTTAGATTAGATTGGGGTTAATTGCAAACTGTGTTGTATCTTGTTACTTGAATGTTGACTTTGTGCTCTCTCACCAAATATTTGTTGGAAAAAGTTGGTTATCTCTTGCATGTAGTACGATTCTACTATGAAACCTTCAACGCGAGCCTTGTTTTTAACATTTGCCCTAACCCTTTTAAGGCGACACTGCACCGGATACATCCACCTGTACTGAACGGGACCTCTCAACCTGGCTTCGACGGGCAAATGAACCAGTAGATGCTCCATTGGCTTAAAAAAGTCAGGAACATATATTTTATCAAGCTTACACAAAAGCACGACAATATCCTCTTTTAGCTTAACCATCTCAGACCGCTTTATCTCTTTAGCACACATTTTTATAGAAAAAACTCAATCCGCAAGGGCTCTCCATGCATCTTCAGGTACATACCCATGAAACACGATAGGCGTGAGATCATGTATGAAGATGTGATTGTCGTGGGTTTTCATGCCATGTATCTTTTCTTGAGCAATATTGACACTACGACCAATATTAGCTACGTACCCATCGAGGAACTTTAGCTGTCCTTCGATCCACTCGAGAACTTTCCTCTGTGCGACTGTTAGGCCGTAAGAAGCTTTGGACATTTTTGACCTTCGTTCTATCATATTCATTGATGGTCGACTGCATATTTCACCGCAATCGAGACGTGCCTTCACATTATCCTTGGTTTTGTCAAGAATGTCAAAATTGCTCACAAAGATTGTTTGTCCCACTTTCATATCTTGATGCATGACATTAAAATTGTGGGGTAATAGAAAATCGTTTGAATAAGGAAGTGAGTATGAACTACACTTTTGTGTCCAATGGTGTGATATGCCGTAACCCTCATAAACACCATTCCTCCCTTGCACCAACTTGGATTGCAGAGCTTTGATGACAGCTATGGTCATCTGCCCACGTTTTTGTCCTTTCACAATGATATTTCTTCGAAAAGCATTTCTTTGTTTTTTAAAAGGATGATCTGGCTTTAGAAAAGCATGATGACAGTCAAACCAACATGCCTTGCCCCGTGTGTTAACTGCAACGCGCACATATCATCCATACTAACGGGACATGCTAGCTTGCCATGCGTGCTCCATCATGAGAACAATCCGTACGCCGAAAAATCATGAATAGAGCATAAAAAGGCAGCCCTCATACAAAAATTGGTATTCGCCTTCCTATCGTATGTTATTGCTCCATTCTCCCATACCTGCTTTAGCTCTTCGACTAAAGGTCTCTTTAAAAATTCAAGATTCTTTATAGGATTCTTTGGACTTGTCACGATGAGGGATAGAAACATGAACTACTCTTTCAATAAAAGTGACGGCGGAAGGTTAATAGTCATAGTGAATGTTGGCCAATAGGAATACGATGCGGCTATCAGATTTAAAGGGGTGAACCCATCGGTGGCAATTGCTAGACGCACATTTCTCGGATCAGCTGCAATGTCCAGATGTTTCTGATCGAAGTGCTTCCATGCGTCTCCATCTGACGGATGTACCATCAAGTCACTCTTTAGCCCTTTAACCCGTGCCTGCCCCTGGCCCCGCGCCGTGCCACGCCACGCCGCCGTCGCCCGCCACCGCGCCGCGCCGTGCCACCTTGTCGCGCTGCCATTCTGCGCACCATGCGCCAAGCGTCGAAGGCGCCGCCACCACGCCGCCCAGCAGCCGCCTCAGACGTGGTCGTGCCCTCGCCGAGCCTCGACATCGCGCTGCCACGCCGACCACGGACCCGCCCAAGGCTGGCATTGCCCCGCACCGCCTCTGCCGCGTTGGCCCCGGTATCGCGCCGTGTCTTATGGCCGGGCCGCCGCCACCACCCAACTGGCGGCTTGGGCTCCACCCTAGCCGCCTAGGAGGAGTGTGGCACGGTGGGCCTACTGGGCCAGCCTGATGTGGGCCGAATTTATTAAATCCTGTAGATTTCGCAATTTAAATTTCATGGGAATTAAATCCAGTAGATTTAATATATGATAGAATTACGGCCCAGTTGATTAATTAATTCACTATTTGCATGTGTTTCGTTTGAAGCATGTAGTCTTTATTTTTGCAAATATATGTGTCGTCCCGAAGACGCCACCGGGAGTCATCACCTAGCACTATGCGCCGCACCCCGAAGGTGCTGGCCACGTTTTCGCCACCACCCAAGCTGGCGGCTAAGGGGAAAGAAAGAAGAAGGAGAGGGGGCGGCCGGACTCTTTTGGGTCGAATAGAAATAAAATCCCGTAGATTCTGTAAATTTTATTTCCTGAAGTAAATATATTGGGCACGTAACCTACAACGGCCTAAAATTTTTTTTGCACTGCAGCGCTGATGTTTGGCATAAAGGAAAGGGTACCGAGATTTTGACTTATTCCCTAAAGGACACGATATTTGCTCGAGTTGTTCTCAATGGCTTATTTATATTATAGTATCCGCAGTTTCAGTTTTAGGTAATTACAGAAGCTTCTCTGTGTTTAATATTTTAATTCTGGTCTGTACTGTAGTTCTCTACCTATTAATTTTGAAATTAACTTGGAAACCTAGAATTTGATTTTGGGTATATGAGCTTCCAAATATGTAAAATCTTATACCTAGCCCACCTTTGTAAGCTCCATATTAATGGGTTTATTTTTCTAGAAAAGAGTTGTCATTATTTTTCTGCATTGTTCTAATTATAATATGGCCAGTTGACCAGAAATAATTAACAGAAATTCATGAAAATGCTAGAAAACTTGTGGCGTCATTTTGTTCTTTATGGCTCGATTAACCTAGCTCTGTATGTTTAGAGTATAATTTATTGACCTGCAGTTCGTAAATTATTAGAAACTCCTGATATTGTTAGGAAATTCTGGGATGTTTAATGACTCCTGTAGAGTTTGGATTTGCTCATGCTAAGTAGTTTACATCTTTTGCTTGATTGTTTTGCATTAGATGTTTATTTCTCTTATGCCATAAGAATGGCCTGAGTTGTTCTATTTCTAGCTTTTCTTCTGTAGTAGAGTTAATTATCTGAGTAAATGCTAAATAGAACATGGTGCCTGAAGTATATGACTTACCTGTCGTAAACAATCTTGCATGGAATAAAATCGTATTAATGTATGCTAGAACTAGATATATAGTTGTACTTGTCTTGGTGAAGAGTGTTTCGACTAAACACCGTCTCAAGTGCATAGATGTGCTGAAGACATGAACTGTGGAAATATGTCCTGAAGACATGAATAGTGGGAATATGTCTTGAAGACAAATGAATTTCCTTGTTTGCGCTAGAGAAAATTTTCGGCCCATATATCCATCCCCAAAGAATTAACTTAGCCTAGACCAGCAGTCTACAGTCCTCCTCCGGTGTGGTGTTACCAACCAGATGTTCAAGGTGTCTAAGGTGTGACCTAAAGTTACATACTATATATTGGTTTCACGACAACAGAAATTATACTTCTGTAGCAGTATAGTTATAAGGTGATTTAAGCACATGCCTGTAGCACATGCTATCACTCGTAACTTTTTAGTTGACGTGAAAGGGGGAGAGAATTGGGTTTATGTTTGTAAAGGCAAGATTGTGCACCAAAAAGTGCAGATTAGATTATGTAACAGAAGTGCGAACAACTAGTTTGGTGATTGTAAATTGTGTTAAAATTAAATGGCAAATGGACATTAATTTTTCATAGTAGTGGAGAGATTGCGATTCTTTCCATATGGTTATTTTGGGGCATAGACAGACGTGAGCATGCGGACGCCCTACGCATGTGTAACCTAGGCGCGGCTAGAAGCAAATACCTGAAGTAAATATGCAAATTATGACCAGCAGTCATATTAGTTTTGCAATTGCATTATGACCAGAAGTCATATAGGTTTGTTTGAAGCAAAATAATCCCAAATATAAGATAATGGCCTATTTGAATAAGTGACTTTTAAGAATTGTGGTGAGACCGCATCTATATCGTCACTAGCTCCTAAAGCTGCTACAATATGCCTGAAGCCATGCATTATTGGAATATAATCACACCTCCGTAAAGTTATTGTCACACGAAATTGAATGTTATTCGACATACATTTTGTCAGGGATAAAATCACGGCCCATTGCCATGGCCTACTCCCTAACGGCCCAATCGAACAGCCTACTAGGGCCCAGCTCCCTATAAGGTTCAATCAGGCCCATATCCATCCTGCCGAACAACTTCCTGGTTAGCATGGTGCGTAACGGCCTAGGATTCATGTTTGAGTCCGACTCGAACAGAGATCTAGACGGCTACGTGAAGACCCAGACGTGGTTTCCTGGATTGGAGTAGGAGTCGTGATCCCCAAGACTTGGAGTTTTCCTTATCTACCTCGGGATGTGTTTGGCATGTATGAGTTCGTTACGATCTCGTAGTTAGCCCGACCCGATTATCCCTTGGTAGGTCGGTTTACTCAGCACGATGCCCCTACGGCGTGTAGAGGGCACTAGATCATCGAATATCAGCTAAGCATCTTTGTATTCCTGGTTGACGACGAGCAAGAGCGCTTGGTTGACGACGAGCAAGAGCGCTTACTTGAACTCGATCTCCTCGAAGGCACACGCGAACGGGCACAAGTCAGAATGACGCGCTACCAGCAAGATCTTCGCCGGCACGCTGCCAAATCAGTTCGACCAAGGGTTTTGAAGGCGGGCGACCTCGTTCTGCGCCGTGTCTAGAACCTGTCCAATGCCAACAAGTTAACTCCCCGTTGGGAGGGCCCGTTCACGGTCGTTTCTACTGCTCGCCCGGGGGCTGTTCCCCTGGCAATGGAGGACTGTTGACACGAAAAGTCAGCTTCTCGCGAACACACGTGCCGAAGCGTCAACTCTGGGGTTGTGTCGCAACAAGGAAAACCAAGCGTGCCAATTGATTTGACCTGTAAATCAATAAGGTGAAAATTGTCAGTAATATAGGCCCAATCGGCTTTCTAATACAGCCAGATCAGGTTATTTATAATCGGCTCTTAAATAATCCGATTACAAGTTCTATCGGCTTAATACCCGATAGAGCAAATAGATTCAAATAAGCATTTAAATATAAGTTGTTTCTTTTTGGTATTTTTATTAATATCAATATTGAACCTTTACATCGAAGTATTAGATCAAATCAGAGAAATAGATCGAATAGATTGGTCAGGCCAAGACAATATTCAAATCCAAGACTAGACATAAACTAATAAATCGGTTTATCAGTTTAAGGCTGATTGATAACACAATACCAATCCACAAACATCTGGACATACCAGACCCTAAACAAGGGGTACACAAGATCGATTTAACGAGACAGTTGCATACATCAGATTCAAGGAAAAAAACATGCAAGACATTTGATAATCGGCATTGCAAGGTAAGCACATATTTACAGATCGATTAAACCGAGACAGTGCAATATGTGAAAACATGTTAAAGATCGGTAAATCCCGAGACAGTCTAACATGGTTTGTATACATGAGATCAAATTGATACAGCCATGCATACAGGTTATAAGGAGAGAATCGATTATCCCATCGAGATAGCTCTACCTGCGAGTTGAAGCCTCTCGACAACGTCGATCGGGTTCGAGAAAGTTTTTGGTGTATTGAGTCGTCGATCCTCTCGACTATGAGACCTAAAGCCCTATTTATACTATTACAATACCGATACCGATACGACCTATTTTTCCGGGCTGCACTTCTGATCAGGTTGTATCTCTTCCGAATCCTTCTGTCCATCAGTATTTTCAACACACCTTCCCATCTTTGCCGATTCGATCCAATTCCGGATTCAACCTGAAAGTCCGATTTTACCCTTCGTTATCATATCCGATTTTCTTGCCAAATTTGGGTGTCAACATATGCCCCTAAGTTTGGCGATGAATATTTTCATTAGCCGAACTTCTCGTGGAAAAATCGGATTTATCGGAACACTTTACAATCTTATTATTCATCACTTCCGACCTATCCCAAGGACACGTGTCAGCCCAGCAGACAATATGGGCCGTAACTGTAACCCCGAAAAGCGCGGTAAAACCCTAGTTTTTACCACGGCTATAAATAGTCACCCATTCGCCGTCACTTTCACACTCTCCTACTCGCGCACGTCTCTCGCATCGGAATTCTCAGAGCCTTCAGCAAGCAGCGCACAACCAATTCCCCAACTTTCGATCGGCATCATGTCTCAGGTACCGATTCAATGCTCAGATTCCGAAGCTTTGTATTCTTTGGGGCCAGTAGGAAACCAAGATCCATCGGATTTCATATTCCATTCCGTAGGCAGACTCCCCTTATTTGCCGATAAGCTTAGTGTAAACAGTTGGAAATCGGCATTTAGATCCTGGCCCAGCCCGATTAAGGGATATAAGGACTGGCTCATTCGGGTCTACAACCAGAAACAAGAGCAATGGGACCAATTAGGAATAACCGATGCAATTCTTCTCTCCTTATTCCCACCACCAGCAGATGAACCCTTCATGGCAGCATCGGCTTATTTCTAGTGTGATACTGCGAATGCCTTTCTTTTTCCAACCGGACCCATTAGCCCCACACTCTTAGATGTGGCGATGCTAACCGGCCTAAGTCCCGACGGCGAAATGCTATCGGCTTTCGACCTAACGGCCACACTGAAGTTAGTTCCTGAGAAGAATTTTGGCTGGCAACGCTATATCAGCACCCATAAGAAAACCGGCGACGTAGAAAATGAAGAGCACATCGCATTTCTAAACATGTGGCTTGATCGCCTTTTCTTCTGTGGGCAATCCCTGAGTCCTAGTAAAGTTTACCAAGGAGTGGCCGAAGCACTGGCATCGGGCCAAAAATTAGCCATCGGTAAATATCTACTAGGGGCCACCTATCGGATGATGCACGAGATCAGAGAAGGTCTCTGTTCAAAGAAAGCCGATTATTCGGTTGGAAACCTTGGAGGACCTTTTTGGTTTATCGGAATATTCCTAAAGCTCCACATATATAACTCCCTAGGAGACCTGGACTTCAGCTTGGAATTTCCGAATGAGAAATGTCTGATAACGATGGCGCCCACAGTAGATAAATGCGGTGAGATGATTTCAGTGAACTGTAATAGAAAACGTCTGAATCTATACGATCTTTCCCATTCTATGGTTGCATTCTATACCATGTCAGAATCGGAATACGGTCCAGAACAATTCAACCCATATACTGATCTGGATAGATATTCGATCCCATCATTCTTCCGATTGGCCAGCACCCTAAAGGGTGATGCTTTATCAGCTTATGAAGCATTCATCTCCCCAAGCATTTTCTTTGCTATCCTGAGCACCAGAACTCACATCAGAAAACCATCCTATGAATTCTACCATCCCGCTGTGGTTGCTCGGCAGTTCAACCTTGGTCAGGAAATTCCCGATCTATATATATACCGCCTACTGAATGCCAGAGAAGACTTAACTTCTCAATCAGCTTATGGTATTCTGTCTGCCACTCACTTGGACCTCGAAATGCCATCGGAATTTATTATGTGGTCCTACACATCATCGGCTTTCAATAATTGGTGGGAGTCTGTCGCCAAGGACATTTATGCCACCAAAGGCGGAGCTGCAACTGTCGACGGTTGGGATATCGACCCAAGTCAACCAAGGTTCTTTAAGATTGAGATAGGAGACACGCCAAACAACCACGAACAACAGCGAACAGGGAGACAGAGTTTTTATCCTGGTTCAGGCCTCTCGGGAGAGATAATAGCCCTACGTCCAGCCTTTCTTATGTATCAGGGATGAATACAAGAGGTGGCTCGACGAGACGAACAAGTCTCGGCGAGATTATGCAAGTACAAGTGCGCGATAAGCTATAAGATGATGACCAGGCCCCCTTAACACGCCGTAGGGGCTCTGTTTATATAGTGCGGAGTAAACCGACCTACCAAGGAATATCGGGCCGGGCTAACTACAAGATCGTAACGAACTCAAACATGCCAAATACATCCCGAGGTAGATAAGGTAACCTCCTAATCTTGGGGATCACGACTCCTAATCCAATCCGGGAAACCAACGTCCGGGTCTTCACGTAGTCGTGCGTAACTACTGTTAGTCGGACTCAAGCAGAATCCTAGGCGTTCGCACCGCTTGACCAAGAAGGCTGTTCGGCGGGATGCACATGGGCTGATAGAACCTTCCGAGAGTGGGCCTGGTAGGTCGTTTGATCGGGCCGTCGAGAGTGGAGCCATGGCAATGGGCGTAATTTAATCCTCGACAGCTAGCCCGAGACTCAAGTGGAAGGACTCACTAGAGTGGGGTCTTCCTCTTGAGACTCTAAGTCCTGAAGAGGTATTTTTCCTGCTACAAAGGCGTGCAACAAGCGACCGAACAGGTTATGGTTCAACCAACAATACTTGTTCGGGACCGAACAAACCCGCCGATGCCGAGCAACTCATTGCGTCGAGCGAGGAACGACATCTGTCCGAAGCGAGTACCCGACCCTCGGTGCAAACACGGAAAAAATAGCCGTTGGCGGAACTCCAGCGAAACTTCCAGTCATTGCTGCAGTGAAAAGCAGCGACCGTTTTACCTAGCCGTTGTAGTAAAAACTAGCCGTTACGGGACAAAACCGTTGCAGAGCTGCTTATACGGGACTATAAAAGTACCCAAACCGCCCGCGGCCAGCCACTTCTGCTCTCGCGCCTTTCCTCTCTAAGCCCTAGCTCCAACCACGCCCAACATTAAGTACCCAAACTCCATCACCGACCCTGCTCGTCCAGCCCTGGGAATCGCCATGGCCAAATTCACAGGCACTAGCTTGACCGAGGAGGACCTTAGGATCTGGGAGGAGGAGGGCCACGTCGACACCGGTAGCTGGAGGCTGCCCGGAGAGGAGGATACTCCGGAGCCGCTCGAGGAGAGTTAAATCGACCAACAATTCGCCTTTGTTGGGTTGAGGTCTCTGAGACCGACTTCGTCGAGCCTTCTTGAACATCGGTAGGATTGGAGGTGGCGAACCTCAATCCGAACTCCATCCTCGGATGGCCGTCTTCGCACACTGTGCGAGGGCTATCTGAGCATCGATCCGCCGGTGGGGCTGTTCCTCCATTACTACAAAGTAGCGAGGAGGCTCCCCGCCCGCTTCAGCTGCTGGGTGCTACTACCTCAAGCTCGGGCCACCGCCCGACGACCGCCGTACCCTCGCCCACCTCGCTTTCGACTCAATGGGCGCGTGGTGGGTGAGGTGGTTCTCTGACAAGCGGAGCGGCGACAACAAACTTCGGCTTCACCGGGAAGGCGCCCGGCAAAGGGGCGCCAATGCCTCGGCGGAGATGACTGCCGAGGCGGTACATGACAAGGAAGATCGCCTCCCTCGTGAGCCTTGGGCTCACGGGCGAGAGATATTCGGGACTTCACAAATGAGCAGTGGTCTCGTCTGCTGCGGAGAAGGTCTATCCCTTCTACAAGATAGAGGATGGGAAGACATCACAAGGGAGAGCACGGGTAAGTGCCTTTAAGACTCAACCTCTAAATACATTCTTTCCTCCGAGCAGGAACTAACAATCCCATACATTGAGGCGGAGAAGCCAACCGACGCATGGGTGACCCGGCGGGTCGACGCCATCTTGAAAGGCGGCGAAGAAGGACGGGAGGTCACCGGCGGGTGGCGTACACTGCCAGCAGAGCGTGCTTGTCCGCCTGAGGCGAGGTAAATTACTTACCCTCGGCCTATGTTGCTAGACTTGCAGCGTTGTTTAAATGCTAACGTCCGCTTCTCAAAAGCGCAGGAGGACCAAGCGATCCTTGGAGGGATCGTTGAGGAACTCTCGGGTATGAGAAGGAGAAAGCGAAGAAGGGCAAGGCAAAAGCGCCACAAAGCCCAAGGTGGCGGCCGAGCCTCTGTGAGCTTCGCCCGACACGGCGACCACCAGCCGTCGAAGAGACCAAGCTAGGCGACGGAACGTGCAAAGCGGACCAAGCGGGCGCGGTCAGCCCAATGAGGAAGAGACCGAGCCCTCCTCCTCGCCGAGCAAAGCGGCGAAGAGATAAAGACCATAGCCCTCGGCTCGGGCGTTACCATAAGCTCACCACGCCGCATGGATCGGCCAGGCCCAGTCGCCCGGCGAGGGAGGCTCGAAGAAGAAGTCGCAAAAAAGAAAACTTCTTGCGCTGCTTGAGAGAGGCCTTCACTCACCAGGGAGCTGAGCTCGTCGCCCTGAACACCCAAGGGCCAAAGGCGGAGAAGCCGCCAAGGAGCCCCCGAGGAAGAGGCGGAAGGTTCGGCGAAGAAGATCGGGACCAAGCCTTCCACGGCGGTATGTAGGAATCGATCTTTAGATCTTCCAACCTTGACGCGTTAGACTTAACGATCATCTCTTTTCATCAGCTGCCCAAGAAGAGACCGCCACGAGACGGCGTCGAGGCGCTCGGCGGTCGCTGCTGCCGAGCTGTCTCTGCACGGCGCGTCCGCGAGGCGATGGTGGCGAGCCTCAAGGACAAAATGGCGGCGTGGAGCTTCTTGCCGCCGAACTCCAGCGAGCGGTCGGCGCGCCAAAGACACGGTGGGCGGCTGGAGGCAAAAATAGCGGCGGGTGGCGCCACGGACTTGAGGCCAAAGCGATGGTTCGAAGCGCCAGGCGGGACCGAGCAGCCGGTCTGCAGCACTTCGTCACGGGGGAGCTCACCCCGGGCGGCGGGATTCTCCGCGGCGGTGAAATCCCCACCACCGAGAGCAGAAAAAGCCCCGGCAGGTCGCGCAAGTCGTCTGCCGTGGAAACTCTGGCGCCACTCGGCGGAGTGGCTCGACCTCGCCGAAAGCGTTGGGCGGAAGAGGAAAAGGAAGAGGATAAGGAGCGCGGAGACGAAAGTGCTTCGCCCGTCGCTCCTGCACCCGAGCAGATGCGCTCCCGCAAGAAGAAGGAGCGAACAAGGCGGCGACGGCAAGAACGCGCCCGCCTCATCCCACACGAGCGGGGCTTCGTGACGCATGGCCTCGAGGACCGCCTGCGCCGCGGACTGAAGAAACGACTTGGGAAGGTAGGCACCAAGACCAAATCTTGCTCAGCTTAGCTACGTCATCGCAAAGTAGTTAACTTGTTCTTCCCTCTCAGGTCTTCAGGGACACCATGGAGGAGCTCGAGGGCGGCGTCACCATCGGCGGAGCGCCCGTCTTGGCGTCGCTCAGGAGCACCTCGGACGAGGAGTCGGCGGGGCCCTCTGAACGGACCAAAGTCGAAGCCGTGGCGAAGGTAAAAAGCTCAAAGCCCAATTGGCCGAAGAGAGGCGTTCCTGCGAGTCTCTCCTAGAAGACGCCGAGGAGCTTCGCGCGCAAGCCATTAAGGCGAGCACCGCGGAAGAGAAGCCGGGCCGCTCGAAGTGGCTCGAAGGGCAGCTTACTGACGTTTCCCAACGGCGGGACCAGCTCGCGGCGGAAGCCAAGAGACTCAAGGCCCAGCTCGCCAAGGAAGAGCGAGACTTCATGGGTCTCCAAGCAAAATCTCGACCACAATGGGCTTCACGGAAGAGATCGAGGAGATCTTGTGGGATGGCGGTGAGGGCGATCACATGAGAGAAGAAGGTCAAGGAGCTGGACGAGCAGCTCAAGGCGGCCGAGCAGCGAGTCGGCCAGGCGAGGCTCGAGCGATCAGTGCAAGGCCAAGACCGAGGTGGTCGAGGCCATCCGGGCGAGAGGCGCGCAGCTGAGCCAAGCGAACAAGGAGGAGATCGAGCGCCTCCAGTGAAGCCGGGGAAGGAATCAAGGCTCGAGGCGAAGTCGTGCGCCTCAAGTTAGAAGTTGAGGAGCTGAAGGAGCAGCTTGCTCCTAAGTAGCACCACGGCTGTAACCCGAAAGGGCCTTGTACCTGAAACTTTTGAGTAATGTAATAAAGTACTTACCTTTATTCCTGCAAAAAAGAGCAGCACAAAAGACAAGAATGAACAGAAACTAAGAGAAAAGCGAACAGCGCTAGGAAGTTTAAGAAAACCGGTGGCGCTCGCCTAACTCCCGGCCCGTTGTGCATCGCTCGAAACACGAGTTTGCGAACCCGAGCAGTGCACAAGAGAAATAGCGACACCCTAGCCCCGTGCAGACGATGCTCGAGAACCTAAGCTTGCGAACTCGAGCGCGTGCGTATGGAGAAAAGCGACACCCGTACCTTGCTCGATTCGTTCCGTGAGTCGCTGCGTTGGCGTAAGTTAAGCGATTCGAGAGTAACCGAACAAGGAAAGTGCCTCTGCCATGGGGGCTTCACGAGTAGGCTTTACCAAGTGGTCGCGCCAAGCGGTAAGTGCCTCTGCGCGAGGGCTTACGAGAGCGGAACTTAGCCGCAAGGTGGAAAGGCCATGTTCGCAACCACGAGTTTAGGAACTTATTGAAACCAGATACGGATAGGGAACAATCCTTAAGATTGCGGAGCCAAGAGTTATAAGGCGGGCAGCCATCAAGTGTTACGAGAGAGAAAGAGGTAGTCTTCAAAAGACAAGAGGTGAAAAAAGCGCAGAGGCGAGAGAATTCACTTAACTATTGGATTGAACTTTACATGGTGCCCGAAGCAGACTTGGGCGAACTAAAGCGCGAAGTTTACAAAAGCGCAGGCTAAGAAAGCAGAAAAGACACGCACAAAGAACTTACGAAGGTGGTCGATGTTCCAAGTCTTTGGTCGACTCTCTCCGTCCTCCATAGCCAGGCGAACAGCCCGGGCGGCGGAAAGAAAGCGACCGTGGCGGGCCCTCCCAGCGAGGAGTTAACTTGTTGGCATTGGACAAGTTCTGGACCTGGCGCGAGCGAGGTCGCCCGCCTTCAAAGCCCTTGGTCGAACCGACTTGGCGGCGTGCGGCGAAGATCTTGCTTGGTAGCGCGCCATTCGACTTGTGCCGATCGCGTGTGCCTTGAGGAGATCGAGATCGAGGCGCTCTTGCTCGTCGTCAATTAAGTTGACCGAGCTCGTGCGAAGCGAACCGAGTACGATTTCGGCGAGCAAGATAACTTCGCACCATAGACCGCTTGGAAAGGAGTTTCCCGATCGCGGTGGCCGTAGTCTGCGAATCGCCCGAGGACGGAAGGAACCGTCAACCCGAACCTTCTTTGCTGCTCGAGAGCAGCAAATACCCGCCGTTTAATACCTGGACTATCTGTCCGTTAGCTCGCTCATTGCTCCATTGCTCGTGGATGTGCCCGCGAGGCGAAAGAACCTTGGTACCCGGTGCTCACGGTATTCACGGAATAGCTCGCCGGGCCCGGTACCGTTATCCGTGATCGACTTATGGGGAATCCCAAAGCGCTTGACCACGTTGCTTTTGAAAAAGCGAGCGGCGTTTTGGCGTGAAGAGGCGACACGAGCTCGCCTCAATCCACTTTGTAAAAGTGTCTATGGCGACAGCGGTGTGTATAGCCCTTGTACCCCTTAGGGAATGGGCGGCGCAGATCAGGACCCCATGTGGAAAAGGGCGGGATGGGGATTGTTTGGAGCTCTTGGGCGGGCTTGTGTGCCTTCGGGCGTGAAATTGGCGAGCCTTGCACTTAGTCACGATGTCCGGGCATCTTGTATGATGGGCCAATAATAGCCCATGCGAAGCGCTTTGCCGACCGAGTTACGAAGGAGGCGTGGTTGCCACGAGCACCCTCGTGTATGTCCCTAAGAAGAACACACCCTCTGTTGCGAGATGCACTTGGAAGAACTCCCGAGCACCTTGGCGGTAAGGATGCCATCCATAAGCTTGTATGGAGCAAAGACGCCTTATAAGCGAGAACGCTTCGGCCGTCGTCGGGCGGGGTCCCATCGCAAGGTACCGGACAAATGGCGTTGTCCGATCCGCGGCACTGCTCGATAACGGAGCAACACCACTGTCTCTGTTGCCTCGTCCGGAGAGCGTGATTGAAGGCGTGTAAAGGTGCTCGGCGAGCACCCTGCGGAGCGAGTTAGCGTGAGATCAAACTTGGATAGCTGGTCGGCCGAAGTTGTCCTTCCTTGGCACGAAGAGCGCCGAAGAATCGAAAATGCCGCTCCAACTTCCTCACTTCAACGGTATCGCGCCATTGAGTTATCGCGGCGATACTCCTTGTTAACGATTGATGACCAGTGTGAATCTCCTTCACGAGTTAGCCGTTGGACACCAAGCGACTTGCGCGCTTAGTCCCGCGAGGAGGGCCTCGTACTCTGCGGCGTTGTTAGTCGCCGCAAAGTGTAGTTAGATAGAATCTGGAGTTGCTCTCCTTGAGGAGATGAGAACAAAACCAGCCCCGAGTTTCCGGTCTTGTGAGCCATCAAAAACATGGTCAAGAGGGTTCATCGGGTTGCTCGGGAGCTCCACGAGATTTGGGCGGGCAAGTCCATTCAGCGACAAAGTCTGCTAGGACACGAGACTTAATAGCGATTCGGGCGGCAAATAACGGATCAAACTACGCTAGTTCCATTGCCCACTTGGCTATCGTCCGCTAGATTCCTTGTTCGTAGGATTTCTCCCGAGGAGCGTGGTGGGACCAGATGTTTGATCTTTGGAAGTAGTGGCGAAGCTTCACGGAGGACATGAGCAAGGCATAGAGGAGCTTACGGACCTCGAGTGCGCTCCTTTGATCCGTGAAGTACCTCGCTCACGTAATAGATTGGTCATTGTATGCCTTCCCTTTCGACCGTCAAGACCGCGCTCACGCTTGTGGCGTGCAACCTAGGTACGATGGGAGCTGCTTGCCATGCAGCGGGGTAGTCAAGGCGGGAGGATTGGACGGTATCGCTTGGATCTGGAAGGATCTATAAACTTCTTCAATCCACTCGAAAATATTGTGCTTGCGGGGGCCTTAAGAAGGGCAGCCAGCGTTAGCCTTGACGGAAATAAACACCTTAGAGCAGCCATCCATGATGAGGCTCTGTACTTCCTTTATGGTAGTTGGAGCCTGCATATTTTCAATGGCCTCGATTTTTTCAGGGTTGGCAGAAATACCTTGCGAGCCAATAACATAACCGAGCAACATTCCAGATCGAACACCAAAGGTACACTTCTCTGGATTTAATTTTATTCGATGCCTGGTGAGATTATGAAAAGTCTCTGTCAGGTCTTTTACATGATCTGGAGCATACTTGCTCCTTACAACTATGTCGTCTAGGGTTTAGGGCTTGACAGCTTCTCCCGGAACAATTCCGTAGAAGGGCATTGCGACTTCCTTCAGCTTGGAACGAGGAATTTGCATCTCGTCCAAGACTTTAGCAGAAAGTAAGTCCAAAGCGCTCCCGCCGTCCACTAAGACACGACCAACTCTCGCGTTGCTGATGGTCGGGGCGACCACCAGTGGGAGCCGCTGAGGCTTGGTCATCCCAGTGGGGCAATCCTCCTGAGAGAAGGAGATGGGGACCTGAGTCCACTTCATCGATTCAGGCTAAGGTTTTGCCTTTTCGGCGTTAATGGACCTCGAGCAGCTTCCTTGAGGCTGCGCCGAGAGGTGTAAGCCGAGAGCGCCGAAAATGGCGGCGATATGGTTCACGGGCTCTTGATATTCATCATCATCTTCCGATCACCATCGTCGGTTTGGCGCTTAGCCTTACAGGCATTACCTTGTTCGGGCGGGGTGGGCATTGGGCCCTTGCCGTTGTAGAAATCTTGAGCTTTGCAGCCCAAGTTCTCGATGGCGTATATCATGCCCGTAGTCTTTGGTGGAACTTGCAAAATCGGTCGCTCGGACCTTTCTTGCCTTGTCGCCTCCTGGCGAGCTTTTGCCCTTGTAATTATTGTTGGGCTTCTTACGCCCATCCTTGGGAGGAGGTGTGCGATCCATACTGCGGCGGTATTGTTCGCATCACCTTTGTTCTTCTTCTTCAGGGACTTCTTGTCACTAGGAACATTCTTCTTGCTCTTCTTCTTCTCATCCACACCAGTTAAATGGCGGCTCGCCCTTGTCGAGCGCCTTTTTATACTAAGCAGCGCTCTGCTGCGGCGTTGGCATATGATCGGCCGCCTTGAACAGGTCGTTGGCGCTCGGGTCTCGTTGATCTCGAAATCTGGGTGAGCCGCTTCGTCGCGGACTCCGTTTTGAAAGCGCGGACAACAGATTCATCCGAGATGTTCGGGATCGTGTTGCGGATCTTAATGAAACGCTTCACGAAGTTGCGGAGGTCTCCCGTTCATCTGGATCATCTGGTGCAGATCATCCTCCTTACCCGACGTGCATAACACTCGGAAATTAGCGATCGAGGCGTCACAAAGCTGGTTCCATGGTGATGGAACCCCCTGGCGATTGAACGACCCGTCCGAGCAGCACCCTCAAGGGCGATCGGGAGGTAATTAGCCATAACGAGCTCGTCACCCGGCGCCATGATGGCCGTGGCGTAGATGGAAAGAAATTCCTCACAGGTTACGAGTCCCATTGTACCTCTCCATGTGACCGGGCTTGAACTTTGAGGGCCGCCGGACAGCTCGAAGCTCATCGGAGAAAGCCACGCAACCCGAGCATATGACCGACCACCTTCCTGGCGAACCTAGTCTTGAGAAGGCGTTGGTCTTGTTGCGCGGGGAACTCTGCTGAGCAGGATGTCTCGGCACGGAGAAACTCTCTCGGGACAATCCACCACGCTCCTTCCTCGTGGTGGCGGCAGCAGCGCTCCTCACGAGGGGACCGTCCGTGATCATCAGCGTCTTGCGCTTGCCCTGTGGTCGCGATGACTACGAGGACTTAGCGGCGGCGGCGACCACGGGTAGCCTACTCATGGGCGGTGATCGCCGATGGTGGCGGGGTCACGCGATCGTCGAGCTGTCCAAATCATTCCGGCGGTTTGGCTGCGTTGCACGGAGGAGTTGTTGACTTCTCCTAGAGACTTTAGGCCTTGACCCGGTCGCTCTAGGTTAGGCGCATAACAGCATCCGCCCATGCGGGCGAGATCAACGATTGGTGGATCTAAGGACCGTTGCTATAGCTTGAGCCGTTCCGACTTTGATCTATGGGTCCGGAATCCTGAACCATCCGCGTTACGCCCGATGAGTCCGGTCCGCGAAATTGACCCGAGCGGAAGCTTCGCCGGAGACTTAAGCGCCCGACGCGCGGTGGGTCGCGACATCGTCGCTTACACGGTCGCAAAACCGTGCTAAGGTCGATTGATGGAATCGTCGAGGCTGCGGCGAATGGCGTCTTGCTTTCGCGGCGACTGCGCGACCTCGTCTTGATGCGGCGAGTTAATCTGCCCGACCTCGCCCGGCCGTCCACGGCCCGTGCATGATCCTCGAGAGGTTCCTACGCCGGCCATGTTAATGCTGCGTGAAGCGTCTTGAAGGTATGCTAGGCGGTGTCATTGTTGTGTCTCCACGGTGGAATCTACCGACATAGCCTTGGAATCTGACAAATCTAAACCGTCGTAAAGATCATCAGTTCCGTAGTCGTTGTCGATGACGGGAGTGCGATCTGAGGCTATCTACGCCATGTGGCGGAGACATCTACCTCGGATCGCGAAGCGTTCGAGACCGAACAGATCGTCTGAGCGGCGAGGATGAGACATCCCGTCGCCGAGTCGTAGCCCTCGGGAAGTATCTACTGTATCGGCGACGAGTTCGACATGCTCGATCTGCGTGTCCCCACAGACGGCGCCGGTGTCGGCGGTTGGGATATCGACCCAAGTCAACCAAGGTTCTTTAAGATTGAGATAGGAACCGCCAAACAACCACGAACAACGGCGAGCGAGGAGGCGAGTTTTTATCTGGTTCGGGGCCTCTCGGGAGAGATAATAGCCCTCGTCCGGCCTTTCTTATGTATCGGGGATGAATACAAGAGGTGGCTCGGCGAGGCGAACAAGTCTCGGCGAGATTATCTTGATACAAGTCTTGCGATAAGCTATAAGATGATGACGGGCCCCCTTAACACGCCGTAGAGGCTCTGTTTATATAGTCTTGGAGTAAACCGACCTACCAAGGAATATCGGGCGGGCTAACTACAAGATCGTAACGAACTCAAACATGCCAAATACATCCCGAGGTAGATAAGGTAACCTCTAATCTTGGGGATCACGACTCCTAATCCAATCCGGAAACCAACGTCCGGGTCTTCACGTGGTCGTCACGAGAACTACTGTTAGTCGGACTCAAGCAGGAATCCTAGGCCGTTCGCACCGTGCCGACCAAGAAGGCTGTTCGGCGGGATGCACATGGGCTGATAGAACCTTCGAGTGGGCCTGGTAGAGTGTTTGATCGGGCCGTCGAGGAGTGGGCCATGGCAATGGGCGTAATTTAATCCCGACGACAACCTTGATCGAGCGGGTCTCGGTCAAAAAAACTTACAAACCCAAGCGGCGAAGATTGCTTGGTATGGCGAGTCATCATCGAATCGAAACAAGCGACAGCAGTGAGTTCGGCTCCCTACCTCCGATGATGGAAAGAGGAGAATTCTTACGAATCGGGACCTTCTTCATCAGATTCGATAATGAAAACGAGAATCCCAAAACTCGCTTCTTCTTCCTGCGAGGTCACTAACACATCGTTCACGGCTTATATTACTTCTCGTTTGCGATTACTAACCTTGCATTGTCCCTTCTCGGAAGCGAGAACGGCGTCCAAGGTCCAAGCTCGCCAGCGACCACGGTGGCGACTACATTCCACAGCGAAGTCGCATCGGCTTTACGCCCGAGTTCCTCTCGGTAGAAGAAAAGAGTGCGATCGGCATTCATAAAATTCTGAATTACGGATCATTTCTTGACCTTCTTCAGCAGGGAAAACCCACGGGCGAACTGGCACGAGGAAAAAGTGCCGTCAAGAGGCCAAAACCTCAAAAGTGCGTACACGATACCACGAATCGGTATGTGACACGATAAGCACTTGATCCCTTTCTAAATCCATTCATTCCTACCGACTTTCACCTTATCGGTATTTCTTTGGGACACATCTCCTATCCAAAGGAAGGATGATACACTGCTCCCCTCCGGCTTCCTGAGGCGCCTCCTGCCTTCAATCCATAAGGCGTGTCGGTTCCCTCTCTTCAATTTATGCAATCTCAAAAATCCGATATTTTGTAACTTAAAATATATGTGTCGATACATGTTCCAACCTCGCACCCGATCCGATATGCATGGTGTCCGCGAGGTCATCACGTATGATGGAAAGAAAAGGCAGCGAGCTCAACGATCCTTCGGTATGGGTGGCTCGGCGATGAGCTGGATTTCTGTCTTCTCCGTCGGGACATCGTCACCTCCTGCCATTATCATTGATTAGCGACCCGAAGCCATCTAAAAGTCATCGGTTTTCCACGATACTTGACAAAAGCTGAAACAGATGTGTGAGTTACTCGGCAATGAATCGGCTTTATTGGCTAACCCTTCGCCTTAAGGGATATTGCCGATTCGATCAAGGAGATCATCCGGAGAAAGTGGTCTCGCCATCCGAGAAGGTCTGCCCTTGGAAAATAAGAAAGCCGATTTCGATCTTGCCCTCGATCGGCTCCACGGAGAGAGACACTCAAGGATGCGGCGGGTGAAAGAGCTGGTCAAGATGCCAATGCTCAAAACGACAAGCTCCAAAAGCTGAAGCGTGAGGCGAATCGGCAAAGTTTGCCGCTTCAAAGCGATCTCAAAGGTTAAGTCCACGGGCTGGAATTGGAAAAACAAAAGCGAAGCGCGGCCGCTCTCTCGATTCGAGAATCAAATTGGCGGCCAAGGAGCAACATAGTCAGATGAAGGCTTGCGGCCTGGCGGTACTAGAGGCAAAAAGGAAAATCCCGATTATACCTGGCTCAATCGAAGAAGACACCGCCATCGTCAACCAGGTCCAGGATACAATGACTAGCGCTGCTGCCGCAATTTTTGAATTCTGCGAATAGCTGGCCTGCGAGCCAAATTTCAAAACTTTTGTGACGTCTGGATCGGTTTGTACCGATCGGAAAACATAATTCTACTCTGCCCTTCGGGCCAAAATGATTGAGGCCTTCGTGCCTTTGTAATAACGTTTTTTAATCAATCGTTTAAGTTTGCATGTTTATCTATAGGCGATACATTGAATCGGCTTTGGCCCAACAGCAAAGTATCAAGTCAAATTCTTTAACAAGTCGAATACACTATAGGCGATTCCCCGAATCGGCTTTCACTAACGACAACGCGTTGGTTATCTTGACCTATAGGCGATTCATGTGGAATCGGCTTTTATAAATGTCGACTCAAGCTCCAACAAGCGCTAGGATAATACTTCTTTAGATATTTGGCATTAAGGGCTTTACCGAAAACTTCCCCTTCAGCGTTTCCAAAATATAAGCGTTTCGGGAATAACCGATTGACTCTGAGCGGTCCTTCCCAATTTGGCGACCACTTTCCGTGCCAGGATCCCTCGAACCAATCGGTAAAAGCGTCTTCCATACCAATTCTCCCTTCAAAAGCTTTCGGTACAACCTTCTTATTATAATGTCAAGCCACTCTTTGCTTATCCCATTCAATATGCTCCAAAGCTCTTATGAGCGCCACCATATCATCCGACTTATCCACCATCAGATTTTTATAATCGCCGGCTTTCACGTTATTACGTTCTTCAACCCTTGTAGATCCGATGATGGCTAGCAGTAGAAACGACCTCGTGCCCACACACGTTCAAGCGGTGACACCTTTGTGGCTCCATGTTTAGCAATCCGATATGCCCATAAGCGCATCCGCCAAAGTATTATGCCAACCTCGCGGCCTATCATCAATTTTCCGTTTGATCGACTTTATTGCACTTTTGTTTGAAGATTCCGCTTTGGTATTGGCTTGAGCATATCTGGCGATGAGTTGGTAGTTGTAATCCCCAAATTTCGAGCATAATCTTGGAATTCTTGACATAAATACCGATCCACGATGCATAGTGTCGTCGAGAGAATTCCAAATCGATAAATATATGTTCCTTGACAAATTATATCACTTGATGGCGATTACCTTCTTTAATGAGTACGGCTTCAACCCACTTAGTGAAATAATCATGCATACCAAAATATCCGATGCCCTTGGATGAGGAAGGAAATATCTCTCCGATCATATCAATTCCCCATCCTCTGAAGGCCACGGTTTCACGATCGGGTGTAATATCGATGTGGGCGCATCTTTGGATATTTCGAACTTGACAATCTTTGCAACCCTTGTAATACTTGAAACAATCTTCCACCATGGTTGGCCAAAAATATCCCAGCTTTAGCATCCATCTCATCTTGTAAGGCTGATTGATGTGTCCGCACAATCCTTCATGGACTTCTCAGATTGCTATCTTAGCGTCATCTTCATTCGAGGCATTTAAGCAATAAACCATCAAAACTCCGATAGTATAATTTGTCATTTATTAAAACATACCTTTGAGCTTTCCTTTTAAGCTTCCTATCGGTATTTCCACGGGATCTTTCAAATAACCGATAATTTCTACGCCATCCTATCGGGCTGGATTTTCAATCGGAACAATCTCAACTCCATGATCGGTAATTTATAACTTTGATGCTTCTTGAGCTAAATCATTGGCCTCACAATTACATTCCCTCGGAACATGGTGAATTGTAAACAAAGCGAAATACTTGGCCGTCGAAGCCCTTTCGGATATTCTCGAAGATATTAGTTGTGGCAATCATATGTACGATCATCGGAAAACTACCAGCTGTGAATCTCCAAATACTTCCACGGCGATGGCACCGACTGGATCAACCATTCAATCCATGAATCAAAGCCTCATACTCAACGATTGTTGGTCAACCCAAAACCCATAGTGGCGCCAAATCGGTAAGGAACACCGATGGGGAGACAATAAAAATACCGATTCACATCCTCTTTCACAAACCGATCCATCAAAGAACATTACCCAAGGCAAAAGTATGGATAGATTAACATCTTGATGGTGCGCAATAAAATCGGCTAATACACCTTTGATGGCTTTAGGAGATTAGTAGGTCGAGATCAAACTTCGATGAGAGTGTATGCCCTTACGAGTCTCCTTTGATGATTGGAGCATTGAGCATGTATTTAACCACATCGGTTTGGCACACAACTTTGCACTCAGCCCCCAATAAATAATGCCTCAATTTGGTGCAAGCAAAGTATAAGCAAAGGCAATATTTTTCCACTACTGTGTATCGGGTTTCAGGATCCAGTAATTTTCTGCTCAAGTAAAAGATTGCACTTTCTTTTCCACCTACCTCTTGGATCAGCACTGCCCCTAGTGTTTTTTCCGATACCGATAAATAGAGTCTAAATGGCAAACCATCTTTTGGAGCTACCAGAACTGGCGGGTTCATCAAATACCCTTTGATATCATCAAATGCTTTCTGCTGTTCCGGCCCCCAAACGAACTTATCAGAATTCTTTAGCTTAAGCAACGACGAAAACGGAATAATCCTTTCCGATAAGTTCGAAATAAACCTCCTCAAATAATTAATTTTACCGATCAGTTCTTGCAAACGAACTTTCGAATCTGGAGGCTTGGTATTCAAGATTGCTTTTACTCGATCAGGGTGTACTTCAATCCCTCTCTGATGCACCATAAATCCCAGGAACTTGCCGGCCGAGACCCCGAAAGCACACTTCTTTGGATTCATCTTCATGCCATACTTCCTAAACCGATCCAGAACGGTTATGATATCAGCCAAGTGTCGTTCCTCCTCCTGGGATTTAATTACGACATCATCGATATATATTTCAACAAGTTTACCGATTAAGTCGTGGCAAATCAAGTTCATCCCTCTTTGATATGTAGCCCCAGCACTGATCAGCCCAAAAGTCATCACTACCCACTCAAACAAGCCGATAGAACCAGGGCATCTAAGCGCGTTTTGCTCACATCTTCTTGACCATAAAGATCGATTGTAACCGACATTGCCATCTAGAAACTAATAATCCGATTTCTGAAGCGGCATCAATTAATCGATCGGCAATCGGCATCGGATATTACGTCTTTATGCGTCGCTATATTCAAATCCGAAAATCGATGCACACGAATTTTATCGAATCCTTTTTACCCAGCGCACGATGTTAGAAATCAATCGGCATATTTGCATGGCGAATAAATTTTGCTTCAATAATCTCTGAATTTGGCCTTTACTTGATCATAAATCTTCAACTAATCTTCCTTGGTGATTGCTTTCTTGGCGAAAACAGGTTTCATCTTGATCTGTGCTCGGTATGGATCGGTCTAAACCGGGCATCTCGTGATATTCGGTGAAGCAATCAACCCGATCTTTGAGTATTTGAATAAGTCGATCTTTATATTCCCCGCGGCAGCTGTTCTTGATGTAAGTGGGCCTCTCTTCCCATCGGATCAATATCGACTTTCTCAAGCTCGTCGGTAGATATAAACCTGGCCCGTCTTATATTCTACTTCCTCTAGTGCGCGGTTCCCATAAAAACCCTCATGTCCTTGAGTCGCGATTGCGCTTCCAACGTCGTCGGCTTAAAACCAACCTTGCTAAAAGCGAAATCGCGATCGTCTAAAGGCTTGCCCGATAACGCCTCTAGGTTGTCGTGTATTTGGCGCAATCGGCTTGACGTCGAGGACTCTCCTTTGACTACTTCTATTTGCTCGCCAACCCTTTGGATCAAAAGGCGATGCAATGTGGACGGTATGCGACAAGCGGCATGTATCGATCTCTTCCCAACGACATTGTAATTTCCCTTTCCTTCAATTACGAAAAAATTTGTCGGGATTGTCTTACTTCAACAGATTAATTCCACGACGAACCCCTTTGGCCTCGGTTGGATTTCCATTGAAGTCATAATACCATATTTGTTTTGACCAAATCTTAGTGGATTTTCCGATTTTGCGGCATCTGAGAATATGGCATCAAATTAATTGTTGCACCACTTGTCAACCATCATCCTAGAAATCGGTTTTCCATTCATGTATCCCATGATAAATAACGACTTGAGATCAATCGGAATTCTCTGGTTTCTGAAAATAGCATCTTCGCGCCAATCACCGACTCTGCTGACTTCCTCTTCGTAATTGCACATGAATTCCGAAGCGTTATACAAACCATATTAGTGGCAACTGATACTTCTTCAGAATCTTTCTCAACAATAACAGTCGATCTCAACTTGGGCCTCCATTCCTGCTTACCTCTAGCCTGTTTCATCGGCTTTACTTGCTCCAAAAGAGCATCTCTAAACTTCTCAGCCTCTGCCTCTTTGATTTCAGCGTGCCTCATCCTCTGCAACCGTCGCTTTTGAGACTTAGTGATTCCACTCGGGCACCATCGCGGCAGCGGCACCTTAGGAGGCTGATGCACATTAGTATTTGCGTCTATCGGCTTTTCCTCGGCCTCTTTGCTTGGAAACACAAGCCGATCTTTTACCGATACTCGCTTGGGTGGAACAAAGGCGTGATTCATCAGGCGATTCTCCAAAGTAGGTAGTGACATCCTCTCCTCCGGCAATATCGGAAAAAGGGCACTCCGGTGCTCCATCTCCCATGCTTGGTCTTGAGTCCCCATGGGGCGATTCAGAATCTCTGCTTTGTCGTCCTGTGAAAGGTCTGTTTAGCCATCCGATCATATTTTTCGATGGTGATCGAAGGTCGGCTTTGGCTTAATGATCGGATTATGAACTGGCAGCGCTTCACTTCAGCGCCATTCTCCGGTTTTCACGGTGCCATGCGGTTTGATGGCCGGAATTGTAATTCGGGCTTCTCTTGCACCAAATCCTCTTGGACCAGAGTACCTTAAACGATTTGAGCTCTCGGGTTCATCGGCCTTCCTCTTAGCATCCACCATTCCAACAAAACCGGCGAGAGCGGTTCCGTTTGATTTGCGGATTTTACCACAGTATCGCAATTGCCGCTTTTCATTGCTTTTTGTACTACTTGTTTAAACACGTTGCACTTTCGTTGGTAGCGTCGCGTAGGAATTGTGCCACTTGCGATACTTGCGCTTCTTGACTCCTCGGCGGTGTAATAACGTGCCTGGCAGGCGAATCTGTTTTTCTTGTAACGGTGATCGAAAATCCGATCACATTTGGAGGTATCAAAGAATACTTGCCCTTTTCCGGGACCCTTGACTTAATCCATCCTAATTGAATTCCTTCTTGTTAGTCACCCACTCGGCGACATAAGCAGCGACTTCATCGATTATCGGAATCATCGGAAGTTTCTATATCTTGATCTCGACAATATTGTGACTTTATCTTTGTTCGGTTGTTATTGTTGTTGTTAGATAATCTTCGACCGGGTAGGAATTATCTGAAAATCGGCTTTCATAAGCGCGATCTTATGGGCCAAATGGGATATGTCCGCAAACTCTTGATTGCCCACCTTTTACGATTAACGGTAGTAAGCCCTTGAAAGCCGTTCCGCCAACTCATTGTCGAGCGGTGAAAGGCTATAGCACCGATTCCTCACTTCTACGAACGGCGTAAGTAATCATTTACCGATTCACCAAATTTACGCTTGATCATCATGATATCGGTAATTCTCGCCTCATTCTCTCCGGAATAAAAGTATTCATGGAATTTCTTCTCGAGATCTAGCCATGAGGTGACCTTTGTTAGGGAAGCGATGTAAACCGATTAAAGCCGATCCCGATGGCGACAAGCGGGAACAATCGGCATTTGAGAGTATCCTTAGATGTCGCCTCGCCGCATAGTGCAAGAAACACGGTGATATGCTCGTAGCGTTGAGTGTGATCGCTCCCACTAAATTTGGCATTTGCAAAATCGAGAGCGCGATATTTATCGGGTACTCTGTTTCATTAAAAGCCGATGGATCGACATCTTTTTATGTCTTGGGCGATTTTAGGCGTGTTAAACCGCATTGCTTCATCATGCTATAGACTAAATTCCTGGTCATATCTTCCAGATTTCCATTGAACCCGGGGTTAATCGGTGATATACGGTTCGGGACGGGACTATAGCTTTGATTACCCGATAGCATTGAATCGGAGTTGGATTGATGGCCACCGGAGGAGCCGGTGAAAGCCCTGCATGTGGCGTCCTGGTGAGTGTAGCGAGATTCATCCCGGCGTAAAATGCCGATTCACTGTGGTGCTTGTCCGATCATGATGTGGTGCAAAGCGACCTTGGTTCCCTCTGGACGATCGCCCCAAGACCGATGATTGGTCAAGCATCGATCGGTAAACTGAATTGTTGATCGATCTCTTATTATTTGAGAATAGTCCCGATCAGCGGTGGATCTCAATGGAAGTCTTGGTAATCGGCGCTACGGGTTTCCGATAGCGATTAACATTCTCTTCTTGTTTTCTTCATGGATCTCCATGAGCCTATCCTCAATCTCCTTTTTACGCTCTGGGCTCGGCTCGTCAAGCGTTCTTGCCTCGGCGTGCTTAAAGTGCTTCGAGCAACTTGGTATCGAACGCGTCATCTTTTGTTGGATTTGATTCTTGGGGTCCCACGTGCGTGCCAAAAGTGTGTTGACACGAAAAGTTAGCTTCTCGCGAACACACGTGCGGAAGCGTCAACTCTAGGGTTGTGTCGCAACAAGGAAAACCAAGCGTGCCAATTGATTTGACACGTAAATCAATAAGGTGAAAATTATCGATAATATAGGCCCAATCGGCTTTCTAATACTGACGGATCGGGTTATTTATAATCGGCTCTTAAATAATCCGATTACAAGTTCTATCGACAATACCCGATAGAGCAAATAGATTCAAATAAGCATTTAAATATAAGTTGTTTCTTTTGGTATTTTTATTAATATCAATATTGAACCTTTAAATCAGTATTAGATCAAATCGGAGAAATAGATCGAATAGATTGGTCGGGCCAAGGCGATATTCAAATCCAAGACTAGACATAAACTAATAAATCGGTTTATCGGTTTAAAGGCGATTGATAACACAATACCAATCCACAAACATCTGGACATACGGACCTAAACAAGGGGTACACAAGATCGATTTAATGAGGCGATTGCATACATCAGATTAGGAAAAAAACATGCAAGACATTTGATAATCGGCATTGCAAGGTAAGCACATATTCTGGATCGATTAAACCGAGACAGTATAATATGTGAAAACATGTTAAAGATCGGTAAATCCGAGGCAGTCTAACATGGTTTGTATACATGAGATCAAATTGATCTGACCATGCATACGGGTTACAAGGAGAGAATCGATTATCCCATCGAGATAGCTCTACTGCGAGTTGAAGCCTCTCGGCAAGCGTCGATCGGGTTCGAAAGTTTTAATTGTATTGAGTCGTCGATCCTCTCGACTATGAGACCTAAAGCCCTATTTATACTATTACAATACCGATACCGTCGACCTATTTTTCGGGCTGCACTTTTGATCGGGTTGTATCTCTTCGAATCATACATCCATCGATTATTTTCAACCGCCTTCCCATCTTTGCGATTCGAT
Organism: Raddia guianensis; assembly: GCA_036346415.1. Lineage (NCBI taxonomy): Eukaryota > Viridiplantae > Streptophyta > Magnoliopsida > Poales > Poaceae > Raddia > Raddia guianensis. Next base: position 13,167,053 of record CM070534.1, on the reverse strand, counting down.
CCAATTCGGATTCAACTTTGAAAGTCGATTTTACCCCGTTATCATATCCGATTTTCTTGCCAAATTTGGGTGTCAACAAGACGGAAGAAGTGACCCGACACTTGAAACATCGACCAGCTTCGTAAGTTCTTTGTATAGGTCTTTTGTCTAGCATCGCGCTTTTTGTCAAACTTCGCGCCTTAGTTCGTCCAAGTCTCTCGGGCTGCCATGTAAAGTTCAATCCAATAAACAGTGAATATTCGCGGCCCCCTGCGGCCCTTTTCACTTCTTGTCTTCTCAGACTACTCTCTCTCTCTAGTAACACTTGATGGCTGCCCGGTCTTGCGAACTCTTAGCTCCGCGATCTTCAGGGTTTCTCTGCTCGTATCTAGCATCAGCGAGTTCCTAAACTTAGGGTTGCGTAAAACGGCTTTTCGCCTCGTGGCTAAGTCTGCTCTCGTAAGCCCTCCGCGGCAGAGGCACTTACCGCTCACGGCACAACCACTTGGCAAAGCCTGCTCTCGTAAGCCCCCGCGGCAGAGGCACTTTCCTTGTTCGGTTACCCTTTGAATTGCCTAACTTACGTCGACGAGCAGTTCATGGAATGAGCCGATCAGGATGCGGGTGTCACTCTATCTCTCTACGCACGTGCTCGAATTCGTAATCTTAGGTTTTCGAGCATCGTCCGTACCGGGGGCTAGGGTGTCGCTCTTTCTCTTGTGCACCTGTTCGAGTTCGCAAACTCAGGTTTTCGGCGAGATACTGTGAAGTGGGATTTAGGCTAAGCGTTCTATCGGTTTTTCTTAAAACTTTCTAGCGCTGTTTCGCCTTGCTCTTAGTTTCCTGTTTGCTCTTGTCTTTTTGCTGCTCTTTTTTGCAGGAAAACGGTAAGTCTTTATTGCATTAACAAAAATTTTACAGGTACAAGGCCCTTTTTGGGTGCAGCCCTACAGCTACTTAGAAGCAAGCTGCTCCTTTAGCTCCTCGATCACTTCCTTGAGGGGCCGGACTTCCCCTTGGGCTTTGAAACCTTCCCTAGCTTCAGCTCGGAGACGTTCGGCTTCCTCCTTGCTGCGCTTGGCCTGCTCCTTTGCCTCTGCGCGAAGAGCTTCGACCTCTTCGGTCTTGGCCCGCAGTTCCTCGATCAGACCCTTTGTCCGACTGAGACGCTGCTCGGAGGTCTTGAGCTGCTCGACCAGCTCCTTGACCTTCCTCTCCGCGGTGCTCGCCCTCTCGGCCAACCCGCGCATCTTCTCGGCTTCCTCCTGTGATACCCACAGGGCAGAAATCTTCTCCTGGAGAGCCGCGGAAGATTGCCTTTCCTCGGTCAGCTAGGCCTTAAGCTTTTTTACCTTAGCCTTCAGTCGGCTTTGCCTTTTGGCCAGTGCGAGGCGCTCCCCCTCGAGCTCCTTTGCTCGGTACTCCTGGAAGGCTCCCAGAATAGCGTTGCGCTCGATGCCAACACCTTTTTCGAAGTCATCCATGGTACCCTGCCAGATCTGAGTGAGAGAAGAACAAGTTCATCAAATTCAGTTGCCCGTGACTTAAAAATCGCAAGTCCCGGTTTGGGGACTCACCTCTCGGAGTCTATTCTTCAAGTTTTGGCTAAGGCGCTCTCCGAGGCCGTGGGTGGCGAACCTTCGGCTGCTCGGAGCGGTCGCAGCGTGGTGCTCTTCGCGCCGTGATTTTCTCCCGCCGGAGCGCGCCTGCTTGGGGGCCCGCTGCCTTCTCTTGGAACCTTGACCCTCGGGCGGCGACGACCGCAACCGCCGCCTTGAACTCTGTTCCTCGGTTCTTCCTCCGCTTTGAGTATCCTCGAGGCAAGCCCAGCGCCCGCCACCTTTCGGCGATACGAGGCGTCACAGACAAGGCCTCTGGCGCTCCTTGCCCGCGATCGGATTCCTGCTCCTCGGCGGCGGGCTCCTCGCCCTGCTAGCCGGGGAGCTCCGTTCTTTGTAAGGGATGGGCGCCCTTGCAGCGAGTGCGGTAGGACCGTCTGCTCGGTCCCACCTCGGGCAGCTTGCGGTGCCAACGCCTTGGCCCCGCCCTCCGTGGCGCCGTGCGCCGCTTCTTTTGCCTCCAGCCGCTCCACTGCGTCTTTTAGCACATCAAGCTGGTCGCTGGAGCCCGGCGGGGCTGCGCTCACGCCGCCCGGCTTGTCCTTGGTGAGCAATCTCACTACTCGTGATGCACGTCACGGTGCTCGGGCAGCAGAGATCGGTCGATCGCCGCGCCTGTGTCATCGGTGGCGATTTCCTCCTAGGCAGCTGATGAAGAAGGGATGCATTAGGTCCTGCGAGATTCGGTAAGCTGTATAGGCGAAGGGCTTGTCATTGCGTACCTGCCGCAAAGGACTTGATCTTCTTCTTCCTCGCCACAAGACGAAGCTTGCGCTTCTTGCTCGGCGGCTCCTCGGCTTCTTGTTCGCCTTGGCATCTGGTAACTTGCGGCTGACGAACTCGACTCTCGGTGGTGGCGGTTATCTGCGCAATGCAAGAAGAGATTCCTTGCGCGCTACCTCTTCTTCTAGCCGCCTCTGCTCGGCAACCTGTTGCAGCCGTTCCATATGGCCCGGGTGAGCCTGCGTATAGCGTGCAAGCAATAGGGTCAGGTTCCGTACCTCCTCGTCGCTCTGCTCGGTGAGGAGGGAGGGCTGGCGTTCCACTTGGCTGGCCTTGCAGCTGGTTTCCTCGGCGCCCGTTGCCTTGAAGGCTTCTTTGAGGGTTGGTGGCCGCCGTGGCGCGGCGAGCTCTGCGTCGGCACGACAGCCACCTTGGCCTTGCCTTTCCTCGCTCCCTCTGTCTCGGAGAGCACCTCAACGATCCCTGCAAGGATCAGCTGGTTCTCCTGTTCGTTTGGGAAGCGAATGTTAGCATTTTACGATAGTGCAAGTCTAGCGACACAAACGGGTATCCAAGTAACTTACCTCGGATGTGCGGACGAGCACGTTCCTCGGGCACGTGTAGGCCACCTCGCCGGTGACCTCACTGTCCTTCCTAGCGACCTTGACATGGAGTCGACACCTTTCGGTCACCCATCGTCGGTCGATTACCTTGTCCGAGCGAAGGTGTCGTCAGTTCCTGTTCGGATGAAATCACCAAGTTAAGGTCGAGTCTTAAAGGTACTTACCCGTGCTCTCCCTAGTGATGTCTTTCCATCCTTCTATTTTGTAGAAGGGGTAGGATCTTCTCCGCAGCGGACAGATCCTGTTCGCTGTGAAGTCTCGGATGATCTCCCTGCCCGTGAGCCCGAGGCCCACGAGGGAGGCGATCTTCCGCGTCAGGTACCAATCCTCGTCGGACAGCTCGGCGAGGCATTGGGGTTCCTTCAGCGGAGCTGTGTCGGTGAAGACGACCTTCTTGTCGTTGCTCCGCTTGTATAGAACCACCTCATCTACCACGCATCTAGTCGGCGATGGTGGGCGAAATGCAGCGCGTCGTCGGCGGTGGCCGGAGCTTGAGGTAGTAGCACCCGGCGCGAAGCGGCGGGCTGCTCCTCGTCCTTTGTATAATAGTGGAGAAACAGCCCCGATGGATCAACTCCCGGGTAGCCCTCGCACGGGTGTGCGAAGCAATATCTGGAGGATCGAGTTGGGGTTCAAATTTGTGACCTCCAACCCGCTGATGTTCAAGAAGGCCTCCACGAAGTCGCATTCGGAGACCTCGAGACGAGCAGTCTGAAGCGCTCGAAGTTGGCGAACTTCGTCCTCGGCGGTTCGGTGTTCCTCCTCCCGGGCGACCTCCAGTGCCGGTGTCGATGTGCCTTCCTCCTCCCGGATCTTCAAGTCCTCCTCGGTCATGCTAGTGCACGAGAACTTGGCCATAGCATCCCAGTGGGCGAACAACTTTGGGAGTGGAATTTGGCATTTGATCTTTGGTAGCGGTTGGAATTAGGGCTTGGGAAGGAAAGGCGTGAGAGCGGAAGTGGCATGCCGTGGACGGTTTGGGTGCTTTTATAGACCCAAACAAGCAGCTTTGCAATGGATTTTCGCCACAAACGGCTATGTAAAAACTGTAATGGCTATGTAAAAGCGGTGCGTGCATTTTCCTTTGCTTGTGAAGTTACCGTTGAGATCTGCCAGCAGCTACTTTTTCGATGTCTGCTGGCGAGGGTGGGTGCTCTGCTCGGACAGATGTTGTTCCCTGTTCGATGCAACAGAGTTGCTCGGTACTGATCGGGTTTGTTCGATCCCGAACAAGTCCTGTTCAGGAGAGCAATAACCTGCACGGTCGTTTGTTGTACCTTCTCGTAACAGCAATATTTCCCTCTTCTTGACTTAGAGTCTCAAGAGGAAGACCCCACTCTAGTGAGTTATTCCACTTGAGTCTCGGGGGCTAGCTGTCGGGGATAAAATCACGGCCCATTGCCATGGCCCACTCCCTGACGGCCCAATTGAACAGTCTATTAGGGCCCAGCTCCCTAGAAGGTTCAATCAGGCCCATATGCATCCTGCCGAACAGCTTTTTGGTTGGCACGGTGCGTAACGGCCTAGGATTCATGTTTGAGTCTGACTCGAACAGAGATCTAGACGGCTACGTGAAGACCCGGGCGTGGTTTCCCGGATTGGAGTAGGAGTCGTAATCCCCAAGACTTGGAGTTTTCCTTATCTACCTCGGGATGTGTTTGGCATGTATGAGTTTGTTACGATCTCGTAGTTAGCCCGGCCCGATTATCCCTTGGTAGGTAGGTTTACTCAGCACTATATAAACGAAGCCCCTACGACGTGTAGAGGGCACCGGATCATCGAATATCAGCTAAGCATCTTTTTATTCCTACATACTGCTCGTCGAGACCTGTTAATCTCGTCGAGTTTCCACCTGTAATCCTCTTTGATATAAAGAAAATTTGGGCGTGGGGCTATTATCTCCTGAGAGGCCGAACGGGATAAAACCCTTGTCTCCTGTTAGTGGTTGATTCTTTGTTAGCTCACGTTAGGCGTGTCTCCTATCTCCCCTTTCTCAAGAACCTTAGTTGACTTGGGTCTAAGATCCCAATCGTCGACACATTTAGTATTTATTGTGTTCCTGCAGAATAGTGAAGTTTCCATGCAAATTATTGATATTGTCGCATTTATGTTAAACCTGAAATTTAATAAGATATATGGTATGAGTAATTGGGCAATATTAAAGAAGCTAGACTTTACAACCCATAATTTATTGGGATGATTAGTGGCCACGCACGGGTGCGCCGCCCTAGTGTGGTGTGCAGCAACGTAGCACGGGCATGCCACCTAACGCGGGCATATGATAGCTCAGAGCAAGCGCATGGCAAAGAGAAATAGTCTAAGCTCATTGCATATAAATGATTAGCCCCAATGGTAATCGTGGAATCGAGGTATTTTCCAAATAATATCACCACCGAGCATGTACTTTTGAGCTCCCACCTGTAGTTGGGGACTTTGGACCTGTAGTTGCATTTGTCTTGTGCTCATGAAAGGGGATTTTGTAAGCATGCTTTTGTAAAAACCAGATCTCGGCATTAGGGGGAGAGAACAGCCCATGTTTTGCAAATGCCTATGAGATCTTAGTTGTAAATATTTACATAATAGTTAACCACATGCGCCCGATGGTGAGGAGTGCTCCTGTACACTAGAAGCGAGTGTACTGCAAGATATTTAAAGGGGTTGAAAAATCATTTACCCATAGTACATCAGTCGCTAAGAATGGAATACCCCGGGTTGAATAGTATATCCACCTTTGCGAAATTGACTTGTTGGATCATGGTCTAAAGTCCACGGGGATGCATGCGGGTCTTAGATTGAATGACACTTGTCAAACAATTGCTCATCACTCCTGAAATTCTTTTAAAGAGAAATTACCAATGAGCCTCCTGAAGATGAATACCGAGTGGGTATTTTAGTGATAGGTTCTATAGGAACTGGACGATCCTATTTGGTTAAATACCTAATGAAAAATTCCTAAGTTAATGCGCGCATGTTATAATGCTAGGAGTGCGGGACGACCAATAATTTTCATTTTGGGAAATAGCTAAATTCTGGTTAATATTGGAAAGTACTCATTTATAAGAAATGGAGAGAAAATTGTCGTACATATTGTTCCTTTTAAGTTGCTATGATAAGGATCCTGAACTAAGTACATGGCATGGCGCCTATAACAACTGTATCGGGTTATATGACATGCAATAGATGATGAACCATGAGGTTAATCAAAGTTTAATAGCCAGTAGCTCTAACTCTGGGTCATTATAAATAATAAGGTGGTGAAAGCCCTGGTTCAAAGGTCCCTGTAGTGACCTATACTCTCCCATGTGTAATAAGTGTTCCACTAAATAGTAACTCTAGCAGATGATATGAATAAATATGCAGTTTACGGATTTTGAAAATCCTTGTTGAAATCCCAGTAGCACTCATTAATCCTTGTGATAGAAGATGGCCAAATTGCGACACATTAATGAATTTCATATATTATAATCTCTTTCAGAAGTAAGAAAACTTTTCTGAAAAAAATGAGTTTCCTGTGGGAACATAAGTACTTCTCTGAAAGAAGATTAATTTCCAGTTAATATATCATATACACCAATGGTCCCCATAGTGGACGATGAACCATTGATACCCGATACTAGAAGTTCGCCACATGAGCACTAGTGATGTGTATCTCCTGCCAGTAGTTGGGATAGTAGTGGTGTTCTTTATTACCCTAAAGGTATAAGTTTGTACCCTGAAGGTATGATGTAAATTGGTGATAATGTCAAATTGGTTGATCCCCTAAATGCCAAGGTAAGAATGGTTATAGTGGTACAACCATATGTATAAAACCTGTTGAATAGGCCAATTGATTGTAGTTGAACCACTTGGGAATAATTACAATATTGAGACCCAGTAGGTCTGATAAGCTACATACAAAAGATATATGATGTTGCAATCAACTTTACCCATATGTTAGTGTGTTAAGTGGAACATACTTGTTTAACCCTAAGACAATATGAGGTTTTAGGACCAGAAGTTCCTTGCCTCTGTAAGCACTTAGTGCGGCAGCAACCAGAAGTTTGGACCTGTATTAAAATTGTCTTTAGGGACCTACTGGGTATGCAGGGCCTCGGGTTGTTTGTTAACCGAGGGCCATGTTGGGTTATATGTACGCGGGATTCATGTGTAATCCGCATGTCACTAAATCTTATATTGTGTTTGAGATTAATGCTTTATATGAAGCCTCATGTGTGTGTTTGGCTGGAAAGGATGGTGACCACATCCATGAGTTATTAGTTATGCGGCACGAGTACCATCCATACCACCCCATGTTTATCCATTAGGGTAATGTTGCTTGTATTGCAGAAGTGGATGGTGGTACTTGAAGATTGAGCTATACTGTTCCCAAATTATTCACACTTTCCAGGAGTATAGTGTGATGGATGTACAGAAGATATCGAAATGTTGGAAGACATCTGGGATGTCGTCCTAAGGGGAGCGTGAGCTAAATATTGATTTGGTTTATATGGAATCTTGAAGATTTCATTTTTGTCTAACCCAGTAGGTTGACATGACGTTCAATTAAAGTATTTTACCACACCACGACATAGATCAAGAAAATTCATAACGCAAAGGTCCAGCAGACCATATTGATCCTAAAGATCAGACCCTAAAGATTATATATTGTACTCATTTTCCCTTATATGAGTTTTTCCCATTGGGTATCTCATAGCAAAGGTTTTCAATGAGGCGATATTGCAGTATAGCATGTGTCGACGGTTGAGATATCGATCTCAAGTCGCTAAGGTTCTTTAAGATTGAGATAGGAGACACGCCAAACAACCACGAACGACAGCGAGCAGGAAGGCGAGTTTTATCTGGTTCAGGCCTCTCGGGAGATAATAGCCCTCGTCCGACCTTTCTTATATATCGAGAGATGAATACAAGAGATGGCTCGGCGAGACGAACAAGTCTCGGCGAGATTATGGGTGTACAAAGGAAGATCAGGTGCCTAGTAGATACAAAAAAGCCAGATCAAGTCCCCTTAACACGCCGTAGGGGCTCTGTTTATATAGTGCGGAGTAAACCGACCTACCAAGGAATATCGGGCCGGGCTAACTACGAGATCGCAACGAACTCAGTACATGCCAAATACATCCCGAGGTAGATAAGGCATACTCCTAGTCTTGGGGATCACGACTCCTAATCCAATCCGGGAAACCAACGTCCGGGTCTTCACGTGGCCGTCACGAGAACTCTTGTTGAGTAAGACTCAAACACGAATCCTAGGCCGTTCGCCTCGTCTTGACCAAGAGGCATTGGCGGGATGCACATGGGCTGATAGAACCTTCAAGGAGCTGGGCCTGGTAAGGTGTTTGATTGAGCCGTCGGGAGTGGGCCATGGCTATGGGCGTAATCTAATCCCGACAGCTAGCCCCGAGACTCAAGTGGAAGGACTCACTAGAGTGGGGTCTTCCTCTTGAGACTCTAAGTCATGAAGAGGTATTTTTCCTGCTACAAAGACATGTAACGATCGACCGAGCAGGTTAAGTTTCAACCGAACAAGACATGTTGGTCCGAATAAACACCTTTCGATGCCGAACAACTCCGTTCGTCGAGCAGAGAGCGACATCTGTCGAAGCGAGCACTCGGCCTTGGTAGCGGACCTTTGGAAAAAATAGCCGTTAGCGGACTCCAACGGTAACTTTACGTCATTGTAGCGGTGAAAGCAAAGCGACCGTTTTACCTAGCCGTTGTAGTAAAAACTAGCGGTTTGGGACTAAACCGTTGCGAGCTGCTTATATGGGACTATAAAAGCACCCAAGCCGCCCATGCCACCACTCTGTTCTCACGCCTTTCCTCTCTAAGCCCTAGTTCCAACCACGCTCGACATCAAGCACCCAAACTCCACCACCAACCACCTCGTCCGATCCACAGGGGAACCGCTATGGCCAAGTTCACGGCACTAGCGACCGAGGAGGACCTTAGGATCTGGGAGGAGGAGGCCACATTGACACCGGTAGGCTGGAGGCTGCCGGAGAGGAGGATACTCGGGCGGCTGGAGGGAGAGTTTGTTAACCCGAGCAGTTCGCCTTTGTTAGGGTTGCGATCTCCAGCGACCGTTGAGGCCTTCTTAAACATTAGCGGATTGGAGGTGGCGAACCTCAATCCGAGCAGCATCCTCGGATGGCCGTCTTCGCTTTTGTGCGAAGGCTATCTGAGAATCGATCCACCGGTGGGGCTGTTCCTCCACTATTACACGATGACGAGGCTGCTCGCCGCTTCGCCAGCTGGGTGCTACTACCTCAAGCTCCGGGCCACCACCGACGACGCGCGTATCCTCGTCCACATTGCTTTCGACTCGATGGGCGCGTGGTGGGTGAGTGGTTCTCTGACAAGCGGGCGGCGGCAACAAGCTCATCTTCACGGAAGGCTCTGCGAAGGAACCCCAATGCCTCGGCGGAGATGTCCGCCGAGGTTGGTACGACAAGAAGATCGCCTCCCTCGTGAGCCTCGGGCTCCGAGCGAAGATCATCCGGGACTTCACAAAATGAGTAATCATCATCGCTGCGGAGAAGGTCCTATCCTTCTACAAGATAGAGGATGGGAAGACATCACAAGGGAAAGCACGGGTAAGTGCCTTTAAGACTCAACCTCTGCATTGATCGTTTTCTCCGAGCAGGAATTTAGCGATTCCATCTGCTCGGGCGGAGAAACCAACCGACGCATGGGTGACCCGGCGGGTCGGCGCCATCTTTGAAAGCGGCGAAGAAGAACAGCGAGGTCACCGGCGAGGTGGCCTACACTTGTCCGTGGAGCGTGCTCGTCCGCCTGAGCGAGGTAAATCACTTATACCCAGCCGTGTTGCTAGATTTACTTTGTTGGTTTTAATCTTGGCGTTCGCTTCTCAAAGCGCGCAGGAGGACGGTGATCCTCGGAGGGATCGTCGAGGATCTCTCGGTCTGAGAAGGAGAAGCGAAGAAGGGCAAGGCCAAGTCGGCCACAAAGCCCAAAGCGGCGGCCGAGCCGACGCCAGAGCTCGCCAGCGCCATGGCGGCCACCAACCGTCGAAGAGACCAGGTGCGGCGACGGAGCGCCCGAAAGGAGACCAAGCGGGCGCGCGGTCGGCCAATGAAGAGACCAAGCCTCTCCCTCCTCGCCGAAAGCAGAGCGACGAAGAGTAAAGACCATAGCCCTCTGGTGAGGCGTTACCATAAGCCCACCCGCCATATGGCGCGCGCTACTACAGTCGCCGAGCAAAGGAGACTCGAGGAGGAGGTTGCGCGCAAGGAGAAACTCCTTGCGTTGCGCGAGAGGAGTGCTCAGCTCACCAGAGAGCTGAGCTCATCGCCGCGAACGCCCAAGGGCCAAAGCGGAGAAGCCGCCAAGGAGCCCCCGAGGAAAAGGCGGAAAGTTCCGGCGAGGAAGATCAGGATTAAGCCCTCCACGGCAGGTATGTAGAAGTCGATCTTTTGATCTTTCCACCTTCTGACCGCACTAGACTTAACGATCAACTCTCGTTCATCAGCTGCCCAAGAAGAGACCGCCACGGACGACGTCGAGGAGGCGCTCGAGCGGTCGCTGCTGCCCGAGCATCTGCCGCGCGTCCGCAGGCGATGGTGGCGAGCCTCAAGGACAAAATGGCGGCGTGGAGCTGCTGCCGCCGGGCTCAATGACGGTCGACGCGCTCAAAGACGCAGTGGAGCGCTGGAGGCAAAAATAGCGGCGGGTGGCGCCACGGACTTGAGGCCAAAGCGATGGCGCGGAAGCTACCGGCGGGACCGAGCAGCCGTCTGCACAGCACTCGTCGCGAGGGCAGCTCACCCCGAGGCGGCAGGATTCTCCGGCGGCGGTGAAATCCCGCCGCCGAGAACAGAAAAAGCCCCGGCAGGTCGGCGGTCGTCTGCCGGTGGAAACTACGGCGCCACCGGCGGAGTGGCTCGGCCTCGCCCGAAGCGTTGAGCGGAAGAGAAGAAAGAAGGAGCGCGACGAGGCAGCGCTTCGCCCGTCGCTCCGCTCCCGGCGAGCAGCTCGCCCCCGCAAGAAGAAGGAAGCGAACAAAGCGGCGGCGAGAAGGACACGCCCGCCTCATCCCGCCTGGCGGGGCCGTGGCCTTGTGGCCTCGAGGACCGTCTGCGTCGCGGATGAAGCGCCGACTTGGCAAGGTAAACACCAAGACCAAATTTTGTTCGACTTAGCCACATCATCAAAGCGTAGTTAACTTGTTCTTCCTCTCGGTCTTGAGGACACCATGGCGGAACTCGAGGATGGGGTCACCATCGAGCAGACGCCGTCTTTGGCATCCTCAGGAGCATCTTGGTGGGGGATCCAGGCGAGCGCTCTGCTGTCCCAAAGCCGGGAGCCGGTGGCGAAAGCGAAGAAGCTCAAGGCCAAGTGACCAAGGAGAGCATTCCTCTGAGGCTCTCCTAAAGGAAGCCGAGGAGCTTAGCATAAGCCGTGAAAGGCGAAGCGCCTTGGGAGATGCCGGGCCGCCTGAAGTGGCTTGAAGAGCAGCTTGGCGACGCATCCCATCGGCGGAACCAGCTCGCGGAGAAGCCAAGCTAAAAGCCCAGCCTCGCCAAGGAGGAGGCGGACATCCGCGGGACTCGGGCTAAGATCTCAACCTGTGGGCTTCACGGAAGAGATCGAGGAGATCTGTGGGATAGCGGTGAGGCGATCTCCAGAAAAAAGGTCAAGGAGCTGGACGAGCAGCTCAAGGCGGCCGGCAATGAGTCGGCCAGGCGAGGCTCGAGCGATCAGTGCTGCGCCAAGACCGAGGAGGTCGAGGCCATCCGGCAGAGGCTGGCGCAAGCCAAGCGGACATGGAGGAGATCGAGCGCCTCGAGCTGAAGCCCGGAAGGAATCAAGGCTCGAGGCGAAGTCGTCGCCTCAAGTTAGAAGTTGAGGAGTTGAAGGAGCAGCTTGCTCCTAAGTAACCTTCTTGGTTGTAACCGAAAGGGCCTTGTACTGAAACTTTTGAGTAATGTAATAAAGTACTTACCTTTTTACGCAAAAAGAGCAGCAAAAAGACAAACGAATGCGAAAGAGAAAATCGAGCAGTAGCTAGGAAGTTTAAGAAAACCGGTGGCGCTCGCCTAACTCCGGCCCGTTGTGCATCGCTCGGAAACACGAGTTTGCGAACCCGAGCAGTGCACAAGAGAAAGAGCGACGCCCTAGCCCCGATGCAGACGATGCTCGAGAACCTAAACTTGCGAACTCGAGCACGTCGCGTAGAGAAAAAGCGACACCCGTACCTTGCTCGATTCGTTCCGTAGTCGCTTCGTTGGCGTAAGTTAAGCGATTCGAAATGTAACCGAACAAGGAAAGTGCCTCCGCGCGGGGGCTTACGAGCGAGCTTTACCAAGTGGTCGCGCCAGCGATAAGTACCTCTGCCATGGAGGGCTTCACGAGCGAACTTAGCCGCAAGGTGGAAAGGCCGTGTTACGCAACCACGAGTTTAGGAACTTATCGAAACCAAATACGGGTGAGAACAATCCTTAAGATTGCGGAGCCAAGAGTTATGAGGCGGGCAGCCATCAAGTGTTACCGAAAGAAAGTAGTGCGAGAAGACAAGCGGTGAAAAGAGGCACAGAGGCGCGAGATTCACGAGAATTGGATTGAACTTTACATGGTGCCGAGAGACTTGGACGAACTAAAGCGCGAAGTTTACAAAAAGCGCAAAGCTAAGCAAACACGAAAAAGACCTACACAAAGAACTTCTGGGTCGATGTTCCAAGTCTTTGGTCAACTCTCTCCCGTCCTCCATAGCCGGTGAACAGCCCGGGCAAGCGGAAGAAAGCGGCCGTGAGCAGGCCCTCCCAGCGAGTTAACTTGTTGGCATTGGACAAGTTCTGGACCTGGCGCGAGCGAGGTCGCCCGCCTTCAAAGCCCTAGGTCGAGCCGACTTGGCGCGCGTGCGGCGAAGATCTTCTTGGTAGCGCGCCATTCGACTTGTGCCGGTCGCGTGTGCCTTGAGGAGATCGAGATCGAGGCGCTCTTGCTCGTCGTCAACTAAGTTGACCGAGCTCGTCTTGAAAGCGAACCGAGTCTGATTTGTTGAGCGGGATGGCTTCGCACCATAGACCCGGTTGGAAGGAGTTTCCCGGTCGCCCGGTGGCCGTAGTCTGGCTATCGCGGAGGGCGGAAGGAACCGTCAACCCGAGCCTTCTTGTGCTCGCGGAGAGCAGCAAATACCGCCGTTTAATACCTGGACTATCTGTCCGTTAGCTCGCTCATTGCTCCATTGCTCGTGGGTGTGCCCGCGAAGCGAAGCAGAACCTTGGTGCCCAAATGTTCGCGATATTCTGGAATAGCTAAACCACGAGCTGGTACCGTTATACGTGATCGACTTATGGGGATCCCAAAGCGCGTGACCACGCTGCTTTTAAAAAAGCGAACAGCCGTTTTGGCGTGAAGAGACGACACAGGCTCTGCCTCAATCCACTTTGTAAAAGTGTCTATGGCGACGAGCAGGTGTGTGTAGCCCTTGTACCCCTTAGGGAATGGGCCGAGCAGATCCAGACCCCATGTGGAAAAAGGCCAAGATGGGGGGATTGTTTGGAGCTCTTGGGCGGGCTTGTGTGCCTTCCGGGCGTGAAATTGGCAAGCCTTGCACTTAGTCACGATGTCCCGGGCATCTTGTAGCGCAGTGGGCCAATAATAGCCCATGCGAAACGCTTTGCCGACCAGAGTTCTGAAGGAGGCGTGGTTGCCACGAGCACCCTCGTGTATGTCCCTAAGAAGGAACACACCCTCTGTTGCGAGATGCACTTGGAAGAACTCCCAGAGCACCTTGGCGGTAAGGATGTAGTCCACAAGTTTGTATGGAGCAAAGACGCCTTATGGCGGGAGCGCTTCGGCTTCGTCGTCGGCGAGGTCCCATCGCAAGGTACCGGACAAATGGCGTTGTCGATCCGCGGCTGCTTTCGATAACGAGAGACAAAGACCACTGCCTCATTGCCTCGTCGGAGACGTGATTGAGGGCTTGTGAAGGTGCTCGGTGAGCACCCTGCGAAGCAATTCTCGTGAGGATCCATATTTGGATAGCTGGTCGGCGGAAGTTGTCCTTCCTAGGCACGAAGAGCACTTCAAAACCGAAAATGCGCTCAACTTCCTCACTTCAACCAGGTATCGCGCCATTGAGTCATCGCACGCGATACTCCTTGTTTACGATTGATGACCACCGTGAATCTCCTTCACGATCGGCCGTTGGACACCAAGCGACTTGCGCTCTTAGTCCGGCGAGGAGGGCCTCGTACTCTGCGGCGTTGTTAGTCGCCGCAAAGTGTAGTTGGATAGAATCTTGGAGTTGCTCTCCTTGAGGAGATGAGAACAAAACCAGCCCCGAGTTTCCGGTCTGCGAGCCATCGAAAAACATGGTCGGGAGGGTTCATCGGGTTGCTCGGGGCTTCACGGAATTGGTAGGCGAGGTCCATTCAAAGCAACAAAGTCTGCTGGGACACGTGATTTAATAGCGGTTCGGGCGACAAATAACAGATCAAACTCGCTAGTTCCATTGCCCACTTAGCTATCGTCCGCTAGATTCCTTGTTCGTAGGATTTCTCCCGGAGGAACGTGGTCGGGACCAAGATTTGATCTTTGGAAGTAGTGGCGAAGCTTCACGGAGGACATGAGCAAGGCATAGAGGAGCTTACGGACCTCGAGTGCGCTCCTTTGATCCGTGAAGTACCTCGCTCACGTAATAGATTGGTCATTGTATGCCTTCCCTTTCGACCGTCAAGATGCGCTCACCGCTTGTGGCGTGCAACCTAGGTACGATGGGAGCTGCTTTCGCCATGCCGTGGGTAGTCAAAGCGGGAGGATTGGACGAGTATCGCTTGAGATCTGGAAGGATCTATCGGCTTCTTCCGTCCACTCGAAACCATTGTGCTTGCGCGGGCCTTAAGAAGGGCAGCCGCGTTAGCCTTGACGGAAATAAACACCTTAGAGCAGCCATCCGCCCGATGAGGCTTTGTACTTCCTTTATGATAGTTGGAGCTGCATATTTTCAATGGCCCGATTTTTCAGGGTTGGCGAAATACCTTGCGAGCCAATGACATAACCGAGCAACATTCGGATCGAACACCAAAGGTACACTTCTCTGGATTTAATTTTATTCGATGCCTGGTGAGATTACGAAAAGTCTCTGCCAGGTCTTTTACATGATCTGGAGCATACTTGCTCTTTACAACTATGTCGTCGACATAGACCACCGAGTTTTTTTCACATTTGCTCGGGAAGGTCTTCTCCATTAAAGCTTTGGAGCGTGGCACCAACATTCTTGCAGACCGAAAGACATGGTCGATAGCGAAAGTGCGAAAGGGGTGATGAAGGCGGTCTTCTCTTCATCCTCGGGAGATGCTTATTTGGTGGTAACAGAGTAAGCATCTAAAAACTCGAAAGCTGGGCGTCCGCGATCGCATCGACCGGTGATCAATCTGAGGCGACGGAAATTGTCCTTAGGACAAGCGGCGTTCAGATCGTGTGATCGACACATCCTCCACTTGCCGCCTTTCTTCTTTACAATGGCGGGGTTGGCTAACCACTCGGTGTGATCAACCTCACGGATGAACCAATGAATGGCGGTTGCCAAGGCGATCTTTGATGATCCTGTTTGAATTCAAAAATGAAGCTTCGGCGAAACAGGCTTTTTGTCGGCGGACGGCGGTTTGTGCTCGATAACCTCCCTTGGGACTCCGGGCATATCAGACGGCTCCCAGGCAAACACGTCTGCATTAGCCCGGAGGAAGGCAATGAGCTCGCTTTCCTATTTGGGGTTCAGATTGACCCCCAGATGAACTGTCTTGGCAGCGTCATCAAGAGACAGTGGAACTTCCTTGGTCTCTCCTCCTGGCTGAAGGGAGACCCTAGGGCGTGCAGACTTGGTCTGCGGAACTTCAGGACCGCGCGGCGGAAGTTGGTCGACCAGGGCGAGGGACTGCTCGTCGCAATCCAGAGCAGCTTTGTAGTTGCCCTTGACCGTGATCACACCGTTAGGACCCGGTATCTTCACGCAATGGTAAGCGTGGTGGGACACGGCCATAAACTTACCGAGAGATGGCCTGCCTAAGATTGCGTTGTACGCCGATGGGAAGTCGACCACGTCGAAAGTGATCAACTCTGTCCGGAAGTTGCTTGGGTTGCCGAAGGTGACAGGCAGGACAACCTGCCCCAAAGGCTTGACAGCTTCTCCCGGAACAATTCCGTAGAAGGGCATTGCGACTTCCTTGACTTGGAGCGAGGAATTTGCATCTCGTCCAAGACTTTAGCGTAAACAAGTCCAAAGCGCTCCGCCGTCCACTAAGGCGCGGCCAACTCTCGCGTTCTTGATGGTGGGCGACCACGGTGGGGCGGTGAGGCTTGGTCATCCCGTGGGGCAATCCTCTGAGAGAAGGAGATGGGGACCTCGGTCCACTTCATCGATTCAGTGAGGTTTTGCCTTTTCGGCGTTAATGGACCTCCGGCAGCTTCCTTGAGGCTGCGCCGAGAGGTGTAAGCCGAGGAGCCGCCGAAAATGACGGCGATATGGTTCACGGGCTCTTGATATTCATCATCATCTTTCCGATCACCATCGTCGGTTTGGCGCTTGGCCTTACCGGCATCACCTTGTTCGGGCAGGGTGGGCATTGGGCCCTTGCCGTTGTAGAAATCTTGAGCTTTGCAGCCCAAGTTCTCTGATGGCGTATATCGTGCCGTAGTCTTTGGTGGAACTTACAAAATCGATCGCTCGGACCTTTCTTGCCTTGTCCGCCTCCCGGCGGGCTTTTGCCCTTTGTAGTTATTGTTGGGCTTCTTACGCCCATCCTTGGAGGAGGTCTTGCGATCCATACTGCGACGGTATTGTTCGCGTCACCTTTGTTCTTCTTCTTACGGGACTTCTTGTCACGGGAACATTCTTCTTGCTCTTCTTCTTCTTCTCATCCACACCAGGTCAGGCGGCTCGCCCTTGTCGAACGCCTTTTTATCTTGAGCAGCGCTGCAGCGTTGGCATATGATCGGCCGCCTTGAACAGTCGTTGGCGGTCCAGTCTCATTGATCTCGAGATCTGAGTGAGCGCTCGTCGCGGACTCCGTTTTGAAAGCGCGGACAACAGATTCATCAAGATGTTCGGGATCGTGTTGCGGATCTTAATGAAACGCTTCACGAAGTTGCGGAGGGTCTCCCGTTCATCCGGATCATCTGTGCGAGATCATCCTCCTTGCCCAAACGCACGTAATGACTCGGAAATTAGCGATCGAGGCGTCACAAAGCTGGTTCCATGGTGATGGAACCCTCCTGCCGATTGAGCGACCCACGTCCGAAGCGGCACCCTCAAGGACGATCGGGAGGTAATTAGCCATCACGAGCTCGTCACCCCGGCCGCCATGATGGCCGTGGCGTGATGGAAAGGAATTCCTCGGGTTACGAGTCCCATTGTACCTTTCCATGTGACCGGGCTTGAACTTAGAGGGCCGCCGGACAGCTCGGCTTCGTCGGAGAAAGCCCCGCGACCAGAGCATATGACCGACCACCTTCCCGATGTAACCTAGTCTCGAGAAGGCGTTGGTCTTGTTGCGCTGGGAACTCTCTGCTGAGCAGGATGACTCGGCCGGAGAAACTCTCTCGGGACAATCCACCACGCTCCTTCCTCGTGGTGGCGGCAGCGCTCTCCTCACGAGGGACCTTCCGTGATCATCGCGCGTGCGCGCTTGCCCCGTGGTCGCGATGAGTACGAGGACTTGGCGGCGGCGGCGACCACGGGTAGCTTTGCTCATGGGCGATGATCGCCGATGGTGGCGGGGGTCGCGATCGATCGAGCTGTCCGAATCATTCGGGCAGCTTGGTTGCTTACGCTCTGGAGGAGTTGTTGACTTCTCCTAGAGACTTTAGGCCTTGACCCGGTCGCTCGTGTTAGTCGCAATAAAGACGCCCCATGCGGACGTGATCGGCTTGATTGGTGGATCTAAGGACCGTTGCTATAACCGAGCCGTTCCGACTTTGATCTATGGGTCACAGGAACCTGAACCATCCGCGTTCTCCCGTGAGTCCGGTCACGCGAAATTGACCCGACAGGAAGCTTCCGCCGGAGACTTAAGCGCCGCAGCGCGAGGTGGAATTCGACGCCGTCGCTTACACGGTCGCGAAACCGTGCTAAGGTCGATTGATGGAATCGTCGAGGCTGCGGCGAATGGCGTCTTGTTCGCGGCGGCTGTGCGACCTCGTCTTGATGCGGCGAGTTAATCTGCCCGACCTCGGCGGCCGCCACCGCCGTCGGGATCCTCGGAGGTTCCCACATCGGCCATGTTAATGCTGCGGGGCCATGCGAAGGTATGCTAGGCGGTGTCATCGCTGTGTCTCCATTGGTGGAATCTACCGACATAGCCTTGGAATCGACAAATCTAAACCGTCGTAAAGATCATCGGTTCCGTAGTAAATGCCGATGGCGGAGTGCGATCCGAGGCTATCTACGCCATGTAAGCGGAGACATACGCCTCGGATGCGAAAGCGTTCGAGACCGAGCAGATCGTCTGAATCGGCGAGGATGAGGCATCCCGTCGCCGAGTCGTAGCCCTCGGGAAGTATCTACAGATCGGCGACGGAGTTCGACATGCTCGATCTGCGTCTCCCCACGACGGCGCCCGGTATCGGCGGTTGAATATCGATCTCAAGTCGCTAAGGTTCTTTAAGATTGAGATAGGAACCGCCAAACAACCACGAACGACAACGAACAGGGAAGGCGAGTTTTTATCCCGGTTCGGGCCTCTCGGGAGATAATAGCCCTACGTCCGGCCTTTCTTATATATCGAGATGAATACAAGAGATGGCTCGGCGAGGCGAACAAGTCTCGGCGAGATTATGGAATGTACAAAGGAAGATCAGGTGCCTAGTAGATACAAAAAGCGGATCAAGTCCCTCTACACGCAGTAGGGCCTTGTTTATATAGTCTTGAGCAAACCGACCTCTGAGGAATATCGGGCGGGCTAACTACGAGATCGCAGCGAACTCAAGACATGCCAAATATATCCCGAGGTAGATAAGGCATACTCCTAGTCTTGGGGATCACGACTCTAATCCAATCCGGAAACCAGCGTCCGGGTCTTCACGTGGCCGTCAGAGAACTCTTGTTGAGTAAGACTCAAACACGAATCCTAGGCCGTTCGCCCGTCTTGAGCCAAGAGGCTGTTCGGCGGGATGCACATGGGCCTGATAGAACCTTCCAAGGAGCTGGGCCCTGGTAGGCTGTTTGATTGAGCCGTCAGGGAGTGGGCCATGGCTATGGGCCGTAATCTAATCCCCGACAGCATGCGTGTGCAATGTACTCTTTTCTCTAATCCTTTTTTCCCACTAGGTTTTGGATGAAGTTTTTGACGAGGCATTGGCATATTGTGGTTTAGCCCAAGGGGGAGTGTTATAACCCTAGGTAATTTATGGGCCGGAAGCCCATCTCAAACCCTAGGGGTATTATGGGCAAAACCAAATGTAGGCTAGGCTATATATATGAAACCCCTTGTACACAAGAGAGATGGATCAATAAAGATTATTGTGCCTGACTTTTCTCACTCAAAATCTGAGTCTTCTGCTATTGTGATTGTGTTTGCGTGTGTGCGATGACTGTTTTACAACACTTATGGTTCTCGCCATGTAGGAGGCATCGTCGCCGACGTTGGCAGAGCTGTAGCAAAAGAAGTCGACTTTGTTGTCGACGTTATGGCAGCCGTAGAAGCTGACCTAGACACCATCGTTGGTAATGACGCATCGGGGACGAATGACTTCATCGTCGTTGTACGTGGTGAGATACCCGATGACACTAGCCTTGTCGTTGACATTGGTGGTGAATTTGAATAAACCGATGAAGTCGGCCTCGACGTTGACACTGGTGGTGAATATGTGAACAACTCCTCTCGATCTAGCAAACATGTCGACATTGACATTCGATAAGTATAACCTCTTGCATCCAGATCACGCATCCACTTCACAAAAGCTTCACACCCACAATTCTCAATCTTGCAAGGAGTATACATGATTGGTAGATCAGACGATAGTGGTCCCACCGAGCGTACAAATTTGTTGGCGTAGAAAAGTGTCGGTTCTAGTGCCAACTCCGTCAATTTCCGGAATAATGGCTTTGTAAGAGCGTGCCAAATGATTTGACCTTGTAATCGGGAAGGTGGGTGATACAACCACCGGCCAAGCTGTAGATCAAATAGCCGATGGTGCAGCGTTCACGACCAGCTTCTAGTCGTCAACTTGTGTCGCTGATTCCGAAGGAATTTGATGGCGAGACTGGATGCGTTGGAAAGCTTATCTCGTTAGCTTTTCGTAAAGTGGCAGAACAGCAGAACACCCAAAATGAAGCTCTTATATGGCCGGAGCATTCGTTTGAAGTTACGCTGCACAGGGAGGTCGCAAATTCCGACGAGCACGCGGAGCATTGCAACGACCTCTACGTGCTTGGCTTGGCTGTTGAGCACGTATGATGAAGGGTGGAACCTAACTCCTCCGGCGGACGACAATGCGCAGCCACCGAGAGATAATATCCCGATACCGATGGCAAGAAGATCGAAAGATCGAGGCAGTCCTCGCTGATGGTACCGCCGGCAAAGAAGATCAGACTGAATCGAGATTGTTCTTGCTGAAAGTCGATACGAACTAGTCGATCGGATTTGCGATACAAAAACTATAAACTAACGCAAAAGAGTAAAGGTAGACAAAATAGTTGATTGATTTGGTCGAGGACCCTTTCCATGATGCCCACCAGCACCTATTTATACTAGCACGGATACAAACCGACTAAAAAATACCCAAAAAATACGTGAAAAGCTCACTTATCCGTCGGCCATGATTATCCTTAATCTCTTCTTTTCCTTGATCTCCACATTGGCTTCAAACCTTCCTTAATTAGCTAATGACATATATTTCCAAATATGTTGCCGACCGCTCCATATAAGCCATGATGCATGGTAACATGATCGGCCATGTATAATTTGCCACATACAACTTCATTGGCTATTAATCCATTTATACACATCTAGGCTGAGGAGTCGCTACTAGAGAAATGGCCTAATTTATCGGCACATCATTTCCGGTTGGATTGAAACCGGTAATGATAGTGCACCAATACCGGTTTGTACAACAGTAGTGCAATATCCACAAAATTTCCAAATTTTGCATTAAAATTTTTCACGAAAACCATTACTCAAGTAACCAAAGCAACCATGCATTTCCAAATATTCTCCAAATGCATTTTCCAATCTATCCCATTAATAAAATACCTTCTTCTAATTTTCGGGAGAAATACATTTCACAAAATATCATATTTTATCTCGTATTTGGATTCTCCTCATTTTTATGGATTTTTGGAGCCCAAGATCTCATTTTTCTGAGCTATCTACAGTTTTCTATAAATTCTTTAAGCTTTTACTAATTTTCTGAAATTCATTCCCTAACTTAAAATCCCACCTTTCTTTTTCTGGAAACTCTCGAAAATTAGCTTTCCCTTTTTGGGTTTACTCCTCTGACGTCACCCCTTTTCCCTCTTCTGCCACAGGCCGTGGCCCATTTCGGCCCATAGACATCCAGCCCACTTCGGCCCATTCAACCAGTTAAGTTGCATCCGTTGGCTTAGTTCAAAACCGTCAAATCCAACGCCCCACGTTGAGCCACGTCGCCTACCTCTTCGGTTAATATGATCTGACGGTCGTGACTTGTCCTTACCCAGATCCGATGGCCCGTGCTCGTTGTCAACCTCCGGACGTCACCGCTACCGTCAAAACCGCCGTCGTCGCTGGTTTGCGCCGCCGCCCTGAAAATATCTCCCCGACGCTGCTCCCGACACTTCGACGTCATGATTTTTCGCCCTCGGATAGCTCTCCGCCGTGGCTATCTCATCCACCACCTCGGCATCTCTATCCGGCCTCGGCCTTGCACCAATCGCTCGCCACCGCGTTGCATTGCCACCGCCAATGTGGCTTGCCGTCTCTGGTGAGCTCCGACCTATAAATAGGACCCCGACATCTACCTGAAGCTTCAAGCCATCCTACCCATGCCCTTCTCCTCCCCTCCGTTGCCCGGAAACTCCTCCAAGCGCCGCCTTTCTTCTTCGTTTCCGGCAAGATCTTCGTCGTCGCTTCAAGCTGTATCTCGGCACAGCATCCTCATTGGGCAAGCTCCTCTCGCCATCGCTAAGCTAGCGCTGCCCTCGCCAACTGCCCGCGCTGCCTGGAGCTTCGCCTCCGTCAACACCCGAAGCCGTCGCCGCCTTAGTCTCGCCGCGCCGCCGTCACCGGCCACCCCAAGCTCCGCCACTTCAACGGTTAGCTTTGCCATGTACCCAATTGCATTTTCCCGGCATCTGCACTTTGCCTTCGGCCGCCACTCGCCGTCACCGGCATCTCCCGCCGCCCCTCCTCATTTTCCCTCTCTCTCTAGCAACCGAGCCCCACTTGCCAGTCCCTCACGACCCTCACCAGTGCCGTCCTCTCGCTGCCGCTAGGCCCCATTTGTCAGCCCATGCAACACTTCCTTAAATGGGCTGGCCCAGTCCTAGCTCCTCTGGCCCAGCTTCGGCCTGTTAGCCCAATTCCTTATTCCCCCTATCATCCAAATCCAAAAGCATCCTCCTATTTTATAGCAAATCTTTTTTTTTGAAAATTCCACAAAAATTCTCAAAACTCCATAATTCAAAGTAGAATTTTATAAAAAATATAAAACTCTGTTTTATAAATAAATTCAAAAATAAAGTATTCTTCCTCCTCATTTATAAAGAAAATGCCTTTTTACATTCATATTTATTCCCCAAAAATCCAATAAAATTATTTCTTTATAAATATTCCATTCCATAATTACATCCATAATATCTCACCCATATTCCCGTATTTAAATCCTATAAACAAATCCTTTTATCTTCTTTTTCGCTTCCCCTTCATATTTATTATCAGATGATTCTCCATTTCAGATTTAATAGCAAATTTATTCCAGTAGTTCTATAAAAATTCTGAAAATTCTAGAATTCAAAGTAGTATTTTGTAAAAATATAAAATTCCCACTTTTAAGAATTAAACTAAAAATAAAATGATTTCCTTCCTCTTCTAAAGAAAATACCTTTTGCATTTACCTTTATTTTCTAAAATGACAATAAGATTATTTCTTTACAAATATTCGATTTAAGATTATGTCCGTAATATTTCATTCGATTTACCAGTATTAAAACCCATAAATAAATTATTTTTATCTCTCCTTTGAAAATTATTTTCTTAGAAAAAATGCCTCTTGAATCCACCCCTATTAATCTTATTCCAAAACAAAAGCATATTATCCAAATATTATATTTAAAAAATCCCCACCCATCTTATCTCCTGAAAATTCCCTTGCAGTCTCAAATTTCTAAAAATCCAATCCCTGTAGATTCAAACCCACATATAATCATACCCCGTGTAATTCTCCTCGATCTACAAACTTACTAAGATAATGCCAAAATCATTCTCTCTTCATTCCATAACATCTCACCAGGAGTAGTGCCAATCTCCCCCTTCACCCATTCACTTTATGAAAATTCTCCAAAAATATTGAAAATCATACAAACCATCGCCATACTAGTCAACACTAGCTCTTCCTTGGAAAAGATCTCACCCAAATCCTTTTCCCATGCAATCATGCCTCATGCATTTTCATATTGGCTTTTAACTTAAATGTTTATTGGATTTTCTCCGACCTTCCCTTGAATAGACGTCATCGCCCGGATCCATTGCTCAGAATTATCCAGAAGAATCATAGGATCCAAGTAATCTTATAAAGGCAGGTTTTACCATTCTTTGATGCACTTTGGAATTCTTAAATGTCATCTATTTAAATTTATTTATTGCATTAAATTTTAGTTATTTATTTATGGAATTTCCCTTACTTGAATTATTTATATTACATCATTTTATGTAGTATAGATAATCCAAACTCTACTGCAAAAAAGCCCTCCTAAAATGGCTAAACCTTACATACACTAGAATAGGAAATCTATATATGAGTATTCCAAAAGGTAGAATAGTAATCATTGTCCATATGATAAAGTGGTTTATTGATATGGAAATGAAACGTGAAGGAAAATGAAAAGGCTCAAGTCATTAGCAAGGTTACTGTAATGACTTGGAGGATGGGGCATTGCCTTGGTGTTTTCATAATGCTTGCGCGGATTCCGCAATGCTGGAGCGAGTGAGTCACTAGCAAGGTTACCGTGGTGATTGTGCGGGGCTCAACATTGTGTGGGTAATTTTCTCAATATCTGCACCGTATGTGGGATATTGCAAAACCTTGGGGGTTTTATTGAATGAAATGACACATCAATCATCCAACCATATAAAAAGCTATTATATGGGTAAAGTTGTTTAGGTTTTGCAGAGCTGATAACAAAAACATCAATGGACCATATCTCGGGTATATGAGGTTGTGTCAGCTGGATGATGCCTCTTTTATTCATAATACTTATGATTTTTGAAAAGGTGATTGCAATGAGTTGTGGTGGAAGGAGATAGAACTATTTAAAATTCATTTATATGTTTTAAAGTTTGCTTTAGTCAAGTGATAGGTTTGATTTAAATATTGCATTATTACCACATGAAATATACCATAACCCTTCTTTGATACTATTAGCATGTAGTTAATATCACATTCCTATAAATCCTGCAAGTACGGTTGGTACTTACCCGTTATTCGAGAACTGTTCATTTTTCATGAACAGAACCCCCTTTTTCTCTGCTGCAGATCTGAAGTTTATTCTCTCCCTTAGAATATATGGATCATTCGGCTCAAAAATCTACTTTATCCTATATCACAAACTTAGAGGTAGGAGTATTTTGTATTTTACCGTAAATTGGTACTGTATTTTCCCACTCTGATAGTAAAGCATGAAATTGAACTAATTATGAAGTGGTGTAAATTACATCCTAGGGTATTAATTTCGGGAAAATCTTTTATCGGGAATTGGTCCCCACAAGTAGCAATTCTAGACTTTTAATACGTTTTGGATGCAACAGTAAAGATATCTTTTGCAGGCAGATACAGGTCAGCTGGCGCACGGACTCATCAATACCGGTTCGTAATACGACCCCGTGCTGATATGGGCTCATTAACCGATACTAAAAGCTCACTCCAGCAAACATCAAAAGGAATGCATATCCTACTCTAATCAATACATGTGGGTGGGTGGGTGGGTTGATTGGTTAGAAGGGTGAGTGGAGAGTCATGTAGTGGCATGAGATCCTAGGTACGAGTCTTGGGTTCATCATATTTTTTAGATATTTCAGTGGCTATAGTCCCGGTTAGGGAACCGGGACTAAAAACCACAGGCCTTTAGTCCCGAATTTAATGTCCCGGTTTGGGAACAGGTTCTAGGCGTCAACAGGTTCTATGTTCGAACCATTAGTGATAACATAGAACCGTTAGTGATACGGATACTATCACTGGCGGTTTTTCATAATGTCGGACAGGGCAGCGTGGGGCGCGACAGATAGGGTCTCATTACTAGCGGCTTTCCCCTTCTCCTCGGTGCATATGGGCGTTTATGTAGTAGTGTTACCTGTTAGGCATATGCAAACGCTGATGTGGTAGTCAAACATCATCCCATTTATGGTCTCGTTTGTTTCAACTTAAATTATATTAAATAAAAATTTGTTATTTTTATATAAGACAAATGATGTGATATTTTTTAGTCATTTTTGTTTGGTTTTAAATAGTTCTTCTTACATTTCATAAAATAATTTTTTCGTAATTTTTTGAATTTTTTTAAAATGTTTTGTGAGGAGGTTACAAATTTGCTACGGTAAAACTTAACTTTACTCAACACTAAAAAGAAAAAAGTCGTAGGCCTTGTTTGTTTACAACATATATGCTATATAAAAATAATAAATTTTGATACAGTAAAATTAAACTCGACTTTACGTTGAGAAGAACAAGGCCATATATCTCAGAAGTCTAGCTAGGTCATATCCAAATTCCAGGCAACCAACCAAGGGGGGAAATTATGTGGCATAGGGTGCCAGTGGCGCCTAAGACATAAGGGTAGAGGGAGAGAGGGATGAGATAGAGAGAGAAAAGACTTAGAGATAGAGAAAGATAGAGAGGAAAAGAGGTGACATATGGCTTATATGGCATAGGTGCCGTATTATTTCTCTCCACCAAACAACCGTCACGTACGCACCATATTTATATGTTGATTTCCTGTAGTTTCTTGGACGAGGTGATTAGTATACATGGGCGAGGTGTAGAAAGAAGGGATGGCCTCCTCGATCGCCTTGTCTCCATTATTATTGCTCTGAATTTATCTCCATCACACTCCCTATCTAGCGTTTAAGCCGAAAGGGACACGTACGGCTGGGCATTGCCAGACTGACCTCTAATCCGTCCATCTCCTGATTAAAGAGGATGATGGCCATTGGCCTCGCCCGTACATTGGTCTGTCCTATCCTGCCGCGCCACACAGCCACCCCAGTGGACCCTGCCGTTTCCCTGGGGATATGATCGCACGCGCCGATGGGGGCCACCGGCCGGACACGGCTAGGGCTAGCTAGCTGCCGATCCATACATGTGCCTCCCTGTTACAGTGGAAAATGTTGCGACCACTCAAAAAGGCGTCTTAAATAGTTAAAAAGTTATTAAAAATTATTTTACGAATTTTAAATAGAACTGTTTAAAATGATACAGAAATGACTGCAACGTATTTACGTCATTTGACTTATAAAAAGTAACAAACTTTTATTAATTTAATATATTTTAATTTAAACTAAATCAAACGAGGCTAGGGAGCGATGGAGACTCGAGAGCACACATGCAGTGCATGGCGGAAGCTTCTGGTGCTCGGCCGCGCGCGAATTATTGGAGTCGGCCGTCGGCACGTAAGCTCGCCCCGGCCGACCCACGTACGTACGTGTCCCGTCGTGCCGCACCTAAACAAAGCCGATTTGGGACAGGTCGCGCGCGCGGGCGGCCGGGGTCCGGGGTGGTGGGCCCCGAGGGCACGACTCGTACTACGCACAGCGAATGAGTTTGTTTTCTTCTCCATCGGGCGCATGCACTGTCAAACGTGCGAGCGCGTGCCGGTGCCTGCGCATGACACATTGACACATGACACATGACTGATTTTTCTAAACTGTCATCACGTCATGTTTCTTGAGATGAGAACTAGGGTCGTGGGTGAGTGGCTGGTGATATACCAGGGGCCATCTGTTCTAAGATATCTGTCGACAACATGCTTTCCTGTGCGAATTATTAATTAATATGATAAAAATCGTTACATTGTCCAATATTATGATTTACGGGATATTTTTAATCGATCACTTGTATGCATATACTCCATTCAGTTTCAAAATACTTATCGTTTTAAGTTTGTATTAAATCAAAGTTGTAAAACTTTATCCATAAAAATCTTTCAAACTATTTGGATTGTGTGCATAAAACCTTATATATAAATTCGTCTTAAAATATACTTTGATAATATCATATTTTCGTAAATTTTATAAATAAAATTCATTAGTAACTGATGATTAAATTTGTATTTTAAAGACATTGTTAATATTTAAAACGATAAATATTATGGAATAGTACTTTTTTTTTCCAATGATCGAGGGCAGCGATGAATCAATCATTCATAGCTAGCCTATCGATATGCCGATCGGTCAATGTGAAACTAATATATGCCTCACAGGCCACCACGTTTCACGTACGTGGCAAGAACGATCGATGATTTCGAACGAATTAATTATGTGCCACACTAGTATCGAGAAATTTTACTGCACTCAAAATAAATATCAAAGGCACGTTCCTCTCGGTCTAACGATTTTAAATTGGTTTTGAATTTTGGGGAATAACAGCATGGGTTTTCAGTTGTGGCTAGAGTAGTTCTACTTGTTGAGCTAGAATTTACTCACTTTGACCCTTAATTTGTGTTTGCTCTTTGAGATAGATGTCTTTGTGCAAAAGGGACTTTGATGTTGTAAAAAATATATACCTTTTTCTAAAAGAAGTGAAACTTTATAAGTAAATCCATTCTCCCGTGAAGCATGGAATGACACTATCAAATAACATTTCTAAATGATATAATATGCAACAAAGTGCAGTTGATATTTTCTATACAAACAAAGAAGAGAATCATATAATTAAGGGATAAGTTTATTTTACGCTACTAAACTATCAGACGATTCCACTTAACCCACTAAAATGTAAAACCGTTCATTTAACCTCGCCAACAATTAAAATCTAAGTAGCCTCCAAGATGGTTTTACCAATGGTTTTCACATTTCTAATTTTAATAGAGGCCCATTTCATTGACTAAAATTATATATAAAAAAAGATAAATAAACCACCTAACCTATATACGAATGCTGTGAAATATTCAATTTCTTCAATAAATTAGAGCCACCTCGCATCGCCACCTCCATCTACCTAGCCTCGAGTTTCCTTGTGCCACCATTTGGAGTTGCATCTCAAGCAAATTATACCTAGAAGTTATTGCCTTCTTTGCATCGCCACCATCGTTGGAGAAATCACCGCTGAAACTCAGAAATTAGTTTTCCTTGATAGAGTAATTGGAGGAGCCCTACGTCACTAGTCCACTCGATATATGTCGTCTTTATAATCATAATTATTGTCGGTGGTAGTGGCATTGCCTAAGGAAGGAGAGGTGAAAGACAGAGAGATGTGAGCATAGCGGAGTTTATAGGCATTGAAGGAGATAATCCATATCAATGTTTGTTCATGAACTGCATTGTGAGATAAAATGCACTAACAATGTTGGTTTCAATTAGACAATTACGAACCAGTATAAATAATTTGAACATCGTTGACGGTTTCAATTACAAACTATCACAAATATAATTGCACCATGCCTTAGTTGTGAGCCATCACTGTTCGATCGCGTACTCATGTTGAGTTTTTCAAAAGTTCGTAGTAAAGATTATACCTCTAGTGTGGTATCTATGGTACCTAGTATCTAGTAGTACCCCTCAAAAGGCTTTAATAATTTTTAATTAATACACCCTTTGTAATGAAAAGTTTTATTATTTGGTCTATGTAGAAGCCAAAGTTTTGAAACTTGTTGGATTAACATATTTTAATATTTATAGCAGGGACATGAAAAACTTGTGTTTAAATTTATTTTTAAAATAATTTAATAATATTATAATTTATTACATCTTTAAATATTGATGACGGAATAAAAGTTTTTGCGAATGCATGTTTACTTCCCAGAAAGAGAAGCAGAAGGAAATACAATTGATAGCTGCTGTTGCTGGGAACCCCAAACCTGCTGCTGACTATATATAGATCGATCCACTTGCAGCGTGTGGAGTTATGGGACATTGCACGGCTCCCAACCACAAGCAGATGACCTGAAGGAAAGGCTAAGATGCAATTTGCAATTGACAGTTGCTTGCATTAGTTATTGCGATCCTCGACGGCTGCGGCAAAGAGGCGTGAAGAGGGTGGAGGCACAACGATCCTCGAAGGGACGACCTCAGAGCTTCGAGCGTAGAGCTCGTCGCCGACGCGTGGCGGGACGAGCGCTGAGGCGTCATTCTTATTGCCTAGCGACGGCGATGGAACGAGCAGCGGAGCAAACTGCAGGATACGAAGCCTACTTGTTTCACAGGGGTAAAATGGCACTTTCACCAATTCCTTAATTTTGACGATGCTGTCGGAAACGTCAAACAAATCGGGAAGGAGGGAGTACATGCCTTGAAATTTTCGATTCAAACCCGTGTCTGCGTCTGAATCATCCTAAAAAGCCGTGCAAAATTTATCGGTATATAAACTAATATAATTTTAATTGTAGCCATATATTCATTTTATGTTTGAATTACATATAAAAGAACGCCACACAAACATACATAATTTTTAAAATAAACAAGAGAAAAGTACACTATTGCCTTCATACCAAAGTCTCGCTTACCTCTCAAAACCTAAAAATTACATTTTTGGCACCATTAAAGTTGGTTTTGTTTGCACAGTAGATCCCGCACCGTGATTTTCAGCGTTAAGTGCTGAGCTATATTTTGATATAGATATTTTATAGAAAAAAGTGCACTATTACTCCAAAAAAGTTGTATCAAAGTTTTATTTAGCCATGAAACTTGAGAGTAGGGTGGTGCCTAACTGATGGCCGATGAAAGTAGGACACCTTGCGGACTAGAGCGGGCAAGTGGGTACCCGCATGGTGTCCCACTTGCATCCCTACTGATTGGTGAGCTCTAAGCGGCTGCCATGATGGAGGTATGCAACAACAACACACACTAAGCATGAAATCGATACAACACAAGGAGGGAGATGCAG
This sequence comes from Raddia guianensis, assembly GCA_036346415.1. Classification (NCBI taxonomy): domain Eukaryota; kingdom Viridiplantae; phylum Streptophyta; class Magnoliopsida; order Poales; family Poaceae; genus Raddia; species Raddia guianensis. The sequence goes on along the minus strand of CM070534.1, from coordinate 13,136,860 downwards.
CTCTTACCTACAGCTCGCACTCTAAAATTTCTCAAATTGGTTCATAGAATCAGATCTAGAGAATCGTTGATGTTCGTTGTCGGGGATTAGATCACGGCCCATAGCCATGGCCCACTCCCTGACGGCCCAATCGAACAGCCTACCAGGGCCCAGCTCCCTGGAAGGTTCTATCAGGCCCATGTGCATCCTGCCGAAACGACCTCTTGGTCGACGACGGTAGCATCGACCTAGGATTCGTGTTTGAGTCCTACTCGAACAAGAGTTCTGCACGGCTACGTGAAGACCCGGACGTGGTTTCCCGGATTGGAATAGGAGTCGTGATCCCCAAGACTAGGAGTATTCCTTATCTACCGTGGGACATATTTGGCATGTATGAGTTCGTTACGTACTCGTAGTTAGCCCGGCCCGATATTCCTTCGGTAGGTCGGTTTGCTCACCACTATATAAACAGAGCCCCTATGGCGTGTTAAGGGGGTCTAGTCATCATCTTATAGCTTATCGCGTACTTGTACTCGCATAATCTCGCCGAGACTTGTTCGTCTCGCCGAGCCACCTCTTGTATTCATCCCTGATATATAAGAAAGGCTGGACGTAGGGCTATTATCTCTCCCGAGAGGCCTGAACCAGATAAAACCCATGTCTCCTGCTCGCTGTCGTTTACGTGGTTGTTCTACGTGTCTCCTATCTCCTCTTTGAAGAACCTTGGTTGACTTGGGTCGATATCCCAACCGTCCGACACCGGGCGCCAATCATGGGGACACGCAGACGAGCATGTTGAACTCCATCACGATCTGAGGTACTTCCCGAGGGCTACGACTCGGAAGACAGATGTCTCATCCTCGCCGATTCAGACGACCTGTTCGGTCTCGAACGCTTTCGCGATCCGGAGGCGTATGTCTCCGCTTACATGGCGAAGATAGCCTCGAGATCGCACTCTCGTCATCGGCAGCGACTACGGAACGATGATCTTTACGACGGTTTAGATTTGTCGATTCCAAGGCTATGTCGGTAGATTCCACCTATGGAACACAAATGATGACACCGCCTAGCATACCTTCGCATGGCCCCGGATTAACATGGCGATGTAGGAACCTCGAGGATCCCGCACGAGGCGTATGGCGGTCGAGGTCGAATCAACTCGCCGGCATCAAGACGAGGTCAGCGCAGTCGCTCGCGAGCAAGATGTCATTCGCCGCAATTTCGACGATTCCATCAATCGACCTTAGCACGGTTTCGCGACGGTTATAGCGGCGGCGTCGCGACCCACCTCGCGTCTTGGCGCTAAGTCTCCGGCGAAGCTTCCTGTTGGGTCAATTCCCGCGTGGCGGACTCGGTCGGGCGAACGCGGATGGTTCAAGGATACCGGGACCCATAGATCAAAGTCGGGAACGGCTCGAAGCTATAGCAACGGTCCTTAGATCCACCAATCAAGCAGATCTCGCCAGCATGGGCGTCTGTTATGCGTCTAACCTAGAGCGACCGTCAAGGCCTAAAGTCTCTAGGAAAAGTCAACAACTCCTCCAGCGGCGGCGACCAAACCGCCGGAATGATTCGGACGGCTCGATCGATCGCGTGACCCCGTCACCATCGAAGGATCATCGCCCATGAGCGAGCTACCCGTGGTCGCCGCCGCGCAAGTCCTCGTAGTCATCGCGACCACGAGGGCAGCGCAAGACGCGATGATCACGGACGGTCCCTCATGAGGAGCGTGCGTCGCCACCACGAGGAAGGAGTGGTGGATTGTCCCGGAGAGAGTTTCTCGGCCGAGTCATCCTGTTCAGCAGAGCTCCCCACGCAACAAGACCAACGTCTTCTCAAGACTAGGTTCTGCCGGGAAGGTGGTCGGTCATATGCTCGGGCTCGCAGGGCTTTCTCGACGAAGCTTCGAGCTGTCCGGTGGCCCTCAAAGTTCAAGCCGGTCACATGGAGAGGTACAATGGGACTCGAACTCGATGAATTCCTTTCCATCTACGCCACGCCATCATGGCGGCCGGGTGACGAGCTTCGTTATGGCTAATTACCTCCGACCGTCCTTGAGGGTCTTTGCTCGGACGTGGTCGCTCAATCGGCAGGAGGTTCCATCACTCATGGAACCAGCTTTGTGGCGCCTCGATCGCTAATTTTCGTAGCCGTCGTCGCCTGGTAAGGAGGATGATCTGCACCAGATGATCCAGATGAGCGGGAGACCCTCCGCAACCGTGAAGCGTTTCATTAAGATCCGCAACACGATCCCGAACATCTCGGATGAATCTTGTCCGCGCCTTCAAAAACGGAGTCGCGACGAAGCGGCTCACCCAGATCTCGAGATCAACGAGACTGGACCGCCAACGACTGTTCAAAGGCGGTGATCATATGCTAACGCGGCAGAGCGCGTTGATAAAAAGGCGTTCGACAAGGGCAAGCGCCCGCTTGACTGGTGTGGATGAGAAGAAGAAGAGCAAGATCAATGTTCCCGGTGACAAGAAGTCCTGGAAGAAGAAGAACAAAGGTGATGCGAATAATACCGTCAGCGGTATGGATCGCGCACCTCCTCCCAAGGATGGGCGTAAGAAGCCCAACAATAATTACAAGGGCAAAAACACGCTTTCGTGGAGGCGGACAAGGCAAGAAAGGTCCGGCGACCGATTTTGTAAGTTCCACCAAAGACTACGGGCATGATATACGCCATCAGAGAACTTGGGCTGCAAAGCTCAAGATTTCTACAACGGCAAGGGCCCAATGCCCACCCCGCCTCAACAAGGTGATGCTTGAGGTAAGGCTAGCGCCAAACCGACGATGGTGATCGGGAAGATGATGATGAATATCAAGAGCCGTGAACCATATCGCCGTCATTTTCTGCGGCTCCTCGGCTTACACCTCTCGGCGCAGCCTCAAAGAAGCCGCCGAGGTCCACAACGTCGAAAAGGCAAAACCTCGGCTGAATCGATGAAGTGGATGAGGTCCCCATCTCCTTCTCTCGGGAGGATTACCCCATCGATGACCAAGCCTCGGTGGCTCCCATCGGTGGTCGCCCGACCATCGCGAACACGAGTTGGCCGTGTCTTAGTGGACGGCGGGGCGCTTTGGACTTGCTTTACGCTAAAGTCTTGGACGAGATGCAAATTCCTCGTTCCAAGCTGAAGGAAGTCGCAATGCCCTTCTACGGAATTGTTCCGGGAGAAGCTGTCAAGCCGTTGGGGCATGTTGTCCTGCCTGTCACCTTCGGCAACCCAAGCAACTTCCGGACAGAGTTGATCACTTTCGACGTGGTCGACTTCCCATCGACGTACAACGCGATCTTAGGCAGGCCATCTCTCGGTAAGTTTATGGCCGTGTCCCACCATGCTTACCATTGCGTGAAGATACCGGGTTCTAACGGTGTGATCACGGTCAAGGGCAACTACAAAGCTGTTCTGGATTGCGACGAGCAGTCCCTCGCCCTGGTCGACCAACTTCCGCCGTGCGGTCCTGAAGTTCCGCAGACCAAGTCTGCACGCCCTAGGGTCTCCCTTCAGCCAGGAGGAGAAACCAAGGAAGTTCCGCTGTCGCTTGATGATACTTCCAAGACAGTTCACTTGGGAGCCAATCTGGACCCCAAATAGGAAAGCGAGCTCATTGCCTTCCTCCGAGCTAATGCAGATGTATTCGCCTGGGAGCCATCTGACATGCCCGGAGTCCCAAGGGAAGTAATCGAGCACAAACTGGCTGTCCGGCCGGACAAAAAGCCTGTTCGCCAGAAGCTTCGTCGCTTTTCGGAATTCAAACAGGGGATCATCAAAGATCGACAGCAAGCGTCATTGGTTCATCCGCGAGGTTGATCACACCGAGTGGTTAGCCAACCCCGCCATTGTAAAGAAGAAAGGCGGCAAGTGGAGGATGTGTCGATCACACGATCTGAACGCCGCTTGTACTAAGGACAATTTCCGCGCCTCGATTGACCAAATTGGTCGATGCGATCATGACGCCAACTTCTGAGTTTTTTAGATGCTTACTCCGGTTACCACGAAATAAGCATCTCCCCCGAGGATGAAGAGAAGACTGCCTTCATCACCCCTTTCGGCACTTTCGCTATAATGACCATGTCTTTCGGTCTGCAAGAATGTTTGGTGCCACGTTCCAAACAATGGAGAAGACCTTCCCGAGCAATGTGGAAAAAACCTGGAGGTCTATGTCGACGACATAGTTGTAAAGAGCAAGTATGCTCCAGATCATGTAAAAGACCTGGCAGAGACTTTTCATAATCTCACCAGGCATCGAATAAAATTAAATCCAGAGAAGTGTACCTTTGGTGTTCGATCTGTAATGTTGCTCGGTTATGTCATTGGCTCGCAAGGTATTTCTGCCAACCCTGAAAAAATCGAGGCCATTGAAAATATGCAGGCTCCAACTACCATAAAGGAAGTACAAAGCCTCACTAGGCGGATGGCTGCTCTAAGCAGGTTTATTTCCCGTCAAGGCGAACGCGGGCTGCCCTTCTTTAAGGCCTGCGCGAAGCACAATGGTTTCGAGTGGGCGGAAGAAGCGATAGATCCTTCCAGATCTCAAGCGATACTGTCCAATCCTCCCGTCTTGACTACCCAGCGGCATGGCGGCGGCTCCCCATCAGACCTAGGTTGCACGCCACAAGGTGGCCTTGATCTTGACGGTCGAAAGGGAAGGCATCTGATGACCAATCTATTACGTGGCGAGGTACTTCACGGATCAAAGGAGTTACCACGAGGTCGAAGCTCCTCTATGCCTTGCTCATGTCCTCCGTGAAGCTTCGCCACTACTTCCAGCGCATCAAATACTAGTCCCGACCACGTTCCTCCGGGAGAAATCCTCGGAACAAGGAATCTAGCGAACGTATAGCTAAGTGGGCAATGGAACTAGCGAGTTTGATCTGTTATTTGTCGCCCAATCGCTATTAAGTCACGTGTCCTAGCTGACTTTCTCGCCGAATGGACTTGCCGCCCAAATCCTGAGGAGCTCCCGAGCAACTGATGAACCCTCTTGGACCATGTTTTTCGATGGCTCGCAGACCGAAACTTCGGGGTTGGTTTTGTTCTCATCTCCTCAAGGAGAGCAACTCGATATTCTATCCAACTACACTTTGCGGCGACTAACAACGCCGCAGAGTACGAGGCCTCCTCGCGGGACTAAGAGCGCAAGTCGCTTGGTGTCCAACGGCTAACTGTGAAGGAGATTCACGGTGGTCATCAATCGAGTTAACAAGGAGTATCGGTCTTTGCGATAACTCAATGGCGCGATACGGTTGAAGTGAGGAAGTTGGGCGGCATTTTCGATTCTTGAAGTGCTCTTCGTGCCAAGGAAGGACAACTTCTGGCCGACCAGCTATCAAGTTTGGATCCTCACGCGAACCTCGCTTCCGGCAGAGTGCTCGTCGAGCACCTTTACAAGCCCTCAATCACGTCCCGGACGAGGCGACGAGACAGTGGTCTTGTCTCCGTTATCGAGCAAGTCTGCGGATCGGTCAACGCCATTTGTCCGGTACCTTGCGAGATGGGACCTGCCCGATGACGGCCGAAGCGTTCCCGCCTTACAAGGCGTCTTTGCTCCATACAAGCTTGTGGGCGGCATCCTTTACCGCCAAGGTGCTCGGGAGTTCTCTCCAAGTGCATCTCGCAATGCGAGGGTGTGTTCCTTCTTAGGGACATACACGAGGGTGCTCAGGGCAACCACGCCCTTCGTAACTCGGTCGGCAAAGCGTTTCGCATGGGCTATTATTGGCCCATCGTTACAAGATGCCCGGACATCGTGACTAAGTGCAAGGCACGCCAATTTCACGCCCGAAGGCACACAAGCCCGCCCAAGAGCTCCAAACAATCCCCATCCCGGCCCTTTCCACATGGGGTCGGATCCGCTTCGACCCATTCCCTAAGGGTACAAGGGCTATACACACCGCTGTCGCCATAGACACTTTTACAAAGTGGATTGAGGCGAGCCCGTGTCGCCTCTTCACGCCAAAACGGCTGTTCGCTTTTCAAAAACAACGTGGTCACGCGCTTTGGGATTCCCCATAAGTCGATCACGGATAACGGTACCAGCCCGGCGAGCTATTCCAAGAATCTGCGACACCGGGTACCAAATTTCGTTTACGCCTCGTGGCACATCCACGAGCAATGGAGCGATCGGCGAGCTAACGGACAGATAGTCCAGGTATTAAACGGCGGGTATTTGCTGCTCTCGCCGAGCACAAGAAGGCTCGGGTTGACGGTTCCTTCCGTCCTCAGGCGATTCGCTTTTCTACGGCCACCGGCGACCGGGAAACTCCTTTCCAACGGGTCTATGGTGCGAAGCCATCTTGCCGCGAAATCATACTCGGTTCGCCTCGCACGAGCTCGGTCAACTTAATTGACGACGAGCAAGAGCCTCCTCGATCTCGACCTCCTCAAAGGCACACGCGACCGGGCACAAGTCGAATGGCGCTACCGGCAAAGATCTTCGCCGCACCGCCGCCAAGTCGGTTCGACCAAGGGCTTTGCGGTAGGCGACCTCGTTCTGCGTCGTGTTCGAAACTTGTCCAATGCCAACAAGTTACCTCCTCGTTGGGAGGGCCCATTTACTGATCGTTTCTTCCGCCGCCGGGGCTGTTCGCTGCTATGGAGGGCGGAGAGAGTCGACCAACACTTGGAACATCGACCAGACCGTAAGTTCTTTGTGTCGGTCTTTTCTGCTTTTCTTAGCCTGCGCTTTTTGTAAACTTCATACCTTAGTTCGTCCAAGTCTCTCGGGCACCATGTAAAGTCCAATCCAACAATTAAGTGAATTCTCGCGGCCTCTGCGCCTTTTTCACTTCTTGTCTTTTGAAGACTACCTCTTTCTCTCTGGTAACACTTGATGGCTGCCCGGCCTTGCGAACTCTTGGCTCCATAATCTTAAGGATTGTTCCTCATCCGTATCTGGTTTCAATAAGTTCCTAAACTCAGGGTTGCGTAACATGGCCTTTCCACCTTGCGGCTAAGTCTACTCTCGTAAGCCCTCCACGGCAGAGGCACTTACTGCTCGGCGCGACCACTTGGTAAAGCCTGCTCTCGTAAGCCCCCCGCGGCAGAGGCACTTTCCTTGTTCGGTTACTCTCGGAACTGTCTAACTTACGTCAACGAGCAGACTACGGAACAAATCGAGCAAGGTACGGGTGTCGCTCTTTCTCCCTACGCACGTGCTCGAGTTCGCAAGCTTCGGTTCTCGAGCATCGTCCGTACCGGGGGCTAGGGTGTCGCTCTTTCTCTTGTGCACCTGTTCGGGTTCGCAAACTCGAGTTTCCGCGAGATGCACAACGGGCTGGGAGTTAGGCGAGCGCCACCGGTTTTCTTAAACTTCCTAGCGCTGCTCGCTTTTTTTTTTTCGCTCGTTCTTGTCTTTTGTCGCTCTTTTTGCGAGGAATAAAGGTAAGTACTTTATTACATTACTCAAAAGTTTCAGGTACAAGGCCCTTTGAGATTCAACAGCAGGTGCTACTTAGGAGCAAGCTACTCCTTCAGCTCCTCAACTTCTAACTTGAGGCGCACGACTTACGCCTGAGCCTTGATTCCTTCCGGGCTTCACTGAGGCGTTCGATCTCCTCCTTGTTCGCTTGGCTTGCGCCCGACCTTCTGCCGGATGGCCTCGACCTCCTCGGTCTTGGCCTTGGTGATCGTTCGAGCCTCGCTCTGGTGACTCATTGCTTGGCCGTCTTGAGCTGCTCGTCCAGCTCCTTGACCCTTTCTCTGCGGTGATCGCCCTCACGTCATCCCACAAGATCTCCTCGATCTCTTCTGTGAAGCCCACGGGTCGAGATCTTTGCTCGAGACCAGCGAAGTCTGCTTCTTCCTTGGCGGTGGGCCTTAAGCCACTTGGCTTCCGCGTCTTTGGTCCCGCCGTTGGAAAGCGTCGGCAAGCCGCTCTTGAGCCACTTGAGCGGCTCGGCTTCTCCTCCATGGTGCTCGCCTTAATGGCTTCTTGCTGCAAGCTCCTCGGCCTCTTCTAGGAGAGACTCGCAGAACGCCTCTCTTGACCAATTGGGCTTTGAGCTTCTTTACCTTCGCCTTGGTAAACCCGACTTTGGGCTGGTGCAGAGGCCCCGCTTGACTCCCTCGTCTGAGGTGCTCCCGGAGTGACGCCTTGATCTGGCGCTCCGCTCGATGGTGACGCCGTCCTCGAGCTCCTCCATGGTGTCCTCAAGACACGAGAGGAAGAACAAGTTAACTACTTTATGATGACGTAGCTAAGCCGAGCAAGATTTGGTCTTGGTGCCTACCTTCCCAAGTCGTTGCTTGATCCACGACGCAGGCGGTCCTCGAGGCCATGTGTCACGAAGCCCCGCTCGTGTGGGATGAGGCGGGCGCGCTCTTGCCGTCGCCGCCTTGTTCGCTCCTTCTTCTTGCGGGGGCGCATCTGCTCGGGTGCAGGAGCGACGGGCGAAGCACTTTCGTCTCGCGCTCCTTCTCCTCTTCCTTTTCTCTTCGCCTTAACGTCTTGAGCGAGGCGGAGCTACTCCGCCGGGTGGCGCCGTTGTTTCCACGGGCGGGGCGACTTGCGCGACACGCTCGGGGTTTCTTCATGTTCCATGGCGGTGAGGTTTCGCCGCCGCAGAGAATCCGTCGCCTCGGGGTGAGCTGCCCTGCGACGAAGTGCTGGCAGACCGGTGCTCGATCTCGCCTGGCGCTTCCGAGCCATCGCCTTAGCACCGGTCGGTGGCGCCGCTTGCGCTACTTTTTGCCTCCAGCCGCCCACCGCGCCTTTGGCGCGTCGTCTCCGCTTCATTGGAGCCGTGGCGGCAGAGCTCCACGCCGCCATTTTGTCCTTGAGGCACGCTAGCCTCATCGCCCGTGAAGCGCCGTGCAGTGCTCGGGCAAGGCGGCCGCCGGCGCCTCGACATCATCCGTGGCGATCTCTCCTGGGCAGCTCATGAAAAAAAAAAAAAAGATCGTCGTTAAGTCTAACGCGTCGGAAAGGTTGGAAGGTCTAAAGATTGATTCCTACATACCGCCGTGGAAGGCTTGGTCCCGATCTTCTTCGCGAACCTTCCGCCTCTTCCTCGGGGCTCCTTGGCGGCTTCTCCGCCTTGGGCCTTGGGTGTTCGTGGCGGCGAGCTCAGCTCCTGGTGGTGGCGCTCTCTCGCAGCGCGAGAAGTTTTTCCTTGCGCGACTTCTTCTTCGAGCCTCCTCGCTTTCGGCGACTGTTGCAACCGATCCATGCGGCGGGGTGAGCTTGCGTGTAACGCCCGAGCCGAGGGCCATGGTCTTTACCTCTTCGTCGCTCTGCTCGGCGAGGAGGGAGGGCTTGGTCTCTTCCTCATTGGGGCGACCACTACCGCTTGGTCTGCTTTCGGTGCGTTCCGTCGCCCTTGTTGGTCTCTTCGACGGTATTGCCGGCCAGCCGTGTCATGGCGAGCTCACAGTAGGCTCGGCCGCCACCTTGGGCTTTGTGGCGCTTTGGCCTTGCCCTTCTTCGCCTTCTCCTTCTCGGACCGGAGAGTTCCTCAACGATCCCTCCAAGGATCGATTGGTCCTCCTGCGTGTTTTGAGAAGCGGGCGTTAACATTTAAACAACGTTGCAAGTCTAGCAACATAGGTGAGGTAAGTAATTTACCTCGCTCATGCGGACAAGCACGTTCTATGCGAGCAGTGTCGCTACCTCGCGGTGACCTCCCGTCCTTCTTCGCCGCCTTGAAGATGGCGTCGACCCGCTTGGTCACCCATGCGTCGGTTGGCTTCTCTGCCCGAAATGAAGGATTGTTAGTTCTGTTCGGAGGAAAGAATGTATTTAGAGGTTGAGTCTTAAAGGCACTTACCCGTGCTCTCCCTTGTGATGTCTTCCCATCCTCTATCTTGTAGAAGGATAGGACCTTCTCCGCAGCCGGACGGACCACATTATTTGTGAAGTCTGAATAATCTCCGCCTGTGAGCCCAAGGCTCACGAGGGAGGCGATCTTCCTGTCATGTACCAGTCCTCGGCGGTCATCTCCGGCGAGGCATTGGCGCCCCTTGCGGCGCCTTCCGGTGAAGACGAGTTCTTTGTCGCCGCTCTCGCTTGTAGAACCACCTCACCCACCACGCCCCATTGAGTCGGCGAGAGGGGCGAGGGTCTGGCGCGTCATCGGCGGTGGCCCGAGCTTGAGGTAGTAGCACCCAACAGTTGCCGGCGCGGCGGAGCTGCTCCTCGTTCTTGTGTAGTAATAGAGGAACAAAATTTCGGCAAGGATCGATGCTCAGATAGCCCTCGCACAAAAAGTGCGAGGCGGCCATCTGGAGGATGGAGTTCGGATTGAGGTTCGCCACCTCCAATCCGCGATGTTCAAGAAGGCCTCGGCGGTCGCCTCAGAGACCTCAACCCGAGCAAAGGCAAATTGTTGAAGTCGACGAACTCTCCTCGGCGGCTCGGGTATCCTCCTCTCCGGCAGCCTCCAGCTACGGTGTCGATGTGGCCCTCCTTCTCCCAGATCCTAAGGTCCTCCTCGGTCAAGCTAGTGCACTGTGAATTTGGCCATAGCGATTCCTGTGGCTAGACGAAAGGTGGTCGGTGATGGAGTTTGGGTACTTGATCTTTGGCGTGGTTGGAGCTAGGGCTTAGAGAGGAAAGGCGCGAGAGCAGTGTGGGCAGCAGCAGCGGCTTGGGTACTTTTATAGTCCCGTATAAGCAGCTCTGCAGCGGTTTTGTCCCGAGCGGCTAATTTTACTACAACGGCTAGGTAAAACGGTCGCTTTGTTTTCACCGCAATGCAATGTGAAGTTCTTGTTGGAGTTCCGCCAGCGGCTATTTTTCCTGTTTGCATTTGAAGGCCGAGTGCTCTGCTTCGGACGGATGTCGTTCCTGTTCGACGAAGCGGAGTTGCTTGGCAATGTCGGGTTTGTTCGGTCCCGAACAAGTCTTGTTCGGTTGAACCATAACCTGCTCATCGCTTGTTACATGCCTTTGTAGCGTGGAAAAATACCCTCTTCGTGACTTTGAGTCTCAAGGGATGACCCCACTCTAGCGAGTTCTTCCACTTGAGTCTCGGGGCTAGCCGTCGGGATTAGATCACGCCCATAGCCATGGCCCACTCCCGACGGCCCAATCGAATAAACCTACGGGGCCCGGCTCCTGGAAGGTTCTATCGAACCCATGTGCATCCCGCCGAACAGCCTCTTGGTCGACGCGGTGCGAAACGACCTAGGATTCGTGTTTGAGTCCTACTCGAACAAGAGTTCTGCTGACGGCTACGTGAAGACCGGGCGTGGTTTCCGGATTGGAATAGGAGTCGTGATCCCCAAGACTAGGAGTATTCCTTATCTACCGTGGGACATATTTGGCATGTATGAGTTAGATTCGTACTCAGTAGTTAGCCCGCCCGATATTCCTTCTGGAGTCGGTTTGCTCACCACTATATAAACAGAGCCCCTATGGCGTGTTAAGGGTCTAGTCATCATCTTATAGCTTATCGCGTGCTTGTATCAGATAATCTCGCCGAGACTTGTTCGCCTCGCCGAGCCACCTCTTGTATTCATCCCGATATATAAGAAAGGCCGGGCGTAGGGCTATTATCTCTCCGAGAGGCTGAACCGGATAAAACCCCTGCCTCCTATTCGTTCTTTGTTCGTGGTTGTTCGGCGTGTCTCCTATCTCCTCTTTGAAGAACCTTGGTTGACTTGGGTCGATATCCCAACCGTCGACATTCGTAGTGATGGATTGTCGCATCAATTTGATTCTTTTGTGAATTTGTTTGGCAACGAAGATTTAGGTTTTCCTCATTTTGATATTCGTTATTGTGATTTCAATAGTTGATGTTTTGTTCGTTGTCAAATTGTAGGTGCCAGTGTTGAGCTATTTACACTAGAACTGCATTATCGAGGATATTTTGTAGGAATTGAATGGAATAAGTATATTGATGATAAGGTCATTTGGTATGATATATGCTTTGTAAAACACTTGGTCAATGCTCTAGATTGACTATTTTGTGGAGCAAGAAAGTAAAAAATAAATAAATAAATAAAGTGACATGGTCTACAGCCCAAGAAGGATAATCGGGCAGAAAGAGATTGATCCAAGGGTTTGTAGCCGCATAAGGAATATGAGACTGATAGAGGAAGATGCAGTATGATGAATGAGAAAATGATTAGGCTCAAATTCTAGAGGCTAAGTGAGACTTTGATGCAACTTTAGGGAGGTAAAGTGCATGTAATTTTTTTTCAAGAAAATAACCATCTCAGCATCCAACCCATCATTTGACGACAAAAATTATAACAAAGGAATTTTTCATATAAACGGAACCAATTTTAAGAAACCAAGGAAATAATTTTCATGTTCTAGAGACTAAGTTGGTTTCTTACAACTTTAAAGATAAAACTTGCAATTATCTACGTACCAGACAAGTTAACGAGAGAGAAATATCGAGAGCTGTGCTTTTCTAGTGTGAAAGCTGTGGACCATAACACAGAACTATCATCCAACAAATTTGATGCGCTTGCCCTCACTCAAGGAGAGCATGAGTAAACTGACACCACAAATAAAAGCTTTCCAGAGAAATCCGGTGCTCTATGCATACAAGAGAGAAATCATTACTGATATTGATGATTGGTCCTTTGAAAAATTCATAACCGCTAATATAAGTGTCGTTGCCTAATCTTGCGGTGAATGTGCTTCATGCATAAGTGCTTAATGAGAGAGGCGCTGCCATCTATACGTAAAAAAAAACTCCTTTTAAGTTTTAATACATGGAAGGTGCATTTTAAAAACCTATCGATTTTTTTAAAAAAATAAAATTCATTGAGCAAAAACCATCGAACAATCATGTTTATCGGATTGTGTATTGAATGTTTTTTTACAGTTTTGCCAGTTAACCGGCGATTAATCCATATGATGGGGTAACAGTTTTGTGGACCTCAGCTGATTTTTACATGGAAGTTTGCATGAATGCTTACATATCATTTTCTCCTCTAAGAACCCATTTAAGCATGAATGCTTTGCTAAATACTCTAGCCATATCCAATGCATGATGCTTAAAAGGATGCTTTATTAAATAAACATGTTTATTTTGCCACATAGAATTGACAGGTGGTTGGGGAGTTGATTGTAGGAGAAGAGATATGCATAATTTTAAGCATTTATGTCTTGGTAGTGTTAGGATATGCGCTGATGCAAGATCACGAATGACACCAGGAGATACGATGTTTGTTAACGCAGTTCGTCATTCGTCTACATCTGTGGGGCTATGATTATGGGCGCTCCTCCCCAATCCGTAATACCGTAGCACACCGGTTGATCAGGTCACGACCACATGCCTACCGCTGACCTCCTCTTGCCTATGCTACTATTATGAAGTCGTTCACATGGTTATACCAGGATTGCCTCCCTTTATATAGTAGAGTCCAGACTAAAGTCCGACTCTAACTCTAAACCAACTCTGCCTATTACAACACAGAGTCCATGTAACCTACTCATACACATATTCGACACAATACCTAACAAACTCCACCTTGCAGAATATGACTTCTCCATCTTAAAGTCATTCCAGCGTTTTGCACGAACCTTGTACCCGGTCTCTGGTTAATTTCTTCGTTTGAATATTTGTTTGACTTCCCTTGAATCTGTACCTCTAGATCCAATCTTTGAGCCCTCGAGCAGGCTTCCCAGTCCGCCACCAAGCATCACGTCAATGCACGGCAAAACAACCAGCACCCCAGCTATCCGCATCCACGCCATAGCTTCACCTCCAGTGTCATGATGCAGCACCTCATGTGCAACATCCGGTCGTATCACTGCTCCCACTGTTCCGATCTATCCGGCATCCATCCGCGCTTGCCAGTCTAATCGCGAACGCCGAGGTCGTCGGCATCGCCTGCCGACCTCACCGGTTACATTGTCGGCCCGATCGCCACGTTTGATCAATCCCTGCCAACGGTAGCCCATCGAACGGTTCGAGCCTCCTGCCCGAAGTGTTCAACACCACCGATCGAATCGTAGATCACCGCCATGCTCCACCTTGCGCCAATGAGGTGTTTTTTGCGGCGCCCGTTTATGCATAAACCTAGTGTCTTTCCCTAGATCTTTCGCATGACCAATCTCGTCAACCAAGCTCTGATACCACTTGTTAGGATATGCGCCGATGCAATATCATGAACGACACCAGAAGACACGATGTTTGTTAACGCAGTTCGGTTTTCACCTACATCTGCGGGCATCTGATTATGGGCGCTCCTCCTCAATCCATAATACCGCAGCACACCAGCTGACCAGGTCACGACTACATGCCGACCGCTGACCTCCTCTTGCCTATGCTACTATTATGAAATCATTCATATGGTTACACCAGGGCTGCCTCCCTTTATATAGTGGAGGCCCAGCTAAAGTCCGACTCTAACTCTAAACCAGCTCTGTCTATTACAACATAGAGTACATGTAACCTACTCGTACACATATTCGACACAATACCTAACGTGTAAGTACTAAGAGGAGTTTGCAACCTTTAAATACCTACTTTTTCATATATTCTCTCTTCTTAAGCACTTGTTCATAAACACCTTGCAATACATACTCATATAAGCATCTACCTAAGCATTTGCTTTCTCCTATGTGGAAAAAACCCATTTTTTCTTCTAATCACCCCTCCAATACACAGAAGTACAGGAGTATTTCATTTGTCATATGACGTGAAAATAGTTTAACGTATATTGCCATGTAGAAAAACAAGTAATACAAAACTTCAAATTCAAACTTAAATGGTGATAGAAGCAAGATAATTTGTCTGCAATTCATAAATGAAATTGATAGCAAAGGAGAATGTGATTGCAAATTGACAGGGGTATAAAGTGGGATCGATCGACGGGTGTGCGAAATGATTGTAGAAGAACAGGCCTGGACAAAGTAAACAAAAGACAATGAAATCAACAAGTAACAAAAGGGCTGGCTGGCTGCGATGGATTCTTGTCGAGCGTTGAATAACCATCAAGAATTAAGCTGTCACCTATCTGCACAGTATTTCACTTTGGCAGAGAAACTTTGGATGAACAATGGAATAAACGTTGCTGCACTTTGCGTGACTTTTAAGGATGCTCCAATGAGAACAGTGAAAACAAATCACCCACACTCTGTTCCGAATGGTCCCTAGCTAGTTCAAATTCTCGCCGGGTGGTTGGAGGAAACTTAGCGGACAAGTAGCTTCTCGACAACTTCAATTTCATTTTTGTTAGGTTCTGCAAAAAGCTTCATATTCAATTGAATAAAGGTTTAAATCGCAAAAGTAGATACAAGTATAAAGTGGGACAGGTGTACAAAGCCACTTCAAAGAAGAATATTGCATACGGCTGAAAACTACATAGAGCCGTGATACAAACAAACCCAAGACAAAAACAAAGGTTCCATACAGGTAAAGTGGTTTTCACCAAAAAAAAAAAAGGGTGTTTGCAGTGACAGCTCCATCTCCTTTGTGCCAAAACTGTCGATCAAGAGTTAAGCCATCAGCACGTTATCCATCGCACTACTTAAATTTTATAAGTAGAAACATGGATCAAGATTGGAATCGGGGATTAGATTAGTTTTAGTTAGCTACGATGGAGAAACCAGAGGTGTATCTTTCAGAATGATCCAAGGAACAAGATCCGATGGAAAGCTAGCAATCCATTTCTCTTAAAGCTCTTTTCTCCTTTCCGCTTGATTGCAGGGTTAGAATGTCACACTCGGGACACCTAGAAATTTCATCTCTTACTTGTATTGTAGTGTTTATATTATTGTTATGAAAAAATAAAATTTGGTACGTAGTTATAATCTCACGACTGGTTGTGCGTGCAATGCTTATTCTCATTCTCAATAATTCTTTTGAATGAAAGAAGGATAAAAAAAAGGTTCGCAGTTAAGAAACATATTATAGTAAAATACTTTGTGAGAACTCATGAAGTGCAAAAGGGCGTAATTTTTCCGTAGAGAAATCCCCAAAACCTAAAACTGCCGTCAACGAAGGACCTCACCCGTCAATCCCATCACATTTTGCGTGCTAGTCCTTTCTATGAAACATGTTTTTTTTAAAGCTATATTGATATTTTCAAAATTTCTAGAAAAAAGACAGTGTTGCCAAATATGTAACACTCTACATTTTGTTGTTTTTATTGACAAGTATGTTGCCAAAACATTGTATAAATGGTGAATAAATATTTTTACCAAATTTGATAAAAAAATTCTCGCAAATGTCTATATAGGTTAAGCAAAAAAGATAAGTTTTGATCGATGGCAAAGAGGAGAACAACATGGAAATACGATGGCATGGATGGGTGAGGTTAAGGGATGAAAATCATACGAATAACTTTCGACCATCCGAACCAACTCAGATTGTAATTTGAATAATGCTATAGGTATCCATATCCGCCTATGCGAGTACCATACGAATACAAATAATATTTGATGGATATTTGAGCTTTTCTTGAATAATATCTGATGGATATTATTCGAACAGTGAAGTCCATCTACAAATCATCTCCATTATACTTCTATAGGATGAATGGCTAACGCTTATAACAGCTAGATGCATATGGTTATATTTTTTCCATTACTTTGAGCCATAAAAATGATGTACGATTCTTACATACCAGCAATTTCATAACTATAAACTATGAACTTGATGCACGAAGCGATAATTAAATGTGTTTTTATATGTTTATTTCTCTAGTATACGTCGTCGCATATTATCCAAGAGAGATTATTTTTCCGATCCATATTTATAGCCAATATTATTTGTATTCATATTTGGTTTCCAATCCGTATACAATCCGGTTCTTCGGTGATACCAAAATTTTGATTTTGCCAAGGGTTTAAATCGCATTTTTCGTGGTTTCGCGGCTAGACCTGAAAAAGCTATAAAAGCTATAGCGGGCTATCGTGGAAGCTATTCTATTTAGCGTTTTAATATTAAAATTATATAAGTATGAAAATATTTGTGTAATATTAATTAAATCCTATTAAATAAGATCCATACATGTTATTTTAGCAATACTTGTAATCTAATGGATGTTCATATGATCATAATTATGTAGAGTAAATTACCATGATATATTATTTTACAAGTTCATTTTAGATAAATTTGACGAAGCGATCATTTATTAGTTTTATATCAATGGTATCATTATGTAAAGTTCAATGATGTAAGAATGAGTGAGGACATAACTAAACATCTAGCTTATGGTTGGATTTTCAAAGAAAAATTTAAAAAGTGGCATTGCGGGGCTATAGCGGTAATAAAAATAGCGAAAATAGCACTCAATTTAGCGGCTACAGCGGAGCTATCCCGAAGCTATAGCCGGCTATTTAAATCCTTGGATTTTGCGGATATTTGTACGTAGTGGCATACGAGGAATTTTGTCAACACATTCACGAGTAGGATATCAATGATAAAGGCCGGCGTTTAGGGTTAAAAAATTTTTAAACAGTTTCATTTTGAAGTTTGTCTTTGCAGGGGTTTGAAAATTCTAATTCATAAGGGTTAATTGCACACGTGTCATTATTAAGTTCCCCGGGCAACGCCGATGCTAAGCTCCCACGTGCGCCGCTAGCGTCGAGGTCCAGCGCACTGCTGCCGCTGAGCTCCCGCGCGCACTCCGTCACGAATCTCCGTCGCGCTGTTGTCTGCTAGGTCCCGCACATAGGGGTGTAAATGGGTCGGGTAATACCGGACCTGTACCCGTTCGGTTGGATTTTTTTACCCTGAAAAAGTGGGGTACAGGTTGAGTATTTTTTACTCGGATATGGGTTTGGATAATACCCGGGAACTGTAGACTCGGGTACGAGTATGAAGGGTAATATTGTGAAAATTTTCACAATATTACCTTCGTTCTTTTTATTTGTCGTTGTTGATTTTTGGACATACTCTTTTACCATTTTCGGCTAAACTGATCCAGTGCATTCTCAGTCGATTAAAACAAATACTCCCTTCGTTCTTTTTATTTGTCGTTGTTGATTTTTGAACATACTCTTTTACCATTCATCTTATTTTAAAATTTAGTGCAAATATGCAAAAATATATATCATAATTAAAATATTTTTAATAATAAAACAAAGCGTAACAAAATAAATTATACTCCCTCCGGTCACAAAAAGAAGTCGCCGTTGACTTTTGCACACACCTTTGACCATTTGTCTTATTAAAAATAGTTATATAAATATTATTTATTTTGTTATGATTTGGTTTATTATTAAATGTATTTTAAGTATTACTTATATTTTTTACATATTTGAACTAAATTTTTAAATAAGACGAATGGTCAAAGGCGTGTGTAAAAGTCAACGACGACTTCTTTTGTGACCGGAGGTAATACTTAAATAGTTTTTTAAGTAAAACGAATGGTGAAAGAACGTGTCTAAAAGTTAACATGGACAAAAAAAAACAGAGGGAATCATATTTTCCCAACCATCGGCATGGACCAACCAGCCTATCAAGCAATGAGATGGGCCATCCTGCAGCAGCAAATTTTCCCAGCGCACTCATTTATTAATCCGATTGCTCATTCGTTTAGTCGCTGTGTAATCCTGAAGCATCAATATAATTATAATTTGCAAGAAGTTGGCAACCATCCTGACCATACAAAATCAGCCATCGACCCAGCGATACCGACATGCAGCTTCTCCTCTTTCCCATAGGTGAGAACTCTCTCTCCCTGTATATATATATGCATATCATCCTTTTCTTCTTCCAGAATTCTATACCGAAGTCTCTCACTCTCTCCCTCCATGCTCAAAACCACAAGCACAAGCACGCTACATCATAAGCCTCGTTCCAAGCAGAAGTAGGCATAGCACAACATAACAGATCATGGGCATCTTGGATCACTTCTCTGATCTCTGCAGCATAACTGAGACAAAGGAAGCACTGAAGCGCAGGAAGAAGAGGCCACTGCAGGTGAGGTTTGTGAAACTCGTAACATATGCGTTTCTTTCTTGTTTCCTCCTTGGTCTTGGAAACCACTCGAGCGGCAAGTTGAAAACAAGATCCAAATTTTTTGACATGGGAACTTGGGAAGGGATCCAAGTTTGCCTTTCAGTTTTAAGTTTTTCCTCCTACTTGTGACTGACGGAGTGGATTGGGATTGGGCCTGCAGACGGTGAACATCAAGGTGAAGATGGACTGCGAGGGCTGCGAGAGGAGGGTCAAGAACGCCGTCAAATCCATGCGAGGTGAGGCAATCATGTTCTTTTAATTGGTTGGCTTCGCGTAACAGTTCATCATCCCGTTTTGGTTCTAAATTTTTTTACAAACTTTTCTAATTAATAGCTGTATGCTTCTCTAATTGACGTGGAGATCTGAAACGTCTGATTGATTTGGTAGCCGCATGCATAGTATCTTGTGGATCGATCTTTTGGGTGTGGAAATAATATTGACGGAGCCAAATAAATTTTTAACCTTTTTCGCCCCTCTTTCTAAAATTTTTTAACTTTTCATTCAGCCAAACAAAATCAAGTTCAACCGCAGATAAAAAAGGGCCTAATTTTGGTCCCAATTAAACGGGATGGATCATGGATGTATATATGGCAAGCTTATCAATACCGTTCCGTTCAGGTTGGAACGGCCGGTAGTTCTCGTTCCGCCACTCAAAATGGAACACATAGAGCTATTTTTCGTACCGATCCAAATACCGGTCCATAATGGTGGTTCCGGACGGTATTGGTCATTTCAGCCGGTATTGATACCGAGCCAATTCAATACCGGACCAAAATTAAGCGACCACTCCCCCGCCTAACTTGACCCACTCCGGCTTATCCCCTTTTTATGATTTGTATTTTGTGAACCCTATCAAAACAACTTATGAAATGAAGTACCGTGAACTATTTGCTAAATTATTTGAATGTTTTATGTATGTTAAAGTAAATGTTGGTAAACATATTTATATTTTCAATATTTAAATTATTATATTAAGTACGCCGAATGGATCGGTACTAAAATGTTCCATCCCAATAACAAAATCAAAATGGTCATCGAAACGGTATTAATAAGTTTATATGGTGGGCGCATGCAGGGGTGACGAGCGTGGCGGTGAACCCGAAGCAGAGCAAGTGCTCGGTGACGGGGTACGTGGAGGCGAGCAAGGTGCTGGAGAGGGTGAAGAGCACGGGGAAGGCGGCGGAGATGTGGCCGTACGTGCCCTACAATCTGGCGACCTACCCCTACGTCGGCGGCGCCTACGACAAGAAGGCGCCGGCGGGGTTCGTCCGCAGCGCGCCGCAGGCCATGGCCGACCCCAGCGCGCCCGACGTCCAGTACATGTCCATGTTCAGCGACGAGAACGTCAACGCCTGCTCCGTCATGTAGTGTTGATGCTCATCGTCCATCGATGCCATTGCCACCCCAGCCGCCGGCATGCGCTGCAACCCTGTACCTGTACGTACGAACGTATGTAGGTAGGTAGGTTACTGCTTACAAACCGTCGCTTGCTTCATTCTCCTCGGTGAGGAAAAGAGAAAAAACAAAGTGATCAGCTAGCTAGTATATATTCTACGTGGTGAGGTGTATATGTTATGGCACCTACTATA
Source organism: Raddia guianensis (assembly GCA_036346415.1). Classification (NCBI taxonomy): domain Eukaryota; kingdom Viridiplantae; phylum Streptophyta; class Magnoliopsida; order Poales; family Poaceae; genus Raddia; species Raddia guianensis. Next base: position 13,116,412 of record CM070534.1, on the reverse strand, counting down.
GTACTACCATCTGTCTGTTTTTAGTTATTGATGCAAGCTATACATGTATAATGCTTGTTTTTGGGTATCTAAAAGGGCAGCTGCCATAAAAAATGTTTGTTTGCTTCGGTATTTTTTTATGTATATTCCGAATGTTTGAAGAGATCTTTTTGGTACGTTGAATGGAAGAAAAGCAATATTACCTTGTAACATCCCAAAATTTGGGGACAATTAAAAATTTTGCTTGAATTTCAAACATCCACTTGAATTTGTAACCGAGCTGACATGTGAACCCCACCGCCAGCTCTCTCTCTCTCTCTCTCTCTCTCTCTCTCTCTCTCTCTCTCTCTCTCTCGTGGCCGGTGGCCTTGCCCTGCTCTGCCACCCTACTCTCATCACTGCTGCCTTTGCATCTACCTGCCTTGGCCGTGGCAAATCACCTCGCCATGTGTGTCGCGCCATCCCCTGCCACGCTCTGCCGAGCCGAGCGCCGCGCCGGTCCTGTCGCCGCACCGCTCGTCCAACCACGCCATCGAGTGCACCTCCAGGTCCAAAGCTCGCCCTGCGCCTATAAAAGAATGGATCTCCCCTACCGGCGCTGGTTTCCGCGTTTCCTCAAATCCGATCATCGCCAGCACCGGATCAATCCCGGCGATTCCGTGAGCCACTGTTCCATTCCTTCTGTCCCGAACTACTAGGCAGTGCCCAAATACTTTCGCCTCGATCAATTTCAGCTCGAGCGCTCGGAGCTGTCGTGCTACCGTTGCCCCTGTCTCGGTCGCTGACGAGCCCTCCGCCGCCAGCCACCTCTGTCCTCCCGCGTGTCTGTACTTGAGCCCGGTAAGCATCTACACCTCTCCCGTATGCTCCCCTCCCATTCCCTTGGCTTGTAGATCTCTAGCGGCCGCGCTTGCCACCGGAGAACCTCCGGTTCTGCCACCGCCGGCCTCAACGATGGTGTCGTTAGGGCGTGCATGCTCGTGGTCGCAGCACCGCCGTAGTGCCGTCGCGACGTTTGCCATCGCCGTCGAGCCACGTCACCGGGTGGAAGGAAGACGACGACTCAGTGCCGTCCGATCCGCGCCAAGATGCGTGCAGAGAGTTATATGGTAGGTCGCTGACAGGTGGGACCCACAGACCGGTTTAAACCGTCGCGTGCGTGAGTTATCCAGCCGGGCCAGAGTCGCTGATGGGCCCACCTGTCTGGTTTAGTGGAGACGCCAGAGCTGCACGCGCCTTCGCCTTGTCGTGGCGCTTTTTCAAAAACCGTGGGCCGTGGGCCGATTCCGTCGATGGACCGCTCAGTTCGCCGGCTCGGTCCGAAGGATTTTATCCTTTTCCCATCGTTTTAATCAGTTATTTAATTTCAGAATTAGCTTTTGATTTATTTAAAATAGCTAAAGACTCCCAAAAGTTCTAAAAAATTTAGATAAATACTAGGGACCATATCTGATTTAATAAAAATATAACCATGGCAACTGCAATAGGGAATTTGGCACTATTAGCTGAAAATGTAGATTTTCCTATATAAAAATGGTTAATGTAATTATAGGGTAATTGTTGATTATATTAATTGGTGAATTGGACCTCAAATATTCTTCAGAAAATATAATGGATAGGTAAGTATCTTAAAAAATTTAGGACATTTACATTTGCCCTTAGTTCTTAATTATATTCATATGACTACTAATTGCTAAACCAAATAAATAATTAGCTCATTGAAATAATTAAAGACTAACCTTAGAAAATATATCAATGAATGATACAACGTAGGATTATCTCATTTTTGTACGAGCACCTGGTAAAATATCAGCTCCGATAAGCTTTACCCCATACGTGGGTTGGATCTCGAAAAGTCGTCATCTTATGCCGCTTAGAAACCCTAATCACCCAACTATGACCTTATCGTACGAAATCATATTTTTAGGAATAATAAACTATTATATAAGGATAATATTATCTATTAATGCACTCTGTCATGCTTGTCATTTCATACGAAGGCTAGCATCGTTACCCGATCTTATAATATAGTGTCAAGGACAAAACTTAGGTCGCACATGCATCATGATTTTTGTTTGCATTAGTTAGTAATTATTGGTTTGTTGGTATGATTAGACGTAGGCGATCCCGAAGTAAGGTTTGGGGACGCCGAGGAAGAACACCTACCTGAGCAAGGCGAGTTAACACTTAGGCCCAATTCTTTTCAGCTTAACAGCTTAACGATTTATCTACATTTTGAAAACACATATGCTTTCAGTTTTTTTAGTCCGTTTTTTCACTGTTTTGAAGGTGGGTTCTAACGCTTTAAAAAACAAGTCAAACGAAATGTATCCGAATCTCGAGACTACCTTGAGAAGCTCTCGAAGTTCAGTCATTTCAGCCGTTCAGTCGTTCAGCCGTTCAGATCAACTCAAAAGAACAGGGCCTTACTCTTTAGATGTAGTCTGTATTAGGGAGAGATTGCAACTTTCTCTAGTACGGATTAGCATCGCTAATATCATGATTCATTGCCTAGTTTTCTGTTAACTATTTTTTATTATTTAGATGCATGCTTAGTAAACTGTCTGGTTGTTAATCATGTAATACTTATACATGCCTGCCCTTGACCTGTTTAGCCTTAATGACCGCCTTGATTGTCATTACTCTTGTTAGCCTATGATTAGTCTGGTAACCACTTTAACCCTACCTAATAGGTAAAACTTGCTTAGACTGGCTTAGGCTTAAACAAATCTTTCGGCTAATCGCCACAGAACGGTGAACCGATATTCACCGGTCATTCATTCTGTTCATTCAAATATGACATGACATATGACAGTTAGGGCTATTAGTTGCATTTTGGGCTGATTGTGTTTGAGGGAAAGGTTATGGGGGATGTCAGTCTGGTTGATCGGTTGGTTGGGATAGTCCAAGTGTGGTACGATCGAGGACCGTGGAAGTAGAGATTTACCGGTGGGTTGCCCTTAGAGGACATCTTGATGGATGATTGAGGCACAGAGTACCTGGTGCTAGGTTTAGTCAGGGCTTACCCAGGAGGAGCGTGGAGTAACACGCTAGATCGTTGCCATCTGAGGGATGGTTCCAACACAACGCGTGGCCATCGCACGTAGTACGAGTCTTGGATCGCCAGCTGTGAGCGCTCTGCGGAGGCCCTCTAGGATCATTCTCGATAGGGACCGACATGGGTCATCACCGAGGGTGAGGAAGGCCACACACCCCTAGGATGACGATCGGCTAGTGAGGGTTGGCAACCCCCTAGGTCGAGGCGGGCATGCCATGGCATATGTGGTCCACAACAAGATTGCCAAATCCTGGAAAGATGGCGGATCTAGGAAAGTTGGGGGCAACCGGAAGAAAGTCAAGAGGAACGAATAAGCTGGTTTGGTGATTGGTTGAGTTGGGTTGTGTATTGGGTTGGGAGTTGGTCGATTTGTGGGTTGGTTGGTATGGTAGGCTGATCAATTGGGTTTGGGTGCATTAGTAAGATGGTAAACCCCTGATTTATACAAAGAAGGTAAATTCTAGTTGATGCTAGTTAGGATGTTTTTAAGGTCTTATTAAGCTTGGCTTCACGGAAATAAAATAAACCTTTCCTCCAAATAAAGCTTTCTAAACACTATATGCATTAAGGGAAGTGTTAACTAGCCAGCGTTTGGATGACGTTGACCTCGCCTTCTTACTTCTTTAGTTGAGGGAATCGAGGATGACCCTTACGAGTGCCATGAAGACGACGGACAGGACTACGGCGGACCTAAAAAGTCTTAGGGGTCGCTCCGATCGTTGGATGGACACCATCCGATAGTGATTCTTTTGGGTATAAATTTTGGTGATTGCGGCAACTTTAAACACTGTTTTGTAGATTTACGCATGTATGGGCCACCTTACTAAACTCGCCTAAGGGCGTAAAAATGGTTGCAATATTCAAGAATTTTATTAACCGATGTATGCTTATATCGGCTACGTGATCTTCCGCACTAGTGCATCGATCTAGGGGCTAGTGCATGGGATTATCGACCCTCAAGGTAAGTTAAAACTGAGGGGCGACATACCTTCTCTTCTATGCCTCTAAACCACGTCGTCTAGTTAGAAAAACCAGCAACAAACGATTCTCTTACTAAACTGAATAGATATGTTGCAGCATGAGTGAACCGTTGAAAACGCTATGGAACATAACCGCTCCAATCATCAGTCTATAGAGTTCGAAGTCCTCCGGCCGAGCTCATCCTGACCTTTGCCCCTTAAGTCCTATGTTACAAAAGATACCTCTATGTTATTCAACAAAATCTTTTCAATGATATTTCATATAGTTTTCAAATAATATCATCTTTGCGATAAACTTTTTTAAATAAAAATTTGTATAAATCTCTTCATAAATAATTGTTGACTGAGTATCCAATTGGTCTTTCAATTCGAAAATTCTGAAAATGATTTTACTTTTTGAATAAGCATACCGGCTTTTTTTTTTTGTGTTTTCCGCATTGTGATTTGAAGTCGAAAAGTCCATGGAAATTTAACATATTTAAAAATGATTGAATTTTTTGTAAGTTCCCTTTGTCATGAAATTATTTTGCTTTTCTAGATTTTTTTTCATATTTTTACTATTTGTTTGTTTTTTATTCAGCCCTAAAAAAATGGATTGGAGAAAATAGGAGGGGGCAGGGTTCGAACCCAGCTCTCCAGATCAAAGCATCCAAAAACATGTTGCTGCTGTTCATTCTTAAATAAAAATTACAAGCACCTAAACATCCACCCAGATCAGCAATTTTCAGTCATATATTCATATTTTCAGTTTGAGTCATATAGTCATAGGAGCATCTGAGCATTAGCTGTTCATTTTCAGTTTAAAAAACTATGGAGCAGCGCCAATAGAAAATATGATAGTTTAAAAAACTGAGCAGTACAAATAGAGCACGGTTCAGGACTAAAATTCAGATATAGCATCCAGATCAAAGCATCTAAATACATGTTGCTTATGAGCGTCTGAACATTAGCTGTTCATTTTCAGTTTAGAAAGCTGAGCACAGTTGAGAACTAAAATTCAGAAATGGATGAGCATCTGAACATTAGCATTCAATGGAAAAATTACAGATAACACAGGGCCACATATGTTAATATTTCAGTGGACTAATAGCATTGCATATCATGCATGGACAGATATTCTTCAATTTTACATTGCTGCACATGCCTTTAGATTTGGTTTAGCCTCCGATTCGGGAACTGAAGCTATGAACGGAAGCAGCCATCGAAAAGACCATTTCAGTGATCAAAAGAAGCTATTCCAGTGCCATTCAAGGGACGAAAAAAAGGAGCATTCTAGTACCATTCCCATGAATTGCATTTCACATTTATTACATGCCTGACAAGGGAAAAACTAATCATCATCGTTGTCGTTTGTTAGAGTATCGTCATTCATTATCACTCACAAACTGCACTATAGTGTCATGTTCTTCGGATTCACTTTCGCTATCACTATTTTCTCCTATGTTCTTTATGTTTTCCAGTTCAGTGGCATCAACATCTAATACTTCCTCATCGTCATGACGGTGTAGTCTCCATAGGGGGATTACTATCTTGCATATTACATTCGGTGTCAAAACGATCATCTTCTTGGTACGCACAAGGATTATTGGGCATGTCATTTTCAGCCACTAATATAGATGTCTATGCTTAAACTTCTCCACAACTCGCCAATTTTTGCCCAATTGAGTATCTAGGAAGTAAAATACCTTATTTGATTGAGTGGCCAAAATAAAAGGATTTGTCATGTACCATGTAACATACACCAAATTTCCTGAATTTGGCATAAATTTTTTTCGCAAAATCATGAAAACATCTCCTTGGAACATACCCAAAATAAATATTATCTTTCCTAGACCATACCCTAATTTTTCTATTAAAGAAAACCTATTTTAAAATTTTTAGAGGAAATAAATCCCATAAAATAAAAGATATTTTTACATATTCAAAATATCCTCATTTTTTTGGATTTTTGGAAATTTATTTCATATTTTTCTGACCTGATATAAATTTTCTACAAATTTCTAAAGCTTTTGGGAAATTTCTGAAAATTATTTCAAACCTTTCCTTATTCGGAAATTCCTTATTTTACGCTTTCCATTTCTGGAATGCGCCTTCGACGTCATCTGATTTTCTGCCCACCGTATCGTTTAAGTTGCAGCCAACGGCTAAGATCATTTCATTTCGATCCGATGGACCAGAAGCGGCCACATCATGCCCCGTACCGCTTCAGCTCTGGAGATCCAACGGCGCCCATAGAATTCAAAATCTAATCCGACGGCGCCCCTGGTTTTCCTTTTCCCGGCCGCGCCACCACCTCTGAAACAGCCTCGCCGCCATCTCCGCTGCGGAACCCGCCGGACTTCCTAGCTGCCGTTGATTACAAGCCTTCTAGGCCTTGGAACCAGCCTATACTGCTTCGTCACATCACCTTCCACAGATTGTGACATCCTTTATTTTGTCGTATGTCACTTGTATTTTCGAAAACCCAAAAGTAAATTAAAAAGGAATTGTTATATACGAAACCCTATTTTAAATTAATTTAAACTAAGGTTTAAGCCAAAACCCTAGAAGACCTTTTTGAAAACTTCTGAAAAAATTCCCAAAAATCTAAAATGCCATGATTAAGCGGCCCTCCAAATTTCATGTCCCAATTCCAAATCTAGCTCGTGATTCCTTGAAGTTTTTCCGTTTTGTCGGGAGCTCGTCAAACCAATGAAATAATGAGCGAACAAGGGAATCTCGTACTCACATTTGGAGGGGACCTTTTTGAAGCCTAATCCGAATTACCCTCCAAATTTTAGCCCAATCCAGCGAAGGAAACTCCATTTTCTTGATAAACGAGCCCACAGCCTATCTGAATTCTACCCAGATTAGAATTCGAGTCCTAACCCAACACTCTTAGCCCAAGGCCCAGCCCTGGTCGTCCTTGGCACTATATAAACCCCCAAAGACCCCTGTCCCAAGTCCTCCTCACGAAATCCCTCAAGTCCCAAACCCTAGCCGTAAAAAATCTTCCCCACCGAAACCCTTTTCTGTAGATCCCTCTCTGTGCCTTGACCAAACTCAAGATTAGATGGTGTCATGTTGTAGATCTCGTCGAGACGGTCAAGATGAATATATGGATCATCCAATTTGGCCAAGAAACGAGGGAGATATGGCTCGCCGAAGTTTTGGGCGCCGTTGCCGTCTCCGCCGCGCCGACATCGCCGCCGGCCGTCTCGTCCGCTGCGCCGCACCGGATTCCGCGCCAACAAACCGTGCCACGCCACCTGTCCACTGCTGCCGCCGCTTCCTGCCCGCTCCAGCGCGCACCCGCATCACCGCACGTCGCCACTTGTCGCCTCCCCATTGGCCGCCTCGCCGCCGCCCAATCCTCCATCGACACGCATCCGCGTCGTCCCGGCCGCCTCCACGCGTCGGCCCATCCCTCGCTGACCGTCGCCGCCAATCACCCACAGCCACGCGTCCTTTCCCCCCGCCCACGTCACGCCGCAGCCAACCTGGCTCCTCCGTGGTGAAGCCGCGCCCATTGTCGCGCGCGCCGTCGCCGTGTCGCCACGCGCGCCACGCGCCGTCGTCCGCGCCGCGCCCGCCAATCCAGTGCTGCCGTGTGTCCCCTTCACCCCGCGCGTGCCCTGTCTACCGCTCGCCTGCGTGAACCGCCGGTTCGGCCTGTTTTCCGTCGGTTAAACCGGTTTATTCTCTTCTGGAATTTCTGATTTATCCTAAACTTTCAGGAATTGTTCCGGGAGCATCCGAACTCCAAATTAGGTGATTCCAGAGCCATTATTTTCCATAAATTCCCTATAATTTTATATATTTTATTGAGCTATATGTTTTGTTGATTGTTTTACTGTTTCTTGCATATATGCATATACGTGTAGATGTTCGTGTCTGCGTTGTTCGGAAGGATTGCAGGAGCCGTTCGGAGGAGGTTCCCAAAACCCGGAGTACTACCAAGGCAAGATAGTTGCATCTTGATCTCCCAATTTACAAAACTCACCTGTTTATTGTTTTTATTTATTTTCTCATGCATAAAATGATGGGAAGGGTAGAAACCTAATATTCACACTGCGTCATTGACCCTATGAATTAGCCATTTATTGCTGCCTTATTTGTTATTCCTAGCCTATCCTTGTGTATAGATGCTAGTGCTCGTGGGTTATTAGTTGTTAGGTTATTCATTATTTAATTATTCTTGTGACTTGGTATGATTGGAGATGCTGAGTTACTTTAACCTAATCAACTAAAACCTACGTGGCGTGTCTTGACTAAAGGTGGCATAGTCGGGTGGTTTTGTTGAATGTGGATTGTTGTGGAGGTAGTCACCTTGGTCTAAGGACTTTGGACGTGTGCCAATCCAGCCAAACCGAACAAGTGCAACCATAAGTGCTAGCTTAAGCTTGTTAAGCTTGCATGTGCTAGTCCTGGCTTAGTAGTTAGGAAAGACTATTAACACACTTTACTTTGAAAAGATCGGGCTGCGGTCCGTTGGCTCAATAGGGGGGCCCGAGTGCCTAAACCTTAGAGGGGGGTATCGATGTTAACAGAGGGAACTAATGAATCGCCTTGTATTGTTACTTGGTCTAGGCTCCTAAGGAAGAGCTAAGATGTAAAAGTACCACTCGGCTTATGGGTAAAGTGTGCTACACTCTGCAGAGTTAAAACTATCATGATAGCCGTTCCCATAGTTATGGGAGGGGAGGTAGGCCGTACATGGTAGTCTCATGTGTTTAATAATAATCTAATGGGTTGGTTTTGGTTTTGAGTATTCGAGGCTTGTGCAGTTTTGCAGAGGGGCTTTCGAAGCCGAGCTCTGTTTGTTACCTTGGGGAGTTCGTTCATCTTATTAATTGTTCAACAAATGTTTTCACAACATTTTAATTAATATTGACTAGAGTAGGTGTTTATGCAAATTAACCACCCTGTTCTTGTTATACCCGTGCCTTCATATATAAGGATTCTTACTGGGTAGCCGTGTACTCACTATACAAAAACCACGGATATATTTGTTCAGGAGAAGATTCGATTCTGGTTTGCCCACAAGATCAGGAGGGTTCTGTGCCGGACTTCACGGAAGACTAGTTATCGCTGAAGGGTTGGATTAGAGAGCATCGTCATATTATTTATCTTGCATATCATTTGGATTTTCGCTACTCTGAATATTATTATATGGATCTAATCAGACTATTGTAATAAGTGGTTGTGATACAATTACTTTTGCATTATCACAATATTTTTTAGTTATAATGATTGTGTTGTGATGCTCGACCAGAGTCGCTCATGAGTTGCTAGTATTGATCTCTGGGACTAGCAATAGATCATGGCTAGATCCCGGTGAAGCCGGGGTTGTGACATAGATCACCTCGGATCCACCGAAATTTCTCACCGTGATCCACCCGCAACCACGGCCACCTCCTCTAGCCTCCACCGCCATCTCCGCCTATAAATAGACCCCCCTCGGCACTCCAACATCTCAAGCCAACCTCCACCACCATTCCCACCCCCGGCAATCACCGGAGCACCACCCGACGCTGCCGCCTTCAACCACCACCGCGCAACCTCGCCGTCCGGCCATCTCCGTCGCTGCCGAGCCTTGCCACTACCAGCAATTGGATTAGCACCCTCGCGAGCATCTCCCTCCGCCACCACCTTGCCGTCACCGACCACCGCTCGCCGGCGCCGCCGTCACTCAATGAGCTCCCGATCCCCTCACTCTCTCTGTCTCACTGACCGCAGGGCCCCACCTGTCAGCCTCCCTCTCCCTCTCTCATTTCTTCCCAGGCCAAGGCCCATCCCGAGCCCAGCTAAGCCCAATCCAGATTCTTTATTTTCTTTTTCCAAAAACTTTCTAGAAATGCTGCCTAATTTTTTTATTAAATACTAAAATTCATCCAAAATTTATGCAAAAATTTCAATAAATCTTTTAAATATTTAAAAATTTAATAAAATTATTAAACCACATTTTCATCAATAAAATAAACCTAATTAAATTCTATTTCCCTTCCTTTAAGCTTTTAAAATTCAGGAAAATGATTTCTAAATGTTTAAAAATACTAAAAATATTTTTCGCACAAATATTTTATTAAAAATTCTTTTTCCAATATTTTCACTTTATGCTCTCAATAATTTCCATCTCGTAACTCCGGCAACGTGGTTGTCGTTGACCCGGACCTCTGGAAATTTGTTGATCCACTCTTTAAATCCCACGTACACTTGCATAATCCAGCAATCCGGAGGACTCCCGAAATACTATCTAAATAAAAATAAATTTTCCTATATTCCGAAATCATACAAACCATCACCCTGCTAGCCAAGCCTTTTTCCTGCATCCATATTTCATGCATTCGGAAGTTTTCCAATAATCTTTTGAATATTAATTTTTATTCCTTTTCGTTAGATACTGAAATAAGTACTTCCGAAGTTGCTGAAGAGGATTATTCGGAAATTTTGCTATAATCCGAATCAATCCCTGAAGAAGGTAGGTTTCCTATCTTTTGATGCATTTTGAATTTCCTATTGTCATTTTTCTATTTAATTATTGCATTACTTTATAGTTATTTAATTATGCAAATTCCCCATAATTTATTTAGATAATTTCTCATTTATGTAGAGTAACTATACAAAAAATCCACAGCCAAAAGCCCACCTAAAACAAATATCCTGTACATTACCCTAGCATAGGAAAAAATTAATAATATCTACATATTCAAAAAGTAGGATAGAAAATCATTGTCCATATGATAAATTCATTTATTGATATGGAAGTGAAAAGTGGATAAAAATGGAAATTTATAAAAGTTAAGTCATTAGCAAGGTTACCGTGATGACTTAAAAAGGCGAGGCATTAATTTATGGGCTAATTTCACTGGTGCCATTTTCAAACACCCTGAGACCGCGCTTGCCATTTTAATTTCGCCTCACTCAGCGTTGCCATTTCAACAGCTTTTCTCTCCCAAACGTGCCATTATGGGGCTTTACAGGGCAATACATGTCCCAAATACACTACAAATACGGTCTGACGTGTGGGTCCCACATGGCATGCTCTATTGCTCCTTCCTCCTCCATCCTCCTCAATCCTCTCTCTCTTCTCTGTCTCTCTGCACTGCTGGCGAGCTTCCGCCGCCGTCGAGCCCCTGCCGACGAGCCCCCGCCGACGTGCTCCCGCCGCCGTCGACCCCCGCTAACGAGCCCTCGCCGACGAGCTCGATTCACAGTGAAAATGTCAAGCGCGGTCTCGATTCACGGGTCTCGGGGTGCAGGCGGCTCGGGGGTGGCGGCGCGAGGCGATTGAAGGGCGTGGGAGCTGCGCGGAGGGCCGAGGAAGGCAAGGGAGGCGGCGGTTTAGCTCGGGAAGAAGCTAGGTGGCGGCGGAGGTGGAGCTAGGTGGCGACGCTAATGGCGGCGGTGGCTAGAGGCCGAATTAGCTGGCACAAAGCTAGGGCTAGGTGCGGACGACCTCAAGTGAGCTCGAGTAAGCAAAGATTCGAAGCCAAATCGACTAAGGTGCGCTAAATTTTGAATTTGGCTATTTAGGTCAAATTTGGGGGAAATCGATAATGGAGGCTCACCGGCGGTTCCCGAGCCAAACCGCCGCCTCCCTTGCCTTCCTCGCCCCTCTGCGCAGCTCCCACGCCCCTCAATCGCGTTGCGCCGCCACTCTCGAGCCGCCCCGCCATGCAACGCCGTCCTTCATCGCCGAGAGCCACCGGGCCACCGCCTCACGCCACCTCCGTGGTCTTGCCGCCGCCTGCCGACCTCCTGCGAGGTGCGAGGTGGCCGGAGCTCGAGGCGGCGGACGGTGTGTGAGGGTGGCGGCTGGCTGGTGGCGGCGGCGGGGCTCGCGCAGAGAGAGAGAGAGAGGGGGGGAGGGAGGAAGAAGAAGGTGGAGGGGCTGACAGGTGGGACCCACTTGACAGGTGGGACCCACTTGTCAGCCCCGTATTTCTTATGTATTAACATGTATTTTACCCTGTAAAGCCCCATAGTGGCACGTTTGGGAGAGGAAAACTGTTAAAATGGCATCTCTGCTTGAGGCGATCGAAAAATGGTAACCGTGCTAACGGGCTGTTCAATAATGGCAACAGTGAAATTAACCCTTATTTTATTATTTTTCTAATGCCTGCGCGGTTTTTCGCAATGCTTTAAGCGAGTGAATCACTAGCAAGGTTACCGTAGTGATTGTGCGGAGCTTAGCATTGTTTTGGTTATTTTCTCAATATCTGTGCGGTGTGCAAGATATTGCAAAACCTTGGGTTTTATTGAATAAAAATGACACATTTATCATCCAACCATAAGTAGTTGTTGTATGGGTAAAGTTGGATAGGTTCTGCAGATCTGATAACAAAAACATCGATGGACCCTATCTCGGGTATATGATGTTGTGTCAACTGGGTGATGCCTATTTTATTCATAATTCTCATGATTTTAAAAAGAATAAGACATCTGAAAGAAGATGTGTTAAGGAATGAAGTATTTGGAGGTAGTATTTGTTAATATTTTGAATCTTATATAAAAGAGAAATTTGGTGAAATAACATAGAATTTTAAATCTATAAACAATTGCAGACAATATTATAAGCAAAACCAACACCTTCATTTGATAATCTTCACATGTAGTTATTATTTGAATTCCTATTGAAACCTGCAAGTTTATACTTACCGTATAATCGGGAACTGTTTATTTTAAATGAACAGATCCATTTTCAGTTGCAGACTTTGATATAACAGAAGAGGAAATGGATCTTTTCGGCTAGGACTTCTAAGTCTTCCTTACACTCTAGCTAGAAGTTAGGATTGTAAATACTCTAGCTAGAAGTTAGGATTGTAAATATACCATTTTGGTATTGTACTCTTCCCTGTAAAGACTCTGTGAAATAAATTATGGTGTGGTTGTGCAAGCAATTTTGTAAATTTCTTTTTCCGGAGACACTATTTCTAATATTAAATATTGGAAATTGGGTCCCCACATACCACAACCCCTCAATATTAACGGATTTGAAATATTCATTATTTTTTATTCCTCTACTCCTATCATTTTGATCATACCAGTTGCATCGAAATAAAACAACCGATTGTTGAACTTGTAGATTTAAGTTATACGTCAACTCAATGATCTGTTTAAATGAACCATAAAATTCAATGAATTGGCCATTATGTGTACCCTCAGACATCAAGGAACTATATATTATTTGTCTTCATGTTTTTTCATGATCAACAGTGTTGAAAGGATCTAATTGGTCTAGAGGGGGTGAATAGGTAAATTTTAAAATTTTAATTAAATTTCAAGGATTTTAACAAGCCCTATTCTAGATAAAGAGCAAAAATAACGGTGGAAAGAACAGAAACAAAAGCAAAACATAAATGTAAATTTTGAAAGCAATTGCAGGCAGTAAGAGAGGGACACCACGATTTTTGACCGAGGTTCGGAGTTCTCCTCCTATCACCGTTGAGGCAAGCCCTTTACCAAGGACCGGTTCCCGCTCGAGCCCGCAACCTCATTCTACTCTTGCTTGCTTTTCACCACTTTGGTAGGCAACCACCAAGCCTTCACAAAACCATCTTGAAGACTCCCACAACCACAATGACAAACTCTTCAAGAAAATCTCCACCAAGCCGTATAGGATTGGTAATCCAAGAGTAACAAGTTTCAGATTATCACCAAGTGGATAACATAATCTCAATCATATTTGGATAGTTTTGGTGCAAGTAGGATTTTGAGCCTTTTGTGGAAATATGATGGAGCTAAAGAACAAGGCTCAAGACATGGCTAATATGTGTGAGAATGAAGTTCTAGTGCCAATCCCCATTTTGGAAGAGAGGTTCTGCACCCTTTTATAGGCAAAGGGGCATATTAATTATAGCCGGTTGAGAAGGTTCCTAGCCGTTAATTAGAGGACAAAATACTTTTGCAAAAGCACAATCAGAATTGCTTTACTAACTCAATGGTAGGAATTTTTGAAGCAAAGATAATTGAGTTTGCGGCGGATAGAAGTTCAGAGGAAAACCTTCACACAACGGACTGTCTTTAATAGATAAAATCAAAGGATTTCAAATTTCGATAGTAACATCATATTGCATCCATTCCATTTGAATTGTCACTTTCTCCATCATGATTCTTGGGAGGAGACATCAGCAATAATTCACCTTCGACTATTTATTTGTGAAAATGTATGTCTATTTAAATCGCATATAAAAAACAAGTCAAACTTTCATTGTTAATATTGATTCCTTTGTTATAAGAGCAGCTAAGCCTTATTTGGGTACGACAGGAGCAACTGTTTGTGGTCATTATCGGGAAATCCTTTACATGAACTAAGTTTTGTCTGTGCGCCACACATAGGATAACTAGTTCGCGACAGCACGAAGTACAATTTCACTGGTTGTTTCTGCAAGAGACGGACTGTCCGTTGTGAACTAGAATTTTTTTCGAGAGATGCGCCGGACCAAAGAAGCGAGACAAGAAAGGCTTGTCCGATGCAAACTATAATTTCACTGGAGGGATGTCGGATAGCCTTTTATTCTTCCAGAGAATAATGTGAAACCCCCTTAATAACACTGCAAAGAATAAAAGAGAAATACCCAACTATAAGCTTGATACAAGACCCAAGCCTAAAACTGGCAAAAAGTCCTTACTCATGTGCATTACGCTTGCCGCACCACCAAGGTAAACACTCACAAATTGAGCCTGAAAACCCTGAAGTGAGTTCAATTAAGTCTTCTTGAGGTCATTATCACAAAAAACCTTTAATAATAAATCTTGCCAGAAATTGAGGGGCCTAGATGCTACAGGTGTTGTATTGATTGCCATTAACAGTGCAGGATGAATATATTCTGACTCGTTGATCTGGACCTCGTGACAGTGCACGTAGGTGATAACTAACTTCACCTGTCTTCTCGCTAACATGTTTTTTAAACCACTTTTGAAATCCAGTCATTAGCCTTTTGTCAATATCATGTGTCCCTTGTTTCTCTAACTCTTCTCTGAACATTCTACAAAAAATAGAAAAATCAAGGATATCAGTATTTGTCATGAAAGTAACTTCACATGTTTCTATAAAATAAGTCGAAATAAAAATGAAATTAACAAGTACGTAAAATGGTTACTCACTTCTTGTATGGGTCAACCTCATCATAATTATTTACATACCAAACAAGCTTGTCAAATTTGTCATCAAAGTGTAACCTACAAGAACCTACTAAATTAACAACATGCATAAAGACAGAGAAGTCACAATCCACAAGATTTTCTTGATATCTATCCCCATTATTAACCTCATGATTAAATCTAGTGTCGACATCGTCCATGTATTTAGAGCAAAATGTCAAAGCCTCATTAGGTACCTATGCCTCTGCAATTTACCCTTCAGGTTTTGCCCCATTCCTCACAAAACCTTTAGTCCATGTTCTATTGGGTAAAATCCATTAAAATTGTTCTGGACCTCTAAGTATTGCCTCATCCAATAGATGAACAACCAAGTACACCATCACATCAAAGAAAGATGCATGCAGTAAATATTTTCTCAAGCTTGCATAAAATGACTGGTATTTGTGCTTTTAATTGCTGCAACACATCTATCTTCAGAGTTCTACTATACAGTTCTCTAAAGAAGTTTCCAAACTCTACAAATGTTTTATATATGTCCATGCGCACAATTCCCTGAAGGCCAAGAGGTAAAACTCTTTGTAAGAGGATGTGACAATCATGAGTTTTTAAGTCTGTAACCTGCATCCATATACATCTAGATAAGTTAGAAACAAAGCCATCTAGAATTTTCAAATCTCTAATAAATTTAAAAAAGGCAATCTTCTCTTTTGCCCTCTAAATGCAATTCACATCTTATTCCCATATCTTGCAAATCAAGTCTAGCATTGATAATGTCTTTTGTCTTCCCCTCTATATTCAATATTGTGCCAAGAAGGTTCGTGCATATTTCTCTTTCTATGTGTAACACATCAAGATTATGTCGATGCTTCAGTACTATCTAATATAGCAATTCAAACAATCTAACCTTTCATGACCAGAATCGTTGATGACAGGGGTGAATTGCAGCCTTGAAGATTTTTGTTTGGACCGGTCCTTGAAGTCACCAACCTTCCAAAAACCGAACACCTTAACAACTATGTGTACCCCAATGTTGCATGGTTGATACACATGAGAATATGAGAGAACCTTTTTAGCCACAATCTTGGTTGTCAAGTATCCAAACAAAAAAGAATCAATTCCAATCTTGCATTGATAAAGTACATCAAGCCAAATCACTAAAGCCATTTTCAAAAAAACAAGACGGATTCTTTTAGCAATTGTCCTTAAACAAAAATCAGGTGGGTTTCTGGTGCTCTAAAAATTTTGCGAATTTTTCTCCCTATGTCATAATGAGTCAAGAAGCACTCCACCAAAAATCACCTAAAAAAATCCTTGCATAAAAATTAGAAAAATGCAAACACTACAATGTGTCAAGGACCTCGAGCAAAAAGTTTAGGGCTCAATATTCACCTCACTATACCCAAACGAAGAATATTCATGACTTCAAAATATTTTGTTTTGACAGATATGGAAGTTAAAAATCTCTAGGTGGTGAGATACAAGGCGAGACTTGTTGCACAAGGGTTTATGTAGAGACTCAGCATTGATTACAGTGAGACCTTCTATCAGGAGTAAAATAACATTATGATTTATAATATCACTGATAGCTTGTATGAATTTGAATATGCAGTTAACGGATGTAGTGACCAACTTGCATGGGTCATAGGATTTTGACATTTATATAAGTTCTGGATAGAGGAGATCTTACAACATGCATAGCCTTATATAAATTTGAAAAATAATTACATGGACTTAAATAGTCGGGAATGATGTGGTACAATCGATTTAGTGAGTTCCTCTTTGTAACATCTTGAAAATTTGGTAAGATCCAAATATTTTGTTTTAGCTTAATTAGTCGCCAAATGTTTAATTTTGAATTTTTGTAAATTAAAATGCAGTTTGGAGCCATCTTTTCAAATTTCCAAGGAGGAAACATTTATAATAAACTATATATTTTCAATGAACAATGCTTACTAATATTTTTCCTAGGTTCCAAGTTCTTCAAGGGATTTTCAAGAATTTTTCCATAATTGTCCAAAGCTATTTGGTATTTTAATAACAAAAAATTAAAATCAACATTTTTAGGTAATTAGAAAAATTCTTATTTGCCGCAAGAGAGTGTGACGTGGCACAATCCGGGCCACCCATTCGTGCACATGCGAATTCTAAACCATCGGATGCCACTTACTGGGCTGAATAAGTATCTTCTAATCGCGGGCGTATGTTGGGCGACGTGGCGAAGCCCTGACTGTCTGATTTGTGCCATGTCCTTATCTAGCTCTGTACTAGAGTTAGGCGGGCAAGCTTTGTGTAAAGACCCAAAAAAAGGTTGGATCCCTTATGTGCTTCTACCTATTCTAGTTCCTAGATCAATTAGTTAGAACACATAGATGATAACTCTTAAATCACAACCATTGTGATTAAAACATTAATTCCTTAAAGTACTGGCTAACGCGACCACTAATATAGAGTTTCAGGCACACATGCCCTTTAACAACGGAATATTATTGTTTAACAAAAACTAATAAAGGATTCAAGCCCAACAAACACACTGCAAGGCCGTGCTCCTAGGCGTCTCAGTAGTTTTCATCCTCGACTCCATTTGTGAAGACTTTATCATCACACATTTCTCCATCAGAGGCATGGTTCATCTGCTGGCGACTTGGTCATTGGAATTAGCAGCCCACATGAAGGCGGGGTGAGTACGTGAACACTTAACAAGTAAGGTTAACTAAATGCAACTAAAGCTCACAAAGGAGGGGGTAATATTCTTTTGCATAAAGTTAACTTTACAAAATTTATCCTATGTTTTCAAAAATATGGTAAACTTGAGAAAAAATATTGGAATAATTTATTTTCAATGTCCCAACGACGGCTGGTTTTGGCCAAAGTGACAATTCATGGTTCCCCACCACGTACTTTACACCCTTGTACTCATCAAACACACGACTTCTACCGTCATTTTCCTTTAAAACATTTTGAAAAAAAATAGTTAAAAGGACCAGAGAGGTTGCTCCCCATTGTTAGCCCTTGATGTCAGACAATGCTATCATGATAGTTGTTGATTTGAATATAAGGCTATGCATGTTTATCATGATAGTTGTTGATTTGAATGCCCTTGATGTCCGTTTTTGCTATTTCAAAGCTGGGTCCTAAAGCTTTAAAAAGTAAGTCAAACGAAATAGATCCG
The DNA here is from genome assembly GCA_036346415.1 of Raddia guianensis. Taxonomy (NCBI): domain Eukaryota; kingdom Viridiplantae; phylum Streptophyta; class Magnoliopsida; order Poales; family Poaceae; genus Raddia; species Raddia guianensis. The sequence continues at coordinate 13,098,141 of CM070534.1, read as the reverse complement.
AATCTCGAGAATACCTCGAGAAGCTCTCAAAATTCAGTCATTTCAACCATTCAGATCTGCTCAAAAGAACAAAACCTAAGTCTCAGCTTGGGTTTGTTTAGTTTTATGGTGGTACTGCAATTTTATTGAAATCTAGTATGTAGTTTTGACAACATCCACTAACCATTATGATATTTATTGCTTTATACGAGGGATCAAGAAAATTTGTTTAGGTTAGACAGATGGTTAAACACATCCAGTAGTCATGCGGATTTAACACCATTGATACCACAACATTTATCTATGAGGATAATGTTGATTGTGTTGCATAGATGTAAACCGGTTACATGAAAAATAATATCACAAAGCATATTGCTGCTAAACTGTTCTACCTTCACGAGCTCTAGAAGAATGATGAAATTGAAGTAGTATAGGCGAAATTGTGTTGCAATCTTGTATAGTTATTCATTAAGGCTTTGCATACCTCGACATTTTAAAAAAATATGTTCATGGATCAAAATGAGGTGACTTCAAGAGTTGCAAGGTTTAGGGAGAGTAAGCTCCTGAATTGTAGCCAATAACAAACAATAAAATTCTATATTGTACAATTTTTTTCTTTACATGAGTTTCTTAATGTCTCATAGTGAAATTTTTAATGAGACAATATCACAATGCAGCACATGCTTTTTTTTTTCAATCCTTGTTTCCAATTGTGTCTTTGGGTGGTGTTTTTAATGAGGTATGGACATATCGCGGTTTTGCTTAAGGGGATGTGTTATAATCCTACGAGATAAGCCCAACCTTTTTAGGTGATTCGTAGGGTATTGCGAGCAAAACAAAAATGGAATTTTCCTATATAAATATATATGAAATACACCCTATTGCAAATGATTAATAACGAAATTGCTGTAGTTCGGGCGCTCGACACGGTTAAGCTCGTGGGCCTCTAAAAAAAAATACGAAGTACATAATTGATATTTTCTCAAATTAGATTATGGTCTAGTTTTTGTATTTTATTAACTAAATATGATAGTTTGTCTTATGTTAAACACGTCACACATACCTAATGCATAGCAACAAGTTTATTAAGGCCTTGTTCTTTTTAGATTAAATTAAATTAAATGAAAATTTGTTATTTTTGTACGACCTAAATGATGTAGTACTTTGTAGTCATTTTTATGGGAGTTTATAGTTCTAGAATAATTTTTCGAATAATTTTTTGAACTCTCCAAAACCACTTTCACAACTTTTTTAGATTAAAACTTTCAACAACTTCCAACTAAAACAAATAAGGCATAAGTGACACTAGGATGTGAAGCAAGAAAGGTTTTCACGAGTAAAATTAATAATTCAACACATATGTGTCAGCAACACATATTATGTGATGCAGAGTTGTTTCTTAGCATCATAACTTATATGTGTTGCTAGCATGTGTTGGAGTAGACATATCCTTTGAGTTTTCTGCATCACAAGCAATATATGATGCTAAGTATGTGTTTCAATAGGCTAGTTATGTTGTAGTGGTTGGACGCCACGGCCTGCAAATCTTCGGCCCACGAGGCGGACCGCGCGCGGACGCGATAGTTTTTTGTAACCAGGTTTTATTCGCACGCTCCTGTTCGCCTTTGTGCTTCATCTGTCAAACCCCATTTTTGCCTCCTTTTCAAAGCGCTGCTCCACCGAGCACTCGTCGCCGAGGGTACGCCGCTGCCGTAGGCTCGTTGCCGAGGGCCCGCCGCCGCCGCAGGCTCGTTGCTGAGGGCGCGCCCGAGCACCATTGCTGCTGCGGTTTGGAGGTTTAAACCGGGAGTGATGGTTGTGCTTTTAAAAAAAATTTGGGAGCTGTAGGGGGCAGAAGCGGGGCTCGAACCACGCAGCGTCTGATGAGCCAGCGCTTTACGCCCAGCGCTACTAACTGATTGGACCTTAATCGCTTGTCGATCTATAAGGGGCGCATTGTTTTTATGGATAGCAAATTTCTATTAAGAAAATTTCGAAAATGAGGTGTCTTCTAATATTATAAATGTTGTTCATAAATTTCCGGTAAGCAGTACAAATTCCAGTAAATAGTATACAATTCCAGTAAATGCTGTAAATGTTATATTTTTATTGAAAAAATAATTTAGCTTTGTTTATAAATGGACGAAAGGTTATATTCATCAATATGCATCAACAAATCCACATTGCCCTTTAAATATTGGCATCTGAGCGCATCCAAGTACTTGTCATATGTGATTATCAGAAAAATAATGATAAATAGAACATATATGCAACTACTTTGTTTTTACAAGTGATCCTTCGTTGTGGTCATGGCATGCGTAAGGGGCATCGTCATCACCATTGAGGATAATAATGTCTACATCCACCAAGAAAGGCGGCAGCCCGTTGAACTGATTATACTCTTCTTCATCTGTTACGCCCTCAACTCCAACAATCCTTCTTTTACCAAGAAGAACAACATGGTGTCTTGGCTTATCAACACTACAAGTATTATCCTTCTGCCTTTTGGTACTCCGTCCCTTTTGCATTTTCGGTTTGCTATCCATGTCAATCACATAGAAAATCTGTATGACATTATTGGTGAGCACGAACGGTTCGTCCCTGTAGGCCACTTGCTTAAGGTCCACGGTTGTCATCCCGTACTCTTCAATCTGCACAGCTGTCAGTTTGACCCATTAGCACCGAAATAGTGGGACTTTCAAAGGTCCGTACTCGAGCTCCCAGATTTTCTCTATAAAACCATAATAGGTGTCCATATTTGCATTTTTGTCCAATGCATTAATTTGAATACCGCTATTTTGGTTCGTGCTCTTGCTATTTTGGGATGCAATGTAAAATGTGTATCCATTTATCTCATACCCTTGCCATGATACGATTGTCATTGATGGTCCCCGAGCTAAGAGTTGCATTTGTTCGTGGACTCTCTCCTTGCCCAACAGCTGCTTTTGTAGTCAACCGCCGAAACTCTAAACTTGCTTGTTTGCGATCCACTTTTCTGACCTCCCTAGGTATTCGTCTCGTAGAATCTTCTCGTGATCATCGACATATGGAGCCACTAAAGCTGCTTGCTTCAATACTGTGAAATGTGTTTGTCTAAATGACAGTATATCTTTGCAAGAGGATTCTTTTCTCCCTAGAGTGCCTTTTCCCTGTAGCCTCCCCTCATAGCGTGATACAGGCACGCCAATCGGATTCAATTCATTAATGTAGTCGATGCAAAACTCAATCACCTCTTCTGTGCCAACACCCTGGGCAATGCATCCTGCTGGGCGAGACCGGTTACAAACGTATTTTTTTAGGACACCCATGTACCTCTCGAAAGGGAACATGCTGTGCAAGAAGACGGGTCCGAGAATTTCTAATTGTTTCACCATGTGAACCATGAGATGGACCATCATATCAAAGAAGGATAGAGGGAAGATCATCTCAAGGTTGACCAAAGTAGCGACAACATCATCCTGTAGATTAGATAACTTATGTGGATCTATGACCTTTTGTGATATGGCGTTGAAGAGCGAGCACACCTTGACGATTGTCCCTCGTACCTTGTTAGGCAGAACACCTCTTAACATCACTGGTAGCAACTGGGTCATAAACACATAACAATCATGCGATTTCACATTTACAATTTTATTCTCTTTTGTGTTTATAAGTCTTCTTATGTTCGACGAGTATCCGGAAGGGACCTTAACATTTTTTAACAACTCAATCATGTTCGTTTTCTCTTCTTTGCTTGGAGTGTAGCTCGCAGGATGGAGGTAATGCCCTTTGTCTCTTTCTTGCGGATGTAATTCCTGACTGAGTCCTAATAGTTGCAGGTCCTTCCTTGTTTGAATAGTATCTTTTGATTTGCCGTACATATCTAGAAATCCTAGCAAGTTCACGCAGATATTCTTCGTTATATGCATGAAGTCCAATGAGTGACGAACCTCTAAGTCTTTCTAGTAAGGCAAATCTCAAAAAATTGATTGCTTCTTCCAACTAACCTTGTTCTTAGCTTCTTCAGGAGGGAGTGGTAGGACAGGTTTGCTACCATGACCCTTTCCAAATACGATTTTCAGATCCTTTGCCATAGAAAATAAATCTGCCCCACTGTGATGCTTAAGCTTCTTGCGGTTCTCTTCCGTCCCATCAAAATTAACTAAGTTACTCCGTAATGGGTGCTTCAAGTTTAGAAACCTACGATGGCCCATGTATACAACCTTCCGAGAGTTTGTCAGGTATTTGTCTTCCGTGTCGTTCAAGCACTCGATGCAGGCTTTATAACCCTTGATAGATAGGCCCGACAGGTTACCAAGTGCTGGCCAGTCATTGATGGTTACGAATAGTAATGCACGTAGGGTGAAGTACTCTCTTTTGTACTCATCCCATACACGTACATCATCGTTTCACAATGTTAGCAGATCTTCGATCAACGGTTTTAGATACACATAGATGTCGTTCCCGGGTTGCTTGGGGCCTTGGATGAGCAATGGCATCATAATATACTTCCGCTTCTGACACAACCAAGGAGGAAGATTGTAGATGACGGTGTGTTCTTCACCGAATCACAACGAATCACACCCCTGTCAGATTTCTACTCTGCTAACCGATCAGCTCGAGTTCGATCTGATTCGAGCGTCGGGAATGGCAAGGAGCGACACGCAGAGATTACCCAGGTTCGGACCCTCTGATGGGTAATAGTCCTACTTCTGCCGAGCCTTAGCTCTTTTCGTGTTGTGGTTATGTGGGAATGGTTATAGAATGCTTCTTCCCCCTCCTTTCTCTCTCATCTCCTTTTATACAAGCCGTGGGATGGCGGAGAGAGCAAAGGGGGTGGTTGCGCAATACACTGATAAGACTAGAGAGACAAGACCGGAGAGACGAAACGTCTTGCTCTTGTCGAAGCGGCGCCGTCCTCGCGTGTGCCATAAGTGGCCTCGACTCGTGTGAACACGCCAACAAAAAACAAAGGGACCCAACTTGCACCGCCTGACGCGGGCGGCCAGCCTGATGACGGCAAGCTCTCTCTCTGCCGGTCAGTTCCACAGAGCCACAGTGACAGCTGGTCAGACCTGCAGAGGTCACTGTGGCGGTAGTCATCTCCTCCTCGGTCCATCCGCGCGTGATGTCGTATTTAATGCACCTGTCCTTCGCAGCGGGATCGAGCCTTCGCCCAGAAGACTCTCCTCTGGACGCTTCCTACCACGCGGGCCCCACCTGTCAGTGAGGGGCCTCTCGCGCGCTGAGGAGCTCGCCCACGCACTGGAGCCTGATCACTCGCCTGACGCGTGGGGACCTCGCCTGGTCTTTTTTAAGACTCTTAATACCCCGGTATTTACTGTACCGACAGTAGATACATAGAGTCACTGCGCAGGTACTGTGATTGGTGTTCAATTCGCCGTAGGGGTTCATCCCATCTGTACTCAACGCAAACCGTATGTTCCTCGCATCGCTTGAAAACTCCAGGTATTTCCTATCAAGTTTTCGCCACTTCAACCCATCTGCGGGTGTTTTAACTTTCCATCAGCGTTACGAGCATCGTTGCGCTAGCGCATCATCTTCGCATGCTCTTTGTTCACAAACAAACGCTTCAACCGAGGAATTATAGGAAAGTACCACACCACCTTAGCGAGGTCTCTTTTCCTTACGTCCCCCTCTACCTCACCTGCGTCATCACGCTTGGTCTTATACCGCGATGTTTTGCATACCGGACATGTTTCCAAATTCTTACACTCATTGCGATGAAGGATGCAATCGTTACGGCATACATGTATCTTCTGTATCTCCAAGCCCAAAGGACAGAGAGCTTGCTTGGTTTCGTACGTAGTTTTAGGCAACGTGTTACCCTCTGGAAGCAACTTCTTCATGAGGTCTAACAACTCGTTGAATCCCTTATCAGACAATCCATTTGTTGTCTTTCATTGCAGTAGTTCTAATGTGGTACTCAACTTTCTGTGCCCCTGTCCGCAGTTTGGATACAACAGTGTTTCATAGTCCTCCCACAGGCGCTGAAACTTTTCGTAATGCCAATCATCAACATATTCTCCCACTCCATCAAGCAGCATCTGGTCTAGATCATCGTCGCCAAACTCCCCCTGCATATGTTCAAAAGAACTGTGTTGGCCAGCGTCCGAGATATTATCGTCCACCTGTTCTTCTTCAACTCGTGTAATCTCTACTTCGCCGTGCTTGGTCCAACAGGTATAATTTTCCATAAAACCTCTTGAGATCAAATGAAAATGAATTTGCTCACAGTTTGCCCACTCCTTTTGATTCTTAAAATCAATACATGGGCAACATATATAGTCTAAGGTAATATTGGTTTCGACATGATGAATAAAGTTTCTAAACCCTCCACGAACTGCGAGGAACATCGGTCCATGTACATCCATCGCCGATCCATCTGCATTATACATATTCATAGCATTCAGTGCGACAGTAGCTTGTGTATCAAATACACATATTGATACCATACAAACAAACATGATTTAACAGTACACATACAAACATGATCCAATACTTCACATACAAGCACCCAATGATAGTACACATTAAAATACAACAAGGAACATGCAAAGTCTGCAGCACGTACAATTATACATAAATTGTTCGGACAACAACAATTCTTAAGTGCATAAAAGTGTAGGGGAATAAGTACAACGCAGAGTGCGATCTCGATGTCTCAATCACACTCTACGGGAAAGTGACTTTCCCCTTCGCCTCGTTGCCCTCGCCCTCGCCCTAGCCCTTGCCCTTGCCCTTGCCCTTGCCCTTGCCATCGCCCTCCTCAATACCACCATTTTCACCGCCGCTGCCGCTGCCGTCGCCGTCGCCGTTGCCCTCGCCCTCGCCCTCGCCCTCGCCCTCCTCATCACCACCATTCCCGCCACCGCCACCGTCTTTGCGACGTGCCACATCATTGGTCGCCATGTATTTTTTGTCTTTTGCGCTACTTCGGTGTTGATTCGTCCCCCACAACAAACAATGGTGGAAGGGCATAGACACTTTAAAAAAACATCACATTTTCGACCTAGTTGGAGGGAGCATGGTTTCGATGTTAGTGGCGCTATCACCGGTTCAACATGACATCCTAAATCTCTCGGACGGAAATTTAAAGCTAAAAACACAAACAAAGGTCGGCATTCGCAGTTGCGCCGGTAGCGGTGGCTGTGGTCACTGCAGCGGTGGCGGTGGTGGTGGTGATGGGACTAGAACGAGGATGCGATGCCGGTGTATAAATGTACCTCAGCGGCGTGGCCGGGGAAGCGCTAACGAATCGGCAGGCGCGCGTCAACGACGAGAGCGGCTACCGTCTCCTCCCTCAGCTCCTTCACTCTCAGCGCGACGAAGAGGCGAGGTGAGGCGCGGCCGGGGCGGTGGTGACGACGCGGCCGGCGCGGCGACACGAGCGTGGCTTCGATCCCCTTTCACCGCTCCCTCAGCGCGGCCAAGAGAGACTTGGCCGGTCCCCACTCCTCAGCAGCTCCTTGCTCAGCGCGGCGATGAATGTGGCTCGCGCCTACCTCGGCCATGCGCATGCGAAGCCCCTCGGCTCTCGGTCTGGCGGCGAGAAGACGCGGTGGGCGCAGATGACTTTTGTGACCAGAGAAATGCACCAATTATCGGAGCCCAATATCAGTCCCGGTTGTTAACACCAACCGGGCCTTTTGTGACCGGAGAAATGCGCGGCAATTATCGGAGCCTAGTATTAGTCCCGGTTGGTAAGACCAACCGGGACTAATACTCCCCTGCTGCCCATCTGTCACGCGAAGTGACCTATCGGTCCCGGTTGGTGGCACCAACCGGGCTTGAAAAGTGGCATGCGGCCACGTTGCCGTTGAACTGGGACTGAAGTTAATCTCAGTCCCGGTTTGATGTTAGCCTGGACTGATGTGCCGGGATGGAAGCCCCGTTCCCTAGTAGTGCGCGTCGGCCTCGGCCTCGCCGGCCCCTAGCCCAGCGCCCCTCGCCGTCTGCGGCGTGCCCGACGGCACCACGCCGCATCACGCCTCGGTTACATTGCACGCGCCAGCACCGAAGGCGCCGCGCCACGCCTCGATGCCGCCTCGCGCGCGCCGTGCGTCGCCGAGCCACCTCGCCGTGCCACCGCGTCGTGGGCGTTGCCCCGAATGTTGTCCGTCGCGCCACCGAGCCGCACCGCCCCCGTCGCCCAGCGCCGCAAGCCCCTGCCCGTCACGGTCGTGCCTCCCATCCCCCGTCTGCTCCGCGATGTTGCCCTACCTCACACCGGTGCCGTGCCGCGCCTGCAGGCGCCGCCGCACCCGTAGTGTGTCGCTCCCGCTGTAGCTGTGGCCCGGACCACGGTCGCGCCCTGAAGGTGCGGTCACCGTCGTCTCCGATTAACGCCCCACGATAGTCATGGCCGTAAAAGGAGATTTGAAGAGATCTTGTAGACTCTAAAATTTGCCCGAAGCAAATATCTCGTAAACTAGGACTCGTAGTCCTACAATTTGGTGCATTGTGTTTAGTATATTTCCAGAAGTAAATATATTGGACACGTAATCTGTAATGGCCTAGCGTTTTCTTGCACATGTCCTGTAGACGGCAGCAAAACTAGGCCCGATACACTAATGCTTCGGATGGACCCGGTGATCCATCAAGAAATGGTGCCTGGAAAAGCTGATTGATAGCAACCCTGCACGGTGCCCCTGATGTTTGGCATAGAGTAAGGAGTACAGAAACTGTGTTTTAGTCCCTGAAGGACACAATATTTGCACGAGTGGTTCTCGTAGCATATTTTCCCTTATATTCCTCACAATTCCAGGTAACCACAGAAATCCTCTCTCCTTCAGATTTGGATTATAATATTTGAGCTTTCATATTATGCAAATCTTAGACCTAGCCCACTTTTGGAAGCTGCATATTAATGGGTTTATTTTCTAACAAATAGTTGTTATTATTTTTCTGCATTGTTATAATTATAATATGGCCAGTAGACCAGAAATAATTAGCAGAAATTCATGAAAATGCTAGAAACTTTGTGGGCATCTTTATGTTCTTTATGACTTGTTTTTTTTGGCACTGTATGTTTGGAGTATAATTTATTAACCTACAGTCCCTAAATTATTAGAAACTCCTGACATTGCTAGGAAATTTCTGGGAAATTTCAATAACTCCTGTAGAGTTTGGGACTGCTCATGCTGAGTAATTTACATCTTTTGATTGATTGTCTCGCATTAGATGCTTCTTTCCCTTATGTCATAATAATGGTCTGAGTTGTTCTATTTCTAGCTTCTCTCCTGTAGTAGAGTTAATTATCTAAGTAAATGCTAAATAGAACATGGTGCCTAAAGCATATGCCTTACTTGTCATAAACAATCATGCATGGGATAAAATCAGATTAATGTATGCCAGACCTAGATATATTGTTATACTTGCCTTGGTAAAGAGTGTTCTACTCAACACCGCCTCATGTGCATAGATGTTCTGAAGACATGAATAGTGGGAGTATGTCCTGAAGATAAATGTTTTCCCTTATTTGCGCTAGAGAAAATTTTCTGTCCATATGTCCATCCCAAAGAATTAACTTCACCTAGACCAACAGTCTACAGTCCTCCTCCGGTGTGGTGTTACCAACCGGTTGCTCAAGATGTCTAAGGTATAACCTGATGTTACAAACTATATATTGGTTTCACGACAACAAAAACTATACTTCTGTAGCAGTATAGTTATAAGTGGTTTAAGCAGCTGCCTGTAGCACATGCTATCACCTGTATTTTTCGGTTGATGTGAAAGGGGGAGAGAATTGGGTTTGTGTATGTACAGGCAAGTTTGTGCACCAGAAGTGCAGATTAGATTATGCACCAGAAGTGCGATTGGATAGGTTGGTGATTATAAATTGGCCAATGGACATTAATTTGGGACATATTTGGCTCCGACGAACGTGAGCATGTGGACGCCCTACGCATGTATAGCCTAGGCGCGGCCGGAAACAATTACCTGAAGTAAATATGCAAATTATGATCAGCAGTCATATTAGTTTTGCAATTGCATTATGACTGGAAGTCACATTGATTTGTCTGAAGTAGAATAATCCCAAATGTAAGATAATGGCCTATTTGAATAAATGACTTTTAGGGATTGCGATGAGGCCGCATCTATATCGTCACTAGCGCCTAAAGTTGCTACAACATGCCTAAATCATGCGTTTTCGGAATATAATCACACCTCCCTAATGTTATTGTCACATGAAGTTGACAGTTATTTGGCGTACATGTAGTATTTATTGTGTTCCTGCAGAATACTAAAGTTTCCATGCAAATTATTGATATTGTCGCATTTACATTAAAACTAAAGTTCAATTAGATATATAGTATGAGTAATTGGGCAATAGTAAAGAAGCTAGACTTTGCAATCCACAATTATTGGGATGATCAGTAGCCCCACACGGGTGCGCCGCCCCAGTAGGGTGTGTGGCAACGTAGCACGGGCATGCCACCTAGCGCGAGCATATGATAGCTCAAAGCAAGCGCATGACAAAGAGAATATATAAGTCTAAGCTTACTGCATATATATGATTAGCCCCCAATGGCATTGCGTGAAATTGAGATATTTCCCAAATAATATCATCACCGAGCATGCACTTTTGAGCTCCCACCTATAGTTTGGGATTTTGGACCTGTCGTTCCATTTGTCTTGTGCTCATGAAAGGAGATTTTGTAAGCATGTTTTTGTAAAACTCGGATCTCGGCATTTGGGGGGAGAGAATTGCCCATATTTTATATACATGCCTATGAGATCTTGGTTGTAAAGATTCACGCAATAGTTAATACTCCTGTACGCCAGTAGCGAGGAGTGCTCCTGTACGCTAGAAGCGAGGAGACTGCCAGATATTTAAAGGAGTTGGAAATCATTTACCTGTAGTAAATGAGTCACTAAGAGTGGAATACCTCGGGTTGAATAGTATATCCACCTTTGTGAAAATTGACTTGTTAAGTCTTAGTCTAAAGTCTGCGGGGATGCATGCGGGTATTAGATTCAATGACACTTGTCAAACAATTGTTCATCACTCCTGAAATTCTCCTAAAGAGACATTACCATAAAGGTAATGAGCCTCCTGGAGAGGATCATCCTGAAGATGAATACCCAGCAAGTTAATGCGCGCATGTTATAGTGCTGAGAATGCGGGACGACCAAGAATTATCGTTTTGGAAAATAGCGAAATTCTGGTTAATATTGGAAAGTGCTCATTTATGAGACATGGAGAGAAAATTATCGACACATATTGTTTCTCTTAAGTTGCTATGATAAGGATCCTGAACTAAGTCCATGCCATGGCGCCTGTAGCGCTTTTATCGGGTTACATGACAAACAACTAAGGATAAACCATGAGCCTGATCGAGGTTTGAGAGCCAGTAGCTCTGACTCGGGGTCATTATAAATAATGAGATGGTGAAAGCCCTGGTTCAAAGGTCTCTGAAGTGACCCGTACTCTCCATGTGTAATAAGTGTTCCGCTAAATAGTAACTCTGGTGGATGATATAAATAAATATGCAGTTGTTGGATTGTGAAATTCCTTATTGAGATCCTAGTAGGACTCATTGTTCCTTATGATACAAGATGGCAAAATTTCGACATTAATAAATCTCATACCTAATAATTTCTTCCAGAAGTAAGGGTTGTTTCCTGAAGAAAAATAAGTTTCCTGTTGAAACATAAGTAGTTACTTGAAGGAAGATTAATTACCAGTCGATATTTGATATACACCAATGGACTCCCATAGTGGACGATGACCCATTGATACCCAATACTGTAATTTCGCCACATGAGCACTAGTGATGTGCATCCCCTGTCAGTAGTTGGAAGAGTGATGGTGTTCTTTATTACCCTGAAGGTATATGTTTGTACTCTGAAGGTATGATGTAAATTGGTGATAAAGGCAAATTGATTAATCCCCTAAATGGCAAGGTAAGACTGGTTATAGTGGTACAATCATATGTGTAAGGACCTGCTAAATAGGCCAATTGGTTGTAGTTGAACCACTAGAAAATAATTCCAATATTGAGACCCAGTAGGTCTGATAGGTTATATCTAGAAGATATATGATGTTGTTATCAACTTTACCCATATGTTAGCATGATCCCCTGAAATGGAACATATTTGATTAAACCTAAGACAATATGAGGTTTTAGAACTAGAAGTTCCTTGCCTCTGTAAGCACTTAGTGCGGCAGCAACCAGGAATTTGGACCGGTACGAAATTATCTTTAGGGACCTGCTGGATATGCAGGACCTCGGGTTGTTTGTTAACCGATGGTCATGTTGGGTTATATATACGGGATTCATGTGTAATCCGCATATCGCTAAATCTCATATTATGTTTGAGATTAATGCTTTATATTAAACCTTACGTGTGTGTTTGGCTGGAAAGAATGGTGACCACATCCTGAAGTTAAGTGGCACGAGTACCATCCATACCCCATGTTTAACCATTAGAATAATGTTGCTTGTATTGCAGAAGTGGATAGTGGTACTCGAAGATTGAGCTATATTGTTCTCAAATTATTTTGTTCACACTTTTCAGAAGCATTGTGTGATGGATGTTCAGAAGACATCGAACGTCGGAAGGCATCTGGGATGTCGTCCTGAGGGGGAGAATGAGCTAAATATTGATTTGTTTCATATGAAACCTTGAAGGTTTCACTTTGTCTAACCCAGTAGATTGACATGACGATCAATTAAAGTATTTTACCACACCGCAACTAGATCCAGACGATTTATAACGCAGAAGTCCAGTAGACCGTATTGATTCTGAAGATCAAACCATAAAGGTTATATATTGTACTCTTTTTTCCTTATATGAGTTTTTCTATTGGGTTTTCTCATAGCAAGGTTTTTAACGAGGCAATATTGCAATACAGCAATGCGTGTACAATGTACTCTTTTCTCCAATCCATTTTTTCCACCGAGTTTTTGGATGGAGTTCTTGATGAGGCATTGTCATATCGTGGTTTAGCCTAAGGGGAGTGTTATAACACTAAGTGATTTATGAGCCGGAAGCCCATCCCAAAGCCAAGGGGTATTATGGGCAAAACCAAATGTAGGCTAGGCTATATTTATGAAATCCCTTGTACACAAGAGAGATCTATCAATAAAGATTATTGTGTTTGACTTTTGTCTTTCTAGATGTGTGTCTCCTGTTTATTGTGATTGCTTATTGTGCTTATACGACGACCGATTTACAACAATTACAAATTAATGCTCGTGTCGGTGCCGTGCGTTGTTCATGAGCTGGCCAGGCAATCTACCCATGCATACGCGTGCACCTTGCACGGTAAAATTCCAGCGATAACATGGGCAAAGATTAATCAAGTTGATGGAAATATACCAGGTATATGAATCGACGGAAGGAAGGAAATAATGACTATCATATAACAAAGAAATATATTGCTACTCATTATGGTAAGGTGACAACGCGTCTTTTTATCCGGCGAGGGGCATGCATGAAGGATAGCCTGTAGCCAACGTTATCATCAGCCTGGATACAGAAAAGATGGAGTACATGAAAACGAAAAGGGGAAAACAAAAATGATACTATGCAATTCAGGTTATCCGACTAAAGTGTCAAATATTCAAACTCCCGATTAATAACAACCATAATAGTTACTTCCTCCGGTCAGAAAGAAGTCGCGTTGACTTTTGAACACACATTTGACCATTCATCTTATTAAAAAAATGTTATATAAATATTATTTATTTTGTTATGATTTGGTTTATTATTAAGTATATTTTAATTATTACTTATATTTTTACATATTTGAACTAAATTTTTGAATAAGACGAATGGTTAAAGTCAAATCCAAAAGTCAACGGCGACTTCCTTTTGTGATCGGAGTTAGTAAAATGAAAGAAATTCTCTGCCATCCGATCAAACAAATAAGGATGCAAATGGGTTGGCTCTATGGCCACCTTTCGCCCTCCCTATTTTATTTATTTGTACTAAATAGATTAGGAATCAAATTTTTAGTACAAATAAATAAACTATAGAGGGCCAAAGATGACCCTAGAGTCAACCTATTTGCATGAAACAATCAATAGCTCAAAATCATAACCGTCCAATAAAACAAAAAATAACACCCAGAGCGTGTGTCCTGTTCTATTGATTTAAAAAGGCTGTTGTGGATTATAAAGTTGCAGGCTCTAATGCGATGACCTAGAGAATAAAAATATTATAAAATATTGTATATATTTTAGCGTTTAGAAAAGGAACACCAATAAAAATCAAATTAAGCACATGAGAGTTTGATTTGAAAAGAGGAGTGTATATATATACGGTAAAAAGAAGGGGTGAATATCGATCAATATATATATCCATCGAGGAGGAAATTGCGCTGAATCGGTGTCGGTGTGACATCAGACGCGCGTTGACAGCTGAATTATCCGCGCCATCGCCTCCTGATTCCTCCCACTCGCTGGATCCTTCCTCCCTTCGCATATAAATACGAGGGCGCACGCGACGGGGAGGCATCAGTGGCAGATGGAGCGTCTCACGATAGGAGGAGAGCCTTGCAGGAACGCGCGCCGCGGGGAGGAAGCTGAGGCCATCGTCGCCGGCGGCGGTGGAGGAGATGATCTGGAGTCTGCGACGGCGGCGGGCATGGGCGTGTCCTGGGATTCTCTGCTCTCGTCGAGGTCCAGCCTGACCGACGACGAGGAGGGAAGTGACGAGGACGAGGACGATGTGATTCCGCCCCCGGAGGCTGGCCGCATCTTGCACCCGTCGTCGTTGGACTGGAAGCAGCCGGACGGCGAGCCGCTCTACGATCTGTGTGCGCTGGTCGCGCAGCTTCCTTTGAGGTATGTCGATGGATTGGTAACACGACTCAAAAGCTCGATTCTTTATGATCCGTCTTGGTAGTATCCATGCCTCATTGCCTCTCATATCGATCATTCTTGCTGCAAGCCTGCAACTGATTAACTCTGCGATGAGGGTACCTAGAATTAGTTCTCCCGATGATTCAGGATCTTTGTTCCAGTATGTAACGGTCATAGGACTAGTTTTAGGAAATGAATCAGGTGTGCTTGCTACACAAAAAGAAAGAAGAAAAATTGCAATTGATGATGTGAAACTAGACTAGCTATTTTCTGTTCCAAATTGCGCTGGAGGAATACAATGACTGCGCAAAAGTTATTTGAAGAGAATCAACAACATTTGTTGTTCTGCTTTTGTTAGAAGAGCGCAGCACTTACTGTTTTTTTGTTAGAAGAGCGCAGCACTTGTTGTAGTCCATTTTTGTATAGCAACACAGTTTAATTGTCTGAATAGTTGATAATCAACTTGTTATCCCTAAAAGTTCAATGTATATATATAGTTGCCACATGCACTGAGATCTCTGACAAGTTGGGTTCGATCACCACAGGACAGGGCTGTCCAAGTTCTACCAAGGCAGGTCCCAATCATTCACAAGACTATCTGACGCTAAATGTGTGCAAGACCTCGCGAAGAGGCCAATCCCATGCGTACGCCAGCAGGATGAAGGCAATGGAGGAAGGCAGCACTGCAGCAAGGCAAGGGTCAAACTCAAAGGCCCTGCAGGCGTGGAGAAAGGCGAAGGCCAAGAAGACGCCGAGGGGTTTCTCTGACAGCCTGCTGTCGAACGCAAGGAGCAAAACAAAGATA
Organism: Raddia guianensis; assembly: GCA_036346415.1. NCBI lineage: Eukaryota > Viridiplantae > Streptophyta > Magnoliopsida > Poales > Poaceae > Raddia > Raddia guianensis. Next base: position 13,082,541 of record CM070534.1, on the reverse strand, counting down.
TGGTTGCAGGTCCTAGCTGTAGGCAGCGCAGGGTATTGCAAAATGGAATAACAATTGGTATATTAAGAATTTGGCACTTACAAGTCAATGCCATGTGACTCTATCAGTGTAACTCACATGTCATTGACATGGGTAGTGGCAAATCCTTAAACACCAAACTTTAGAGTTGCAAATTTTAATTTATTCCAATGAAATATGTTTAGTTCTTTGGACCTACCATATATGGGCACTAGAAAAATGAATATGGAGTATCTCCGGTTTGTCAAAAAAAGCTTTGTGCTATCGAAAGTTAAACAAGTCATGGTTAGTTATCTTTTATTTCGTGGCCAATCTTGCTTCTGTGTGTTTGGTTTATTTTGCATGCACTGCAAGTAACCGTCGCTTTTTCGGTGGCCACAAGCCGATGCTATTTTCATTGGTTTTTGACATATTTTCGTTGGTACGTGGCCTACGAATATAAAAATATGAAAATACATGAAAATTCGTCGACTACAGATGAAAATAAGGCCGGTTTCGTTGGCTTCCCATATCGCCGAATATAATTTCCGATTTCCCGCATATCGGTTGGTGCATAGAGCATGTATTATTTTCGTCGGATGCCACATGGTATTATTTTCATGTGGCTCGGAGGCGTTGGATGCCACATGGCAGTGCCACGTGGTATGGTACTTCTATCTGCTTACATGGCCGACGAAAATAGCTTGCCACATGGCATCTCGCGTATTGTGTGTACTTCCCATATTTTTGTTGGCCGACGAAAATACTTGTTTTTGCAAAAAAAAAAATTATAGTAATTTTAAAAACCCCACAAATTCATAGAAATTTATATGCATTCAGAAAATTCTAGAATTATTAAAAAAAATCATATACCACAATAAAAACCACATACATGCCATCAACATCATTGATTATGTTCGCAACTCAATGTGCTCTTCAAATAATCATCACCATCATCGCAATGCATTCTTCACTTTGAATTGGGCCTTGGTCTTTATTTGATAAGCTGCAAACCAGTCGGCCAGGATGACCCGACAAGAGTGTTAGCAGAGCCAGGCCACAGAGAGCTTAAGTTGGAGAATTTACCCTTCAGCTCTTGATCTGACTTCTTGGCTTGAGTGCTGGCTAGGAAAACTTCCCCTTCCATAGCCTTCTGCTTTGCTTCTAGCACTTTTTGTTTCTCCTCCAGAGCCTTGCACCTCTCTTGAAGAGAAGCCAGAGCTTCGTCGCGGCCTGGAAAGGGGATTGATCATAAGATGTTTTCAAGACTAGTAATGAGCTTGACACCACTCAGATGGGTTTTTACCTCAGATGGTGTTGGCTTCTTCCACGTGGCGGAAACGCAATTCAGTGACTTCCCTACGAAGCTCTTCGATCTCGCCACGATATTGTGATTTTTCGCATAAAGCGCATTGTCAAATTCATCTCTAGATTTTAGTTGTCCAATGGCTTTCTGGAGACATTGGGTCTTTTGTGTCAATCGCTTGCGCATGCGCTGTGCGAAGGCAAAGGGAATTATCAGATGCATTTTAATTGAGATAAAGTTCAAGGTGTGAAGACAGTCTACCTCAAGTATTTTGAAGCTAAACTTCGCTACATTCTGCAGCGTTCCCCACTCATCGGCTTCTTGGGTGTCATCTACCTCATAGCCTTCCATCTCTTTCCTCCATTTTACACGGAGAGGAGTGTAGGCAGGGGCGGCAAGGCGAGAAATTTCCTCAATTTCTGGCTCTGAGCTCCCTAGAGCTAGGGCTAGGATGGTGCCCTTAGCCCTAGAGGACTGATGAGTGCCCTGGGGCGACGGAACAGTTGGGGGAGGGGCTGCGCGTTGAGCCGACCCCTTAATCGGGGTGGGGTCAGCTTCAGAACTTGGTGGCGGAGGAGCTGAGGGAGCAGTGGTCGATGTTTTGGCACTAGATTTGCCTTTGGAGATACCCGAGGTGGGTTTCCTATTAGCAAAAGAAGATGTCAAGAACACAACTTTCCCAAAGATAACTGAAAGAAGAAGTTAAGAGGGGAAACCTTTGTGTTGAAGTGAATTTGATGTATACACTTTTCCGAGTGGTCTGTCCACTCAGGATTGCACCAAAAGGTCCCCCCGGCTCTGAGGCGGCTTCAGGGCTGGCAATTGGAGGTGATGGGGGGCTCGGAGCTTTCTCAGCGGAGGCAACGCCAAACTTGGGGTTTTAATGGCACCGGTGCATCAACGGTGTGTCGTCCTCGTCCGAGTCCTTGAAGACAGTTCTCTTGCCTTTTTTGGCTGGAGGAGCATCATCTGAGTCCTCTGTAGGACGCTTGAGCGGTGCTTCCTTAGGGCTGGGGGCTTCGGGAACTGGTTAGATTGAGAAGAATGCGGCACGATCCTGTGAAGAGTTAAAACCAGGTCAATCATGGCTATAGATGGCCAGATGGGCCGGGCCAAATGGGCCGGCATGAAAGCCCGCATTTTTGGCCCGGCACGAGCCCCAAGACGCAAGACGAAAATAAGCGGGTCGTCTTGGACCCGCAACGACGTGGCGTCTGCGTGCTGGGCGAAGGCCAGGCGTGTGGCGCCCTAAGACTGCGATTATATTTTTTTAAAATTTTATTTGACATCTATACTATATTATGAAGCATAGATCAGTATAAACATAAACAAGGCTGCGGTGGGATGGATAGCTCGTGCTACCTAGTTGCGCTGCGTGCTCAGGAGGTCGCAGGTTCGATTCCTCGCGCCCGCGAGGCATTTTTTGCAGCACAGCGCTCCCTCCGGTCTCTAGCTTAGCGGGTAAACGGGCCGGCCCGGCACGGATAAGTGGGCCTCGTGCCGTGCCTGGGCCATGGCTTTGGCCCATGGGCTGGCACGGCACGGCATGATTCGTTAAACGGGTCGTGCCGGGCTCGGCTTAAACGGGCCATGCCTAAACGGGCCTGTGCCGGGCCTGTGCCGGGCCGCCCATTTGGCCATCTATAGTCATGGCGGAATCCTTTTGATGTCCATTGAAATTGAAAGAAAGGAGGCTTTTTACTTATCACTGGAGGCGGGTTCGCCAGACGATATGGACTTGGGCAGTCACCATTGTCAATAAGTGTGCCTGTGGCGAAGAGGTTAGCCACTCAGTCGACTAAGGATTTCTGGAAGATCTTGTCTTCGCTTTCTTGAGTGTATCTTTAGACCCCGAATATTCAAATCCATGGTGCACTCTCTCTTTGAGGGGTTGGACACGTCGGAAGCTATAGTTAATGACTACACTGACGCTAATGACTGCACTGACGCCGGTCAGTCCCTTAGCCTTCAGATCCCCAAGAAGGGGGAGCAGTTCTTTAACTTGGCTATTTTTGCTCTCAATGAGAGGGGAGCAACAAGAAGCGAGGACGGAAGGGCAATTTCCAGTGAACGATGGAAGAACTGGCGGAAGATTGGCGCAATAAAACCATTCAGCATGACAGCCCTTGTTCGAGGTTTTTATGGGAAGATCAAAATAAAACTTCTTCGCCACTTACCGTAGTTGAAAGCCAGCGCCTCCCACGGCTATGGGGCTATTTTGCTTGGGAAGGGTTTGAGGAGGAAAAGAGATCGAAAAAGATTAAAGTGGGGCGTAATCCCAAGATACGCGTCATAGACATGAACAAAGACGGCGATTTGAAAGATGGAGTTGGGATTAAGATGGGTCAGTTCGATTCCATAAAAATGCAGAAGCCCCCGAGGAAAAAGAGAGAAGAGAAGAGAAGAAGCTAATTGATCACGCTCTTCGTCTTGCCCGTCCATGGCAATAGAGAGAAGAGAAGAAGCTAAATGTTTCGAGAGAGAAAGAAATTGCTTGAAGACTGGATGCGGCATAATGTGTTGTATTTGTGTTCTTCTATACACAGGGAATACGAAGAGACGCGCCTCGTGACCCGTTCTGAACACAGTAAGGCCATCATGTTGATGGGACGGGAGTGGGTACGGTTGCGTTTCCTGGTGGCGACGTGCGACGCTTCAGCTGGGCACAAATGGCACGAAGACTCTTCGCCTTCCCCCAAATGGGCTTGGGCCTAATTTAATTAAGCAAATGGCAATCCCTTAATAGGCTTTCTCAACAACACACCACCAACGGTGGTGATATGTTAACATCGAGCCTAATTTGGCCTTGGTACACCCCGGAGGGCATATGACCGGAAGCGCCCCTATTAAAAATGTTTCATGGCATACCCTATGTTGGGTCACTAGCCAACTTTGCATATTCAAGGTTGGGTGTTAATGAAACTTGGATACTGTTTTGGAGGTATGCCTTTCATATGTCAGCAGTTTTATATCGCAGCCCAGATACAAATACCTCTCGGCCAAACTTTATCCAGTTGGTACGCCCTTAAGTGGGTCGCTAGCTAATCCCTTCTCTGATTGGAATAGGTACCACCCGGCTGAAAACGTGCCCCATGTTGGGCCGAGTGCTGATTCCTGCAAGTCAGGGCCAGGCGTTTGATGATGTACATATTCTAGACGTATAACAAGCAGTACGCCGCAAGACGGAAACTATGGTTGTGTGGCTTAAGGCGCGCTCCATGATGGGCCGATTGCCATTTTTATAAAGTGAGAATGGGCGCCAAGTAGTTAAATTGATGAAGTACATCACTAAAAGCAGAGTGACGTGCCTCACAAAATAGGTTGATTGCTGGAATCTCGGTATTGCCGACTCGGGCGTTGCTCTCAAAATTTTAGCTTAAAGATCTCTTGAATTCTTTACAATTTCTTTTAGATTACAGGAATGATCAGACGAAACAGTCGGCAAGACATCTGACTCGATTGCAAAGCACTCGGGGGTACTGTGGACTACATGAGCCTCGATATGTTTGGTGACAAGTACAACATATAAATCTAGAATTTAGTGGATGTTGACGTCAAATAAACACCAACTTTATACGTCAACATATTCCGGAATTCCGGCATTTCGGAGGGAAAAATCAAGGTTTATACTAACATTTTATTTATTCTAATAAAGTTTCACAAGTTTGGTGAGTTTTGGTCTACAGGTACAAAATGGAAAGAACCAGAGCTGAACCGGGTAAAAGGCCAGGCCGACCGACCCACCCTAGGCCGGCCGACCCAGCCACGTCACCGATCTGGCTCCAACTTCTCCCAAGTGGCTTAGAAGCACAAATTGAAGACATCTACACCCTCCATTGCAGTTGGTTTGATCAAATGGACACGGTTGCTTCACAAATGAGCATAGGATTCCCTTAGATTTCTTACTTACGGATGTCAACTTGATCAATCGGCTTAAGGAGTTAATCTACACCATCAAAGAAGCATCCTAGCAAAATTGGACAGCCAGATGGCACAAGAGTGGTCGGTCGACCCACCTAGGCCGGACGACCCACCCCTTGATGCCCTTTGGATTCCCCTTTGGAGGAGGGCTTGATGATACTTGTCCCTACACATGGAGCACCCCGGCTGGCTTCGGAGCACTATAAATAGACCACTCTCCTCACTTGTATCACAACACAACACATCACATCACATCACTTTTCATTCCATTTAGTAGAGTAGCTCTTAGTCTAGTAGTAGTTGGGAGTTAGAGTCAAGTCGAGCTGAAGCTCGGAGTTCCGGAAGTGTCTTCGGGAATTCGGGTAATAGCTCTTGTACTCTTTCCTAATTGTTTCAATTAGTGAGATCACTTCATTCATTGTCTATTTGTTGAGCTTTATTTGAGTTGAGTATATCTACATAAATGAGTTGTGTAGATTTGCCTTACCGGTAGCTTATATTCGTCTGAAATCAGTTTAGGTTCTCACTCATATACTGTAAGAGCCAGGCATTGAACCTAAATCAACTTCTTTTTGGTACCGAGGAAGATTGATTAGAAATAGTAGCAGACGTGGTGTCTGAGACTTGGACTAACTCGGTTTACAACCGAGCCCACGTGTATGTGGTAGGTGGTAGGTGGTGACAGCCCTATCCATCCGTAGATATTAATTATCTCATGCGTAACCCACAGCGTCCGTCTTTGGATCAGTAGAGTCCTATCATAATGATCATAACCATTCCGGATTCCAATTCAGGATAACGGGTGATAGTGAATGTCTGAGCTCCGACGACGAATACCAAGTGAACCACTGTTTGATTACCAAAGCTCACTCAATAAACTGAATCACACAATTTTGTGAACTTATTAAACTTGTCTCGTTGTCCTCCCAACTATCTATCTAGCTAGAGTATTTATCTTGTGTGTGTGTCACCGATCCTTTTTATTTATCCTAACCCCCGTTACCTAGATTGGCTGGTATTTTAAATAATTAAGATATAGAGCATTGTCTCTTTAAACCCTCGTTCCCTGTGGATTCGATGAATCTAGTAATATTCCGAGTGAAAACTACAAGCGATATCCGTCCACTTGTGGATTAATTTCTTTGAACGTAACTATCGCCAACAGTGGACTACAAGCACTCGGGGGCTACTGTGGACTACATGTGCGAATTTAGTGGTCCCAAATCTAAGTGGGACTTTACCAAGTCAACATGTTTGGTGACAAGTACAACATATAAATCTAGAATTATGATTGTGTATTATTTGTACGTTACAAACAATAAATGGTACAAGTTTCATGTATAGGTGGCCACAAAAATCATAGTGATTTTCTCTTTCCTCCATTGTTTTCACCTTACAAAATGGAGAGAGATTGTTATGGTTAAAGTAGACCTCTTCAAACGTTGGCCTCGACCGAGCTTCGGATCGGGCTTGGAAAGTCCAGTCCCATGGGACCAGGCCCAAGCCCGGTCCGGCCTGGTGCTTCGGGCTCCAAAATCAAGCCCAATCCTGGCCCGAAAGCCGGCCCGGCCACAGCTTATTTCGCAAAATTCTCGGGCTTGGGCCCAATCCGGCCCAAAGCACCGGTCGGGTCAAGTCGGGTCAGGCTTTTTTGGGCAGGGTCAGGGATGGGTTACCGAGCCGGGCTTCGCATGTTCTGTCCTAGGTTAAAGTAGGGAATGGCTTAGGTGGGCCTTAGGCCCTATAGGAAGAAGGGAGAAAACTTGTGGCTAGTGGAGGGCTTGGCCCGCTATTAGGGAGTGCGTAAACCCTTCGGTCGAAAACGAGCCCTCACAAGCTCAACCAAGTGAGCTAGGCCTACCTCAGCTTAGGCTCATTTTCACCCATAGGAGAAACACTAGGTTGTTGGCTTTTTATAAACATGCCTAGCCCATCCAAGCCAAAATGTCAAGAAGAGCTTGAGCTACTCACAAGCCACGAGCTAAAGTTCTAGTCCTACTTATGACCGTGCACAAGGCTCTTTTATATAGTAGAGAAAGAAGTATGTTGCTGGTGATATCTACTTTCACTACTACATAAACACCCATCCGTGCCTCTCCTATGACATACCCAATTTTCTTACCATTTTAGCATAAAATTTTTTGCGAAAAATCATTATCTATGCTTCTCAACCAACGTATAATTATTAGAATTTTTCCAATCCCGATGTTAATTTTTCTCTATTTATTGAATATCACTATTTAATTATCAAGGGAAATAAATATCCAATATTATTGTATATTTGAAACCTCCACGTTTTTATGGATTTTTAGAAATTTAGTTTATATTTTTCTGAGCGCATATCAATTTTCTATAAATTTTAAAGCCTTACCAAATTTTATGGAAAATAAATTCCCAATACACTCAACCCTTCCTTTTTTGGAAAATTCAAAAATACGCTTTTCTTTTCTAGACTCCGCCATTTACGTCACTCCAATCCAGCCCCACCGCTTCGCTTAAGTTGACCATCAACGCCCAGGTTTACCTAGCCCCGATTTGATGGCCCTCGTTTCACCATGTCGCCTATCCACCACACGGATTCGACCAATCCATCCAACGGCTCCCATACTTCCGTCTGAGGAATCCAACCAATGTTGCAGCCTCTTCCTCCTTCGATTGTGCCGCCTACCGAAACCCTCGGCGCCGCCACCGCGGCCATGCTACTCACCAATTTTTGACCCGCCGTCATTTTCAAGCTACTCTAGTCATAGATTTGGTTTCTCCGGAACCCCCTCGTCAACGCCAACCTAATCCATCATGTCCCAACCCTTAGATCGCCATTGAAGACCCCTGATTACTCACTACAGTTCCTCACCAAAAGCCATTCATGGCTCTGGCCACCACCACTCTCTCCGACCAATAAATATGTCTCTCTCGGCAAGCCAACACCCTAAGCTAGTTTACCCCACCTTCCTCTCCTCCCACCTCTATCATGAGCCACCCTGAAGCAAACCTCCTTCCCTAACTCCAGCGAACCACCGCCCCGACGCTTCACCCCTCCTTTGACCACATTTCCTAAAGAGAAAACATGTCATTAAGGACGCGAAGTCATTGATGACATTGCCGAGCATCCCCCTTGAAGCTCCATCACTGTCATCACCATGAACATCACCACCCTGACCACGCCGCCCGGCCAACCCCGACAACCTCGAGCACCCCACAACCTCTAAAAGGCCCTTTCCCCGATTCTTTCTCCCCGTCACTAGCTCGCCATTTGTGGCCACCGTCCGCAGGCATTGTCCGCCACCAATGAGCTCCCCATCCCTCCACACCTTCCCTCCCAACAACATGCGGGCCCTACGAGTCAGTCCCTCAATCCTAGCCCACGCACGTCCCTCTCTTGCTCCTAGGCTATGTGCTTGTTGGCGATTCTTACGCTATTAGAAATAATCCGCAGGCGGACGAATATCGCTTGTAGTTTTCACCCAGGAGTATTACAGAGTATCGAATCCACAGGGAACGAGGGAGAAGGATAATTCTAATATCGATATTATTTAATATACCAACCAGCTAGTTAACGGGGGAGAAGGATAAGATAATAATATAATGATAATAAGACCAGTGACACACACACACAGAGGAGTATAAAAAGATAAGCTAGGCAGATAGTTGGGAGGACAACGAGAAGAGTATAAAGTTCCTTAATAGTGCAATCAATTATCAGGTGAGCTAGCAAATATGAGTTTAGAGGTTTGTTTTAAGAACTTCATCGGAGCTCGGCCGATTCACTACCACCCGCTATCAGTTAAGAACACCGAATGGTTATGACCGCCCCCGCTTGGGCCCTACTGGTCCAATTTATTAGTTTAAATAAAATGAAAGCATAAACATTGATTTCCCCCAAATTACTGGAGTTCCAGCGTATGTTGGTGTATAATTTTGGAGTTTAATGGACGCCAACAGTGCTTCATCTTGGGCCGCGATGGGCAAAACCTAGCACTATTGGCCTGAGCTTAATTTAAACCCTTCTACATTTTTCTTTTGCAAAAATAGTGTTCTATTTCATTTAAAATAGCAAAATACATCTAATAATTCTGCAAAAATCTTAAAACTCTAGACTTTGACATAGTACTTTATAAATTGTTTTATCAGCCCAAAGGCCATGCGTGTGGATTCTACATTGCTCTCCATGTGTAGGAGATGATAGGTGTAAAGAGGCCCATATCAGCAGAAATCAGTATGGAAAATTTAGATTTTAGAGCACTTCTCGATATTGGAGAGTCGATCGCCATTTTCGTAATGACGCAGGTTGTTAATTCACACGGTCGGCTCAATGTTAGAAGTTAGCTTAGCCAAACTACATGAACAAATCTATGTAAATTGTGGAATGCACTCGTCTCAATGTGAACACTATGATTTCATAGTAGATGTGAGCATCTATGTGTAAAATATGTCTTTTTTCATCTAATGTGGATCCAAACTTGTATATGTGATGTGTATGTGAGAGCTTTGTATTTGTGATTGTTGGGACTGTGAGCTTTGCATATGTGATTTTTGTGGTACATGTGAGTATGGATGAGTAAAATATATCTTTTCCATTTTACTTACATGGTGAGTTATCTATTTTGTTGATGTCTTATCTATTGTGTCATTTCTAGCAAATTCATTTTGTCGATACCTTCTATATTGTGTGATTTTTAGATTCATGGACAACCAACCACCTCCACAACGTTCTGGCATGAATTTGTACACTTCAAATGATTGAGGGATCGTTAGATTGCGCAGTGAAGAGACATGCCTACAGCGCCTGGTTTCCTCCAAAGCTGCGGCCATGTGCACGTGCACCGCCACCGCCACCGCCATCGCCATCGCCATCGCCTGTCGAATGAGTGGGTTCATCGGTGATGCCACCTCTTCCAACTCCTCCACCTCCTCCTCTCCAGCACTGGGATCCATCTCCTTTAGTCATTTCTGTGCGAGAGTGGTACAAGGCAATGATCCTGATCAGACAATAGCGAGAGCGCTAATATGGTCTACCACCGCCTGGACCTCCAGACATGGTATTTATCTCATCAGGTAATTCATCATTCTCGGGATATCGTGAATGCAATTCATTGGAGTATAATTCTTATCAGGTAAATACATATGTGTCTGAGGAGTCATCACATGTTTTATGGAGAGGATCCGATAACTCTAGCGGGTGATGATTGATATGCTTTATGAATTCAACCCTTTCAGATAATTTAAATAGTTTTTATTTATTTAATAGCTCTTATTTATTTGCTTGTAACTTATCTGTAGCTTGTGAACTTACTTGCTTCACCGGTAACATGGTATACATTGTTATTTACTTGCAAATGACAAGGTATGCTTGTGAACTTATTTACAAGTCTTACTGTTTCCTACTTTGAGACTTATGTGTTCATTTGAATATAAACTTGTAAACTTCTCTATGTTATGAACTTGTCTCTATGTCGTAGTGATGAACCTTAATGTAATGGTGAAACTATGTGCTCATGTGGATGTAAAGTGATTAATGTGGATGCTTATGTAGATCTAATTGTACCTCTATTGGTATTGATACCTGTGAAGCTCACGTGGATCTCATTCTCTTTTAATGTTAGTGCTTGTGGATGCTCATGTGATCATTGGCTCTATTTATGTAGTGATGTATATATGAATGGATGTTGATAAATAGATGTACATATGATTGTATGTGAGAACTTTGTATCTATGATTTTGTTGTATATGTCATCATGGACAGGTAAAATTTGTGTTGCCGATTGTGTTTACAGTGGGAATGGTTAGCAAAACATGAGGTTAGCCAATTTTTATGGGTCTTTTTTTCCTGTACAAACTTATCATTGGTGGTTGGGGTAGCGAACCGCTAGTGGCAATTATCACTAGCGGTTATGCAATCTCCAATGATAATCCTCAATTATCACTGGTTTAAAAACTGCTAGTAATAGCAGTTTCTAAACAACTTTAATGATGTTTCCTATGCAGTGGTGTTTTTGTCTCCACCAATATTTGATACTCCCTCCGTCCACAAATGATCAACATTTAAGAGAAATCACAAAGACCAAGAAAAGGAATTAACTGATCAACTACCCATTTAATCTTATAAATATTGCTGCAAAAGTAGTGTCATTATTTACTCCTTCTAGCCACTCACCCTAAAAGATGTGTGCTCGCTCCAATCCAAGTACTGCATGCTCGTAGCAGGCCCAAAGTAGCCATAACTCCCACCTCGACGTGCAATTAACTACAGCCTCATGCAGTTAAAACCAGGCTAAAGCATTGATCTTTTCTGGACAAACCAAAAAATTTATATCTAGATCATTCGGGCCGAGCTTGGAAAAGCCTGTTCCCGCGGGACCAAGCCTGAGCTTGGCCCGGCCTGATGCGTCAGGCTCCAAAATCAGGCCCGAGTCCAGTCCGAAGCCCAGAGGCCCGGCCCTGCCATGGCTTATTTCGCATAATTATTGGCCCTGGGCTCAGCCCGGCCCGGTGACCGGGCTTCGGATTGAGGCCTGAGCCAGGCCCGATGCGTTGGTCGGGCCAGGCCGGGTTTTTCGGGCTGGGTTGCCGGGTTGGGCTGCCCATGATCAGGTTTAGTAGGATCTATCCCTACAATCTATCCTAGATCTAATGCTTCCTGCTAATCACATTGTGGGTGCCCTTCCCTCGTGATAAAAGCTGTTTGGGTAAATAACCGCAAGTGATATGGTTGTCATCACTAACGGTTGTGTCAGAGAACCGCTAGTGACAATTATTATCACTAGCGGTTGTGCAACCATCACTGTCACTTAATCACTGGCGGTTCAATAACCGCTAGTGATAGTAGTTCTAAACCGCTTGTGATGAAGCTTTTCGTGTAGTAGTGTTTCTATCTCCACCCTTCGATATATTATAATGTGTAGGATCTATCCCTGTAATCTATCCTAGATCCAATGCTTCCCAGTCTCCACTAGACTCCCCAATGCTAATCACATCGCCCCTTCCCTTGTCCTAATCACATTGTGGCCGCGCTTCCCTCGTGATAGAAAGTTGCTCGTGTAAATAATCGCTAGTGATATGTTTGTCACCACTAACAATTGTGTCAGATAAGTACTAGTGACAATCATTATCAATAGCGGTTATGCAGCCGCCAGTAATAATCCTCGAAAATCACTCTTACTTAATCAGTGGCGGTTCAAAAACCGCTAGTGATACCTGTTCTGAACTACTAGTGATGAAGTTTTCAGTGTAGTAGTGTTTCTATCGCCACCATTCGATATACTCTAATGTGTAGGATCTATTCCTACAATCTATCGTAGATCTATTGCTTCCCAGTCTCCACTAGACTCCCCTATGCTAATCACATCGCCCCTTCCCTTGTGCTAATAACATTGTGGTCACCCTTCCCTCGTGATAAAAAATTGTCCGGGTAAATAAGCGTCAGTGATAAGCTTGTCATCATTGACAGTGGTGTCAGAGAATCGTTAGTGACTATGCAACCACCAGCGATAATTCTTGATTATCATTGCCACTTAATCACTGGCGGTTCAAAAACCCTAGTGTTATCAGTTCTCAATCGCTTGTGATGAAGTTTTCCATGTAGTAATGTTTCTATCTCCACCATTAGTAGTTAGGGTTCCTTTCGATATGCCACTTTGCATTAGGGGTGACATTGTACATGACATAACCAGAGTTTAGTTGCAGCTGATATCGCAAGGTTTATCCAACAACATAGCAACAGAAGGTCTTCATAGTTAAACAAAAAAACAGCGTGTTATGCCCCCATTAGCCCATGAGCAACTGACTGGAAGCTAGTACTTCACATCTTGTTTGCTAGCGTCACCACACTGACTTTATAGTAGTCTAGGAGCACTGTGACGATAAACATGACAACCATTTGAATTATTATTATTATAGATTGACACTTGTGAACTTGCGGTGACCGATGGACTAATTCCATATATCACCTCCCATTGTTGACTCTAAGCATCAACCCAAAATATACATAATAATACCCTCTTAAGCAGCAAATGATCATTGATATCAAGCCTATCAAGGTATATAACTAAATTGGCTAATGCAAATTTTGCAAACAAAAATCACCCAAATCCGAGCTTGGATGAGGGAGACACGTTCGATTGAAGTATATGAAGTTTAGAAGCTATCCATGCTCATCCCAAGGCCTAGATATGGAGGAAAATGGCATAGACAAGCAAAAAACAAAATCAGCCTTTTGCTGTCCAAAACTGAACAACGAAGAGAAAAGGGGCCAATAACTATAGGAAACCATTGAAACAAGGGATAGCTAATCTCCTAAGTTTTCCAACGATACATAACACTAAGCGCCACCTCCGCCATGGTCGAGCGGCTCCACCGGCAACCGGGTGTGGTTGCCCTGGTCAGGGGCTACCGAGTAAGGGGAAGTAGATAAAGAGAGAGAGAGAGAGAAGAGGAAAGTGTGGGAGAGGAAGAAGATTACATGTGAGCCACCACTGGAAAAAGAATTTTGTAAAAATAGAACTACATGTATTGAAATTTCCAAATTGGATAGCATATCAATTACCATGTCGGCGAAACCACCTTTGAAACCGTATCGGGGTTATTTGCACTGGTTTTACATAGTTGCGGAGTAGAATACCTAGTTTTATAGTTCATAAGGTTATGCAGATGAAGTGTGATAGTTCAACGTGTAAAATAAACTTTTTCATTGAAAAAAATATTACACCATAAACTATGGTTGTATATACCCCCAAACTATAAAATTAGGTATTATAGCCCATGAAACCTGAAAACTTAACTCCTCGCAATGATTCCGGAGGTAGTTTTTTCCACCGTGACATGTCGCATGGCAGTCGAGTCAGCATATACATCTACATATAAACAAACATACATAGTATTACGGGCCCACATGTCCTCTCCTTTTCTTCTACCTCTCTCCTGTTTTTGATCTCTCCCCTCTTCTCTGAGCTCTCCTCCGAATGTACTTCCTCTCTTCTACCCCTCCCACCCAATGCCAACATAGAAGAGTGCAGTAAACGACAACCCTCATGTTGGTGAGGTAAAGGCGGTGGCGTGCGGCCAGCGTGGGACAGCAGCGTGCAACCATGGCGGGGAGGCATGCGGCCAGGATGATGCAACAACGCGTGTCGTCACGGTGGTGGCAGGTGCCAACGGTGGCATCAACTAGAATCTCATGCGATAGCTCGTGTTCCACGGCCTCCGCATACAAGGGATGCAAAAGGGACGGCCCTAGGGACACCCTAGTACATTTGAAATGAACTAAAAACTCAATTTCCAGTCCACATTTCCAATTTTCTATACAAACAAATGAACTAGAGAGGGTCAAAGGGTACCCTTGGGTCGGCCCTTTTGCATCCCTACCACATTCTCCTCACCCCTACGATGCCACGTATGGCCAGGCCGCCATGGAGAAGCTCCAAGGCAAGGCGCCGTGGGAGGTCGACGGGAGGCAGTTTATCGGTGACCTACCCTCCCCAACCCTTTCTTCCCCTCTCATCGGCGACCTCCCCTCCTCCAAATGTTCTTCCTCCCTCCCCCGAGGTGCAAGAGGAGGTGTGGTTGGGTGGAGGAGCGGCGCTAGTAGAGTCTGAGAGGAATAGAGAGGGAGAGCAGAGGGTGGAAGGGAGAGGGAGAAGAGAGGCAGAGTCACTTATATGTGGGCCCAAGCCACGTCGTATTTTGTCAAGCTCCACGTTGTAGACACATGGGTAAAAACATCTCCAAAACTATTTTAGGGTCTTATTTTCATTTTTTTTGGTTTCGTGAGTTAGAATACATGGTTTCGTAGTTCAAGGAATGTAGACGAAGGGTCATAGTTTAAGGCGTAATATATATTTTTTTCTTAAAAAATGAAGTTCAATTTCTGAAGGCCTCGTTTCAGCTGAAAGTTTCTCAAAACTTTAATTTGAAAAGTTTTGACCACTTGAAAGACGTCTTAAAGAGTTTAAAAAATTATGAAAAAAATATTTTACGAACTATAAGAAGAGTTATTTAAAACCCTACAAAAGACTACATAGTATTATATCATTTGGCATATGCAAAAATAATAAAATTCTTATTTAATTTAATTTAAGCTGAAACTAACAGGGCTTAAGAGAGGAGAGGGAGGTGACGTGAATGTTTTTTTCATTTTAAAATAACAAGTGTGGTAATATTTAGTGGAAAACTGATGCTCATCATAGCATTTGGGGTGCACGAATAAGAGCATGTACAACAATCCACCCTCTAAATCATCTTTAAGCAGTGCCATGTCAGCTAATTGATGATGTGCAGGAGAGAGAGAGAGTGTGTGAATGATATTTGAGCCGTCTCTTAAGTAAGAGTCCACTCTATACGAGAATGAAGAAACCTTGTGTGTGCAAATTATATATAAAAACGTGTAACCATACCTACCATTGTATGTCATCTCTAGTGTTGTCTCTAGGTGACATTGAAATAGTTCAAGACAACTACTGTTTCAACCATTGTTCATGCTCTAACAGCATCTCAAATAGGGCCATGTCAACTAGATATAAAGAGTTCACCTCATCTTTTTGCGTATGTAGAGGAAATAAGAAGAGGAGAGAGCTAAATACTAGCTGTTAACTAATAGATAATCTATAGCGGATTACAAGGTGCATTGCATCTATTACATATGGACCATATTAAATTTAATAGCCAGTGCTATAGCTAATTCATTGGAGATGTTGTTTACAAACTATCTATACATGATATGGAACTTTCTTATACTCACTTCATTCGTGAAAAAAAAGTCGTTGTTGACTTTTGGACATATGTTTAATCATTCGTCTTATTTAGAAAAGTTATGCAAATATCATTTATTTTATTATGATTTGGTTTATTATTAAATGTATTTTAAGAATGATTTATATCTTTACATATTTGTAATAAATTTTGGAATAAGACAATGGTCAAACGTCTGCCCAAAAGTCAACAACGACTTTTTTCAGAGGAATTAATTAGTATTTGGCTATACCATTGAGATGCCCTAAAAGCTATGACGCTTTTTTTTTTACTTATTAGAGCATCTCCATTAGTAGAGACAACTATTAGGTATAAGAAAGTTTCACGTCATCTACAAATAACTCATAAACAACATATTCAATGGATTAGCTATATAGCATTGACTTTTAAAATTAATATGAGCTCATATGTAATAGTTGCAATACGCCTTGAAATTCGGTATAGATTAGCTCTTAGTTAAGAGCTAGTCTCTATCTCTACTCTCATTCTCTGGTGTACATAAGGAAAAAGATAAGAACCAAGAGCTGGTCTCTATCTCTACTCTCATTCTCTGGTGTACGTAAGGAAAAAGATAAGGTAGTTTTACTCTAGCCTGCTGAGTTTTCCCATTAATTTAGGCCATGGTCGTGACTCGTGCAATTCTTTCGAGAGGCTGCCACATGGGTCCCAATTTCTTGTAATCTGTCCCCGCCCTATGTTCCTCCGAGCAGTAATCCACTCCCCCTCCAGTCCAGGAGTCCAGGTCCTGGATAACAACACGAACAGCAGCAGGCAGTAGGCGAGGCAGCGAGAACCAAGAAATGGGGGCCGCAACCGCCATGGCGACCCTCCCGGCTCCTCCGTGCTCCTCCTCATCGCCGTCGTCCCTCTTCCTCACCCCTAACACCTGCTTCTGGAAGTCAGCGCCAAGAGTGCTCATCCGTGCATCGGCGTCGGCGGCCCGGCGGACGCTTTCCTCCGGATGGGACCTGTCCGGGCTATCGGCGGCCCGGCCTGCAGTCAGGAAGGCGCGCCTCGAGGAGCTAGACACCACCAACACGCTTCTCCGCCAGCGCATCGTCTTCCTAGGCTCCCCGGTTAGCTTCTTTTCTTTCTTCCCCCAAATCCCACCTGCGCCTCTATAAAACCCCACTTTTATGTATGTTTTATATCGTTCCAACATTTCTTGGTTACATTGGTAGTGAAACGAATATATTTTGATGTTTCAAATAAATTTTAAGGCTTGAATCAAGTCAAGATCACTGCTGCAAACATGCAATGGTATTGCAGTTTAAACATTACATCAGTTCAGCTCAGCAAGAACATAGCCCCATAGGTTTTTTTGTTTGTCCATGGTAATATATTTTCCTTCCGCATTGTGCCATTTACGCGAATGATGAAAATCCATTGACTTAGTTGAAACTTGTGATATCTGAAACTCGCAATTCAATGTAGAATTTATAGAAGCAAAGTAGTTATACTAGCGCTCCATGGGCACCAAAATTTTGATATGCTACCAGCTCTGCCCACTAGTCTACACTAATAGCCTTCTGTAGTTGCTGTCTAGGCTGTTCCAAGTTGTTTCCATCATTACTGCTTATTTTCTTATCATTTTTACTTCCTCTCTTTCTGAAGGATGCATGAGATCTATAAATGGAGTTCACTTTTAGGCTCTGTTCTCCACAGCTTATATGACTTATCTAACTTGTATACCTATTTGCTTATCTTTGTTTAAAATACAAATGATTTGGCTTTTTGAATTCAAACTTTTTCTATCTCGGAGATGTGTCTAAAAGCTCTACAAAACAAGTCAAACAATGAGAATCCAGCTCTTAAAGCCACCTTGGGAAGTTCTCAAAGTTAGGAGATAAGCAAGCTGAGAACAAGGCTTTAGTGTTTTTGCTATGCCATCAACAAGCTTCTTGTGGCCCAAGTTTTGCACTTGCATTCTTGTGAGGTGACAGTTTTTAATAGATTAGATGTTACCTTGACAATGTTGCACCTTATATAACACATTAGATGCTCTAAACAATTTCGACACTGGTTTACTCTGGCCTTATATAACATTTTAGATGCTTGAATTAATTTTGATACTGGTTTACTTTGGCATCGCCATACCTCATGATAATTTGGAAGTTTTATATAAAATACAAGTTACTTACTCAGACCCACCCCTTTTTGCTTCCTTTCCCCAGCTCAGTTATCTTGCTGCATACAGATCTGAAATTCGGTGGTGTATTTGACATTAATGATTGTAGAGGTTTTACTTCTTTGATTGGGATTGGAGTGACTTCAGGAATTACTTTTCAATTGGATCTGACACTTTTCTGTTAAGGATCTTGTTCTTGATATTTCAATGGCTAGAATCAAATCTAAGAATCCCAACATGTATCAGTTTGGCTGCCGATCAAACTCTGGCTATTCTCTATGCTGCTATTTTTAGTGTACATGTTGAATATCTTTCTTCACATTCTTATCTTGCATATGTTAGCCAAAATAGCTTTCTTATTTTTTAATCAGTGCGATTAAAATGGATTTCAATCCAGTAATTTATGCATCTGTTGCTTGGAATGTCTTGTGTTGTGTAGGTGGATGATATGAGTGCTGATCTTATCATCAGCCAACTCTTACTGTTGGATGCGGAGGACCAAACTAAGGACATCAAATTGTTTATTAACACACCTGGAGGCTCCATAACAGCAGGTGTGTGTGTTTACAATTTCTCATTGTCAAAACTATGCATGCTGCTTATCATGTTGACAAAAAAATTCAATTTCTTTACAATGCTAAGGATCTTATTATGTAAATATATAAACTTCTCAGATTGAATTTGATGCATGCATGGTTATTAAGGCGTCGCCAAAGCGTCGTTGAAGTGACGCTTTGGTGTCGTGGCAGTCCGAAGTCGACGCCTCACGCGACGCCTTGCCGCAGGCGCGTATGGCGTCCTTGAAGCGGGTATGGCGTCGGTGTGGCGTCGAGAAGGAGTGAGGCGGACGCCACAGGGAAGAAAAACAGCGTCTAAACCGGGAGCAATAGACATGGGAGAAGAGAGGGAGAGGCAGAGGCACCGATTTCCTCCCAGATCTGGAGCACTGTCGTCGTGCGCCGTCGCCGGCTGCTGTGCTCCGTCGCCGCCGCCGATTTCCTCCCAAATCAGGAGCAAGGGCGTGCTCCACCGCCGGCCACCATGCTCCACCTCTGCTCCTTTGATCCACCGCAGCTCTACACCGCTTTGGCCGCCGCCTGAGCAGGGGAGATGGAGGTGGCGCTGGAGGAGGGGAGATGGAGGCGGCGCCGGAGCAGGGGAGATGGAGGTGGCGCACGGGAGAGGAGACAAGGCGGCGCTGGAGATGGTTCACGGGGAGGGATCGACTGACAAGGGAGGAGGAGAGGCCCGTCAGTTCACTTGTGATAGGAGACTGGCTGGGCTGGGCCTTGTAAGTTGGCCTTATAAGTGGGTCTTTATAATTTCTAATTGAAAAATGCAGCAAAGAATTTAAACTGGACCATAGAAGTGGTAATTTATTTACTTTAATCCACCATAAGTATGTGTCTATGGCGTCGCCTCGCCGCGCGCCTTAAACGCTTAAAAGGTAAAAAGGTCCAAGCGACCGCCACACGCCTTAAGCGCCGTAATAACCATGGATGCATGTAGTAGAATTATAAAATAAACTGTCTTCTTGCTGTATATTTCAATTAATTGATATTATATCTGTAGTTATAAACATATTTTTGACAAATTCTGATATTTGATTGGTGTATAATATGTATGTGTCTGATCTAACATGGTATGTGACTGGCTTCTTAGGTAGTAGTCGTGCACAGGTCGAACGACGGGAGGCTTGAGACGGCGACGAGGCGGAGCCAGGCAGTGGTGAGGTCGTGGCCAGCGAGTTGCTGGTCGCGGCGGCGGCGTGGAATAGATGCAGCGGCGGCAACAGTAGGGAGGAATAGAGAGAATTAGGGTTAGGGACAGAGAGAAGAGGGAGAATTTAGATAATCCTTGCTTGCTTTATTCCATCTCTTGACTCGGTTATATAAGCCGGCACAACCGACTCAACTATAATTGGAAATAACAACTAAGGACTCAAAAAGGAAATATATGGGCTAAACCCCAATTCTAGTTAGACGTGACCAAAAACAGGCACAACACGCAGGCCGACCTGCCCCTGATTAAGGCGTGGCGCGGCGACGGCGTGTATACACCACACCGAACCTAACATCACCCCCCTCCACGGAAAACATCGAGCTGAAAGTCTGGATAAGCCTTCTTGAAAGCATCGACGTGCTCCTAGGACGCTTGGGCTGCAGGAAGATCCTTCCACTGGTGAACTTGGCGCGTACCTCGAACTGTACGAGCACGAATCGCCTGTAAGGGAACAGGTATCACACGGCCATGAAGAAGCGGTGGAAGATCGATAGGTACCCTCGGCGGTGTGCCATGGAATTTCTTCAGAAGTCCCACATGGAACACGTTGTGAAGTTTGGCAGTTGTAGGTAACTGAAGACGATATGTAATGGTCCCAATGCGCTCAAGCACTTGATATGGCCCGTAGAAATGTGGGCTCAACTTTCTCACTGAGGTCATAGCAACATATGGAGCCGGCCTTTGCAAAAGACGTAACCAGATCCAGTCCCCTTCTTGGAACTGAACGTCACGATGGTCACGGTTGTAGTAGGACGCCAAAAGTGCTTGGCCTTGCCGGAGGCGGTCCTGAATCTCCACCAAAAACTCATCCCTTTCTAACAGTTGGGCGTCCACTCCTGGGGAACGAGCATCACCCTTTAAGTACGAGCGAATTGACGGAGGATCGCGACCGTAAACAACTCGAAAGGGTGTAGTCTTGAGCGAAGTCTGAAAAGAGGTGTTGTAGTAATACTTAGCCCAGGTAACCAGCGAAGCCACTGTTTCTGATGATCTCCAGCGAAGCAATGCAGGTACATAGCAATAATCTTGTTAGTGACTTACTGCCCACGATACGAAACAACTCTTGCCAAAAGGTGCTGGTAAAAACAGCATCACGATCGGAAACAATTGATTCAGGCATACCACAGAGTCAAAGAAAGCACGGCTGACAGATTCGGCCGTGTAGGGATGTGCCAATGGGATAAAATGGGCGGTCTTAGAGAAACGGTCGACCACAGTTAAAATAACCGTCTTGCTCCTGGACTTAGGCAACCCTTCAATGAAATCCATGGCGATGTTAGACCAAACCTGATGTGGTACATCCAAGGGTTGAAGAAGGCCTCCCAGATGTAAATGCTCCGTCTTATTGCGCTGGCAAATGGTGCACTCCCGAACATGCTCCTGATTAGCCACGTGTGCTCGTGGAATATGAAAATCCATTCGAACTCTGTCGAGGGTTTTCTGAACCCCTTCATGGCCCGTAGCATAAGCATTAGCAATGACGAGGGCTGCGGCTGACGAGGATAGAGGAAGGAAGATACGTTCCTTACAAAGGACCAAGCCATCATTGATTGTCCATGGAGAACCCAATCGGCCAGCCTGGATATCGGCAAAGACGGAGGACCAGGCTGCATCAGATGGTAGTGAGGCTCGCAAGTCATCAAAAAATTGCAATGTTGGCGTGGATAGGGCTCAAAGTGATGGTGACGTATCATCACCATCTCGGCGGGATAGAGAATCAGCTACTATGTTTTGTTTTACCTGGCTGGTACTCAACAGTGAAGTCGAACCTTAATAGTTTACTAGCCTGCTGATTAAGCAAAAACTTCAAATTGTAGTGGTCTGTTCGGATCAAGAACTATCACCCCTAGACATAGGGCCGCCAATGTCAGACCGCTTGCACCAATCCAATGAGTTCCCGTTCATAAGCGGCAAGCTTAGCATGTCGGACAGCAATGGGCCGACTGAAGAAAGCAATCGGGCCACCTCCCTGATGAAGCACTGATCCAAACCCGGAGCCTGAGGCGTCACATTCGATGATGGCCTTAGTGAAATCTGGAAGTTGAAGTACCGGTGCCGAAGATAGCGCCTGTTGGAGTGCGTGGAAGGCCTGATCGGCCTCGTCACTCCATGCAAAGGCCTCCTTGCGAAGTAGGCGTGTAAGTGGGGCTGCAATGGCACCATAATTCTGGATGAAGCGACGGTAATAGCCTGCTAATCCCAAGAAAGCTCGGGCGGCTCGAACGGTTGTCGGTTTTGCCCAATCCAGGATCGTGGCCACCTTTTGTCGATCCATGGCCACTCCTTCGGCTGTGACGACGTGGCCTAAGTAAGCCACGGATGTAATACCAAACGAACACTTGGAACGTTTCAACACGAGATGATGCTTCGCAAGCTCCTGCAAAACCAGTCGGACATGGCAAAGGTGTTCTGCCCAGGATGAGCTATAAATTAAAATATCATCGAAGAAAACGAGAACAAAACGGCGAAGAAACGGCCCAAGACATCATTCATAAGTGCTTGAAATGTTGCCGGGGCATTGGAAAGCCCAAAAGGTATCACCAGGAACTCAAAGTGGCCGTGATGAGTCCGGAAAGCTGTTTTGAAGATGTCCTCCGCATGCATGCGAACTTGATGATATCCCGAGCGAAGATCTAGTTTGGTAAAATATTGGGCCCCTTTTAATTCATCTAAAAGTTCTTCGACCACCGGAATGGGAAATTTGTCCTTGATTGTCTTGTCGTTGAGGGCCCGATAGTCAACACAAAAAAGCCATGAGTTGTCCTTTCGCACAAGGAGAACTGGTGCAGAGAACGGAGAAGTGCTCACACGAATAACCCCTTGTTGTAGCATCTCCATGCATAGGGTCTCCAACTCATCCTTTTGTAACTAGGGATACTGGTATGGTCGAAATGCTACCGCTTTCGTGTCTTTCACCAAATGAATACGGTGATTGTACGCACGTGGAGGTGGTAGCCCTGTTGGCTCAGAGAAAAGCCCTGCATAGTTATCGAACAGGGCACCCATTAAGTCTGGTGTAGCTCCAGTCCATGCGGCCAAAGAAGGTCCTAACGGTATACTGCCGCGGAGAAGAATCGAACAATTGCCCCACCAAAAAGTCATGGTGAGCTGCTGAAAGTCCCAAGTGATTGGCCCCAATGAGCGAAGCCATTGAACGCCCAACACCAAATCAAACCCTGGCGGAGGAAGTGTGTAGCAGTCTAAAACAAAATCATTGCCATCAATCTGCAGGGGCAAGGCCACGCACTCCCCGGAGCAATGAATGTGCTCTCCATTAGCCACCGCAACACGAAATGGTAACTGCGATGGAGTTGGTGATATGCCAAGACGACGACATGCTGATTCGGAGATAAAATTGTGTCGATCCCGAGCCCACCAGTGCAACTACCGGCTATCCGGCAAACTGCAGGATGAGCCGCATAATGCGACCAAGCTGAATGCCGGTAAGTGCATGAAGAGAAATTTCTGGCTCGGAATCGGCTTCTTCAGCGTGGTCCTCAGAGGCCACCATGCCCACACTATCGGGAATGATTTCCAGGCTGAAAAGTTGTTGATAGACATGACCAGGAACATATTTATCATCGCAGTTGTAGCACAATCCCTTGAGGCGCCTCTCATCCATCTGGGCATGGGTAAGATGACGGATGAAGCGCTGTCCGGGAGCTCCTGCAGGTGCCCCCTTGACTGCCGTGTGCCCCGCTGCAATAGGTACGGCCGGTGCAGCGTCGTGTGGGTGGCCCAAAGCGAAGGTTAACCGCTGTCTTGAACTGCTCCCAAGTTGGTGACCCCTCTTCAGTGACGAACATCATGTACCACTGTTGCGCGTCGCCGCATAGGTGGTAGCAAGCCATACTAACTCGATCTTCTGCTGCCACGTGTTGCCCATGGAAAAAGAGCTCGCAACTATTCAGCCATGGCAATGGGTCTTCGTCGCCTTCATAGATGGGAAAATCCCAATGATGCAGCTTGGGTAGGCTGGAATCGGGTGGGCACGGCGGCAGGTTGGGCGATGCAATGGTGGTAGAGTGCCATGGCGACATCGGCAGGCATCCGCCTAGCTGCATGGAGGGCGCGGGCAGCGAGCCGTTGCTGGCGCCGCTGTGCTGTACGGCTGGTGGAGGTCGCACGGGTGGCGAGGGCAGCAAGCCATCGCCGGTGTTGCTGTCCTGCTCGCCAGCCGGTTCCTTGCTGGCGTCGAATGGCATCTTGCCGGCAGCGATCAACGTTCTGCTGAATTCTCCCGCAATGGCTAGTGCTGTCTCGATCTTGGCGATCCGGCCGTCGTGATGGTCTAGCCGGGTGTTGACAGAGGCGAGCTGCGCCGTGTGGACATCTAAGACCTTCCATCACCTCGTCCTGTTTCTTGTTGAGGTCTTCGACAATGATGACGAGGTCCTTCATCTTGTCCAAATCCTTCAGAATCTCGTCCCCGGACCGGGTATCGTCGGTGGCCATGATGCTGGCGACGACGTGCTCTGATACCAATCTGGTATGTGCCCGGCTTCTTAGATAGTAGTCGTGCACAGGTCGAACGACGGGAGGCTTGAGACGGCGACAAGGCGGAGCCAGCCAGTGGCGAGGTCGTGGCCAGCGAGTTGCTGGTCACGGCGGCGGCGTGGAATAGATGCAGCGGCGGCAGCAGTAGGGAGGAATAGAGAGAATTAGGGTTAGGGACAGAGAGAGGAGGGATAATTTAGATAATCCTTGCTTGCTTTATTCCATCTCTTTACTCGGCTTATATAGCTGGCACAACCGACTCAACTATAATTGGAAGTAACAACTAAGGGCTCAAAAAGGAAATATATGGGCTAAACCGCAACTCTAGTTAGACACGACCAAAAACAGGCACAACACGTAGGCCGACCTGCCCCTGATTAAGGCGTGGCGCGGCGACGGCGTGTATGCACTATACACCACGGCGAACCTAACATAACAGTAACAAAAAACTAATTCTAGGGCTATGTTATATCAATTTGATGATTATGCATCCGTAGAACATAACTTTTGATCTTGTTGCAGATGTTTGCTCCAAAAATAGGAAAATGACAAAGGTCCTAATTTTGCACTGATAAAGTTTCAGATTGCTCTTTTTTTATAATGCATTTATCTAATTCGTACGTACTTAAACTGATGCTAGGAAAGTTCATCCATTATAGACGATAACCTTTTGAACTTAAGGTTAACCAGAGAATTTTCTGTCATTTAAATTTTGGATACCTAGGATGTGCATCCAGAAGCATTATTTGGTGCTGCAGTGCCAACAATATAATTTTAACTTTTGAAGTTGCTCATATCTGAGCAGGTTACAATGTGCTCAAGACGAAATTTGGTGTAAAAGGTTGTCCAGACTCAGGATAGGTATGATAGCCAAGATCATATCCATGTCGAGAGAATCAGTGTTGTGGTACCATTGTTTGGGTTCCTAACAAATAATGACTCTAAATATTATCGAAACTAAAATATTAGGAGATCCCGGCTGCTTTATAATGGTAGGTTGTTCACTGTATGTGGAACCGTGGAAGTAGCATATGGCTATCATTAATTTAAGCTTTTAGTTTTTTTTTTTACTTTTTTAGCAAACAGGTAGGGGTGCTGCCATTTCATTTATCGGAAAAGCATTGCACACCGTACAAGAAGAGAATTGCTGGGGGGAAGGGAAAGGGAAAGGAAATCTTGGATACAACAGGGGCATATTACTCAAGCACTGGCGAGGACACCCTTCCCCAAAGGATCACGTCCTCTCTAATCTTATGGATGTCAAATGTTCAGCCAACACTCTTGACGGAAGATGCGGTGGTTCCTCTCGTTCCAGATGTTCCACATGACAAACGTTATAGATGATGAGGCCATTTAGCTCACTCTTGGTGATCCCCATGACCACCACTTGAGCGTCGTTGATGTGCATGTTCGGCTCGTCACTATCGCCACCGCAAACAACCGTCGCTGTGTAACTCGTCTCTAGGATGTCATGGTCTTGAACCATGTCTGCGGCGGTCGCTAGGAGGACGCTCAATGATTTGTGGAGCCGGAGTTCTGAGCTCTGGGTGGCCAGGGAATTCGTCATCTACCATGGGGTAGAGGAGGCTGAGGTCGGCGGTGGAGTCCGTGAAGTTGGGGCAGTGGGAGGGGGACATGGAGGTGGAGCAACGCCGGGTGACTTGCGGCCATTCCTCTCACACCACCAACAACAAACGAGATCATGGCAGGAGGCGACGTAGTGGTCGCAAGCCAAGAATTTGAAGCAGTGAGGTTGGGTGGTAGCTAAGGAGTTAAGATGGGGCTTGGCCGTTGAGGTCGAGTGAAGACCTTGATGGGAAGCGCTGATATGGGGCGTGTGCTGAAGCTTCGGCTTGACGGCTTGAATATACCTGCCCCCTGGGGTGATGCACTGCCTTCAACTGCAAGGCAAGGACAGCCACATAACTACGACGCGACGCAATTGAATCATCTAGGGGAATGATGGCCTGCGCCAGTCACGTCCGCTCCCGCACGCTTCACCAGCGTGCTGTCATCAAAGAGGAGATCTTGGGGGAGATTGCCTCGGGAGGCGAGGTGGCGAAGCGGACTCTCTTCGGGGTGGTGGCCAGCTACGAATCTGGCTCTGTCAGCATCAGATCTGGTGAGGCCGGTAGCCCAGGACCGAGCTGGCAGTGCCACGGCGAGCTATCCTGCCATAGCTCGCTAGGCTGAGGATGGGGAGTGGCGATGGGGGAAGAGCAAGGCGGGGTCCCATCTTTGACAGTCAGATGGCACACGGGCGGTGGCAGCAAGTGTTGGCACAGGGAACTGGGGCCGCAGGTTGGGGACGTGGGCAGGGTCGAGGACTCACCTAGGAGGGGCTCCATCTTTTAAGCTTTTATTTTAAGTTGTGGAGCAGCCACAGTGGTTGCTTTTTCATGAAGGAATTCAAACACCAAATAAAATTTATCACAGGTTACTACAAACATTTGAATAAATTATGTAAACTAGGGAAAGAAGTAATTTTGTCTACATACTGTAACCTTGTTTCCAAGAGCTGCCCTGTAGCCCTGTAGGGGTATTTTTAAAGAGAAATATTCCGCAAGAGTTATACAGTGTCTCATAAAATCCAATCTAATTTGAACTCTCGAGGATGACTTCCTAATGAAAGTAGCAGACCAAAACTGAAACAAACTAATAGGTGATGTTGTGGGTGATTTGCAGTACACTAACCACGTCAATGTGGTAATGGTAGTGCTCTGCACTAGTTCCTGCATAGATGACTGACTGTGGTGTTCACACTCATTACAGTCTCCGGAAAAAATTTGTTGTTCTGTGAAATCAACCAACTTTATCTGGGTTGACTCTCGTAGCCAGTTTAGCCAGCATTGTTTTTTCTTTAGTTAAGAAGATGTTGGCCCTACCTTCTGTACAAATTCTTTTTTCTGGCTCAACTGCCTTAACATTGAATTCTATTATGAATATGACTCCTTTATGTTATCTTATTGCTTCCATATTGTCCACATCGATTTACAGGGATGGGAATTTATGATGCCATGAAATTTTGCAAGGCTGATGTCTCCACTACTTGCTTTGGATTGGCGGCTTCCATGGGTGCTTTTTTGCTTGCTGCTGGGACAAAGGGCAAGAGATTTTGCATGCCAAATGCAAGAATTATGATTCATCAGCCGTCAGGGGGTGCTGGTGGGAAGGTAACTTATTTTGTTTCATTTGTTTAGTGGTTTTGTAGTGTGTGATACCAGAAACTATGAAAGGTCTTCTCCATGTGGGTAAAACCTACATTGGACAATGGAGATCTAGTCTGAACCTGATGCAACCTGAACACCTACTGTGGACTGTTTTTCTGAACACAGAAACTCTCCTTTGCATATGAGCGATGCATAAAAAATTAGAAATGGATTTGGTGTACAGTTACATCAGAAAACTTGTTGGGAGTGAAGGAAGCAAGTTGACAAGGACTGGAAAAGAAAATTAAGAATCTTCTGCAATGCATAGGTTGTTGGGCTTTATTACATGGTTAAGGTTCTAATATTTACACAAAAAAATCTGCTATGTGATGACTGAGGCAGACATGTGTGACCTAAAAATGTTAAGCTGCATGTGCAGATTAGAAACATGTGATCTATATGGCAATATATAAGTACAAGAATGTTGTAAAACATTAAAAAAAATGCTTATTTTAAAATTGTATTTACACAATAGAGCCAGAGAACAACAGGGAAATTTCAAGTGGTGCCTTCTTGTTCTGCTATTATTTATCTGAAATGAGAAGGCTGAAAACATTTATATCACCCTGTGCTCATGGAAAGTAGGGTCCTTTCAGGACTCAGACATTCTGTGGCATGATCGCACACCATTAGTTTTTATACCAGCTTAATTGACCAGAAAATTAAGAAAGTATTTGGAGATGGGAGTGCTTACTCTTTGCCAGCTGCTTGTTCTATTTTTTAGAACGCTGGTAAGAATAACCAGCAGCCAAAGCACCGAATTTGAATGGTTTAACAAATGCAATTTTGAACTTTGCTGTTATTTTTTATTTTTCTATGAAATATTCTCCCTAAACTAGATAATAATTTTTTTTCTTATTTTCCTCTAATGGTAATCTAATATGGTTCATTTTGGCATGGATGAAAGTGGATTATTTTTACAATTTGTAATATTTGAGGTGCACCATTTTTAGGTTTCTGACAATATGTTTTTGTACGCATTGCGTTTTTTAGAAGAAAATTGTATGTTTTATTATTGTGAACAATGTGAACTTAATATTGCTTTGAAAGAAAGTATATTGTGTACTTGCTGGAATTTTTCCTCTAGCATTAGCGTTGATAGCATTAACTGGAATTTCTATCTCATTGAAGCGTTGATATCATTTTTGCTGCTAATGAAAGTGTGGAACTCCTGATCCAAGGAAGAATTTTTATCTCAGTTATACTCGAAAAGAGCATCTGTATATGGATGCCTGTAAAAAATGTTTAAGAGAAAAATGCAGATTCTATCAAAGAGACTGTTTCTAAGGCATTTGGGTAGGTTATTTTGGAACTCTTTACATAACATGACCCAACAGGTCCATTCGATTTAGTCAAAATTGAACATTAGACTCAATGTTGGAACATAAAGTAGCGTGGGGTTCTTTTCCTCATGGATATAGGCCACAGGTACAAACTGAGTAGCATTAGCTTACAAGCTCTGGTGCCATGTAATTCATTTTATCGTTTGAATTTTTTTTTTGGTTAAGAATGTGTTGGTTCTTGTAACCTATCATATTAAAGGCCACAAAACTATACATGGTGCTCTTGATAAACTTAGTCTTGAAAATGTAATCACGACCTGCGATTGTATTTCCTAGCATCAGAACAAGACCACCTGTGACCTATGTTGATATTGTGTTTTGGTCACTTGGTCAATATGCCGTGCGTTGCTGCCTTGACACATGGTACTTTTTTGAAAACTCCAAATATTTAGAAATAGTAATATTATCCTTTTTCGCACATTAAACTGAAATATGTCTTCACTCATCGCATATGATAGGTCACTGAATTTTTCTTTTTTCTGGATTGTAGGTCACTGAGATGGGGCTACAGATAAGAGAGATGATGTACGAGAAGATAAAGATCAATAAAATAATGTCAAGAATCACTGGCAAGCCTGAAGAGCAGGTAATCTTTCAGTACTTGCTACACTATTCTTTGTTTTCCACAGCAACAGAAACTGTGTTGACTGAATATGTTTCTTGTAGATTGATGAGGACACAAAGTTTGACTATTTCATGAGTCCTTGGGAAGCCAAGGATTATGGCATAGTTGACAGTGTTATCGATGAGGAGAAACCGGGTTTGGTTGCGCCTATGGCAGGAGCTGTGCCACCACCAAAATCACGTGTGTGGTACCTGTGGAATGCTTCAGGACCGACTAGAAAAATCATGAAAAATCTACCTTCAGAGGAGAAGCTTATTCAGAATGGCAATGGCAGTGCAAGTGGCGATGATGAGAAGCTCAAGGAGGCGTCGGCGACTTAAAATATGTTGTCAGGTTACATCACATGGATATACGGTCAAAGATAGCTTTGGCTTGCTACCTTAGCAGGGGACCGCATAGAGCTTTTACAATCCAAAACTTTGTATGCCATTTCATCCCTTATTCTGAGATTGCAGAGCTCAATATAGTCTGGCAGTAGTAGAGAAGTTAGCTGTAGCGCTCCTTGGTTTCTACATAGTGAAATAATCATTCTTCCAATGCAAAGGCTTGTATGCTGCCTTTTTTTTTTTTTTCCGGTGCGGTGCACGATTTAATTGGCATGGAACGCAGCATGCTACCAGAGCACCGGCAATTTTTGTGGTCATATAAAACAGGCAGGCGCTCTATGAACATCGATTGACGGAGCAAATTTTTGCGGG
This sequence comes from Raddia guianensis, assembly GCA_036346415.1. Lineage (NCBI taxonomy): Eukaryota > Viridiplantae > Streptophyta > Magnoliopsida > Poales > Poaceae > Raddia > Raddia guianensis. The sequence continues at coordinate 13,052,292 of CM070534.1, read as the reverse complement.
CAGATGTATACTCTTTTCAGCTTAATGGTTTATCTATGTTTTGAAAAAGACATGTTTTAGGTTTTTTAGTCTGTTTTTTTGTTGTTTCAATGGTGGGTCTTAATGCGAAATAGATTGAATCTCGACACTACCCTGAGAATCTCTTGAAATTCAGTTATTTCGGTCGTTTAGCTGCTCAGATTAGCTCAAAAGAACCGAACCTTTGTAAACTTTTCCGCTGTGGCTTGTTTCGTGGTCACAGTGCTTAATTTTGTGTCTGCAAACTATAAGGAAATATTTAAAACCACATAAAAATAATACAAAGTATTATATCAATTGGTTTATATAAAAACAACAACTTTATATTTAACTAGTGGCATAAGCGGGCCCATGGCCCGCTGGTGATAAGAAACACCAAGAAATGGTCGAAAAAATGGAACAGAGAGAAATAAGCTGCACTTATTCCTGTTAATGATTTCTCGTAAGGTGAAAAATTAACTGAGGAAAATTTGTATGTAATCAAACCCTCGTGGTGGTGAGTCATTTTAAAAAAACTAAGTGACCATCTGTTTAGGGTGGAAAAGCAAGGCACAACATTGAAATATTTTACCATTCCAATTTGCACTGAGATTAAGTTCCTTCAAATAAGCATGAAGACGTAATTATTTTTGACATAAAATATAAGTAGACACACCGATGAGCACCACACCGCCAGCACGGCCACCTCGGCCTTCGCCAACCCCACACCATCCACGGCAGTGGCGAACGCAGGACCAAAATTGAGGAGGGGCTAAGCTAAACATCGCCGACATGGCAAAATCATAGCAAACATACAATTCAACCATTAGTACAATGCAAATTAATGCAAAACAACCATGCGGAATGGTAAAATAGATTGTCACATAGTAACATACCTTAAATCTGCTCTCATGCGTCGAAGGACGGCTACTTGAAGTTGGATTTTTTTTGCATAATAATATGAATGCAAAGTTCTCTTTCTCCTTCTCCATCTCATTAATGAAACAAATCAACAAAAAACAATGCTCTTAGCATTAGCAAAACATCTCATTGTCTCATCTAATAATCTAATTATTTGCAAAACATTAAACATCTCGTAGTATCATTGCCTCAATTTCTAAGCAAATGTGCAAAACATCTCACTTTCTTTGTTTCTCATAGTCCCATTGCCTCAATTTCTAAGCAAAAGTGCAAAACATCTCACTTTCTCATAGTCTCATTGCCTCAATTTCTAAGCAAAAGTGCAAAACATCTCACTTTCTCAATCTCTCATAGTCTCATTGCCTCAATTTCTAAGCAAAAGTGCAAAACATCTCACTGTCTCAATTTTTCATAGTCTCATTGCCTCGATTTCTAAGCAAAACATCTCACAGTCTCAATGGGAATAGAGGGATAAAGGATTCATTTCACCTTCTTGCTTCTTCAATCTTCACAAATCACCAGCAAGGCAAGTCGTAGTTGCCACCTCCACGATCGCTGCAGATCTTGCTGCCGCCGCCGAGAATCGACGCCGCCGCCTCTTGCCGGCGTCGGCCTTGAACCTCGACGGTGGCTCAGGCGTTATACTCACGGCCTCGCCTACTTTGTCAAGATAGCAGCGCCGCCACCCACGGCCGGCGCCAGACAACAGCCGTCGCCGCCTCTGGGGTAGTCGGGTGGACCGGGGAGCCGGGAGGGAGGAGCCGGGCGAGGGCCGAGGATGGCGGCGCGGCGGCGCTAGGAGGAGACGGCGACAAGCCCGAGAGGCCGAGAGAGAGAGAGGCGAAACCGGGGAGCCGGGACGGGACGCTCAGTGGTGGGGCCGGGCAGTCGGCCGTCGGGAGTGCCGGAGCGGGACTACGGGAGGGAGGCTGGGAGGGGAGCGATTAGGGCTTTTCGGTTTTGGGGTTGGGGAATGGGGATAGGGGCTAGCGGAGGTGAGTCGGGGGCACGGTCATTGGCGGCACTGCTCATTGTTTACTGGAGACAGAGGCGGATCGGGGATGGGAGCTGGTGGGCTGGGCCTAGGCCGAATTACATAAGGGTAGGGGGTCTCTGTGCAAAATTGAAGGGGCGCTACCTAAAGCGCCCCATCAAAAGGCGTCCGCCAATGATCCACGGCGCTATGGAAAACAAATTATGCTTATTTGATATTTTATTCATGATCTTTTTCAAAATATGGCATTCATGGTAGGATAACAGTTATTCAAAAAGGAAACGAAGAGATGGTGTTGAAGATGTCATAGGCTTTAGCCATTATTACATATAGAAGGAAACTCTAAACCTAACAAAAAAAAGTTGGTCATCTAAGCCAATCTGCAGTATGAGGAAAATAGGAAAGGTAAAATACTTTAAGGAAAAGCAGATATTAATGCGAATACTGATGTTTAACCATGGAAATGAAATATATTATTACTAAACATAAAAGGTACTTAAACATGTAGATAATCAGGCATAGTATCGAACATTTCAGATAATGAATTGAACCCCACCCTCAAGAGCGCCCATATATTCGATGAGTTCCAGTTATATTCGAAAGCGAAAAAACAGAACTTTAGACGTTAACATTAGCTGTACCGAGGACAATAAGAACGCAAAACAACATTACCTGAACTTAGGATGGCTGATAAAGAAGCACCAGTTCTGAAATGAAACACATTTACAATGGTACATTAGTTGAAGAACATTTGGGCCCCATGTTCTACCCGGCCATCACTTATGAAAATATACATCCTTGTTGAATTCCCCTTGTCTGAAAAAAGAATCTAGAGATAGACAGGTCATAGACCAAGCAAAATCTGTATTTTACAAATCATATTAAAAGATTCAGGTAGGAAGCACCTGAGAGCAAGCACTAAAATAACAAAATAACATAATGTCATATATACGCAAATATATATATATATATATATATATATATATATATATATATATATATATATATATATATATATATATATATCTGGATATAGAGAATAAAAAATGTTCTCATTTCAAACATAGTAAAAGTTAAAATTATGTATGATAGATTAGCAAAAATATATAGCTACATGGGAGGCACCTTGCAAAAGAATGAGCCGTCTCCAACACCCTGCCAAACTCAATTCCATTTTCAACAGGGCAAATCAGCTATTAACATACCCCAGGTAAAACAATGTAACAAATATAACAATCAATGCTATTTTTTGTCTCAGGCAAAGAAAAATCCCATGACGAAGAACCTGTGAATGAAAAGTTTTGCATCAATCAGGTATTGTCAACCGAATCACATGAATCTAGAAATATATTTGTGCCAGAACCCTGCATCCGAAAATGAATTAACATACCAATCGAAGCTAAACTTGTGTCTCCTTGATGTCCATTGGATCAAGAGAAATGTAACCCACAATGCTGACAGTCATAAGCATACACACAAAAAAATGTCAGCCGAATCACATGAATCCAGAAAAATATTTGTCGCAGAGCCCCACATCCGGAAATGAACATACCAATCGAAGCTAAAACTATGTCTCGTTGATGTCCACCGGATCAACACAAATGTAACCCACAATGTTGACAGCCATGAGCATACAAAAAACAATGGATGTATAGTTAATCGGGTTGGCTTCGCCATAATTACTCTTTCCACGGGATAGACCCAAATTTGTAGAGGGGATCGCATTTTGTAGCAAACAAATTTAGTAGCTTTCCACATGATAGACCCAAATGTGATTATCGGGAGGAGATTGCCGGCGGCCAAGCGTGGAGAGAGGCAAGCGTCGCACCGGAGCAGACAAAGGGAGGATAGGGTACTGAAGGAGGCGGCAGTATCTTCTTTGTGGAAGGCGGCGGCGGCGGCGACGGCAAGTGCAACCAAGGCAGGAACAACCGCCGTTAGATCTGGCTACGCTGGGACCCGGGGCCCGACATCCTGGCCGCTCACTACCAGCGCAAGGAGTGACCGCCAGAAGGAGCGGGGAGACGACGTAGGCCGATGGTGGCGAGGCGGAGAAGGAGCGGCAACTCATGCTTTATGTGGCCCTCCGTCAGCACCGTCGAAGAAGGCGCCACGGAGGAGCATGGGCAAGCTGAAGGCGGCGCTGCCTCGAGCAGAGGCGAGCGCTGCGGCGCAGGAACGACAACAATGGGCGAGGCTGAGACTCTAAGGCAAAGTAGCCGAGGGAAGGGTGAGAGCGGGTGGTGTGGGGAGGAGGTGTGGCCTTCGCGGTCCCGTGGAGGCAGGCAACCAAGAAGGTGGGGGGTGGGGGGAGCGACGTGGCCAAACGAAGGCCACGGAAGCCGCCGCCTCCCTGAGACCGTTCGATGAGCATCGGACGGCTGACGCGTTTTTGGGCGACGTGGCCACCGCGGGGCAAAAAAACCACCATGTGGCGAGCTGAAGGGACCGCAGGTCGGGATTGTACTATTTATAGATTTAAGTTAAAATAAAACAGGTCTTTGTCACACAACCATCGACACACATTTTTAGTAGGATTTGCACTCTAGAGTCGGGGATTTTGAAAATCGGGTTCTATTTTTACCCGAGGTGCCCGATAGGGTCATCCATCGGTGATGGTTGGACGATAATTTGATGCTGATCGGTTTTAAAAAAAAAGGATTTTATTGGCTGACTTTTTTTTTCCTGTAATTGGTCTGCACGCGTATAGATGGCCAAACGGGCTGCCCGGCACGGTCCTGTTTAGGCACGACCCGTTTAGACCCGGTCGAGAAACGAGCTGTGCCGTGCCGGCCCATGGCCGAGGCACGGCACGATAGCCTGCCAAACAGTGCCGGTCGGCCCGAGGCACGGCAGGCTAGATGGGTTATGTCGGCCCATTTAACAAATGGCTAAGAAAATATGCTCAAAATAGGTAATAATGAGGCTACCAATCTTTGAACCTGAGATCTAAGTCTTATTTCTACCGATAACCAGCTACCAAGCTTTGAACATGAGATCTAATAAGGCTTATTCCTGATAGCCAGTAGGACGTTTGTTCCTTTGTGTATATTCCATTATAATTTATTCTAATATACATACTATTAAATGAAAATAAAACAAAAACTAATCGTGCCGTACCCGTGCCAGCCCATGGGCCTTAGCATTCGACCCAAACACGGCCCGATTGATCGGGCCGTGCCGCCTCGGATCCTATCTATATCATGTCGTGCAGTGCTTTGGGCCGTGCCAAAATATCGTGACTCGTGCCGGCCCATTTGGCCATCTATACGCGTGCGTGTGCCACACCCCCAAAAAAGAGGCCAAGACTAACAACATAAAATAAAAAATCACGAGATGCTATTGCCAACAAGCAAACACTAGCTCAAAATAAGACTAGGATGTGAGTGCAGTAGTGTGGTTACACTATCTAGATAGTCAAGGTATTCTTCTTTTCATCTTATTTACTTATCTAATTTATGTTTATCCTAACTTATCTTATTTAACTTATCACATAACTTCGACAGCTTCTCGATGTGGACTCGAGAGCTGGGTCCCTTTTGTTTGATTTGCTTTAGAGAGCTTTTAGACATGCTTCCAAGATAGAAAAAGACCTTTTGAAAAAAGAAATTAATTATATTTTAAGCAAAGATAGGCAAATAAGAGGATAAGTCAAATAAGTTATACAGAATAGCTAATCCTCAAACATCTAAGAAATGAATCAAACAAATCTCACTTAATTTTCAAAGCTCACAAAGTTTAGCTTATAAACAAATAAGAAGATAAAGTAATAACATAAGTTAAAGAGAATGACGGCCACCAAGTTTAGCTTAACATGCCACACTTCTTTTGTTGAGCTTAATATTTAGGCCCTTTTCATTGGGTTCGGTTATTTTATAAGCTAAAAAATTGAGAGCGCTCGAAAAAAGCCCCAAAACTAAAAAATATATTAAAAATATTTTGAGATTTCATAGGACCCCTCCCCAAAGAAAACTCGAAAGAAATAATTATAAAGTTCTACGACACATGATCTACATAGAAATGATAAATTTCACACCGTAGATTTTAGTTGTCTTTTAAGTAGAAAAAGTTTCGGGTCACTTTCTTTTAGCCTAAAAGCCAACTAAATGATATAAATTTAAATGTATCATTTTTGTACGAGTCATATGCTGTAACATTTTGTAGTTATTATTTGGGACTTTGTTATGTCCCTCACAAACATTCCAAAAATATTATCTAATATGTTTTGTATTTTTTTCGTCCTTTTCTAGTGCTCTCACACTTTTCGGCTTACAGACTACGACAACTTTTAAGCTGAATCATCGAGGCAGCTCAATCAAAGCTTATTTTTTAATGTCCCCTGTCGAGGCTCGACCACTCTGGATCAAATAGAAAACTCTTCCAAACGGAGGAACAATGGTGGAATGGAGCTAGCAAATGGTGCCATCCCATCCCAGGCTGCATCCAACACACATACGGAGATGCCTGCGAGGCGACGTACGGGCGATGGGCCACGCGCGCGCATGGCCGATCCGTGGCGTTTTCCTCAGCCGCGGCCGCGCGTCACCCCATGACGTGCCACCAATAATGCCGGATACAGCTGAGCTCCCATGTCACTAGCTCGCCCTCGCCGCTAGGCTCTAGCTAGCTCTTGTTCTTATCTTCAGCAAGCGTACAGTGCACTCAGCTGAGCTCGATCGATCGCTTCTGGTTGCTGCCGCTAGAACCATGGGTGTCCTCACTTTGGTTGTGCTGGTCTTGGCTGGAGCAGCGGCGCAAGCAGAAGCAGGTGCCGACGTTGGTGCGGAGGCGGCGGCTGCATCTGCATGGACGGGCGGGCTGAGCCGGCGGAGCTTCCCGGCGGGGTTCGTGTTCGGGACGGCGGCGTCGGCGTATCAGGTGGAGGGCATGGCGCTCAAGGACGGACTCGGCCCTAGCATATGGGACGCGTACGTCAAGATTCCTGGTACGTACAACCCATACAAAAAATAGAAATTAAAGAACGATTCGATTTCTTAATCTTCACCCACTTTATTTATTTATTTATTTATTTTGGTTTGGTGAGTTTACTTATATGGATAGCCAGTCGTTAATTATTGGGGTGGGCTTGGTCGACATTAATTGGTATGTACAACACGTATGCCAAAACTTATGAGCAAGTTGCTCTATCAATCACCATGCACTTCAGACATATCTTTTGAAATGGTTTTAAAAATCAAAAGTCTAGTATGTCTTTACAAATAAGTGAATTAGGATGGGCTCTTTTGTGTAGAAAAAGAAAAAGCTGAACAATCTTTCAAACTAGCATGCAAAACGTGAAATAATTATAAATTAAATAGGGGAGAGATCAAGACAATGCATCAGGGTTGGTTATCTATAGAGTTAAAACACTGGGATTATTTGAGATACATTTTTTTCCTAAAATTTACAAACTTGCAAATTTCCGGTGGTTGTGCCCATAATTGTTTTAGCTTGTTGTAAATTGTCTATTTTGCAATTGACATTTCTAGAAGGCAAATACTCAATAATTTTTTGAAGCTCTTAAAACAAGTCAAACTAAGTAGACTAGCTTTTCAAAACTATTTCTAGAAGCTTTCAAAATTCTGCAAATTTTTCTTAGAAAATATTGAAGTTCCACAAAGGTGACACAGAGTTTGAAGTTTGAAGCTTGATAAAGCCCATTTAATGAAGGAAAAAAAGTCTGCTTCACCACCCTCAACCATGATTCCTTCTTTGTTTAACCTCTTGGCCTCAAAAATCTTAATGATTGCGGGTGGTTTTGGGGACAGTTTTGCCACCTTGCGGCCCAGACGCATGGATGGTTTTGCCACATGTACTCATACTCAAGACATTTTGGCTTTAGAAGATATATTTTTCAAAGACGGCTCCTACTTGTCCTGTCTTATAAAAAACTACTTTATGTGTGGGTTCCACATGTTGGTCTCTGCACTCCTTCCTCACCATCCCCGCTCACCTTGCCGTCGACGCTCTACGAATCCCCCTAATCCTGAGCAAAAAATGAATTTATAAAAAAAAATTATGTGCTACTTATTTTTGGACCAACAATCTCTCGGTACTTTGAAAATTTCAAGGTCTCTCCTATGCTCGTATGATTTTTCTTTTCTACCCAAAAGTTATAGATAATTTGAAGACACATCTTTTTTTATGTAGACAATTTTTCGTGTGGCACAACAGCAGCCCAACATACATTTGGGGCTAGGCTAAGCCTTGCTTTTGACTGTCCGAGCTAGCCCGACGCATGACCTGGAGAGATTGCTAGGCCGGGCAAGCCTATTTTGCATTGGCCCGAGGTATGAAGGGCTGGGCCGCATCAGCCCGGCATGGCCCAATTCTAAACCCTGGCAATGACTGATCTGTTTTCTTGGCCAGGCGAGATTGCAAACAATGCCACTGCGGATGTTACTGTCGATGAGTACCACCGCTACAAGGTAAAAAACTATCCTCTGACACGCAGCTGACGCTGCTTCCAATGTGCAGGACCTTTTCTTTATTGCATTGGATTTTTTTTTATATAATGAAAGTAAAACTTTCGGCCTTACATTAGTGATTATTTCGTTTCCCATGGTTGTTTTCAAGTGATTATAACACCTATAGTAATTTGATATGTTCCCGGGTTCACAAAACCGTGGGAGGGTTCTAAGCCGGCAATGGCACAGAGCCTGTTAACCATGCTTAATCACGGTTAGCCGTGGTTTTAAGCCAGTTTTTATTATAAATTCAAAAGTAAGCCTTGCTGATTTTGTTTGTGCTTAGTCGTGGTTTTTAGCGGATAAGCTGTGGTTTTTCGCGGTTTCCCACAGTTAATTGTAGTTTTCCGTGGTTTTGAAAAATATTTGGTTAAAATTGATAAAATTATTTAAAATATACATTAAAATTTGAATTTTATATTTTGTCTAAGTCAAAATGATTAGAATGATTAATAGTATTTTTAGGAATTTTATGTATATTTTACATATAAAATTTTTTGAACGAATTTTGGCCAAACTCTTAAATCCTATACCGCCGGTTTACCAAACCGGGCCCCGTAGAGACACGGTTAGCCGTGGTTAACCGCCAGTTTTTGAAACCGTGATATGTTCTACTCAGATCCTCAACCCTGTATTTTTAGTTTCAAATTATTAATTGCGTCATTTGTGTCTGGATTATAACCATGGGATGTAAACGTCTGAAGGGAAGCTAGCAATCTGTCATGAAGTTTCCAACTGTGCTTGGCACCACTCTGATTGTGCTTTACTTTGTTCGTGCAGGAGGACGTGAATATCATGAAAAAGATGGGTTTTGATGCGTACCGATTCTCAATCTCATGGTCAAGAATATTCCCAAGTATTGTTCCTTAGTTGGTCAGAAGACCAATTATTTTCTCTTTAGTTTGAGCTTCAGTTCGAATTACGCGGGCCAACTAAAACTATGTTTAATTGCTGTTCATTATTCTAGCTGGAACTGGAAAAGTAAATTGGAAAGGTGTGGCATACTATAACAGGTTGATAAACTACATGCTGAAGATAGGTATGCCATATACATGTAGCATGTCCTTATGTCAGAACATTTTTCATTTGAAATGTCGCATCTTTCAAGTCCCATTCTGAAATTTGCTCTGCTTGACAGGTATTACACCTTATGCAAATCTCTATCACTATGACTTGCCAGAGGCACTAGAGGTGCAGTATGGAGGATTGTTGAACAAACAAGTTGTGTAAGTACAATCAGCGTTTCTAATTTGTTGCATCCGAGAGAGTGGAAAATATGGCCATCTCTCTTACATGTTCTTTAGCACTGCTTTCTAAATACTTGCGGAGTTTCAAACAAATTTTGGAAACACCTGAGCTCATTTGTTATGCATGTTTCAATTTGTTAGATGAATGTAAGTAGGAAACTTGTGCCTATAGAAAACAAATAATGCCAAAACTATAGTTCCCATACTCAGATTTAAAACATTATAATTTGTAGCGTCTTATTAAGGAAGATATATTTCACCCCATAGACTTCTCTGATTCACACCACCTTATAGATTGTATTAAACAAAAAACATGTTAAACAAATTAAGAAAGGAGCCATACATAACATATAAATCACATTATGATTGTATTTTTCCTATTTGTGATAGATATGAAGCTTTAATTAAGTTTAAAGTATAATAAGATCCAATCAAGGGGGAGATTATTGTGGGAGTTATGCCCTTTACGGCCAAATTCTTTATCCTTTTGCTAAGTATCTTAAGAAAAATGACATAGTTGTCCAATATTCGACACCTGATGAACCTCGACAAAATGGAGCAGTTGAAAAAATTAAACCGCATCCTTATGCTCGTGGTGCGTAGTATGCTTATCAATTCTAGTTTACCGGGCATTCTATGGATGGAAATATTAAAGACAATCTCGCATATTCCGTATTATTTTTGCATGTAAAATTGTCCTACTAAAGTGAAAGTCTTTAATTCACATATTGAAAAGTTAGATTATAAAACAGTAAGTTATCACTTCATGAGGCATTTTGAAATATCTAAAGGGCACCATTTTTATCATCCAGATAATTCCACTTATACTTTTCGCGGATCTTTTAACTTTCCGGGTTAGATTATTGAATGTAAATCCTGATGATTAACTAACCTAATCATGCAGGACCGCATTTGCAGACTATGCCGATTTCTGCTTCAGGACATTTGGCGACAGGGTGAAGAACTGGATGACATTTAACGAACCAAGGGTTGTTGCTGCTCTTGGCTATGACGACGGCAAATTCGCGCCAGGAAGGTGCACGAAATGCATGGCTGGAAACTCCGCTACTGAACCTTACATTGTCGCTCATCATCTCATTCTTGCCCATGCTGCTGCTGTTCAGAGATACCGGCAGAAACATCAGGTAAGATGACACTGTATATTTTTTAGATAAAAGTAAGACAAAGACGGACAATATGAAACTGTGTATATAGGCAAGAAGGACGAGTCATTTTTTCTACCTCTATGGGAACATGACAATTTGTGGGGACTATTTTATAAAATTGACAGGACTAGAAGGTAATGAACCAGTAGTTTTTTTTCTTCAAGAATAAACTCGAAACAAATGTGTAATTCTGGAGACCCTGGCAGCAAATATACAATTTGCCCTTATGCAAATTCACACTATAAAGAATAATATTTCACAAAAATGTGACTACCTTTTCAGCCTACGCAAATGGGGAGGATTGGAATTCTTCTAGACTTTGTCTGGTATGAGGGTCTTACAAATTCAATGGCTGACCAATTTGCTGTTTCGGCAGCCGTCGGAATTGTCGTTGTCGGCGCCTCCGGCAAGAACAGAGGAATGAAACACACACACTCACACGGCACACAGGGGAGCAGAACACAACAGTTTTGGTGCCGTTGCCATGCTCGTCATGCTTGAGCTTGAACACCCACTTCAGCCCGATGGCACGTTGTCCGGCCGACAAGTCCACCAAAGACCATGTCTTATTGTGCTCGATGGATGCCAGCTCCTCAAACATGGCTGTGCGCCAAGCGGCATCCTCCTTGGCTTCCTCCACAGAGGCAGGCTCCTCCCCAAGTGCAACCATGAGCTCTTCAGCAAGCTCACGGTCAGCGAAACCTGGTGGAGAGGCATCGCCGATGATGACATCCAAGTTGCGAAAACGGAGGGGTACATCGGCATCATGATCAGCATCAAGATCAAGTTCTCCGGCTGGTGGAGACACAAATTCAGCCCCTTGGGGAGCTGCTACAGCAGGTGTGCGGGGCTCCGGCCCGCACGTGGTCAGCGGCGAGATGCTTGGGGAATATGCCGCGGTGCCCCTAGACGTGGACAGCGGCTCGCTGCGAGATGCAGCCGGCGAGGAAGCCGGTGTTTCAGTGGCGCTGCTGCTGCCCGTCTTTGGGGACAGCCAGACGCTCATTGTGTCGCCGGCGAGGACTCCACCGGGTCAGCAGCACCTCCAGTGCTCACCAGCGGCACTTGGTGTTCGACGATGAATGGTTCGACGTCGTCGTGTGCGCCTGCACCCTGCTGGACGCCCCAGTCCCAGCAGCGCCCTTCTTCGAACACCGCATCGTCGGCGGTGACCACACGCTGCGTTGCGGGGTTGTAGAAGCGGTAGCCCTTCGTCCCCGCCACATACGCAATGAACACCATGGGCGTGCTCCGGTCATCAAGCTTGGTGAGATGCTTCCCTGTAACTTTCACATGCGCGACGCAACCAAAAGTGCGAAAATAGTGGACAGCAGGGCGCTTGCCATGCCATACCTCGTACGGAGTTTTCCCATCAACACTTTGCGTCGGCGAATGGTTGAGCAAAAACACCGCCGTGGTCACCGCCTCTCCCCAGAAGCGGCTTGGCATGACCATTGCCTTCATCATGGATCGGGCCATTCCCATGACCGTCTGGTTGCGCTGCTCAACCACTCCGCTTTTTGTGGTGAGTACGGAGCGGTGAGGTGCCTGTGATACCTTGTTCGGAGCGATGGTCGAGAAGGCTTGCGCGGTGAATTCACCACCGCGATCGATTCGCAATGTGCCGAAGCTTCCTACCGGCTTGTGCTTCGGCGACCGGCTGGAAGCGAATGAACTCCGCCGTTGTTTGGTCCTTCAGACGCAGGAGCGGGAGCCACATATAGCGGCTCAAATCGTCGACGAGGAGCAGGAAATAGCGATTCCCACCGGTGTCGCCGGCGAGATGGGGCCACAAATGTCGCCGTGCACAAGCTCGAGCCTCTCCTTGGCCTGAACTTGGCAGCCCGCGAAAGCTTGATCGTCGCTGTTTTCCGCGAGGCAACATCACATACTTGATCGACATGATCAATTCGTGGCAGCCCTCTCACCATCTCCTTCCGGGCCAACTCCTGCAGCCCGCGGAAGTGAAGATGGCCATAACGAGCATGCCATCGCCAAGCCGGGCTTTCACCTTATACGCCAAGCACACAAAGACGTCGCGATCTCCACCTTCAGCACGAATAAACGATTTTTCGAGCGAGGTACCTTGGCGACGAGGCGGCGATTAGAATCACGGACGCGCAGCGCCCCACCCCCAAGATGGATATCGAAACCATCCTCCTCGAGTTGCCCCAAGCTAATTATATTAGCAGTGAGCCTCGGAATATGGTACACGCCAGCGAGGGGAAGGTGTTCTCCATTCTTGCAATTGAAGAGGACCGTGCCGCGTCCCTCGATGTCGACTCGGCTTCCGTCGCCGAACTTGACGCTGCCTCGGATGCCGGTGTCAAGCTCGGAGAAGGCCGAGCGCACACCAGTCATGTGGTTGGTGGCGCCGTGTCGAGATCCATCTCGTGCAATCGCCATGTCCGCCATCCCCACCGGACGAAGAGATTATCTTCAATAACCTCCATCGAGTAGGCCGCCGAAGTTCCACCGGACGCTGGCGGTCCCCACCGGCGCCCAGCCGTGAGATGCGAACCATGGTGGTCGACGTCCGCTGCCAGATTGGTGCCACGGACCTGTCCGCCACCGCCAATCGCGGGCGGTGGCGGCGGACTCTGTCCGTGGGAGGATCTGCGACGCCATCGCAAAGGTCGGCTCGGCGTCGGTCTCCTCTGCAGCGACAACATGAGACTGCTCGTCCCGCTTCTTCTTGTAGCAATCACGGGCCCAATGGCCCTTCTTCTTGCAGTAGCGGCACTCGTCGCGTGTGACGCCACCACCGGTGCCACTCCCGCTTGCCGCTGGTGGCCTAGAACCACCACGGCCACGAGATCGGTTCTTCGCCTTCTCGCCGGAGGGGCCAGTGGCTTGCCTCTCCCTGGCCTGCCACTGTGCAGATGTGAGGAGAAGCTGCTGCCCCTCCTCTTTGTTGCTCTTTCCTCGGAGCCGCAGTCGGTCGTCGAAGACCTTCATGCGACCAAGAGCGTCTTCAAAGGGTAACGTGTCGACGTCACAGAATTGTTCGATACCGGCGACGCACGGATAGAACCGGTCCGGCACTGTATCGAGTAGCTTCTTCACGAGTGTTGAGTCCTCGAGCGTGGCGCCGAGGTTCGTGTACTGGACTTTCATGCCACTTAGTTTGGCGGCATAATCATCCAATGCGTCTCCATCCTTCATCCGGAGAGCCTGGAACTCTTCCTTCAAGGTGGCGAGCCGTGCCGCCATGACGCGCTCTGCCCCAAGGAACCTCGTTTTGAGGCTGTCCCAGACCTCCTTCGATGTCTTCTTTGCCGCCACCTGCAGCAAAATATTATCGGGGAGCGTTTGGAGGAGATGCGCCCGCGCCGTCTTGCACTTCCGAGCATCCACCGCCGCGCCCTCCGCCGGCGCCACAGCCTCCCACAGACCTTGAGCATCCAACAAGGCTTCGACCTTGATGGACCAAGATGTGTATGTTGTTGGAGTAAGCGGTGGATACCTCAACGTGATGTTGCTTGTTCCTCCTCCTTCGACTTGCGGTATGTTGCCTGTTCCTCCTCCTTCGACTTGCCGTACGAGCGCCATAGCTTCAGCTTGATACCGCAGGATCTTGGGCAAAAAAAGCTCTGATACCAAATGTTCCGGCAGCCGTCGGAATTGTCGTTGTCGGCGCCTCCGGCAAGAACAGAGGAATGAAACACACACACTCACACGGCACACAGGGGAGCAGAACACAACAGTTTTGGTGCGGTTCAACTTGCCGCTTTTCTCAGACTTTGTATTACCTTAAATAAAGCCAAAACAATTACACCTACTAGTAACTGACTACACCATCCGTTTCATGTAACATGCGTCCACAGAAGCTGTGCCATCCCACAGCTGAAGCATGCCGTACGCAGCGGATGGTAACTGACTCAAGCATTATTCCTGGAGTTTTGGAGCCCAACCGAAACTTACATGCAGCTTCTCATTCACCCCGTTTGCATGCAACGGCTGAAACTCCCGGCTAATTAAGAGCTAATGCTAAACTTAAGGAAAACAAGTAACCGATGCAGGATTATTAACATTTGCTGCTCAAAGATCAAGAGACTTCCATGTGGGATGGTAATTATAATTTTGACTTACTTTTTCGTTGTGAATTTTGCCTAGACTATTGGGATTAAATTGAAGTCCTATTACTGCTAGTTCAAAATTGCTCTCAGTGTGTTGATTCTTGATCATGGACTGTCCAGTGAAGAATCAGATGGCTCGGACAACTGTGAGCAAAATTTTATGATTGACCATAGATAACTTCTTGTTTGCTTTCATAGTTACATCCATTACATTGTTTTCTAACTGGACCGCCCGTTCTGTCCTATTTGAACTGTAGAGGAACCACCTCATTTTTTTTTCTTCTTGTCAATAGAGGGTGAAAATTCCCTTGTATCACATCTAAACATTTTTTAGCTTACTTGTTTTAGGTTTCTGCAACCAATCATCTACGGTGAATACCCCAAATCTGTGCAAGAAATTGTCAAGGAAAGGCTCCCGAAGTTCACAGCGGACGAGGTTCAGATAGTGAAGGGCTCCATCGATTATGTCGGGATCAATCAATATACTGCGTATTATGTTCGTGATCAGCATCCTAATGGAAGTACCCTCCCTAGTTACTCGTCTGACTGGCATGCTGAAATTGTTTGTGAATCCTCTCATTCCCCGGTTAACTTAATTAATCCAAAAGGGAAGTGCTTTGGTGATCCCTTAAAAGTGAAAAGCACAATTTTCATTACTCTGAGGGTCTTATTCGCAGTGAAAAGATTATCTAAAACTTATTCGTAATTCTCTTTGCATCCATTGATGCTGCAGACGAACGCAATGGTGTGCCTATTGGACCAAGGGTAAGCAATTGGCAGTTTCTACCTAGTTATAAGTTATAGCAATATTGGTGACTTCCACTCTGATGAAAAGAACTAACTACAAGTTTAGGCCAATTCTGATTGGCTTTACATCGTACCGTGGGGATTATACAAAGCTGTCACCTATGTCAAGGAGAAGTATGGTAACCCTATGATGTTTCTATCTGAGAATGGTACAACTTCCATTACACTTCGCTGTACTTTGTTTAACAACGTTGCTAAGGGAGTGAGCAATAACACCTTGAGTAAACTTATTGTAAATCGTCAGGCATGGATGATCCTGGCAATGCCACCATTGCGCAGGGAGTGCACGACAAGACGAGGGTCGCTTACTACAGGAGCTACATCACCAAGCTCAAGGAGGCGATCGAAGACGGCGCAAACTGCATAGGATACTTCGCTTGGTCTCTGTTGGATAACTTCGAATGGAAGCTTGGGTACACGTCGAGGTTTGGCTTGGTGTACGTGGATTTCAGAACTCTCAAGCGGTATCCCAAGATGTCGGCCTACTGGTTCAGGGATGTCATCACCACAAAGAACTGAGAATGGAGAGCTCTTAGCTTCAGATTCTAGCTAGCTCTTCCAATACTTGGCCATTACTTTGGATTGTTGTTTTAAGTCAGTTATAATTCCTCCAAGAGAACAAATGATATTGTTAGGATTTAGAGCCCACTGCAAATAGCCCACACAAGGGCCCAAACGCAGAGAAAGGGCTCCCCAGGTCTTAACGGGCCTAAAGGCCCAATTAGAGCAACGACTAAAGCCATGGGCCCACTCAACCCAAAAGACTAGCCTTTTAGGTGAGGGACGGCTCCACCTTTTAAGTCGTGCTCCCCCATCATCTATTAGCGATGTGGGACTAAACCCAACAATCTCCCCCATTACACATCGGACCACTTCGTCACAACGGACAACTTCGTCCAGCGAATGTGTGGAATTAACGGAGATGTGGGTCAATGCCTGGCTCTGATACCACTTGTTACGATTTAGAGCCCACTGCAAACGGCCCACACAAGGGCCCAAACGCAGAGAAAGGGCTCCCCAGGCCTTAACGGGCCTAAAGGCCCAATTAGAGCAACGACTAAAGCCATTGCCCACTCAACCCAAAAGACTAGCCTTGTAGGTGAGGGACGGCTCCACCTTTTAAATCGTGCTCCCCCATCATCTATTAGCGATATGGGACTAAACCCAACAATCTCCCCCATCACACATCGGACCACTTCACACAATGCATAACTTCGTCCAAATGAATGTGTGGAATTAACGGAGATGTGGGTCAATGCCTGACTCTGATACCACTTGTTAAGATTTAGAGCATCGGACCACTTCGTCACATTGAGTGGGCCCATGGCTTTAGTCGTTGCTCTAATTGGGCCTTTAGGTCCGTTAAGACCTGGGGAGCCCTTTCTCTACTTTTTGGCCCATACGTGGACTGTTTGCAGTGGGCTCTAAATCTTAACAGATATAACAACAAGTTTATTTATAGGAAAAAATCTATATTACACCCTGTACTATGACCATTCGTCTACATACCACACTAAATTTCGAAACCAGGCATTCCACCTCTAAAACTAGGAAAAATGTGCAAATAACACTCCGCAAACAGTTTTGAGGGTGGTTTTTACCACGTGGCGAGTGAGGTGGCAATTTAATCAAAAAAATAAATACAAATAAATTTTAAAATGGTGGGACTCGGCTGTCATCCCCTCTTTCTCCCCTCATCTCCCTCTCCTCTCTCTCTCTCTCTCTCTCTCTCTCTCTCTCTCTCTCTCTCTCTCTCTCTCTCCTGCCTCACTCTCTCCCTTTGATGCGGCCTCCCCGTCGCCGCATCCCGTGCGAGGGGGAGTAGTGGCGGCGGGGAAGGAGTGGGAGAGACTGGGGAAGGAGAGGGAGAGGGCGGCGGGGAGGGGGCTTCAATGGCGCTAGAGGGGGAGCAGCTGCGCTTGAGGACGGCGAACGACGCGAGAGGGGAAGCCGCAGCGGCGCAAGGAGATAGGGGAGAGCCACCAGCCGTGGCGGTGCAAGGAGAGAGGGAGGAAGAGAAAGGGCGGTGCGGGAGGGGGAGCTGTGGTGGCCGAGGATGTAGCTGGAGATGGCGGCGGCGTAGACCCAGGATTTTATCCTAAGGTAGGCCTAACCAAACAAAAAAAATATAAATCACATTTTAGAAAAATTACGAAGCAATATAGTATAGTATATTACAATAGAAGTAATTCAACATATTAAAAAAGCTAGTCTTACATTTTCACTTTACGCTTTCTCATAGCCATGAAAGCATGAACTATGTCATCTTTACTTACGTCAGAGAAAATATCACGTTCAATGAAAGTAACTAGACAATCATTTAGTACATCATCACTCATGCTATTTCGCAACCTATTTTTCACTAGATTCATTACGGAGAAAGCTCTTTCAAGATCAATACCAACTTAAGGACCAAGTAAAGAATATCATAAAGATCATCCTTATTTGTTTCGACAAGCCGAATAGAGAGATCATTTCTCATATCTTCAATAAAATTATCAAGCTGGAGTTCAAGTATTATCAAGTCTGCACTTGAGATGTCTTTAGGATAAAACTTTTCAAGTCTAACTATTTTTTGTGCATCAAAAGAGGCAAATGAGTTGGAGAGATTTCAAGTCAGCCGCCGTGTCGCGCCGACTGGTGGGGCCTACCTGTCGGTGCCGGCAGGGCTGCATGGGCCAAAAGTTAGGGCTGGCCAATTTAGTGTTTTAAACCCTTTTACGATTTTCTAGAAATTTTCTATTTATTCCAAAACTTCCCGGAATTGTTTAGGGAATTCCCGAGCTCCGATTCAGGTGATTCCAGAGCCATTAATTTACAAATAATTCCTATAATTTTAATATATTTTTTATTATATTTTCATTGCTTGGATCTATTGTTTGCTTTGGTTTTCTCGATCTACGTGTAGACAACGTATTTTCGAAACTAGATACTGTCGGGGATAAAATCACCGCCCATTGCCATGGTCCACTCCCTGACGGCCCAATCGAATAGCCTGCCAGGGCCCAGCTCCCTGGAAGGTTCTATCAGGCCCATACGCATCCTGCCGAACAGCTTCCTGGCTGGCACGGTGCGCAATGGCCTAGGACTTCGTGTTTGAGTCCGACTCGAACAGAGTTCTGCACGGCTACGTGAAGACCCGGACGTGGTTTCCCGGATTGGAATAGGAGTCGTGATCCCCAAGACTAGGAGCATGCCTTATCTGCTTCGGGATATATTTGGCATGTGTGAGTTCGTTACGATCTCGTAGTTAGCCCGGCCCGGTATTCCCTCGGTAGGTCGGTTTGCTCTGCACTATATAAATAGGGCCCCTACGGCGTGTAGAGGGCACGAGTTTTAGATCAAGCCATCACCAGATCTTTGCATCATAGCACATTGCTTCCTGTACACCATAATCTCGCCGAGACCTGTTTGTCTCGTCGAGCCACCTCTTGTATTCATCTCCAATATATAAGAAAGGCTGGACGTAGGGCTATTATCTCTCCCGAGAGGCCCGAACCAGGATAAAAACCCCTGTCTCCTGTTCGTTGCTGTTCGTGGTTGTTCGGCGTGTCTCCTATCTTACTTCTAAAGAACCTTAGCGACTTGAGATCGTTTTCTCAACCGTCGACAGATACTATTGCCGGGAATTTCTATAGGAGATTCGCAAAGCTCCTACTTCTTCGAAGGCAAGCAATAATTTGAATATTCCTATCCCATGTCTTACAATTCCACTTTATGTATTTATGTTTATAATTGCTACTCTTGCATACATATTAGACTAGTGTGTGAGTACCCGACCATGTTAGTTTTTCACTATCTTGTCGTAGCCTTGATTGATGAACCCCTCTATTGTTCTGTAGCCTATCCTTTGTCTAGGTGGTAGCATTGCATGGTTATTCACTTAGACCCTCATCAACTAAAATCAATGTGTACTTGGTTAGAGGAGACCCGGTCGAGATGGTTTCTGGGTTGTGACTGTGGTATGCAGGTCTTCTCTACTAAGGACTCAAGCTTGTGAACTACTAGACCAAACCAAATAGTACGACCACTTGTGCATTTGGTCATGGCTTAGTATCCTACAAAACCTACTAACCACTTGCTCACGACTTGTCTGATTACGGTTCGATACTTTTGCCCTAGGGGAAGGCTAGCAACCTTACGTAAGGGGCGGGTTCGTCTCTGAGACCGAACGGATTAAATGGGGAACTCCCCCGAGTGGTGCCTAGAAGTAGTAGGCGCCCTACCGTGGCGGGCATCAGCGGGGCCGGGGAAACCAAAAGAAAGGGCAGGCGAAGTGGTAGGCGTAGTAGGCTGGAAAGGCCTTGTACCGTATCTCCTTCGGGATGAGATGGGGCTTGTGGGAAATGTGTACACACTCTACAGAGTTAAAACTATCATGATAGTCGTGTCCATGGTTATGGACGGGGCGAGAGTTTTCACATGTAGTCCCATCTTTGTAATAGTTAAACTTGACTAGTGTAGGGCGGGATTTGCCTGGTGTGAGATTGCACCTTCCTTTGATGATTGTCGGTATTATTTAGAGATCATGCATTCACTTAATAAAATCTTTCCAACTAAAACTTGACTAGAGATAGGTTTCGGTGTAAAATAACCTATACACTATCATTGCCCTTGCATTCGTATTTAAGGATTGCTTGATGGGTAGCCGCATACTCATTATACCTATTGCGGATAAATTTTATTATTCAGGTTGCAAGTCTGATCAGGACCAGGACAGTCCGAACTCAGGTGTGCATGACTAGCTGCAGGTGTCCGAGTCAATTGCTTGGATATCGTCGTTGAAGGCTGTTACTGCTCTGATGTTCTTGTTATTTGTTCTTAATATTTGGCAATACCTGTCTTATTGTAATAGCTTATGATGCTACCTTGTAATACTCTGTTATTTTGAATAATAATGGAATGCCAGCGATGGTAGCCCTTAATTGTCCATCACGAGTTAATAGTCTGAGCCTAGTATCAGATCATGGTGCCGGATTCCCTGTGGAGACGCAGAGGGTCATGACACAAATGATACCAAAGCGGCGATCTTTACCGTATATTTTCGTAGTTGGATAATCATGAGTCAAAGGTTGGTTTGAACCTTTGATAATATATCCTCTTCTTACTGCATCTTGATCATTGACATTATAACTTGAAATAGGCGCCCTTAACCCTGGATCATGCTCAAGACAATTAACATCATAGACCATAGATGCTTCTTCATCTCCAATCACAACCGGAGGTGATTCTTCTTCAACTGGATGCAATTCTTCTTCAATTGAAGGCAATTCTTCTTCGGCCGGAGAAGGTTCTCTTTCTTCATTTCGTGCTTCATCCACAGTTGGAATTGGGGAAGAAGAAGATGCAATCTTATTTGCCTTCTACGCTCCATATTTCCAAAAAAGCGATGCAATATCTCCATTTCCGGTCCTCTTCATACCTTAACAATCAAATGTGCAATATTTGCGTCAAGACTCAGGAGTGCTGTCAAGTGCGTGCATATATACTTTATACTTACCAGGAACTTGTATGTGTACTGACAGTACTGTGTAGAGCAGTAGAGGCGCCGGCTGCAGGGGAGGGCCTGACCACCGGACGGGCCGGAGGGGCGGAGGGTGGCGCAACCAGGGAGTTGGGGAGGGAGGGGCAGGGGCAGGGGCCAGGCTGCCAGTTGCCAGGGAAGGCTGGAGGGGCGGCGGAGGGTGCCGCCGCCAGGAAGTTGGGGAGGGAGGGGTAGGGGCTGGTGGGCGGCGCTGATGCAGATGGGGATTGGGGGACGGGAGGGGGCGTCGCGAGCGAGGAGGTACGCTCCTCTCTGGCTCCTTTGGTGCGCTGCCTGCTCGCTGAGGCAAGGAAAAATGAGGTGTGGGCCAGCCCAAAATTGCAAAAAAAAAAATCTAATAGTATAGTGCTGGGCCAAAATTTAGGGTAGGCCTGGCCCAAACTGGACTACCCTTTGGGCCCACCCCTGGGGGGAGCTGCGGCAACTGAGAATGTAGACGAAGATGGCAATGGCGCGGGGAGAGACAGAGGAGGAGAAGGGGCGGCACGGGAGGGGGAGCTGTGGCGATGGAGGATGTAGCCAGAGATGGCGGCGGCTGTGCTTGGTCGGCGGCGTCGGTCCTAGATGCGGCGTGGAGGCTGATGGTGGCGTGCGCCCGTGGTGGGGAGGGACGGCCGAGCGGCGGTGGAAGGGAGGGGTGGGGAGTCGATGGCGGAGGCGGGGAGGCCGATGCGGGGAGGTGCTGTGAGGGGCGGGGAGGCGTAGCGACGCGGCGGTGGCTAGAAGGCTACAACGGGAGAGGCAGAAAGAGTGAGGCAGGAGGGAGAGAGAGAGAGACATGGGAGAGGGAGAGAAGAGAGCAGAGAGAGGGGATGACAGTTAGGTCCCACCATTTTAAAATTTATTTGTATTTATTTTCTGATTAAATTGCCACCTCACCAGCCACGTGGGAAAGACCACCCTCAAAACCATTGAGGGGTGTTATTTCCACCTTTTCTTGGTTTTAGTGGGCGGAATGCCTGGTTTCATAGTTTAGGGGGTTACGTAGATAAAGGGTTATAGTTTAGGATGTAATATAGACTTTTTCCTTATTTATAGCCACGGCAGCTAGAAGCCTGAACTTTCTCTATGTAGCACCCATGACCGATTACCTGGAAGTGTTAATGACGGCTTCCTGAGTGAAATTCTAGTACATGTGACAGGAAGGAGCATTTAGAACACATAGCACCAGTTGTTCTTACAAAGCCCATACAGAATGATCTTAAAAAGGCCATAATGACAGGAAGGAGCATTTAGAACACATAGCGAGAATGCTATAGGTATCCATCTAAAAATGTAGCTACATTACAAAGCCCATACAGACTAATCGCTCGTGCATCTACGTCGCTGCCTCCGATGCCTCCGTGCATGCCTGCCCCCACGCCGTCACATCATCGGACAAAATCCGATCATTTCGTCGAACAAAATCCGACCGTTCATTCTACCTTAACCTTTTAAAAAAAATCCCAGCGGCTAGGAAACAACTCGGCCGAATTGGCGGGTGGCTAGCTGATCAAGCATTCACCCCCAAGCCCACAGTTTGAATCCCAGCTCCTGCGATCACGGAGCCACTTTTTCCCGCTCCTCGTTGCCACACGTGGCGCCCAGAACCATTTCTTCAACCGGCTCAGTCGAATCTTGTCCAGCGACCACCGAACATCGTCTGCTGAAGCCACAAAACACTAGTCCAGAGTCTTTGCACAGTGACCCAAAAACAAGGCCCTAAGAAACAAACACCAGCGGACAACATCCGATGGGGTCCAAACACTAGAGCTAGGGCCGACAAGACCACGTCCGAAGGAACCCCTTCCTCGAGGAAGACCACGGTGCAGCGACCGCCAAACCCAGTCTGGTAGCGGCCAGACGCCGTCCAGACAATGACCGCGCATGAGAAAGAAGAGCAAACCCCAAAAAAAAACTCCACTAGGCAGAGTTTAGTGCTCACCAAACAATGTCCGGTAGAGACCAAATCCTATACCGGGTTGACCAGACCTCGTCTGCGAGGAAGCCCCCATAGGAAAGACCGCGATGCAACGACCACTGGACCGAGTCCGGTGACATCCGAACACCATCCAGACAAAGAGCCACAGGCGCGTAAATATCACTTACCTATATTACAAAGCCCTTATAGGCTGATAGCTTGTGCGTCCACGTCGCTTTCTCTAGTGCCTTAGCGCACTGTCCGATCATCTCGTGAAACAAAATCCGTCCGTCCGTTCTAACTTTAACATTTTGAAAAAAATCCCGCCGGCTGGTAAACACCGCGAGCGAATTGGCAGGGTGGCTAGCTGAGTGAGCCTTCACCACAAAGCCTACGGTTCGAATCCCAGCTCCAGCACTTGCGTAGCCATTTTTCACAGTGTCCTCGTTGCGACACGTGGCGCCCAACGCCTTTTTCTCAACCGGCTCTGTCGAACCCTGTGCGGTGGCCACCGGACACCATCCGTTGAAGCCACAAAACGCTAGTACGGAGCCTTCGGATAGAGGTTGAGGAAGAAATCCCCGAAAAACAAACTCCACCGGACAGCATCCGGTGGTGCCAAAAATCTAGGGTTGGGGCCGACATGACTCTGCCCAGAGGAACCCCTTCCTCGGGAAGGCCACGGTACAACAAGCGTTGAACCCAGTCCGATGGCGGCCGAAAGCCAGCCGGACAACGACTGCACATGTGAAAGAAGAGCAAACCACGAAAAACTAACTCCACCTTGATAGAGTTTGGTGCTCACCGGACAATGTGCAGTAGAGACCGAATCCTAGACCGGGGCTAACCGGACCCCGTCCGAAAGAACCCCTTAACACGAAAGACCACGATGCAACAACCGCCGAACCAAGTCCAGTGATGTCCGGACACCGTCCGGACAACGCGCCATTGGCGAGTAAACATTGCTTACCTATACGACAAAAACCTTACAAGCAGATCGCTCATGCGTCCATGTCGCTACCTCCGGTGCCTCCGTGCGCAGCTGCCCCCACATTGCCACATCGCCGAAAGATCCGTCGTCGTCCAATTGTCTTGTCGAACAAAATCCAACAGTCCATTCTACCTTAACTGTTTTTTTTAAAAAATCATGCCTGCTAAGAAACAATGCGAATTGGTGGGCGCTAGCTGAGCGATCCTTTACCCCAAAGCCCACGGTTCGAATCCCAACTACAGCGCTCACAAATCCATTTTTCCCGACACCCTCATTGTGACACGTGGCACCCAACGCCATTTTTTCAACCGTCTTTGTCGGACCCTGTCCGACGACCACCGAACACCGTTCGTTGAAGCCACAAAATGCCGGTCCGGAACATTCAAACAGCTACCAAAAAACTAATCCTGGAAAAACAGATTCCATCGGATAGCATCCGGTGGAGCCCAAACACAACGGGCAGTGCCTACCCGACTCCGTTTGGAGGAACCCCTTCCTCGGAAAGGCAAAGATGCAACAACTATCGGACCCTGTCTGGTGGCAGCCGGATGCCATCCGGACAACGGCCGCACTTGCGAAAGAAGAGTCCGGTGTACACCAAATCTTAGACCGAAGCTGATCGGACCCTGCCCGGAGGAACCCCCTCCCAAGAAAAACCACGGCACAACAACCACCGAACCCAGTCCATGACGTCTGGACACCGTCCGAACAATGCGCCACAAGCGCGTAAGCATCGCTTACCTATATTACAAAGCACTTACAGGTGGATCGCCCATGCTTTCATGTCACTGCCTCTGGTGCCTCCTCGCGCAGCTGCCCCCACCCCGTCACATCGCCGGAACATCCGTGGTCGTGCGATCGTCTCGTCGTATAAAATCTGCTTGTCCATTCTACCTTAAACTTTAAAAAATCCCATTGGCTTGGAAACAACACGGGCGAATTGGCGGGGTGGCTAGTTGAGTGAGCCTTCACCCTGAAGCCCACGGTTCAAATGCAAACTCCAGTGCTCGTGAAGCCATTTTTTCCAGCACCCTCGTTGCGACACGTGGCACCTAGCGCCATTTTATCAATTGACTCCGTCGGAGCCTGTCCGGTAGCTGGACGCTATCCGGACAACAACTGCACATGTGAAAGAAGAGCAAACCCCCAAAAACCAAATGCACCAGCCAGAGTAACGTCTGATGGATACCAAATCCTAGTCCGAGATTGACCGAACTATGTCCGGAGGAAGCCCCTCTTAGTAAAGAACATGGCGCAACGACCACCAGACCTAGTCCGGTGATGTTCGGACGACGTGCCATAGGCACGTAAGCATCGCTAGTTTTTCTATAATTTCGTAGATGGAGCTCCCATGCTAACGCGTGCACCACCTCTCCCGTCGATGCGTGCGCGGAAAAATGTCGGCCATCTGATCGGGTTGCCTGATTGAACCCAGCCGTCCATCCTAACGCTAAGTATTAAAACATTCTTCCCACAATTCATTGAAATGGGTGGGCGTAGAGGCCAATTGGTTATTAGGACGTGCATCAATGCTTGGTTCGATTCTCAGCTGTCTCTTTCCACCACTGCATGCCTTATAGGCCATTGACAATTCAAAAAATCTTGGATTTTATTGGGAAATCTATGAACTTAGAAAATTTTATTTTTTAAAAAAAGTCATTTTTAGACAATGACGGATTTAAAAGTTGTCCTCGGAATCTCCTTCTTCCACCACTTCACCGCTATTTTTTCTTTCTTCTTTATAGGCCATTTACAATTCAAAAACCTTGAATTTTATTAGGAAATTTATTAGGGGTGGAAATGGTACGAATATTATCCGACCGACCGACTGACCGAATTGATCGAACATTGCTTTGGATAGTTTTATGGATATTCGACTATTTTTACGGATATGAATATGGATATGAATAATTTGGCGTGGATATGGATACGAATACGAATACGAAGCACTGATTATTCGGATGGTAAGGAATATCTGAGTTTTTGTTTGGATAATATCTGAATATAAAATATGGATATTATTCGAATGTATTTATGGAATTTTTTAAATGTATTTCTATAATTTTTTATTGACAATTTCCCAACTTTTAATTTTTTTTGAATTTTTAAATCTAGACTAAGTAAAAAACATTCGTGTATGGACTTTCTAATGTTTTGTCTTTACTAATGTTATAAATTTCCACTTTTAAATTTAAATTTTGACCATATTTTGTTGAAATTTGGAACATATTTTTGAAAATTAATTTTAACTATTCGATTAACAATATCCGTATCCGTGTCTTATCCGATCTATATTCGCTCCGTATTCGTAACCGATGTTATCCAGTATTATTCGAATTTTTATCCATATTCGATACATTCGTAGTTGAATCAGCATCCGGTAAAAAATACAGATACAGATATGGATAGAACGATATCCGACCTTATCCGATACGATCACATTCCTAAAATTTATGAACTTACATAATTTTAATTTTTTAAGTCATTTTTTAGACAATCATGGATTTAAAAGTTGTCCTTGGAAAAGTTTATTTCTTCATTCTCTTTGATTAAAGTTGCATCGTTTTTTTAGAATTATGGATTCAAAAGATATCCATTAAAAAGTTAAATTTCACTCTTTTTGTTGGAAATTCTTTTGGTAAATTTTTCAAATTAGAAATTTGAATTTTAAGAAATGATATTTTCTTACAATTATGAATTTAGATTTAAAATATGTCCGTTAAAGAGTTAGTTTCTTCACTCTCTTTTTTTTCCTTCTTCTATTCTCTCTCTTTGTTTGAAATTACAATTTTGTTGACAATTATGGATTCAAAAGATGTCCATTAAAAAGTTAATTTTTTAATCTCTTTGTGTGAATTTTTTTGGGAAAGTTTTGAAATTACAAAATTTAGTTTTGCTACTCTATTTTTTTCTTATTCTATTTTCTTTTTAGCGAAATTGTTCTCCATGTACACGTTGCCATTTCTCAACATCGTCGAACCATACTAGCTATCATGTACTATACAACCATGTTTATATGTTGATGTATACGGTACGAGAAAATTTAAAATTTAACCATCGAGACTACGAGAGAATGGGTCATACGCTCTTTTTTATTATATATACATGCGATGTTGCGGAACAAGGCAAGTATTTTCGAGGCATACGTGTGAACCCTCAAATTTACTTACCTTGAGAGTCGGAATCCCTTGAACTAGTCTCTGGATTGGTATACTAGTGCGAAAGATCACGTAGCTGATACAAGCACCCATCGATTAATTATAATCCCTGAATATTACAAACCAAGTTATGCCATTAGGCAGTTTTAGTAAGGCGATCAACGTCAGCCTTAATATACACAACATTGTTCAGAGTATTGCTGCACTTCCCAAAATATGTACCCAAAAGAATGTCCTAGCGGCTAAGTGTCCTGCAAGCGACTGGAGCATCCCCTAAGACTCATCCGACCCACCAAAGTCCTGTCCATCGTCTTCGTGGCACTCATAAGGATCCACCTCGATCCCATCGTCTAAAAGAATGCAAGTAGGCGAGGTCAGCGTCATCCAAACGCTGGCTAGTTGACACTTTTCTTAATGCACTTAGTGTATAGAAGGCTATATTTGGGGAAAGGGTTATTTTATTTGCGTTAAGCCAGTTTTTAAATGACTTTAAAAATTTTCTATCTAGCATCAGATATTAGTAGTCTTTGTATCTCAGATGATTAGCAGCATAACAATACATCCCGAGCCCCCAACTAAACCACCGACTCTTCCAACCAACCCTAATTATACCAACCCTCGACTAACATACACTCAACTTAATACTTCACCACACCAAACCTTTTGTTGCCCCCCAACCTTTTCCTAAAAACGCCATCCTTCCAGGATTTGGCAATTCTGTTGTGGACCATAGTTGCCATAGACTGCCCACCTCGTCCTAGGGGGTTGCCAGCCTATGCTAGCCGAGCATCATCCTAGGGAAGTGTAACCTTCATCACATCCGGTGACGACCCATGCCGGTCCCTATCGAGAGTGGTCCCAGAGGGCCTCTGTAGAGCGCTCACAACTGGCGATCCAAAACCCGTGCGTACTCCGCGCGATGGCCACGCGTTGTGTTGGAACAATCCTCCTGATGGCAGCGATCACCTCGCCACGCATGTTCTTCCGTGCTCCTCCTGGGTAAGCCCTGGCTAAACTCAGCACCAGGCACCTCGTGCCTTAATCATCCATCAAGATGTCATCTAGGGGCAACCTTCCAACCATCTAGTCTCCACCACTTTAATCCCAGCCAATAACAGATCAGGTCTATCCCGACCAACACCAAACCAGACCGACGTCCTACTTATCCATGCCCACAACCACATACAGCCCATCATGCATCTACTGGCCCTAACTATCTCATGCCATAACAATTTTAATGAAAGAATGAATGACCGGTGAATATCGGTTCACCGTTCTATGACTAGTTGCCAGAAGATTTGTTTAATCCTAAGCAAGTCTAAGCATGATTTACCCATTAGATAGGGTTAAAGTTGTTACCAAAGTAATCTTAGGCTAACAAGGATTATGACAATCAAGGTAGTCATAAAGGCTAAATAATCCAAAGACATGCATGTATAAGTATTAGATGATTAACAATTAGGCAGGTTAACAAGTATGCATTTTAAATATTAAACAATTTAGTTTGGGAAAAACTGGGTAATAGACAATGAATATATCGATGTTAATCCGCACTAGGGAAAGTCTCTATTCTTCCCTAATAGGGGTCAACATCTATAAGAGTAAGTGTTAAGTCGCCTTGCTCGGGTGGAAGGTCCTCCTCAGCGTCTCCGAACGTTTCCTCGGGATCGCCTACGTCTAAGCACACATACAATCCAATAATTAATGATGCAAATCAGAAAAACACGATGCATGCATAACTAGGCTTTACTCTCGGTACTAAGGTTTAAGATCGAGTAATGATGCTAAGTTTCGTTTGATATGCCATGCATGCCCTAATGCACTACTAAATAACAATACCATTATATAATAGCCTAATTATACGCCAAAATACGTTTTCGTACGAGATCAAGTACCCATGGGGCACCCTTTACTTCACTTTTTTTATTTCGCATTTCTCATTAAAGGGGGAAGGGGCCCCTAGGAATTTTTTTTCGCTACTCCCGGTTGATAAAAAAAGACATAATTGAGTGTTTAGGGTTTAAAGCGACATACGATGACGGCACGTCACAATATGGGCTAAATGCGAAGTTAAGTTTATTGGTGTTAGTATTTTCTACATTTTCCTAAATATAGAGTGTAATTCTAAGTTATAAGATATTTTAGGTCAAGATGATGCTGACTCGATCGTTTGACGGATGATATGAACAACCGGTTGATATGCATCCAGTTGACACGGGGCTGCAACTTATAGGCACGGGCCTAGGGCAACAATGCAACATTGGCATGCACTCCACCACCTTGTCCACATGCAACTCCATATTTTTGACAATGACCCGGTAGACGAGGATGCCCTCGTGGACATCCTTGTATCAGTCTTTTGGTTAGAGGCATGTTAAGACATACATCGGACGCCTAGGGATGTGTCGTACGCAGGCTACATGCGGGTGAAACGTACAGTGGCGGAACCAGGATTTCTCTAAGCCCCGGGCGAACTATTAGGCTAGCCTATTTGCTAGATCAAACATAAAATAATGCTCATAGTAATGAACAATAAGATTTTGGTCTAATTAGCAAGCTCAATTGGTCCAATTGAAAAGTAACACACAAATTTAAAGAAAGTCTGCTAAATCGAAATGATAAAGAAGCAAAATACCATTTTAAGTCTCATCTTCTTCTTCCAAGCCAATATTTTCATCAATGGTAGCTGCAGATCTTAAACCTAAAAATAAAAATCAGAAAATAGATATGAAAGATATGACATGGACCAAAAAAAGTTAAGCAAGTTTCCAAACAAATATTTTTACATACCACTAGATGTTCGTGCTCTCTTCATCCTCTACCTTTTAATTTAAACAAGCTAAACCTATTGACATATTGCATACACAAATAGTCAAACACAAACTCAAACACAATCAATTCTCTTGTTATCAGATTTGCAGCACATAAACAAAGGATTAGACGATGTGCCTCACTGGATGGAGATCGCCAGATCGGACCGTGGGAGGAGCGAGGGCCGAGGAGGCCTCACTGGCCGGCCGGCCGGTGGGCCGAGGGCGCCGGGAGGAGGCGGAGGCGGAGGCGGGCGGCGGCAGCCCGGCGGGGCGGGCGGGCAGCGGGCTGGGCGCTGCCGGGCTGGGCCGGCGGGGCGGCACGTGGCGTGCGAAGCGCCGGGCGGCGAGGCGGCCGGCGGCGGCGGCGGAGGCCCGCGGGTTCGTCGGGAGCTGGCCGGCGGCGGTCGCGTCGGCGCCGGGCGCTGTCGAAGGTGGGACGATGCCGCCGTGGGGGGGAAGCGTCGCGTCGGGGTGGGCGTCTCGCGTCGCGCGTGGCGTGAGTGAGATCGCGGCTAAGGCTGTGGGAGTGTGGGGGCCGTGGGGAGGAGGGGCATCGCTGGCCGGTGGGCAGGTCTGTTGGGCTGGCCAGCATTGGGCGTCGGGCTGGCCGGCTGGGGGTGGGGGGTGCTTCCTTCTATGGGCCACGCCTCGGGCCACGGGCCGGGTGGCCCAGGGCCTGGTTCCGCCCCTGGCAACGTACATTAGCGGATCCAGAGGAGTGTTACAACATGTATGTATCTTATGCAGCCCGATCAATTCAAACTATCGCATGATATTTTTATGAGGGAGTTTGGTTTACAATCCACGTAGCAGGTTAGATCGATGGAAGAATTAGGAATTTTTCTCTGGGCAAGTGGAGGGCCTTAGTCAACTCGGCAATCGCAAAATAGATTTAGATGGGGCAAGGAGTGTTCTTACTCGTGTGTACAACTTAGGTGTTCGCACAATACGACCACGTCCTTAAACTTCCACCGATCCACACCCAAGGGTGTGTTGTAGGCACCATTCCACCCACATTTCAATGACCGCATAGGAGACATAGACGGAACACATGTGAAAATTTAGATTAGGCCACATAGAAATGTACCATATATTAGTCGGCATGGATTTACTAGCTTTAATATCATGGGAGCCGTGGACTTTGACTAGTGTTTCACATATGTGGCCTTTGAAAGAAACAGAGCTATGCATGATGCACATATTCTATCAGAGATGTACTACTCAAATAGCTTTCTGCACTCACCCGAAGTTATGCCTACATTGTCAATGTTGAACTATTCATATGATATTCTAGTGAATTTTGTTGATCAATTATTTCTCTCTACAAGAAAATACTATTTGGTCGACTTAGCATACGCCAACACAAAGGGATATCTAGGCCCATATCAAAATTTGACGTACCATTTCCAAGAATATGACAATGGTAGTCGACCAAGAAACCATAAGGAATTGTATACGAAGAGACAACTTGCCACGTTGAATTCCTGGAAGAGAAGCAGTTGGCCGCTGATGTATACGAAGCCAAACCCAGTCACCCGGTTGAAATTCCAATGGACGATGCTTAGTGTCATAATGGAGTTTGGCAGACTGTTGGGCAAATAGGAGACGATCTCTGATCTCAGCAAGGAACTCATCACGCTGGGAAATACTGGCTGCAACAGCTGCATTGCGGAGTTCAGAGGGATCATATGAGCGAAGAGAAGGTGGATCACGCCCATAGACCACGTGAAATGGAGTATCACGCAGTGAGCTATGATATGAAGTATTATAGCAATATTCGGCCCAAGCTAGCCATTGCAGCCATTGACGTGGTTGATCTCCTGTGAGACAGCGAAGGTACATGGATATAACTCGGTTGACAGATTCGGACTGCCCATCTGTCTAGGGATGAAACGTTGTACTCATTCGCAAAGTTGTTTCAGAGCACGTGAAACAGCTCTTTCCAAAAATAAGAAGTGAACACTGGGTCATGATCGGACACAATGGACGAAGGAAACCCATGAAGGCAAACTATTTCGTCAAAGAAAGCCCTTGCAACAGAAGAAGCAGAATAAGGATGGGCGAGTAGAATAAAATGTGCATATTTGGAGAAACGGTCCACTACTGTTAAGATCACGGATTTGCCACCAACTTTTGGTAAACCCTCAATAAAATCCATGGAAATGTCCGTCCAAACCTGAGTCGGAACTGGGAGGGGCTGCAATAGGCCAGCCGGTTGGAGTTGCTCTGTCTTGTTACATTGACAAGTTGCACAATTTTGAACAAACTCCCTAACTAATGTCCTGTCTTGAGGTATATGAAAATCACGGCGAAGACGATGAAGAGTCTTTTGAAAGCCCTCATGGCCGGCCATATGAGCTGCTGAAATTGCCTCTTGGACTAACGGAGAAGAAGGGGATAAATAAGCCTTGTGCTGAAATGTGAGAATACCATCAATAACAGCCCATGGGTCCCCCAAAGTGCCTTGCTGTAGTTGGTCCCGAAGTGCAACAATAGCTGGATCAGAAGAGTTGGCATCACACACGTGACCAAAATATATCAAAACTGGGACTAGAAATAGCTGAAAGCTCTAGGTGATCAGCATCTCGGCGAGATAAAGCATCTGCCACCAAATTCTGCTTGCCCGGTTTGAACTCCACCGTAAAGTCAAAGCCCAATAATTTGCTGATCCAATGATGCTGCGGAATTGTGGCCAAGCATTGGTCCAAGAGGAATTTGAGAGAGTAGTGGTCAGTGCGCACCAAAAAGGGCCGTCCCCACAAATAAGGTCTCCAATGTTTGATCGCTTACACTAGACCGACAAGTTCGTGCTCATAAGCAGCCAAAGCGACGTGGCGTTGTGCTATTAGTCGACTGAAAAAGACGATGGGTCCGCTGCATTGGTGCAGAACAACCCCTGAAGCATCACACTCAACCACGAACTATTGCTGAAAATCAGGCAATTGAAGGACAGGAGCCGATGTCAATGCCTCCTTCAAGGATTGGAAGGCTGCGGATGCCTCGTTAGACCAACCGAAGCCATCCTTACGTAGGAGTTTCGTGAGTGGGGCCGCCATAGCACCAAAATTCTTAATGAATCGGTAGTAATAGCCAGCCAATCCTAAAAATCCGCGGAGGCCACGAATAGAAGAAGGCACCGGCCATGGCAACACAGCTTGAATATTGTCTGTGTCCATAGAGACGTCGGCTGCTGAAATGACATGTCCAAGATATTCAACGCTTTCAGAGCCGAAGGTGCATTTGGACCTCTTAAGGAACAACAGGTGCTTCTTGAGCAATCGAAGCACAAGGCGCAGGTGACGAAGGTGTTCCACCCAAGAATTGCTCTAAATTAAGATATCGTCAAAGAAAACCAAAACAAAACGACGGAGATACGGACGAAGAACCTCGTTCATCAGCGCTTGAAAAGTGGCTGGCGCATTAGACAGGCTGAAGGGCATAACCAGGAACTCGAAAAGACCCTGATGAGTGCGAAATGCTATCTTGAAGATATCATCTAGGTGCATCCGCACTTGGTATCCAGAACGAAGATCGAGTTTGGAGAAAAAGCGAGCTCCACGAAGCTCGTCAAGGAGCTCTTCAAAAACTGAAATCGGAAATTTATCTTTGACCGTCTGAGCATTGAGAGCACGATAATCAATACAGAACCTCCATGATCCATCGCGTTTTTTGACCAGCAGAACCAGGGAGGAGAATACGGATGTACTCTTGCGGATAATTCCTTGTTGTAGCATGAGGTCACGCTGTCGTTCGAGCTCATCCTTCTGAGTGGCGGGGTAGCGATAGGGACGTACCACTACCGGAGTCGTGCCTGGAAGAAGGTGAATACGGTGATCCTGTGATTGTTGTGGTGGTAAGCCAGAGGGCGCAACAAACAAGTCATCAAACTCATCAAGGAGTTGTGGGAGAAGCTCCTGGCCGTCGCAAGATAGGGCTTAAGGAGGCCCACCCAAGGAAGGAAGTCCTTCGAATTTGATAGTCTGATTAGCAATTTGAAACATCATAGTGCGCTGTTGGAAGTCCCAAGTAATTGTACCAAGACCTGCTAACCAGCAAGTACCAAGGACCATCTCGGTGGCACCCAAAGGGATCACATAAAAATCAGTGGTGAAGAGGGAACCACCAACTACAAAAGGGACAGATCGAAAGACCCCCAAACATGGAACTCGATCACCGTTGGCCACGATGACGTCCAAACCTTGGTGTTGCAAAGGTTTAGTAGGAAGCCGCTGAGCTAGCGTCTCGTTGATGAAATTGTGAGTTGATCCCGAGTCCACCAAGGCAACGACATCACAATCAGCAAGACGTACACTAAGCTGCATGGTTTGGCCTGAGCAGACACCAGAAATTGCATGCAATGAGATGTGGCCATCTTCGGCGCTCTCATTGTCCTCGTCGCTGCTATCCTCATTAACAGCTAGGATGGAAAACACTTTCTGCATTCATGGCCCGGAAAATATTTTTCATCACAATTGAAGCAGAGTTTTTGACGGCGGCGTTCAGCCATCTCACTAGGAGTGAGCCGCTTGAAGGTAGAGATAGCTGGTTGTGTAGAAACTGTTGCATTGGTCAAAGGTGCAGCTGTGGTTGGTTGGCGAGATAAGCTGGACCGAGACCCTTTGGAGGGCGTCATAGCAGTAAGAAGAGTGCGCTGGAGTTTATCCATTGCTCTGGCAACATTCATAGCTTCGTTAAGGTCCATTGGGTGCTTCAACTCGACCTCAGAGCGAAGAGGTTCCTGCAACCCGTAGGTATATAGGTCCACCTCCTGCTGTTCGGATAAGGATTCAGCATGGCAGAGGTGAGTAAGGAACTGATCGTCATACTCTTGGAGTCCTGGATCGTCGTAGAGCTGCCAATGCATCGAGAGAGTTGTTGTTCAATTCCGGGCCGAAGCGCTTGTTGACCAGCTGGACAAAGTCCTTCCAATTGGGTCGGCCATAACGCCGTTCCCAGCGAGTGTACCAAGTTTGGGCTCGTACTGTGAGGTGATATGAGGCTGTCCACACTTTGTTTCGCTCTGTCGTCTTCTGTCCATAAAAGAATTGTTCGCAGCGAGATAACCATGGAAAAGGATCCTCGTCACCACCGTAGGTGGGAAACTTCCACTTATGAAAGTGGCCATCTGTACGGTCTTCATCGTCCTTGCTTGTTGCAATACGAACACGTTGGGTCTTCAAAGAGTGTCCTGAACCCCCGCTGGTCAAGGCTACTGGCTGCGGGACTGGAAGCAGAGTAGACGGCGCTGGTGCTAGATGCAGCGCGGGAGGTGCAGCCGAAGACGGAGCATATGCATCGCTGGTCTCCGCGTCCTCCTCCACGGCAGCCGTAGGGGAGAGTGCTTTGCCGCGTCCCACTTCCAGGCGCATGATAGCAAGGTGGTGGGCTTGCTGTTGCTGCGTGAGATCGCGCCGGGAGGACTCCAGCGATGCAATCTTGTCAAGATTGGGCGTGATGTCGGCGAAGAATCCGGACAGAGCCGTCTTGAGGGAAGCCATCGTGAGTGGTTCATCGTCGGAGGACATGGCGACAGAGGAATCGAAGGTCACTGATACCATATATATGTCACGGTGTGGGAGAATTGGGGAGATAGACGCTGTCTTACACGGAAGAGAGCAGGCGGCGGCTCTCCAATCATCGGTGCAGGACAGGGGAGGGTTAAACCCTAATATTGCTTCCCTTATTCATCAAAACTCTTGCCTATTTATAGCCGGGCCAAGGCTTTACATCAATTATAGTAATCTAAATTATACTAGAAAACATAATTAGATATGTAAGGTAACTAACAACCCTCTCCTACGCCATGGGCCTAGTCCCTAGTTGTGCTGGACTGAAGTTGGTCCGGCTTGGGCTTGGACTTTGCCCAATGGCGCCGGCTATAACCAATGCCAAATCGGTTATTTATAACATTTACTTATTCCAGTTCTTCCTTCAGGCCACATGTTTGTGTTGCCAAAATATTTCGACGCTAGGAGTAACAAAACAATTTGTATGAAGGTAAGAGCATGTGCAGAAGAATTTACAACGCACACCATTTTATCAAACACCTTTGCTCGGGTTTTACAACGCACACCATTTTCAGAAGAATTTGGAAAAGTAAAGGTCTGATGAGATGGAAGGTCTTTATGTGGTTACTTTGTCTGGATAGATTGAATACGAAGGATTTGCTTTGTCGGAAGAATTTCGTAACAGATTTTCGGTGCTCTCTGTGTACATCTTCAGCTGTGGAGACAATGCTTCATCTGTTCTTTCACTGCCCTTTTGCGCAATCAATTTGGAGTTCACTAGGTTTTTCTTCAACAGACTCTTTGGATCTACTGGGATTTAATGATGATTTCGTCTCCTCCTGCAAATCATCTCCTTTATCTTTTTACATGGATATTTCCATCCTGGTTTGCTGGAATATTTGGAAGCTTCGAAATAGAACAGTCTTTGATGATATTCCACACTTGATATATTTGTGGAAAGAGGGATTTGACTCGGATGTTGCTCTTCTAGTGTTAAGAGTCAACAGCGACTTAGCTTCTTCTATAACTTCTTGGCATAACTCTATTTCAATCTTTTGATTTTCTGTAAATCTGTAAATATTATTTTTATTTAATATATATTGTAGGAGCCTCTCCTACAATTTTCTGATAAAAAAAAAGAGCATGTGCAAGACGCCTCGATCACGCCAAAGATCGTCACGATGCAGGATCGTGCTTCACCGCCTTAAGCGGAGATTTAAATCACAGGCATGCTACAGTAATCTACAGTAATTTACAGGCTTATTTGAAGGGCCTGCTGGGGATGCTCTAACCCTCGTATTGTGATTGCCACGCATAGAATTTTACAACAAAATCAGCAAATAAACTAAAGCATACTTTAGAGCAATATTATAGAGGCTCAGGTCAGAAGATTAATCAAGAAAAATATGTTATTCGGTTAAGTGTAGTGCACGTAACGATGCAACTTTGAAAGAAAACATTAAAAATATGCATCAAATCAATAATAGTGTTAAGTGATAAATACCTGACTGAAGAAAATTTCGTCCATCTCAAGGTAAGCATGTGGCACCGAAATCAGGGGTGGTTCTCAAAATGCTTCTTGGCCAGTAGAAAGAAAATTTTGATCAAAGCAATTGCTTGCCTTCCCCATTTATAAGATGAGTTTTTTTTCACAAACAATTTATGCAAACAAATGGAAGCAATGATAAGAAGGTTTTTTTGGGAATCCAAAATACCTAGGTGGTCTGGGGTTTAGAGATATGAAAATTTGTTTCAATATAGCTTATTTGACTTATCTACTTATGTTCTTTTAAAATATAAATAGTTTGATTTTTTTAGTCTCTCTTTCTTTCTTCTATCTCAAAGATGTGTCAAAAAGCTCTCTAAAACAAGTTGGATAAAGGGACCTGACTCTCGTGGCCAACTCGGCAAATGCATCAAATAAGTAAATAAGTAAAATAAGATAAGCCGATGAGAACAGACATAAAGAATGTCTCACTTGTTATGTACATTTTATATGGCTTATCTACTTATTTAATTATCTTCGTTTAAAATAAAAATAAACCATTTTTTAATTATCTTTTTTTCTATTTCAAAGGCATGGCTAAAAGCAATTTAAAACAAGTCAAACAAAGGGGTCATGCCTCTCGAGGCCACTTTGAAAAAATCTAGAAGTTAAAAGATAAGTTAAATAAAATAAATTAGGAAGATCGGTCAAAACTATTTTTTCAATTTATTTATTTATTTGTTTAGACAACAGAAACTCTTTAGTTTTCCAAGTTGGTTTTTCTTTAATAGCAAAGGTGGGTCTAAAACTCTAGAAGGGAGTCATTTGCTAAAAACGAAGTGTCATTTAAAAAATAGATAAGCAAATGAGCAAACAAGTCAAAAAAAAACACCATCTTAATATAGGACTTCTAGCTAAAAGCTTGGCGATTACTCACAATTACTGATAATCCTTGTGCCAAAGTAAAGAAGGCAAAGTATTATTCATGAGGGAATTTTCTTAGCGATTACTCAATTCCTGGTAATCTTTGTGCAAAGTCAGAAGACAATGTACTATTCAAGAGGGAATTTTCTTAATGCTGGAAAGCGTCGACGACCTTCAAGAACTTGGAAGAAGCTAGCTGATAGGGTTGCTCTAAACAAAGGCATCCCAGATAATCAGATCAGGTAGGCAAACTAAAATTTGAGAAAAATCCTTGGGTTAACAGAGCATGGAGAACATCGATTTTGATGTGCAAACCTTGAACGCAGGAGAGGGTTTTAGAATGTGTTCTTTGCGACTGATTTTCTTAATGCGGTTGAAGCTGCAACTTGAGAAGAGATGTCCACTTTGGAGCTTAATTTTGTTTTTAAGGAAACAACAAAATTCCAATTTCCAACTTGAAGTATGAAAATAGGCAGCATAATTATGAGTTGGCCAAGTAGTGTAAACTTAGATCATGACTTCCTGGTGTGTTCAAACCCACCGGAGTTCCTTGTAACTTTCTGGCTGTTTGTCCGAGAGAACAAAAAACATTGCAAATGCAAGACGGTACAGTTTTAGATCTGCAAAGATAGAATGATAGGTTCATGAACTAACTAAAACTGCAAGGAGATTAAAAGCTCAAAATAGGTCACATGGACGACAACAACCTATGAGAGTGTGCAGCGACACAAGTCAATGAAGCACCGAGGCCTTCCCTCAAGGGATACCAACAAAACTCAAATCACATTAAACCCCAGATACAAATGCCTACTGCAGTACCCTCTAGTAACTTAGATGATGCCAATCTTATTGGCCACATCGAGGGCATCATAGTCTGGTGTCAGCTTCACATAAGCCTTCTTCTTCCCATCAGGCCTGCAAGACAAAAAAGCAGACCAGTTAGCTAACAAGATAACATATCAAACAGTTAAATGGCCGCTCCATCGAAACAGAATGCTAACCTGATCAGGGTGTTTACTTTCTTTGCCTGAATGTCATACATCTTTTTGACAGCAGCCTTGATCTTCTTCTTGTCTGCCTTGAGGTCGACAATGAAGACCAGAGTGTTGTTGTCCTCAATTTTCTTCATTGCAGATTCAGTGGTAAGAGGATACTTCAGAATCTGATACTGATCAAGCTTGTTTCGGCCAGGTGTACTAATCCTTGGGTACTTTGGGTCCCTAGCCTTCTTCAGGGTCTTGGGGCGGTGAAATGTAACAGACGTGCGGATTTTCTTGGCCGTCTTCTTGACTGCCCCAGACTTCACAGCCTTAGCAACTTTCAAGGCTTGGGCCTTGCCATCACCCTTCTTAGCAGGAGCAGCTGGCCACGATTGAATAAATTATAATCAGATCGCATCTTATGATACAGCAAAAAAGCCAGATTGCTGTACGCTCATGCATTCCCATTAGTCATGACATGATTCACCATACTACTTGTCAAATTTTTAAAACATGTGTATGAATTCCCTTCCATTATGTGCTTGTGAAGAACATGGAAAAAATGGAGCAGCAGTAGCAGTGCAGATCATTGCATTAAATTTCCATATTGCTGAAAGAAATTATGTTTTTTGGAAGCGACCCTGACACCACAGTATTTTGACATCAAACGCCAAAGATAAACTAGTTGCAACCCATAATGTAAGGGAATTGACATGTCACACATGGGCATTATCCTCAATAAAATGCAAGCATAAATTTAACCCTGCAATACCAATTAGTTACCTTTAGGAGCCATTGGATTAGAGCTTAGCAGGACAGCTTCTCAAACTGCACGCAAAGAAAAAGCAGTGATCTCAGGTGGATAAAGGAACATCAAAGGTGAGAGAAATGTCACGATGCATTAAAATGAAGAAGCTATAGCGTTTAGTTTAGAAAGAGTCATAACTCAGCATACGAGGCGCAGTGGCGCCCGCTGCCATTTGCCGAGTAAGCCACCCATTAGGCAAACAATTCACAACGACAAGAGCAACAGTGACAACCAGCAACTTATGTGGCCATCACATAACATATACCTAACAGATCAAGAACTCCCTTGATGCTAAACAAGAATCTAATCTGAGCCCAAACCAGTAATAGTAAAGCGTCACTGAATCCACAAGCATCTTTCCCATACATCTTCATCGATACAGCAGTATGACCGAGGAAACTTCGTGGGAAAAATTAAACATCAGCTACTGCTACGAGCCTACGAGAATACGAGCAGCGACATCAGCGCTGCTGCAATAGACAGAAAAAATTCACACGGACGTAGGGGATCCGGTTTCTCAAGCAGATGGAGAGAGAGATGCATGGGCTAGCCGCCGGCTACCAGGTACGGGGTGCGGTAGGCGAGGAAGATCGGAGCATGAGCCCGGCGGCGAGGGGAGGGCAGGCGAGAGAGACGGGAGGCGGCAGCGTCGGGAGCTCACCTTACCAGTTACCTCTCCTGGGCGGACGGCGGACACGGCGACGGCTGCGGAACCCTAGCGGCATCGCGATTGGGGGTTTATATGGTGGCGGCGGGTAGCTCAGTGAGTCCCCTAGGGCACGGGCGGGCTGGGCCACACATCACAGCACTTTAGCAGGCCCCGAACAACATTTTGAGTCTTACGGCCCAATAGCGTTGTCATAGCCTCGGGTCGGCCTAAAGGCTTCGCGGATTTCGTTTTCTTTTTTCTGAGAATAATAAGTTTTCCCCTTTTGCTTGCTGTTTGTTAGTCTTTTGCCGTATTGGGCCTTGGCCCATTTGGAGAAAATAAGAGAGGGATAGACGGCATCAGTGTTGCCATAAGCCAGCAGCTGAGCTAGCGGCTACTCGCTACTGTGGCGGCAGTGGCCGTTCCGAGCTTGGCGGAGGTGCGCAGCGCATGCGTCATGAGGCTGGTCCTCCGGCTTCCCCGCATGGTCCCATTACTCCATCGTGCGTATCCTCTCTCTCTATTTTATCTAGTTACCCTTCAGGTTAAAGAACGTCGCCGTCACATAGCAAAACTTAATGCGTCGGAGGCATAAGCTTGCTCTTTTGGTTTCGGGTTACATTCGATCTGGGAGAGATTTCACCAACACATCAAGATTCACTATTTCAGACTCGGACAAGATCCGATCTAGGAGTTACTTCAACAACGCTTCACTCGGACTCCTGATCGTGTCGGGGAACATCACCGCCGCCGCCAACAGTCGAGTAGTGTGCCGGGGCTCAATTCCTAACTCGGATACAGCAAGGACCCGATGGAGAACAAATCTTGGATAGTGACCGTCGTCATTAGCAAACCACTCGAAATCGACGATCATGGCATCCATCGTGCGACACCGGTTTCATCAATCGTGAGACGAACGTGAGATGAATATGCTATTTGTTCTCTTTTAGAATCTGTACGGAACTTGTGTCGCGATTTTATCGTTGCCTCCGAAGGAGTTTCGGGGTTATAAGATGTGTTGGAAAGCTTATCTCGTTATCTCTCCAACGAATCCAAGAACGTCTAAATCCGAGTTCGGATGCGACCATGATACCTATTTGAAGACAAAGTGCGCAGGGAGGTCACGAATTTCGGCGAGCTCATAAAACTCGTCGGTGCCAGCCACGACATGAGGATTGATCGTGCCACATCTCGTGGGACATTGAAGATCAGTGAGGCCTTTCATCAACCTTCATCGAGCTACACATACCATGTGAAGATCATTTCTGACTACGACCAATTTCGCCGACCACGGCCAAGACCTCGGCGAGCACATGTTGTTCGACGCCGACCACAGCGCGTGCTGCTTGGTGTTGATCGAGACATAACGACTACGTCTGTATGGCTATGTGAAGATCGGTTGCCCTGGATTTTCGTAGCAGAATTTTGATTCGTTTCATACAACGGCGTCACGAGCGATCAAGTCCATGGATCGGCGATACGCCTACGCCGGTTTCCCAAGCGTACATGTCTACTGATCGGTGATACGCCTACGCCGACATCCCGAGCATACAAGTTTACGGCTCAGCGACAAGTCTACTCCTACGCCCGGAGCGCCAAGTCTACGGCTCGGCTACACGCCAACGCCTATCAAGTGACCAAGTCTAAGGCTCGACTACACGGCAACGCCTGCACCACGAGAGAACAAGTCTACGGCTTGGCGACGCGCCCACGCCTACGCTCCAAGTGCTCAAGTCTACGGCTCGGCGACAAGCCTACGTCGGTGTCTTGAGCATCCAAGTCTATGGCACTGCGACACGTCTATGCCGACGCCGCGAGCGCCCAAATCGACGGCTCAGCGACAAGGCTATGTCCGCGCCCTGAGCGACCAGCTCTACAGCTCGACGACACGCTTACGTCGGCGCCATGAGGGCACAAGTCTACGGCTCGGCGATACGCCTACGCCGGCGCCCGAGCACCCAAGTATACGTGAAGACCTGAGCTAGGCAGCTAGAGGGGGTGAATAGACGCCACAAATTTTTGGCGCTACCGTTTTCATCAAAACCTAAACAACTTGACAATTATGTATACCCATAGTATGCATGACTAAGAGTCATGGAATATGTGAGAATTTTTTCATTCACAATCTTGGTTGTCAAGTGCAGAAAAGAGAAGATTCAATTCAAAACTTGCTTTAGGAAAGAAGACCAAGCCAAATGATCAAAGCCACTTTCAGAAAAGTAAAAGCAGATTTTTCAGAATTTGTTCTCACTTGGAGCAGAGAGATGGTGGCTTTCTGTTGCTCCAAAAATTGTGGAATTTTTTTACCTATGCATCCATGAGTGGTCAAGCACTCCACCAAAAATCTTCTCAAGACTTCGTGCCAAAAAATAAGGAAAATTCAAACACTACAGGTAGCTAGAAATCTCGTCCAGAAAATTTGGGGCTCGGTTTTCACCTCACTGCACCCAAACCAAGAATCGCCATGACTTGAAAAGTTTTCTGTTGATAGATATGTAAGGCACGGATCTTCTCCAAGAGGAATAACTCAAAAATGATTTTTTAGATTTTTCTAAAAATCAAACACTAACTGTTGTGCGGATGAAAGTTTCTGGACAGATTTGTAACAAGTCAAGAACTTGATCTCTTGCCTCTCATATGGTTGTAAAGAGTGTGGTAAATCATATTAGCAACCTCAATGCATCATACACCATCAAGGACCAGTAAGAAATCATCAAGACTCATCTCCAAATAAGAGTTCCAAAAAAGAAAAACAAAAGCAAGAGCAACTTGGAGCAAATAACACAAGATGTTCATAAGGATGAGAGATTTCATTGCATAAAATTTGGGGATTACTGACAACACTCCATGTGGTCAAAAGTACTCTAGGTGCCACCCTTACACACCCAACTCACCCTCTCTATTTCTGAAATTTTCAGCTCTAAGGGGATGAGGAGGTGCTCCCCTCCCCCTCTATTTATAGCCCAAGGGTGAGATGCCTTAAACCCTGGAGCCCATCTCCACCTTTCATTTGAGGATGAGTGGTATACAACTCACACGCTACAGGACACACTCCCAAATGGGAATATTCTCCTCATATTCCATGGAAAATATCTTCGCAACTTGCTCAATCGCCAGCCCAAGCCTGGGCCCAATGGTGAGATCAACTTCGCCACCAGGTTACCGACGCCGTAGCCTCTAGCTGACTCGGATTCCTTCCTGTTAGGATTCTAGGCCGAGAAGGGGGGGCGGTGAATCGGCTCTTTTTAAATTTTACTCCTCTCAATTCGCTTGCTTAGTTAATCAAATTAGGGAGACTAGCTATCGATTAATCTAGCGTCTAGTTGTGGAAGCGATCATAATGAGACACAAGCGTCTACTAGGGGGCTCGATGGCGCTCACATGCAAACGATCAAATCAATATGCGAAAGTAAATGAGAGAGACAAGAAAGCGCAAACCGAGTTGTTTCCCGAAGTTCGATGCTCAACACATGAACACCTACGTCTCCGTTGAGGAAACTTCTCACACAGAGAAGTCGGGACTCTCTCGTCCCTAGCCCTCAATTCACTAGTGATGGCTCTTCACCAACACATGGTAGGCGAGCCCCAAACCTTCACACAAGACGAGTTCTTCCACACGCGGAAGCTCCTCGCACCCGCGGCGCTGACACACGGTACCGACCTTCGACACACGGAGGATTTTGCA
The DNA here is from genome assembly GCA_036346415.1 of Raddia guianensis. NCBI lineage: Eukaryota > Viridiplantae > Streptophyta > Magnoliopsida > Poales > Poaceae > Raddia > Raddia guianensis. The sequence goes on along the minus strand of CM070534.1, from coordinate 13,008,168 downwards.
CACAACCTTCAACGGATGAAGGCCACGCACCTCCGACACACGGAAGTGACCCCCGACACACGGAGGATTTCGGTTGACGTAGTCGTACGGTTGATGAAGCTCATGGTGTGGTGACGATCTCTCCGGCGTCGAAGTTCCAAGAGCACAAGATCGAGATCGTCTCTCACCACTACCCCTTCTCTCTCCCCATGAAAACTAGGGCAAGAACACCATGGGAGATGGGGCAAACCTTGGGATGATGAGAGAAGGTAGGGATCACCTTCTTCTTCCCCTTCCTCTCTTCTTCTCCCTCTCAATCTCTCAAGCACATGAAACCCTAGGTAGAGGTGGGTGCCATGGGAGGAGCTCTCTTGGTAGGCAAGTGCAAGGGGTGGCTGCTAATGGTGGCTCTCTCAAGTTTCTCCCGTGCTCCAAGCCCCTATTTATAGGCACAAAGTGAAAACCTAGGAATGGACGGCTGAGATTTAATCGCGAGTTTCGGATCGATCCATCGGACGCCGTCCGGTCTTCATCGGACGCCGTCCGACAGTGGGTTAGGCAATTTTTTGTGCTTCGTCGGACGCCGTCCGGTGGCTTATCGGACGCGTCCGACAGAGTCTTGGCAGCAGCGCACGGGCGCCCGCTAGGTGTTTGGTCGCTTGCCTAGCCTTCATCGGACGCTGTCCGGTCCGGGTCGGACGCCGTCTGACAGTCGCCACTGTTGCGCCCCCGTTGATCAGACGCCGTCCGGCGGTCGTCGGACGCTGCCTGGTGGCTGATTTCGAACTTCATCGTACGCCGTCCGATGGTATTCGGACGCCGTCCGACAGGGACGGTGTCGTCTGGGACTTAGTCGATTTTGAGCTTACCTCTGGGAAATCAGCGCTGTCGGACCCCGTCCGAAGAGCGTCGGACGCCATCCGACAGTGGCGGTGTTTTTGGGACTTAGCCAAATTTTGGCTTGGGTTCACCGGATGCCGTCCGATGGTGATCGGACGTCGTCCGATGGGCTTTAATCTTCACGCCCTTCGGACTTAGCCACTCTCGCCCCCTCTCGTCATCACGTCTCGGGTCTTGGGACACTTTTGTCGATTTGTGGACTTGGCAAAAATATTTGGACACTTAAGCGGGAATTTTCGCGCCCACAGAAAAAATATCTGGCTTTGAGACTTGGAGACTACGAAAACCCTAGACAGCTGGACTCCGAACCTTCTCGACCATGGGACAGGTGTACTCGCTCTAGATTATTCGCTCAAGACTAACACCTGGCACTCTCTCGAACTCACGGCTGATGTTTCTGAACCTGTGCTCAGTGGAACCCTAAAACCAGAGAGATGTAGTCGAGCCAAAGACGCACACAAGAAAATCAGAAGAACTATAAAACAAAGGTCCTTATCCTTGGCGTTCAGCTATACGGCCTAGTTGCCATCAATTACCAAAATCAATCAGCCCATGGGGAGGCTTGATCTTACACTTCCCATGGCTAAGCTTCTCGTGTACACCACCTCATGTGACCGCCAGGTCATCGAACCCGATCGCAGACACCTCCGGACGCACTTGACCTCTAGCGGCCCTTGCAAGCGTCGACCACGCATCACCGATACCAAAGATCATCGAGGTGAACACACATGAAACCAACACAACTTACCTCACCTGCAAGGTTGGTTCATCATAAAATTACCAACATCATAATACATTTGTGACACCACAATTAGCAAGCCCTAACACACCGCGTGTCAATTTAATAAATTCCACTGGATAACGTCCGATCAAAACTATTTGCTAGCCAAAGCTGAGAACAATGGTCTGGTTCCAATTCCATGTCAATTTACACAAATGCACCATTTAACATTCTTCAAAACACTTTAAATTCCATTTTGTCACATATATTCATCATCAAATTGGGGAACCCTCCACATGGGTCTCAACACTCCCCCTTGATGAATATATTGACAAACCTACGAAAAATATTTTGAAGTTTTTGGATTTGTCGAACAAGGCATGTTGGAAATACCGAATCACGCTTGGAGCAAAATATAGGAACACATGCGTTCAAAATCTCCAAGTCGTGAAAGTCAATGCTTTACAAGAAATTCTCCCCCTTTTGATGAAATGCATGTTGATATCTTTTTCAGTTCTCCCCGTTTTGACAATATAGACATCAAGAAATTTGAGGGGACAAGCTAGAGCTGGCCATATGGGCCAAACCAAGTAGGCCGAACCAGGTGGCCCGGTACTGTGCATTGGGCTAGCCCGGTTCGGTTCGTTTCCAAAACAATCCGGGCTGGCCCGGTTCGCTTCCCCGAACTGTGCCTAGGCCTGGCATACGGCTCGTCGGGCCGGCACGGTTCTGTTCGCATAGTAACGGCCTCGTTCATTACTATGCAAACCGAACCGGCCCGGTTCGGCCCGTTCTACTGTTGCAGGTGAAATTTGAAAATCAAATCCCCACCCACGCCCGCCCGCTCGTTGTTGTCTACCTGTCAAGGTCCCGCACCCCATGCCCGAGCCACGCGCTGAGCCACTGACGCGCCTGCCACCACCACCACACGGGCCCACGCCAGGCGCTTGCGGTTACATACGCCGCCATCAAGGGCGACAAATACTTTACGCCACTCGCCACGCGAGCCCCGCCGTCCGCCACGCTACTGCTCGCCGCTTCTTCGCCAACGGGCTTAGCCCGCGGGCCGCTTCGCTCGGCCCGTGTCATTTCCAAATTTCAATGCCCATGTGGCAATGGTACAGCTTGATGCGTGGCCGCAAACCAGGCAGGCCGATTCGTTCGGTTCGCTTTTTTATACTGTTGCGAATATAGCCATTTATAGCCATTTGAACCATTAAAAATTCATAAAAAAAATAGCAAAAAATCCAAAAATCTTAAATTTTTTCCTTGAAATAGGGTGCCCACCCCTCATCAGCCTGGCACACTTCCAGCCCGTTGTCTCTTGAGTGTCTTCTGTTCATTGCTTATTTGCAATTTTCGAGCTAGAAAAGTGTTCCTAATTGCAAATTTGGGCAAAGTTAGATATATTTCAGAAAAATATTTCCAATTTTCGTATTTGTTAGTGTGATACTGTGAGGTTGTTATATTTCCATGTGTTTGTTTGCTATATATTTGATTTGTGTATTGTGATACCAAAATTAATTGTTCTTTTGTTATTTCATGTGTATACGGCTTCCCGAAAATGGCTGATGGTCGTTCTCCGTACGACGAATTTCACCTTAGCCAATTCGGATTAACAACGGATGACTACGAGCCAATCGGTCAAAGTCTACCTGAACCGGTTTAAGAAACGGAAACTACCGGAACCGTGGATCCTCCATATGGTTTCGGATCTGGTTCAACCTGTGCTTCCAGTTCTGATACTGTCGGATCGAAGCAGACTCGACTGAACCGGTCGGATTTGTGGAACGACTATGAGGAGTTGAAGCACCTTGTGGATGGCAGGTTAGTGAGGTATGGGGCTAAATGTAAAATTTGTGGATAAGAGTTATCAGCGGCGACGGGCTCGGGTATGGGACATCTGAAGAGGCACGCTGCAGCATGTAAGAAGAAGAAAGGTGTTCAAATGAGACAGCAACAGTTGAGCTATAACCTTGATGGTTCGGTAAGTAACTGGGAGTATAATCCCGAGGTTCCTAGGGAGGCGTCGTGTCGATTAATTGCTTCTGAAGATTTACCTTTAGGCTTTGGTGATTCTCCTGCTTTCGAAGAATATATTTAAACTGCTCATATTCCTAGATATATTAGTGTTTCTCATCAAACAACAACTAGAGATTTGAAAAAATTGTATAAGCCAACAAATTAAAGTTAAAAGAACAATTTAAATCCTGCACATTTTCTGTGTCGTTAACCTCGGACATCTGGGTTAGTAGGGCTAGAGAAGATTATTTAAGTGTTGTTGCTCATATGTTAACCAAAACTAGCAAATAGAAAAAAGAGTAATTGCTCTTCGCATTATTGATGTTAATCACACTAGCGAAAATATTGCTGATTGCATTATGAATGTTGTTCAAGAATTTAAAATTACCGATAAGATTTTTGCTATTACCTTGGATAATGCATCTTCTAATACTAATGCCATGAATATTTTGGAACCTGTTTTATCTACGTACGCCGAATCTTTTAATGCATCAATGTTGTGCATGTCATATTATTAATTTAATTGTTAAATGTGGTTTAAAAATATTGCAACCTTATCTCCAAGTAATTCGGGATGCCATCTCATTTTTAAATAGTTCTAATACAAGAATTGCTGCATGGAAAAACTATTGTCGTGCGTCATCTATATAGCCTAGGAAATTTGGCCTAGATATGCCTATTAGGTGGAATTCCACCTATCTTATGTTGCAGCATATATTACCATATAGACAGATTTTTGAAGTTTTTATTAACACTCAATATCCAACTTAAGATGGAACACCATTTTTGACTCCACAGGTTTGGCAAGTACTTACTCATTTACATTCATTTCGTGAGATTTTTTATGAAGCTACCGTTAGCGCTTCTACTGTGTATGAGCCTATATCTTCTTCTATTATTATGTCCATTTATGACATTGCTAATAAGTTAGAAATGTTTGAAAATGATCCTATTTTATTTGATGAAGTTAGCCAAATGATAGCTAAATATTTAAAATACTAGAGAAATGTTCCATTCTTATATTCTTTTGCTTTTATCTTAGACCCTAGAGCTAAACTTTCTAGATTAACTAATGCTCTAACACAACTTGGTGCTGCTACTGGAATTGATTATTCAAACTATTTTCAAGAAGTTAGAAGTAAACTTAATGATTTGTATAGAAAATATGAAAAAAAAAGTATGCAGGAGTTCATCCACCACGACCAACACCAGTTCAACAGATGGGCAGAAATATGTCCTTTTGGAAGACTATCACGGGCAAGGATACTTCCGACTGCACAAGCATCACACGGAGCTGTTGGCGAGCTTGCCTCCTATCTAGCAAAGGACGTCGTCGACTTCTAGGAAGAAGAGTTTAATATTCTTCTATGGTGGCAGCAGCATAGTGGAACATATCCGGTGCTATCCATACTATCACGGAATGTGTTAATTGTTCCGGCCTCCACAGTTTCTTCCGAGTCCGCTTTTAGCCTCGCTGGGAGAATAAAAGAGGAGAGACGGACTTCCCTCCATAGTGACATGGTCAAAATACTACTGAGTACAAAGGATTGGGCATTAGCCGAAAGACGAGAGCAAAACATCAACGCCGAGAGACAAAATCAAGAGTTGGCGGCTGCATTCGGGTGCTTAGAACTTGATGAAGATTAAAGAAGGCCCCAAAATTTTTTATGCTTGTATTGTAAAGCTTTAGGCTGTACTCTTTTTTCTTTGCCAAGGTTTTCTCAAATTGAGTTTTTACTTGGTAAAGTTGTTAACGAGGCAGCCCATGCATATTAATAAAAAAGCTCTGCAATGTATTTTAAATATTTCTCCATATATATTTGAATTTATTTTAATTACTTACATGAATTATGGTTCACATTTCTGATTTTTTTGAATTTTTCTCATTTTTTGACATATTACACGAAAACCGGGCCGACCGGGCCAAGCCGCGCCAAACGAACCCGGGCCGACTAGGTTCGTTCGTTTCAAGCAGCGAACCGAACCTGGGTAGGGGAGCCAGCCCGTTGGTTCGTTTGGCCCGGTTCGCATAGTAACCAGGCCGTAAACCGAATCGGGCCAAACGAACCGGGCTGGCCAGGAAACAAACCGTGCCGAACCAGGTCGGTCCGTTGGCCAGGTCTGGAACAAGCACAAAGCATGATGCAAATGCAAATGCAAATGCAAGTCCTACGGAGTTTGGAAAATTATCCATTTGAACATGAAGCACATGGCAAATATGCTGGGTACCGAAGGAAGTATTGCCGAGGCTTAGCTCACTTAGTAGATCGCCTACTTCACGGACAAGTACTTTGCGCGAAGAACAAGGTCCATGTGTCACAGCCGAGGTATAAGAAGGCGCGTCGTAGAAGTACTTTCAATCTTGAGATATTTCATGACCAAGCCAGATGCAATATTGGTAAAAGCACCACACGTGACTTGGATGCAGAGGAAAAAATTGTGATTCAGCCATACATGTACGATAACATGGATGAAGTGAAGGTGTACACGAGTAAGTTAGTAAATGTTTGCATTAAATCATAAATATATACTTATACTATAAATAATTGAATAAAATATTGTAGTCAATTTATTCAAAAAGAGTACAAAAGACTAGGTGAACCTTCGGGCGAACAAATTATGAAACTGAAACGACGATGTGGCGAACAAAACCATCCAAACTTTCTAACCTGGTCCCATTACTACGTAAGTTTCTTCCTCTTAAATAATATAAAGTTTCATTAGCATGTAAAATCCTTAATGAATCTTGTCGCGCATGCTCGTACAGTGTTAAAGACATTCCAGCGTGCACAACGATCTCCGCCAAAATGTCATGGGGTTGCAGCCGAAGAATTAAGGTGCATGGATGCTATGATTACCATGGTTATCGATTTCGGTCCCGAAGCGGCTGAGTTTGCTCGCCCAAATGCAACTACGGTAAATAGCGGCGTCGTGAGGTGTGTTACAGACGACCTTGGTGGTCCAGACATAGAATATTATGGGATCATTGAGAAGGTCGTAGAAATATCTTATGAAGGCAACAATGATCTCTCGCTACTGCTGTGTCGGTGCAGATGGTTCAATCCGGAGAGTGGGGTGCGGAGTACTCCTGAACTTGGACTAGTTAAAATAAATCATAAGAAGCTGTATCAGAAGCTTGACGTATTCATTTCCCCGAACAAGTCGAGCTGGTGTTCTATCTACCATACGTGTACCCGGATTACAAAATTTGGTGGATTGTCCATATATGTCATCCAGTTGGTGGATTGCCCGATCTCATGGAAGAAGACTACGAGCCTCGCCTAGACATGGAGCCATTCCAAGAACAAGATTTAACAGGAGAACTACACGTCGATATTGGTGATGTTTAAGAGTTATCAGAAGAAGAAAACGAAGAGGACGTGGAAGAGGAAGAGGAAGAAACCGAGGAGGAGGAAGAAGAAGAGGAAGAGGAAGAGGAAGAGGAAGAAAATGAGGAGGAGGAAGACGAGGAAGAGGAAGCCGAAGATTTTTAAGCTATTCAATTTTTTAGGTTTACTGTCATATACATCTAATTTATTTCATTTAAGTTATTTATTTATTTTGTATTATTTCATTTCATTCAATTCGTATACATCTAATTCGTGTCATTTAATATGATTTTTGCAGCATGACTGGACCTTTGAAGAGGTTGGCTAAAAGGGCACAGAAGGTTTGGGGGAAGGGGGCAGGCATAGTGCACTAGAGCACCAGGAAGACAAGGTGGTGGCTCCGCACTCCCAGGTGGGGTCTGTGGAGGCCGACTATGAGGGGAGGAGGTCTACGAGGAGGATTGGAGGAGGATTTCGGACTGGCAGACCGATGTGGTAGAGGAGGATGGGGATGATGACTGGGAGCCACCCTCGTCCTCTGGAGCCGAGTCCTCGAGCTCCAAGAGAGGTCAGGGGCGCAGTAAATTACAAAAAGCCCCCGCAGATCCAAGCGAGAGGATAGTGATATAGGTTGCCCCCGGTGAGAGGTATTTGCTAACTACTTTTTGAGAATTCGATGTCTCTTATTGCTAACCACAAACTTGACAAATACTTTTTTTTTAATTCGATGTGCAGGGGCTTGGTTTGCGTCAACAAGGGTCCACAAGAGCCGGGCCACTTGCTAGGGGTGTGCTCAAGCAGCTCTACCTCGGGCGAGTAGGCAAGGGCGATGATCGACGCCCGGCACTCAATTGGAGCGACTACTCGCTCGTGGAGGATGATGAGGGTGGAACTGTCGCCAATCACGTTACCTACAAGTTCTGGGTAACATTTCAAGTTTCATTTTTTATTTATGGTTTAGTGTTTATAGCTTCATGTATTTTCTCACGTCTTTCTTTCGTTTCAGGAGAGGTACCAGCTTTTTCCTTGGATGACACAGGAGGACTACGAGGCTTGTCACCGTGTGCTCGACACAATGACGGCAAAGAAGGTTAGGGACGCCATTAGGTTGTCTCGTTTGGATGCGGTGTTGAAGCACCATAACAAGAGGGGGATTAGAAAGTTGTCGAGGGCAAGGGCAGCTCTAGAGTATCTAAAGGCTCAAGAGTACAAGCCTTGGTGTCCAGACTAGATGGATAAGTGTTCATGCGCCTGGAGGGAGCTAACCCCGACATCTGTGCCACCTACCTAGGAGGACGAGGCATGGGTCACGTCGCGCGGGATATCGTAAGTGCACTTATCTTTTATAATTACAATCAACTAGATGGTCATTTCATATTTCATACTAACCTACAGGAGTTGGAGGTAGGACTTGAGCCCTCTGGGTTCACCTTGTGGAGGGTAGCACACACGCCTTGTGTCCAACCTGACGGCACACAACCACCGATGCTGCCGGCTGCGTAGGAGAAACTTGTAAGTGACTAGCTCTTTTCACTTCTCTACACCATTTCGATCGTTTTCGAACTAATCCACCTAATATCTCATTTATTCGTAGGATATATATATAGCACAGCTATGAAAGAGAAGCACGATGTCGACTGTGACCCCATCAACATGTCGGTCGACCCTATGGTCATCTACGACGAGTTCGGTGCGAGGAGTCACAGTAGGTACGGCTTCACGGACTCTTTGGTGCCATCCGACTCATACAAGGCTGAGGTCAGAGCACATCGACATCAGGCCACCTCTTTCGGCCGTGCCTAACTGGAAGCCTAGAACAAGCTTATCGCGGAGATGCAACAACAGAGGGTGGCGGACGAGCAGCGGTGGCAGGCGGAGCGAGAGGAAAACAACAGTAGGTGGCAGGCGAAGCGAGTGGAGAACAACAGGCGGATGCATGCCATCCAGGATCAGAACCTCTTCATGATGCAGTATATGCAACAGGTAATTATGATCGTATATGTGGCTAGGTTGTCCTTAATAGTTTCAAATGCTAACATATCAAATCCACATGTGTTCTAGGGGGCAGGGACCTCCGGCCAGCCGCAGGTCTTCGAGTAGACGCCAGGCCCCCCGACGACACAGGCCAGTACTCTTCCCCCGTTTGTGCCGCCGGCCTCGTTTCCCGTTCTCCAGTTTGGCTCTGCATTGGTGGTTTCTTTAGGGGTAAATATTTTCTCCAGTTTACACAGCATTTTCAAATAAGCACACAAATGGATTTTTTTAAAAAAATTACGGTTTCCTCTAATCTTGCAGGTGTTTGGCTCAGTAGCGCCAGCGGCTACAACAAATGCTCTGCAGGAAGGTGATTCTAGTGCCACAAGATCAGTCGAGGAGCAATTCGTCGAGTACATGTTTGTCGATCCATTCCAAGGTTCACATTCGTAAATGTGGTTAGACGATGAACTTGTGGGTTGTGTGCATGTATTGTGAACTCATGGGTTAGACGATGCACTCGGTGATGCATGTAATGTGAATTTTTGGACAATGTGTGTATTGATGTCGCAATTTTGTTTATATGTTGTCGTATTCGTGTGTGATTAATTGAGACATGTATCGGTGGATGCGAATGTGGTCGCTTGTGTAAATATATATATTGTGATTGTTATGGGGAATTGGGTATATAAAACTTTGGGGAATACATTTTTTTGTAGGTTGAAATTGAGCTTTTTTTTATAAATTTCCAGCAATTTTTATTGCTGGCACACCAGCAATGTCGGCGGCCTCAATAAAGGCCGACCACAAAAGTCCTACGGGGGGCATGCCAAAAGTAGCGCAGGTTTTTCATTTTCTCTGCGGCCAAACGTTTGCCGTCCACAAAGCTTCTAGTATGGTCGGTGGCATATGTGGAGGCCGTCCATAAATAAGGAGCAATGTTGGCGGCTCAACAGAACGCCGCCCATAAAAATTGAGCAATGTGGGCGCCATAAAGGAAGGCTGTACACACAGATGAAGCAATGTGGGCGGCTTATTAGTTGGCCGTCCACAAAGGTTTGCAACGTGGCACGCTCAACTGGTCCGCGGGACCCACACGACAGAGCTCCTTCATCGCGCCCGTGCCGTCAGGGTGTGGTTTTTTTGGCGGTCAGAACATGGGCAGTCGACACAGATCTTCCGTAGGTGCTCGGTTCAGGAGGCGGCTTGTTGTCGGTTTTATGTATTGCCGCCGACAAAAAATGACATGTCGTCGACTCATTGTCGACGAACTTTTGACGTCGACTGGCCGACGACAGAACGTTTTGTCATCGGTATTTGCTGTTATGTTGTCGGCTTTGGCCACTAACCCAAATCCAGTTTCCTGTAGTGTTTCTACTGATCTAGTCTCTGGTGTCTAGTATTGCTGAGGTTCTGGTGACTTACTAGTTCTTATGATATTATGGTGGTGCAAAACTATGTTATTTTACATACTATGCATTAGGACTAGGTGGTGAAAACTAAAAACTATCTTACATTGCAATTTATTCACTTTTACTCGTCATACTTGATGAGGACATCACCACGTCGGATACACCCATGCGATCAACGACCAAAATTCTTTCAAGTGACCCGTGACCTTTGACCATCATGCAAGGGCCAATCACACGAGCCCATGCAGGACAACTCAATTATTAGGTAAACTCGTTTCTTGGTTGAATAATTATACTTTGAAGAACAGGTCGCTACCTAATAATATTGTTATTCATAGGAACTTGAACAAACACCAGCTACGGCGTTAAAACACCAACCAAGCCAATAAAGAATGGTGGGAATACAAAAAAATTCCACTTGGACTCCAATGACTAGTCTAAATTCAAACAGGCCTAGAGAATGCAAAAAGACTCCGATTGGGACGTGTGAGCACTCATTGGAAAGATAACTTCGGCATCTTTCTAACGAATCCGGCCTCACCTTTAAATTCCAAATGAGCTGGCCGCAGCAGTAAAAAATATCTCATGCACATAAACCGTCTTTTGCTCTTCTTAGGTGCTACATCACCATTACTTTGGGATGAGTCCCCATGTATTCCTGCTGCGTGAGAGCAGCTCCTAGAGTGATCTCTCTGCTTATATATTGGACAAGCCTCTTCTTTATTTCCTTAGATTTTGTTTTAGATCAGTTTCTCCCATATGTGGAACTATATCGTTTGTTCTCGTGTCTTGGTTAGAGCAGTTGTAAACAAGTTCAAAACCACAGTTCGAGTGTGTGCTTTACCCTTATTATTGAGAGTTCTTCGATCTTGGATAGACCTTCATGGTCAGGTCATTCGGGTTTTGGCACGGTTGATAATAATCAGGAGTGTGGTTTAGCGATTGCGTGCGCTTATCCTTGTGGTTCGTAACCGGATCGTTAAAGTCATCATCTGCCGAAATCGAAGTTATCCTCTTACCGGAAGATCGGGAACCCGTGAGAAAATCAATACTTGTGTTTCTATGGCGTCAATACTTGTGTTTCTATGGCGTCGCCTCACCACGCGCCTTAAGCGCTTGAAAGGTAAAAAGGTCCGAGCATGTTGTAGGACACCATACCGTCGTAACAACTATGCTGCCCTGGCAATCTATTAAGGGTCTCTCTGATGGGCAACGGTAGAGTCAATCATTAGCAATAAACAAGCTCCATGTCATCTGTAGATAGCATATAGACAATCTCTTTAATGGGTCAGCCGCAACATCGTATTTAAAAATTTATATGGTCCCATATATAATACATAGCATACACCTTGTAATCCGTTATACGTTCTTTTAACTTTTAACTGAGCCCTAGTCTTTATCTCCCTCCTCTCCTGCTCTCTACTTAAACAAAAAAATGAGATAAAGTTGTTATAACTAGCTGATTTGGCACCAATATTAATGAAAATGTGTCCTAATACAACTCAAAATTACAAAAAAATATGCATATGCACTCACTATCTATCTCTTCAAAACTGCAAATCTGGCTGCAGAAATTTTCCCACAATGTTTTCATGTTTGTACGTCTTCAAACGTAAAAACTTATAACTGTAAAGTTGTAGAACTTTTTCTCCTGATCAATTTGCATATATGTATGATGCTATTTGGATCTGGTAATTAAATAGGACATATTGACCCCGAAATACAGGTTGTGCAGAAAATTATGTGATGATACGGATTAACTTTCAACGCTTTCTAGCAGCAAAATGGTGTTTATGGAACTTCTCACAATAAATAAAGTTAGGGTAGCGCCAGGCGTCGGACGTCCCGTCCGGACCTACCCAGGCCGTCGATCCGACGGACACCGCGCCGATCCAACGCTTGCATGCACATCGCCCGCGCGCCCACGCCCGCACGCAGCGCCAGAGCTAGCTAGCCGTCGTTTCATTTTACTTCCAAATAAACTTCCGATTTTTGTACAAAATTCAAACAGTGTTCAAAATGCATGGAATAAATTTCATAATTCTTCTAAAATCGAGAGTAACCCATTTTAAATACTTTTTGAATTTTTTGATTTTTCACTTTTTTGATTTTTTGATGTGGACTAGGAGAAGGCACTTATGAAACTTACACATATACTAGCAAAACTTGGCCGTGTGCTGATGAAACTTGCAGTGTGCTGATGAAACCTGATGAAACCTGGATGAAACTTCGATGTAACCTGATGAAACTTGGATGAAACCTGTTGAAACTTGAATTAACCTGATGAAACTTGAAGAAACTTAAAAAACTTGGATGAAACCTGATGAAACTTGACAATTCGGCAAAGTTTTACGAGTATGAAACCCAAGTTTTACTAGACGAAAGCCAAGTTTCAGTAGGCGAGCCCTAAGTTTCACCAGATAAGTTTGAAGGGTTATATAGCAAAATATATCTTGTTTTATTCGTAAAAATACGAGGAACACGTTGGCGCAAAAGGTTTGTGGATTGGAGCACCCAGTCAAAAATTATGGTCGCCGAAAGAATAAAATGCCCGTGGACCCCACCCGCATGTGCACTGTGACGCTGCCGCCCGCATTACGCGCGCCGCGCCACGCCGGCCTTGCGAGCGTGAGCCTTTCCGATAAAGTTATAGCACGTCTCAAGATTTCCAGAACATCAAATAAAACTAAAATCTGAGTTCGTATGAGGGAGATATGATCAAAACACCGAACTTGATAGAATTGGACGTCATGACGACGATGAAAATGAGATGGAATTGAACTCGGTGTCAATATGCAAGACTAAAACTAGACCAAGAACGTACACGACTCTAAACCAGCAACACAATGATAACGATGGAGACAAATTCAACAACGCGAAAGTGAAAATGAGAATCGTTAAAGGCACAAAGTGGTTTGGACGGTGGACGTTATAACGAACAAATCTTTTTGTAGGGCAATTTTATGTACTCTGGGTAACAATAGATTTACGAACAAGATGGTATATAAGATACCTGATTGACAACTGAGCTCTGATACCACTTAATGCGATGGGGGTGTCCGATCTTCCGACAGGTAAATATACGTTAATTTGTGGATACTCAAAGTTGACGATTGAAAATATCTCATCGTGGGCTTGTCCGTGCATAACCTGAATGTCCAAAACAGACTTTGTTTCACCGAGCTATGGCCGTTTGAAGTTGGGCTGCTCCGGGTGGCCCAACTGGGCTCGTGGACGGCGAACTAGGTATGATCTTTGGTTGGGCCTTGAGCAACGTGAGTGGTTGGGTCAGAGGACGTTGTACAGGTAGAGAGGCACCCAACTTGAGTATGTCTTCGTGTAGTGGAGGTGGCCAAGATGGCGACCGAACTGTTGGATGTGATGGCGCCATATCCGGTCATCGTGGAAGTTGAAGTTGTGGCTAGCCTGACCATGGTGGGGGTCGATGAAGCATTGATGTAGACGATGTAGAGAATGACATGAAGTGTTGCCAACTAATCATAGATGTTATAGAAGTAGAAATGATCCATGTAGCCGAGATAATCGAGGTAGCACTTGGTGACGGTCATATGGATACCGAGTTAGTATTATCCATGACAGGCATGGTCTCACCAGCACCGGCGCATTTGAAAGCCCATGGAGGCATGATTTTTCGGCCCTTCCTGCTTGTTATCCCTACGAAAATCTCCCACCTCTTAGACCTCGTGGAAATTTCACCGTCCTCTCTCGATGGCTCCCACCCGACCTCGTCGCCTCCACTTTCCTTGGCTATCTCCACCTTCGTTCTCCACCCTTCTCCACCTACGACCACCTTCAATTCCCTCTACCATCACTCGCCAGTCTTCGGTTGCCTCTGCGTTGGACCTACTCCACCCGTTGTCGCCTCACGTGCCTCTGGTCTCCTAGCTAGATTTGGTACACGGAATATTGCAGAGACTACCCCATCTCCTGCAACTTGTGATGCTCCGAATCAAGGACGGGAGCCAAGAGGTCGTCAGATATGGTGACAAATCCAATAATGGTGCATAATTGAACCACCGTTTTTAGATCTACGATGATTTAATATCGATTTCAATGTGATTTGTGGTCTTTTCAATGCTTTTCTTGATTTGGGAAAGGCTATGTGAACTACTATGGGTGTGAACCGTACACTAGTTGGCTCGATTTTATGATGAAAACGATACTTCGATTTGAGAGATGGTGAACTTACAATCTTGCCTACCAACCAGCGAGGGCGACAACCGACAATCGCAAAGTCACCAAAACATATCGCTATCAACCATGTCCAACACGATTGTCCTGATAAAAATGTGAAACTCACAAGAAAATGTAATAAGCAATATGAAATTGGTAATGATAATTCACAAACAGGCTGAGGTTCTGTTTCTCATGTTGAATGGTCTAGTCGACACACACAACACGAGGAGGGACACACTAGGGTCTGTCAAACACAACAAAACCTAAAGAACAATGTAAGGGGGTGGCAACCATATGTAGAGGGACACCAGCAGCGAAAGGGGTGCCCAACACAGGGGTGGCGACCAGCACTACCAAACCCTAAATATAAATGTGCATTGGTCCCAAAAGAGAGATGGCCCAAAACCCAAAGTTTCTGGCCCAAGTTGCTTTCGTGCGAATTCCCATTGCTCTCGGACAATTTTGGGAGTGGGGTTGGATCCATTGAAAAGCTTTATCTCCTAAGCTTTCCAACAAGTGGTGGATCATGGAAAATGGAGTTCGGGAGTCCGAATTACTACCGTTTGAAGTTGACGTGTTGCTGGATGGTCGAACCAACAACTTGGGCTTCAATGTGAGCCTTCCTATGAACATGTGCCATCCTTGGAAAATGGACCTGATGCGCAAATCCAATGACGAATGCTTGAAAGTTCGAGCGTGCGGATTGAGGCCTTCGAACATTGAAGATGACATAGTGGAAGAAGAAATAGTTGAACCATAAGAAGTGTATGTAGACGAAGATGGAGCGGTGGTTGTATCCTTGGTGGGGATGTCCTCATCAGGGTGTATATTTGATGTTTCACCTTCTCATTCTAGGTTATTATGTTTTAGCTTCTGATTCTAAGTTGGTATGTTTCCGCTTCTAATTTTATTATCCTTTTCATTCTGCACTGTGCATTCTTTGAAGAATGTGTGCATCTCTGCGGTTTACATGTTCTGCAGTCTGATGAATGTGCAATATATTCTAGTCAAAATTTGAAAATCAGTAGCATAATTAACCTGAAAACATTGGTAACCACGCAGTGAAAAAAACGTTTAGCTCATTGTCCTGTGTAGCTAATGCATTACTAGGGGGAAAAACATAATTTGGGGGACATGACGGTGGGGAAATATCCCTAGTCAAATTCATGGTCTTTAATTTTTTGTGAATCCATTTGCTGTTACTTTTAAGATGTTTTAGCTTGTTAAATTCATGCTCTTTGAACCTAGACATAGAGATGATATGTTTCAGCCAATGATTTGTTGTTCTTTTACTTTTCACAGGGATTCGATCCAGCAAATCGGAACAATTTTAACATAGACAGAGATGATGGCGTTATTTGTGCAAAATTATTTAAAGCTAAAATAACAATTTTTGTGCTAGTAACAGTTCAGCACTGATATAATTGTATATCGTTTTGTTAAGTGCTCATGCAACTATTCATCTTGTAATATTTATCACCAAACATGCCAATTGATGAAAGTGTCGTGCATCGTGTGTGGGTGATATGTGCATTTAACTGAAAGCGTGATGCGGCTACAACATCTTGAAATGCATTTTCTGATAAATGAATAAATGCTTGACGATTCCTGTTCTGAACCCCCTTCGACTATGCCAGTGAATTCTTTTTATGTTCACATGCTTCATGGCCTTTTTTCTGGCACGAATCTATATATGGTGCTATATTGGTGCTAAAAGTTTAGTGAACATTTTAGCAGTTTTATCGGTCTAGAGTAAAGAGAGGCATTTTGTAAACCATTAGTCTTCGGCTGGCGGCTCGGTTATCCTAGTGCTTTCGACCTTCGGCGGACCCTGCCTTGTGCGCTAGTAGGACAGGTCTTGGGCGAAAGCCTTGTCCTTTCGGGCTGGTGTTGGCGTCACCTTTGGTGTCGTTCTTTGGTTGGAGGCATCACCTTTCGGACCTTCCCTACTCTGGGTGAAAACCCTAGCGGTTCTGCGACGGCGGCTGATTCTCTGCGTCGCTACCTTGTTAGAGGCGTCATGATCGCCGCTTTTGCGCGTGGTTTTATTGGTTCTCTCGCTTCAGAGTCGCTCGTGCGTTGTGTGAGTGTTGGTGGTGTTTCCCTTCTCCCCTTGTATCTCTCTCCTCTTGACCTTTGGCCTTGGTGGCGGCAGTGTGGTGCATTCCTTCTTTCTCCTCTCAGAGGTGTTCCGGCGATGGCGGAGGTGTGTCCGGCTTTGGCTGTGGTTGCAGTGAGTCTTGTGGTTGTACCTCGTGTTTACACGGGTTTTGTATTTTATTTTCTCCTGCTTTTCAATGAAATCGGACGGCAGTTCTCCTGCCCCTCTTTTTTTAAAAAAAGAAGTTTTGGTTGTAATATATGTAGGGAGAAAGGAGATGTTCAATTGTCCTTTCAAAGCGGTTGAAACCAGGGCATATATTCATGCTTGTAGTGACTTTTGCTATGCATACTTCATATGTATAAAATAAAAAATTATGTATTGTCCGATGCTATTTGGATGAACTAAGCAAATATGGTTTGAGTTTCTTCACATATTGTTAGATTCAGCACAACATAAATGTTTGAAAATCAATTGCCCTACAAGTGTTAGGTCCTGTTTGTTTGAGCTTCTAGCCAGCTTTTAGTCTCAGAAGTCAGAAGCTCAAATAAACAGCCAGCTTTTGAAACCCACTTCAAAGAAGCCAAAAGCCACCAAAAGCTCAATTTGTACTGTGATCTGAGCTTTTCCCAGAAGCTAGTTTTTTGTGGCTTTTCCCAAAAGTAGCTTTTAGAAAAGCTACAGCTCAAACAAACAGGGCCTTAATCTGCTTAGAATAGAGGAGATTTAGTAAGAGTGACCACAACTTATGCACCTTTCCCCCTAGTATATCATCGGGTCGCAAATTGGTACTCGAGCCCAACAGGTATATCGTCGGGTCGGGTTGGTCGGGCCAGGCTACCCATGATCAGGTTTGATGTGTACTGATTCCATAATTTTTTTTTGTATATTTGGGTTTGTTCTACACAATATCTTGATAAGGCCTGCAAAAGTTATTTTTTAAAAAAATTATGAATTTTTATGTGGTTGGATTGGAAAAGGTATATGTTAAATATTTTAGATGTTCAGATCACTTCGCCTCTAATTTTTTTGCTTACGTTTATTTTATAAATTTTTTTTGAACTTTTGATAAAGTAGTTAAGATTGTTAAGTTGTATTAGCCGTGGTGATAAAGACAACAGAGATTTGAAGGAGAATGATTGCTTTATTGATTATAAGTTGTAATTACAATGGGTAAAGCTTCTTTATATAGAGAACAAATGGGTGTCATAAAGAGACACTCTTTGATGATTTGCCTATTAATAATATTTCTTAACATTCCCCTTATGCAAATTAGTAATATGTATATGTCCTAAAATCTCCTGAAAACCGATAGAAAAATAGATGGAGAAAACAAAATTCTCTAATATAAATTTATGCTTCCAATGTATATTTTTCGTTAGTATAGCATCTATATACCTTATTAAAAACTCATCCAAAAAACCAATGGGAAAAATGGATGAAGAAAAAATTTACATTGTATAAAAATAATGTATTTATATTCCCCGTTAAAACCTTCATATAAGAAACTTCTCAAGGAAATTAATGAAGAAAAAGAGGGCAATATATGATACTCAAGATCATAAATAAGAGTTTAGAAACTTTCCCTTGAAACCTAAACTTTCTATTGCACATGTCTCGTTAAAACTCCTTCCACAAGCCTAATGGGAAAATGAACGGAGAAAAAGAGTACATTGCATATACTTTCCTTTAGTAAATAACTTATATGCACGTGCCTCATTAAAAACTCCTCCAAAAACCCATTGGGACAAAATAGATGAAGAACATAATGCACCGCATATGAATACTTGTATTGTCATATTGCCTCATTAAAAATCTTATTGTAAGAGAATCTTATGAAAAACTCATATAAGAAAAACAGTGCAATATGTAATCTCCAAGATCATCGATGCTCATTGTGTGGGTTATATTTCAGGAGTTTACTCCACCTGAACTCTGCACCGCACAGAGCCTTCTTTGATTCTCTAGATTTGAAATGGATCCAGATTAAGACTCCGTTATTTATTTTTATTTCACAACGCTTCCAAAGCTTGTGATGTATCAAAACACATTTATATGTGCAATACAAGTCATTATCTTTGTAGATAATAGTAAGGACTTAATTGCATTCAAATTACATGACTTCTATATATGACCAATCATAGTCATACTCATGTAACATCTTATAAAATGCAATTGTCTCATGATATGGTGAAAGTGACCACTAAAGTCACTATGCTTGACTTTCATGATATGTCGTACCACCATACACAATTTAGTATGAGATTTAATAATATGCGAATTAAACTGATTCCCAAAATCTGTGTATCCCACCATAATCACATCTTAGTTTTCCCTAAAAACATAGGCCAAGACTTTTCAATACTTCAAAGATATATGGAGATGATTTTATTGCCGGTTCAATTTCTCATATTAGAATTGCATTTGATCTTGTGAATAATTGACATCAATCATATCTATAAGGCCTGATGCATTAATGTTCTCAAAGCATTAATATTAGAAACTTCATGTCCTAAAAATATCTTCACTATTCACTCCAAACAATCTTATACATTTTTTGGGAATAATATATCAATCATATAAGGTATTGATATTCTACAACTTTCTCTCAATGATTAAATATCCAATCAAATAGCCTGATTTTCAGGACTTACAACACATGGTTGTATCACTATAGAGGAAAGTATAACCAACCTTTTCAGGGGATTTACTAATTACACTAATTCACTTAATACCACCAAGGAATTAGAGGATATATTCATTCTCATATTCTTTGTAATAGATGCACACTACATCACATGTGCATATGCGGCAGAATTTTTTAATCCTCATTTTATTCCATCGGGTTATGATGGGTCATCATCCAACTTATATGGATAATTGGTGTATTTTGACTGGTAAGTATTTTCCTTTATAGGAAAATATCTTTTTAAAACAATACCTTCCATTTGAAAGTAACATTCTTGCATAAAACACTCTTTCTTCAAGAAATATGTAGGAAGGTGTTCTTCTTATTTGAAGAAACTTAAGTGTATAAGTCTCATACATATATGTGTCCCAATATATTGTTTCTTTTCATAAGAAATTGTGAATCCTTCGAGGATATTACTATGGGTTTTCCAAATCCATTTACTGCATATTATTTTAACGCTATGTGCCAGATTTAACTTATAATGAAACATTTTACATATGGGAATAATAGTCTCTTATGGAGATATTTGAACTATTGCATCTACCACCATATTATTTGTGTAATGACCCATTAAGTCTTAATCAATTTTGAGACTTATACCTATCATATGGTTCAACCTTAGTTTCTGTCGACGGTTGGGATATTGGCCCAAGTCAACCAAGGTTCTTCAAGGAGGAGATAGGAGACACGCCGAACAACCACGAACAAAGAATCGCAGGAGATGTGGGTTTTATCCCGGTTCAGCCTCTCGAGAGATAATAGCCCTACGTCCAGCCTTTCTTTATATCAAAGAGGATTACAAGGTGGAACTTAGCGAGATCAGCAGGTCTCGGCGAGTAGTATGCGAAAATCTATTGGCCAGGGCCCCTCTAAACGCCGTAGGGGCCCTGTTTATATAGTACGGAGCAAACCGACCTACCGAGAAATATCGGGCCGGGCTAACTACGAGATCGTAACGAACTCATACATGCCAAATACAACCTACGCTAGATAAGATAATCTCCTAATCTTGGGGGGTCACGACTCCTAATCCAATCCGGAAAACCACGTCCGGGTCTTCACGCAGCCGTGCAGAATTCTTGTTCGAGTCGGACTCAAACATGAATCATAGGCCGTTATGCACCGTGCCGGCCAAGAAACTGTTCGGCAGGATGCACATGGGCCTGATAGAACCTTCCAGGAGCCGGGCCTCGGTAGGTACATTCAACTGGGCCGTCAGGGAGTGGGCCATGGCAATGGGCCGTAATTCTATCCCCGACAGCTAGCCCCCGAGACTCAAGTGGAAGGACTCACTAGAGTGGGGTCTTCCTCTTGAGACTCCAAACCTCGAAGAGGGAAATTTTGCTGCTACAAAGACATGTAACAATCGACCGAACAGGTCATGGTTCAACCGAACAAGACTTGTTCGAGACCGAACAGACCCGACCAGTACCGAGCAACTCTGTTGCGTCGAACAGGGAACGACATCTATCCGAGCAGAGCACTCAGCCTTCAGTGCGGACACTGGAAAAGTATCCGTTGGCAGATTCCAACGGTAACTTCCTATCGCTGCGCAGTGAAAACAGGCGACCGTTTTACCTAGCCGTTGTGGTAAAAACTAGCCGTTTGTGACAAAACCGTTGCAGAGCTGCCCATACGGGACTATAAAAGTAGCCAAGCTGCCCGCGGCCAGCCACTTCTGCTCTCACGCCTTTCCTCTCTAAGCCCTAGTTCCAACCGCGCTCAGCATCAAGCACCCAAACTCCACCACCAACCCTGCTGTCCAGCCAGGAACCGCTATGGCCAAGTTCACTGCACTAGCTCGACCGAGGAGGACCGAAGGTCCGGGAGGAAGAGGGCCACATCGACACCGTAGTGGAGGCTGCCGGAGAGGAGGATACTCGAGAGCCGCCGAGGAGAGTTTGTCGACCGAGCGATTCGCCTTTATTGGGTTGAGGTCTCCAGAGCGACTTCGCCGAGGCCTTCTTGAACATCACGATTGAGGTGGCGAACTTCAATCCGAACTCCATACTCCAGATGGCCGTCTTCGCACACCGCGGCGAGGGCTATCTGAGCATCGATCCACCGGTGGGCTGTTCCTCACTATTACACAAGGACGAGGCGGCTCCCCGCCGCCGCCCTGGGGTGCTACTACCTCAAGCTCAGGGCCACCGCCGACGACGCGCCGTACCCTCGCCCACCACCGCCGACTCGATGGGTGCGTGGTGGGTGAGGTGGTTCTCAACAAGCGGGCGGCGACAAGAAACTTCGTCTTCACCGGAAGGCGCCAAAGGAACCCCAATGCCTAGGCCGGAGATGTCCGCCGAAGATTGGTACCTGACAAGGAAGATCGCCTCCCTCGTGAGCCTCGGACTCACGGGCAGGGAGATCATGCGGGACTTCACAGCGAACAGGATCTGTCCGCTGCGGAGGAGGCCCGATCCCTTCTATAGGATAGAGGGATGGGAAGATATTTCCAGGGAGAACACGGGTAAGTGCCTTTAAGACTCAACCTTTATGTCAATTATTTCCTCCGAACAGGAACTAATAATCCCTAATGCTCGGGCAGAGAGGCCAACCGACGCATGGGTGACTGAGCGGGTCGATGCCATGCTGAAGGCGGCAAAGAAGGACGGGGAGGTCACCGGCGAGGTGGCGACACCGCCACAAGAACGTGCTTGTCCGCATGCACGAGGTAAATCACTTACTCCCAGCCTATGTTGCTAGACTTGCAATGTTGTTTAATGCTAATGCTCGCTTCCCAAAACACGCAGGAGGACCAGCTGATCCTTAGGGGGATCGTAGAGGAACTCTCCGGGTCTGAGAAGGAGAAGGCAAAGAAGGGGAAGGCCAAGGCGGCCACAAAGCCCAAGGTGGCGGCCGAGCCTACGCGGAGCTCCCCGCGACACGGCGGCCGCCAGACATCAAAGAGACCGTCCATGGCGACGGAGGGCGCCGAACAAACCAAGCGGGCTCGCGGTCACCCCATGGAAGAGACTAAGCTCCTCCTCCTCCTCGAGCAAAGCGACGAAGAGGTAAAGAACATGACCCTCTGGCTTAGGCGTTACTCGCAGGCTCATCCGGGCCATTTGGCGCGGCTACAACAGGTCGCCGAGCAGAGGAGGCTCGAAGAGGAGGTTACGCGCAAGGAGAAACTTCTTGCGCTGCGCGAGAGGAGTGCTCAGCTCACTAGTGAGTTGAGCGCATCGCCGAGAACACCCAAGGGCCAAAGCGGAGAAGCCGCCAAGGAGCCCCCGAGGAAGAGGCGAAAAATTCCGGCGAAGAAGATCAGGATCAAGCCTTTCACGGCAGGTATGCAGGAATCGATCATTTGATCTTTCAACCTTCTGACCACGCTAGACTTAATGATCATCTCTTTTTCGTCAGCCGCCCAAGGGGAGATCGCCACAGACGACGTCGAGGAGGCGCTCGAGCGGTCGATGCTGCCCGAGCACCTACACGGTGCATTGCGGGCGATGGTCGGCAAGCCTCAAGACAAAATGGCGGCATGGAGCTGCTCTCGCCAGAGCTCCAGTGGCAGCTAAATCACGCTCAAAAGCACGGTGGAGCGGCCGGAGGCGAAGAGGAAGCGCGCCGCGCGCACGGACAATGGGTCAAGATGATGGTTCGGAGCCGCCAGTATGGGACCGAGCAGCCGGTCCTGCCAGGCACTTCGTCGCAGGGGCAGCTCACCCCTGAGGCAACGGGATTCTCTGGCGAGCAGGGTGAAATCCCAGCCGTCAGGGAGCAAGAAGAAGCCCCCGAGCAAGTCGCGCAAGTCGTCCTGCCCGTGGAAACAACGGCGCCACCAGTGAGTGGCTCGCCTCGCCAAAGACGTTCGGGCGGAAGAAAAGAGGAAGAGGAGAGGAGCGCGAGACGAAAGCGCCGCCCGTTGCCCTGCTCCCGAAAGCGACGCGCCCCGCAAGAAGGAGGAGCGAACAAAGGCGGCGACGGAACAACGCACTCGTCTCATCCCGACGAAGCGGGCCGTGGACGATGGCCTCGAGGACCGCTGCAAGGCCATGGTTTGAAGCATCGGCTTGGCAAGGTAAACTCAAGGCCAAACCTTGTTCGGTTTAATCAGTATTATCGCAAAGTGTTTAACTTGATCTTCTCCTCGTGTCTTTTGGGATACCATGGCGGAACTCGAAGACGGTATCACCATCGAACGCAGACGCCCGTCTTGGCATCCTCCAGGAGGGATCTCGATCAAGGGATCCGGCCCAAAGCCGAGCCCATACCGGCAAGGAAAGCGAAGAAGCTCAAGGTGAGTGACCAAAGAGAGGCGTTCCTCAGAGGCTCTCTTAAAGAAGCCGAGGAGCTTGCAAGAAGCCGTGAAGGCTGGCGCCGCGGAAGAGAAGCCGGGCCGGACGAAGTGGCTCGAAGAGCAACTCACCGACGCGTCTCGCTGGCGGGACCAGCTCGCGGCGGAAGCCCAGAAGCTTAAGGCCCAGCTCGCCAAGGAAGAGCAAACTTCCGCGGATCTGCAAGCAAAAATCTCGACCACATGGTCTTCACAGAAGAGATCGAGGAGATCTTGTGGGATGACAATCTTGAGCGATCGCCGTAGAGAGAAGAGTCAAGGAGCTGGAAGAACAGCTCAAGACTAGCGAGCAGCGAGTTGGCTAGAGCGAGGCTCTGACCGACCAGCTGCGCGCCAAGACCGAAGAGGTCGAGGCCATCCGGGCAAAGGCTGCGGCACAAGCCAAACGGAGCAAGGAGGAGATCGAACGCCTCCGAGCTGAAGCCCGGGAAGGAATCAAGGCTCAGGGTGAAGTCGTGCGCCTCAAGTTAGAAGTTGAGGAGCTAAAGGAGCAGCTTGCTCCCAAGTAGCACCGCGGCTGTAACCCGAAGGGGTCTTGTACCTGAAACTTATGATTAGCGCAATAAAGTACTTACCTTTTTCCCGCAAAAAGAGCAAAGAAAAGACAAGAACGAACAGAAACTAAGAGAAAAGCGAACAACGCTAGGAAGTTTAAGAAAACCGGTAGAGCGCTTTGCCTAACTCCCAGCCCCCATTGTGTAGCTGCTCGAGAACCTAAGTTTGCGAACCCGAACAGGTGCACAAGAGAAAGAGCGACACCCTAGCCCCCGGTACGGACGATGCTCGAGAACCTAAGCTTGTGAACTCGAGCACGTGCGTAGAGAGAAAGAGCGACACCCGTACCTTGCTCGATGTATTCCATAGTCTGCTCGTTGACGTAAGTTAGGCAGTTCAGAGAGTAACCGAACAAGGAAAGTGCCTCCGCCATGGGGCTTACGAGCATGCTTTGCCAAGTGGTCGCGCCAGCGAAGAAGTGCTCTGCCATGAGGGCTTACGAGAGCGATTTAGCCGCAAGGTGGAAAGGCCGTGTTACGCAACCCCGAGTTTAGGAACTTATCGAAACTAGATACGTGTGAGAACGATCCTTAAGATTGCGGGCCAAGAGTTCGCAAGACCGGGCAGCCATCAAGTGTTACCAGAGAGAAAAGTAGTCTTCAAAAGAGAAGAAGTGAAAAAAGCGCAGAGGTCGAGAATTCACTTAAGAATTGGATTGAACTTTACATGGTGCCCGAGAGACTTGGACGAACTAAGGCGCCAAGTTTGACAAAAACGCGAGGCTAAGCAAACAAACGAAGACCTACACAAAGAACTTACGGTCGGTCGATGTTCCAAGTCTTTGGTCGGCTCTCTCCGTCCTCCATAGCCAGCCGAACAGCCCGGGCGAGCAGAGAAAACGATCAGAACGGGCCCTCCCAACGAGGAGTTAACTTGTTGGCATTGGACAAGTTCTGGACACGGCGCAGAACGAGGTCGCCCGCCTTCAAAACCCTTGGTCGAATCGACTTGGCGCGTCGTGCCAAGATCTTGCCGGTAGCGCCATTCGACTTGTGCCCGGTCGCGTGTGCCTTCGAGGAGGTCGAGATCGAGGAGGCGCTTGCTCATCGTCAACTAAGTTGACCGAGCTCGTCTTGAGGCTAACCGAGTATGATTTCGTGCGCGTGATGGCTTCGCACCATAGACCAATTGGAAAGGAGTTTCCGCGCCCGGTGGCCGTCAGTAGTACTGAATCGCCCAGAGGACGGAAGGAACTTCGTCAACCCAGGCCTTGTTGTGCTCGCTGAGAGCAGCAAATACCCGCCGTTTAATACCTGGACTATCTGTCCGTTAGCTCGCCGATCGCTTCCATTGCTCTGTGGATGTGCCACAGAGGCGAAACAGACCTTGGTGCCCAGCTGTTCGCAGTATTGCTGGAATAGCTCGCTTCTGAACTGGGTACCGTTATCCGTGATCAACTTGTGGGGAATCCCAAAGCGCGTGACCACGTTGCTTTTGAAGAAGCGCCTGACCGCTTTGGCATGAAGAGATTTACGTGCTCGCCTCAATCCACTTTGTAAAAGTGTCTATGGCGACGAGCGGTGTGTATAGCCCTTGTACCCCTTAGGGAATGGGCGGCGAGATCCGCACCCCATGTGGAAAAAGGCCAAGATGGGGGGATTGTTTGGAGCTCTTGGGCGGGCTTGTGTGCCTTCCGGACATGAAATTGGCAAGCCTTGCACTTAGTCACGATATCCCGGGCATCTTGTAACGCGGTGGGCCAATAATAGCAAATGCGAAACGCTTTGCCGACCAGAGTTCTGAAGGAGGGGTGGTTGCCACAGGCACTCTCGTGTATGTCCCTAAGAAGGAACATACCCTCCTGCTGCGAGATGCACTTGGAGAGAACTCCCAGAGCACCTCGACGGTAAAGGATGCCGTCCACAAGCTTGTATGGAGCAGCACGCCTTATAAGCCGGAAACGCTCGGCTTCGTCGTCGGGCAGGGTCCCATCTGCGAGGTACCGGACAAATGGTGTTGTCCAGTCCGTAGTCTGCTCGATAACGGAGACAGCACCACCTGTCTCTGTTGCCTCGTCCGGAGACGTGATTGAGGGCTTGTGAAGGTGCTCGACGAGCACCCTGCCGAGCAGATTCTCGTGAGGATCCATACTTGATAGCTGGTCGGCCAGAAGTTGTCCTTCACAGCACGAAGAGCACCTCGAAAAATCGAAAGTGCCGCTCCAGCTTCCTCACTTCAACCGTATCGCGCCATTGAGTCATCGCAAGATCGATACTCCTTGTTCACCGTTGATGACCACCGTGAATCTCCTTCACAGCCAATCGTTGGACACCGAGCGATTTGCACGCTCTTCGCCCTGCGAGAGGGTTTCGTACTCCATGGCGTTGTTAGTCGCCAAAGTGTAGTTGGATAGAATCTCGAGTTGCTCTCCATTAGGGAGATGAGAACAAAACCAGCCCCGAGTGTCCAAAGGCGCGAGCCATCAAAAACATGGTCCAAGGAGGCTCATCGGGTTGCTCGGGGCTTCACGGGATTTAGGCGAACAAGTCCATTCAATGACAAAGTCACTAAGACTTGTGACTTAATAGCGATTCGGGCGTGAAAGATGATCAAACTCGCTAGTTCCATTGCCCACTTAGCTATACGTCCGCCGGATTCCTTGTTCCGTAGGATTTCTCCCGGAGGAACGTGGTCGGGACCAGATTTGATGTGCCCGAAAATAGTGGCGAAGCTTCCGGAGGACATGAGCAAGGCGAGAGCGGTTCGGACCTCGTGGTAACGCTTTTTGATCCGTGAAGTACCTCGCTCACGTAATAGATTGGTCGCTGTATGCCTTCCCTTTCGACCGTCAAGACCGCGCTCACCGCTTGTGGTGTGCAACCTAGGTACAGCAGGAGCTGCTCGCCATGCCGCGGGGTAGTCAAGACGGGAGGATTGGACAGGTATCGCTTCAGATCTTGGAAGGATCTATCGGCTTCCTCTGTCCACTCAAAACCATTGTGCTTGCGCAGGGCCTTGAAGAAGGGCAGCTCGCGTTCGCCTTGACGGAAAATAAATCTGCTTAGAGCAGCCACCCGCCCCATGAGACTCTGTACCTCCTTTACGGTAGTTGGAGCCTGCATATTTTCAATGGCCTCGATTTTTCAGGGTTGGCAGAAATACCTTGCGAACCAATAACATAACCGAGCAACATTCCAGATCGAACACCAAAGGTACACTTCTCTGGATTTAATTTTATTCGATGCCTGGTGAGATTACGAAAAGTCTCGGCCGTGTCTTTTACATGATCTGGAGCAAACTTGTTTTTTACAACTATGTCGCCGACATAGACCTCCGTGTTTTTTCCATTTGCTCGGGAAGGTCTTCTCCATTAAGCTACCGAACGTGGCACCAGCATTGCGCAGACCGAAAGACATGGTCGTATAGCAGAAAGTGCCGAAGGGGGTGAAGAAGGCAGTCTTCTCTTCATCCTCGGGGGAGATGCTTATTTGGTGATAACCGAGTAAGCATCTAAAAGCTCAAGAGCTGGGTCTCATGATCGATCGACCACCGGTCAATACGAGGCGTGGAAATTGTCCTTAGGACAAGTAGCGTTCAGATCTGTGTGATCGACACATCCTCCACTTGCCGCCTTTCTTCTTTACAATGACAGGGTTGGCTAACCACTCGGTGTGATCAACCTCGCGGATGAACCCGGCGTGACGGTTGCCAAACCGATCTTCGATGATCCTGTTTGAATTGAGCAGCGAAAGCTTCTGGCGAACAGGCTTTTTGTCCGACCGGACAGCCAGTTTGTGCTCGATGACCTCCCTTGGGACTCCGGGCATGTCAGATGGCTCCCAGGCAAACACATCTGCATTAGCTCGAAGGAAGGCAATGAGCTCGCTTTCCTATTTGGGGTCTAGATTGGCCCCAAGTGAACTGCCTTGGAAGTATCATCAAGGGCAATGGAACTTCCTTGGTTTCTCCCACGGGTGAAGGAGACCACAGGCGTCTGAGACTTGGTCTCTGGAACTTGAGATCACAGCGGCGGAAGCTGGTCGACCAGTATGCAGGGATCGCTCGTCGCAATCGAGCAGCTTTGTAATTGCCCTTGACCGTGATTACACCGTTAGGGCCCGGTATCTTTACGCAATGGTAAGCGTGGTGGGTTACGGCCATAAACTTACCAAGAGATGGCCTGCCCAAGATCGCGTTATACGCGGATGGAAAGTCGACCACGTCGAAAGTGATCAACTCTGTCCGGAAGTTGCTTGGATTGCCGAAGGTAACTGGCAGGACAACCTGCCCCAACGGCTTGACAGTTTTTCCCGGAACAATTCCGTAGAAGGGCATTGCGACCTCCTTCAGCTTAGAACGAGGAATCTGCATCTCATCCAAGACCTTAGCAGAAAGCAAGTCCAAAGCGCTCCCGCCATCTACTAAAACACGGCCAACTCTTGCGTTGCTGATGGTTGGGGCGACCACCAGTGGGAGCCGCTGAGGCTTGGTCATCCCAGTGGGGCAATCCTCCTGAGAGAAGGAGATGGGGACCTCGGTCCACTTCATCGATTCGGGCTGAGGTTTTGCCTTTTCAACGTTATGGACCTCCCGAGCAGCTTCCTTGAGGCTACGTCGAGAGGTGTAAGCCAAGGAGCCGCCGAAGATGACGGCGATATGGTTCACGGGCTCTTGATATTCATCATCATCTTCCCGATCACCATCGTCGGTTTGGCGCTTGGCCTTACCGGCATCACCTTGTTCGGGCAGGGTGGGCATTGGGCCCTTGCCGTTGTAGAAATCTTCGAGCTTTGCAGCCCAAGTTCTGCAGTGGCGTATATCGTGCCCGTAGTGCTGGTGGAACTTGCAAAATCGGTCGCTTGGACCTTTCTTGCCTTGTCCGTCTCCCTGAGCAGGCTTTTTGCCCTTGTAGTTATTATTGGGCTTCTTCTGCCCATCCTTGGGAGGAGGTGTGCGATCCATACCAGCGACGGTATTGTTCGCATCACCTTTATTTTTCTTCTTCTGGGACTTCTTGTCACCAGAGTTGCTGCTGCTCTTCTTCTTCTCATCCACACCGGTCAAGGGCGGCCGCCTTGTCAAACGCCTTTTGTCTCAACACGCTCTGCTGCGTTGGCATAGCGGTCACCGCCTGAACAGTCGTTGGCGGTCCAGTCTCGTTGATCTCGAGATCTGGGTGAGCCGCTCTTCGCGAACTCCGCTTTTGAAGGCGCGACAACAGATTCATCCGAGATGTTCGGATCGTGTTGCGGATCTTAATGAAACGCTTCACGAAAGTTGCGAGGGTCTCCCGCTCATCCGGATCATCTGGTGCAGATCATCCTCCTTGCCAGACGCGCGTAATGACTCCGAAAATTAGCGATCGAGGCGTCACAAAGCGGGTTCCATGAGTGATGGAACCCTCCTGCCGATTGAACGACCACGTCCGAGCGGCGCCCTCAAGGACGATCGGAGGTAATTAGCCATAACGAAGCTCGTCACCCCGGCCGCCATGATGGCCGTGGCGTGATGGAAAGGAATTCTTCCGGTTCCGAGTCCCATTGTACCTCTCCATGTGACCGGCTTGAACTTTGAGGGCCACCGACAGCCCGGCTTGTCGAGAAAGCCCCGCAGCCCAAGCATATGACCGCCACCTTCCCGGCGGAACCTAGTCTTGAGAAGACGTTGGTCCTGCTTGCGCGAGGAACTCCCGCTGAACGGGATGATTCGCCTGAGAAACTCTCTCCGAGACAACCCACCACCCTCCTTCCTCGTGGTGGCGACGACGCCTCCTCACGAGGGATCGCTCGGGTCGCCGCGCGCGCTTGCCCTGTTGTCGCGATGACTACGAGGACTCGGCGAGCGACGGCGCCACGGTAGCTGCGCTTGGGCGGTGATCCTTCGATGGTGACGAGGGTCACGCGATCGATCGAGTCTGTCCGAATCATTCCGGCAGTTTGGTCATACCGCTGGAGGAGTTGTTGACTTCTCCTAGAGACTTTAGGCCTTCACCCGCCGCTCTAGGTTAGACGCAACAAATCGCCCATACGGGCGAGATCGGCTTGATTGGTGGATCGAGAACCGTTGCTATAGCTTCGAGCCGCTTCCGACTCGATCTATGGGTCCCGGATCCCCGAACCATCCGGTTTACGCCTCGATCGAGTCCGGCCACGCGGGAATTGACCCAACAGGAAGCTTCGCGGAGACTTAGCGCCAAGACGCGAGGTGGGTCGCGACGCTGCCGCTACACCGGTCGCGAAACCGCGCCAAGGTCTGATTGATAGAGGTGTCGAGGTCGCGCAAATGACGCCTTGCTCGTGAGCGACCATTGCGACCTCATCTTGTCGCGCCGGCGAGTTAACCGCCCGGCCGCCAAACCGCCACACCGTCACGAGATTCTCGAGGTTCCTACATCGCCATGTTAATGCCGCGGGGCCATGCGAAGGTATGCTAGACGGTGTCATCACCGTGTCCACAGTAGAATCTACCGACATAGCCACGAATCCGATAGATCTAAACCGTCGTAAAGATCATCGGTTCCGTAGTCATCGCCAATGACGGAGTGCGATTCGCGGCTATCTCGCCATATAGGCGAGACCTCCGCCCCAGATACGGAAAGTGTTCGAGATCGGACAGATCGATCTGAATCGACAGGATGAAACATCCCGCCCTTCCGAGTCGTAGCCCTCGTGAAGTATCTCGTAGACACCGACCGAGTTCGACATGCTCGATCTGCGTGTCCCCACGGTCGGCGCCAGCTGTCGATGGTTGGGATATTGGCCCAAGTCAACCAAGATTCTTCAAGGAGGAGATAGGAGACACGCCGAACAACCACGAACAGCAACGAACAGGAGACAGGGGTTTTTATCCTGGTTCAGCCTCTCGGGAGATAATAGCCCTCGCCCAAATTTCTTTATATCAAAGAGGATTACAAGGTGGAACTCGGCGAGATCGGCGAGTCTCGGCGAGTAGTATCTGAAAATCTATTGGCGGGGCCCTCTAAACGCCGTAGGGCCCTGCTTATATAGTACTGAAGCAAACCGACCTAACGAGAAATATCGGGCGGCTAACTACGAGATCGTGAATAACGAACTCATACATGCCAAATACAACCTACGGTAGATAAGATAATCTCCTAATCTTGGGGTCACGACTCCTAATCCAATCCGGAAATCACGTCCGGGGTCTTCACGCACTGCAGAATTTTTGTTCGAGTCGGACTCAAACATGAATCATAGGTCGTTACGCACCGTCTTCGCCAAGAAACCGTTTCGGGATGCACATGGGCTCGATAGAACCTTCCAGGAGCCGGGCCTGGTAGGTCGCTCAAGCTGGGCCGTCAGGGAGTGGGCCATGGCAATGGGCCGTAATTCTATCCCCGACAGCTTCTTTCTCAAGACCCGATATACACACTTCACGTGTTATATGCCATGTACCTTTAATTCTAGATCCGAACTTTAGCAACCTTTGAGGTAATTTGTTAACAATCTTTTCTCATATTTCTCAATATCCTAATTTATAAGGATATCTAAAAATTAATCAGAAATTCACCATTTCCCAAACGAAGATTCATGGTTGTTCCATATTTTTAGCATTATAATATGCGCGCATTACCAAGCTAGAATTATCATCTTTTCGATGAACCTCTCTTAAAAAAAATATTGTTTTGACTAAGTCATTAGATCTAATATCACAGGCGTCCCCGCATATTTAGATCATTTGATCAGTAAGTCAACTTTGCAAAGATGGAAATACTATTATCCTAGGGTATTTCACTCGTAGCGATTCATTTATACTATAGTAAATGTTGTCCATTGAGTATATATCAAATGCAACACATTTATTCCGTAGTAAATGGCAACTCCAATTTTCTGGCAAACTCCTCGATACCACATAACAGAAGCATCAACTAAACTTTTGTTTACTATAACCAGTGCATAAATATTTCAATTATAAAGATCATTTTTCTGATGCTTTCTTTAGAGAAAATCTCAAGGCATCTAATTTTATGGGCATTTCTCCCCCTAATGCCGATATTCCATCTTTAGTAACAACATACATTCAAAATCCCCTCTAACAGGCACAAGATTATTGGAATTTTCGATCCAAAAATCGTAAAAATAGTCATGTTTGTATGTTGTACTAGTGATATTTACATGGGAATGTATAATTTTACGTACTACTCATAAATCATGGATTTGATTTATATGTAGTGAGTTAGACCTTTACAGTGCAGTATAGTATCATGACAAACTACATTGTCCCACATAGTGGGTTATCCCTGGAACTTTGGGATAATATCTGTGACCAGATGCCTAACCAAGGATCATATGGTCAACAAAATAATTTATAGTCTAACTTCTTATCATTTTGCCCATTATTCAGACTCAAATACTCATACAATCTTTTCAATACTTTGGGTCACCAACTAATACAATATGATCATGACTAGTATTCTTACTAGTTATCAGCATAAAATTTTCAAATGCTCAATTCTAAGAACAAACAATACTGATACATTGAACATGACCAAACTTAATATGCATTGGAATTGTTACTAAAGAACTTGAATGATTTGATCTCGTATGTCACAAATGCACAATAACACAATTATGCATACTCTTAGTCTGCTTCTTTATAGTGTTAATTGTGCCATGATCTCAAATATTTTGTAGGTCATAAGCAATATTTTGTGAATCATTTGTTCCAAACAAATGAATATGACTTTCAAGTCATAAGGCACACATGAAACTATTTTCTTATAGTAAAAAAATCATTTAACTATCTCTCAAAATGACCTATTAATTTCTTAATATGC
This sequence comes from Raddia guianensis, assembly GCA_036346415.1. NCBI lineage: Eukaryota > Viridiplantae > Streptophyta > Magnoliopsida > Poales > Poaceae > Raddia > Raddia guianensis. The sequence continues at coordinate 12,975,246 of CM070534.1, read as the reverse complement.
CTTTCCAAAAAAATTGAAATCTCCAGATTCCTATCAGCATAAGCATATTCTATAATGCCTTTCAAATAGGAAATTATTTAAAATTCCTATTAGTATAAGCCTCTTCCATAATCTATTCAATATCCCCCCTCTTCACGTCAATCAAATTTTTTTTGAGTAATAGCATGTGCAACAAGCATATGCTCAAGAATTAACTCGAAATTGTAAACATACTACCACATGAGTATAAATTTATGACGGGAAAATATCAAAAATATCAAAGGATCATAAACTATGTTGTAAGATCTATTATAGCCAATTTGATCTAACATGATAAATATATGATTTAGGCTATGCTTGTGTCAGCTTGGAAAATATATTCTTTTTTGTCTACAAGACAATGGTGCACACAAGACTTACAAAATGTCCTTAACACTTATTCCTCTAAAGAAAAGGCAAAGTAAATGATCTAGATTTTGACATACAATTTACTTTATTTCATGCAAGATTAATCATCTTACTTATATAAGATATGCTATAAGTATAATGTTCTATTCATCTTTTCAAAAACAACGCTTGTTCAAAATAGAAGAAATTGAATAGAACAATGTAGATGATTTCATGTTTTAATGAGATATGGATAGATTTTCAGTTAAACCAAGATGATATTAGTTCAACATTGTGAACATAATCTAAATCTCTGGGAGAGATATTATGCCAATAATTATATTTCAAAATTATCCAATAAGAATAAGAATATGAACATAATTCTCCTTATACAGTATGGTATTTATCACCTTCGAATGCACACTTTGTCAGTTAAAGACAAATATCGGTAACATCTAGTTACATAGTCTTTTAACCAAAAGATTATTATGCATGGTTAATGTATTCACATACGACTTATCCTTTTCAAATATGCATTCACATAGGACTTATCCTGCATCGGAGGCCGCAGTCCCAAAGGGCCCAGCCGGGAAGCGCTGCCGCCGACCCATGGCCGGCCCCTCCTGGAGCCGCCTCTGCCAAAACGTGGTCGGCCCCACAGAGAGTTGCTTCACCATGTGGCATCTCGGCCGGCGTCATCCTCAAATCCCTTGGTTGAGCCTTCACTAGCCGGAGCGCCATCGCCTCGTCGTCGTCGAGGCTACGCCGCCGGACTGAGGTGTCCCGCACCGGGAACCTCCACCACCGGTTTAAGGGGGCCTATGATGGGAGTCGCCGCCGCCGTCTCGTGGTGGTTGGGATCGGGGGCGCCGCCACTGTGGTGTGGTGGTGGAGCCGAGGGCCTGATACTGCCATCGCCTCTTCGTGGCGACCGAAGATGGAAGCCTTCGCCTCGGGCTCGTCCCTGGCCGCGCTTTGCGCCGCCGGACTGGTCCTTGATGCTTGCGCCGTTGACCTCCAGCCCGACCGACACCAAGACCACACTGTGCCTTGTCGATTCCCTGTTCCAAACAGGTACTGCTCCTCCCACTTCTTCCTTTTCTTCTATGAACACAGTGAGGAGTGGATTGGAGCTATGGCATCAAGAATTGCTGCTTCGAAATCGTTCAATCTTCATGTGTTCCACCATCATGGACCGAAGATGAGAGGGAACCCTACCGGTTCCATTCGTCCCTGTCCACGATGACAAACGTACCCCCTCCTACATAGGCTACATCCATGCCTTCTTGATCTTTCCATGGATTACCAATCGCAGTAATTTATTTTCTACTGCCTTTTCAAATGAAAAACAATACTATTACCATGTTGACTTACTTATTGTTCTGATTTTGCCTTCTTGCATGCACTGTGTCCTGATGCAGCGGTTGATGAAGGACAAAGAGAGAAATAACAACGAACGGTTGCTTCTCTCCATCGTCTTCCTTGGATTAGGAATCACAATCTATTCTCAGTTTCTCACCCGATAGAGAATAAAGTGCTGATAACGTGTTTAGCGCTATTAGCCACAGTGAGAAAGACATCAGAGATTTGAGGGAGAATGATTGCTTTATTAATTATAAGTTGTAATTACAATGGGCAGAGCCCCTTTATATAGATAACAAATGGGTGAATTTGCCTATTAACAATATTTCATAACAAAGATAAAACGAAGTTTAATAAAGTAAATTATTTTTTTTGCTTCGGTGGATTTGATGTCAGTGCTGTTGTCGTGACCCTAGTACTTGTACAAGGAGTCCCACACCATGACGTGATACTAGATCTAGGCTAGTATCTCATGATGGACAATTCGGGGATATCATCACAGTGCATAATAACTAGATTTAAATAATGGTTCAAAAGATAGCATCATTTGCTATCACATTAGGAACAAGCGTCCTTGTGTGGACTATATGGGCCCCGGGTATCCTCTAGAAGGCCCATAAAGGAGCAGATAGGGGGCGATCCAAGTCGGCCCGTCAAGGATAGAGACCACTCGGGCTATGCATGGCTTGAGCCGCAAGGAAGTTCCCGTGGATATAATCTATCTCCATGTAATTAGCATATCAACACATGCATTTCATGTAACTGCATACCAGAATTAGTTATCAGAGATCCCGAGATATCCTGTAACTCTATCTCCCCTACACTATATAAAGGGAGGGGGTAGAGGCCATCGGCAGGTAAGCCTAAGAAGCAGTAGAATCATCTACAGCACATAGCATCATCTTGCATCTCGCATCTTGATCCACCATATAATCTCAGAACACAGAAAGTAGGGTGTTACCTCCTCCGTTGAGGGCCTGAACCTGTATAATACAGTCTTGTGTTACCATCTAACTTAGTTCTTGATTAGCGTCCCCTCATACAAATTCATTGCCAGAGGTGACCCCCCAGTTAGTCACCTGCCGACAGTTGGCGCGCCAGGTAGGGGGCAGCGTCAAGATCATCTCTCAAGTTAGATGGCTTTTTCAAGATCGTCGTACGTCGCCATGAGGCTAGGAGAGTCCCTTAGCTTCGGCAGCCTGGACTTCATCGCCGACGGCATCGGCAATCTTCACCTCTCTCCCCCTGGAGAGATTCCTTCGCAAGGAGGCGCGCGCAATAAATGTGGCCCATTACCTTATGGCTTGGAGAATTTAGCAAGTGCCTTCCACGGATTGATCCCCTCGCTGTTCGCCTTCGCACCTCTGCCCGAGGCAGACGAAAAAGAACTTGGCGGCCTCGACCGCTTGGGCGTGGATTATATTCCGCCCAACAACTCTTTAGCCTCGGCTGGATTTCCCTCCCGACTCGAGAATTTCGTCGCGACTCTCGCGCAGGATTCCTCGGTTATTCGGATAGGAGATAACCAGTCGGCGAGCGCATTGGATCCACTCGAATCAGATCCATCTATGTTCGTGGGTGTCATCAACGGTGGCCAACCCATTGGACAGAGCGAACAAGTCAGCCTCTCCGCTTCTGACTCAAAGTCCGACGGGAGCGCTGAGATTCGAAACTACCGAGAGGTTTTCGTCCTAGGCGCGGATGATCACCACTCCACTTCTTCGCTCGTCGCGTATGAAGTAACCGACGCCGGCGCGAACCCAGATCCTCGCCAGGCGAAGAAACAAGATCGCGTACAACAACTTCGCTTCCGCGGCCGCGACGTCCAGAATGAGCTTCGCGCGGTAAAGCTAAGGGATCAGGAGGTCTACAACACTTCCCAGGCTAACGTCATCGCGTCAAAGACTCTTCTCGAAACTATCGCGCCGCAACTTCCGAAAGGCAGCCCCCTCGTCCAGACCCTTGCTCGAGCGACGGCCATGGTGGAGATGGCTGCCATACAATAGAACGAGACAATGCCCGCTCCGATCGCTTCGGCACGCAGTCAATCTACGCGCAATCGGAACCGGGCCTGCGCCTCGACGGTTGGCAACTCCAACCAGTCGCCTGCCCACGATCTTCGCCAAGATATTGAAGCCAAGCGGCGGGAGCGCAGTCACGGCGAGCGGAACTCTCGTGGTTGTCAAAGTCGCCGCGACGATGACCAAGCCGAGAGCACCGCCAGTCGGCGCGACCACCGCTAGGAGCAACGCCAAGGCCCGCGCCGGGGGCGCCATAGTAGATCCCCAGCACGGAGGCGACCACGACCATTGGAGGGGATTCGGGCCTTCACCTCGGATCTTCGCCGAGTGGTTTGCCCGGATGGTTTCAACCTCAAAGGCATCGACAAATTCGATAGCGAGAGGGACCCAAAGAACTGGCTGCAGGTTTACGCCTTAGCAGTCAGCGCGGCAGGAGGTGATCAGAACGTCATGGCAAATTACTTGCCGGTCGCTTTGACCCCAACCGCCCGGACCTGGCTAACGGGACTCCCGGAGAACTCTAACGAGTCTTGGGACGACCTCCAGGAGCAGTTCATCGCCAATTTCCAAAGGACTTACGAAAGGCCCACGGGGAGATAGGAGATTGGACAGCTACACAGGCGCAAGAACGAGACTCTTCACGAGTTCATAAAGCGCTTTACCAAGAAAAAGAACGAGATCCGGGACGTTTCGGAGCAAACAGTCATCGACGCCTTCTTCACCGGATGCCAATCCGAGGAGTTGATCAGGCAGATGACCCGGCACCCCCCGCGTATTCTCAAGGCCATGTTCACGATGGCGGACCAGGAGGCCGAAGCCGAGGAAGCCATCGCGAGTCATCGCGGAGGCAATGACAGAGGCCCCAAGAGGAAGCCTAACGACGAGACGAGCAAGACAAGCCCAAGGATAAGAAACGGAAGGGGGACGAGATGGTCACCAACATGGAGCGCAACCGACCTAAGCCCCTCAACGACAACGACTACAAAAAAGTGATGGATTTGGTATGTCCTTTTCATCCTCGAGGAAAACACTCTGCCAAAGATTGCCTCATTCTGCAGAAGTTCGCCGATAGCGCGAACCAGTCGGCTAAGGGCGGTCAAGGCAAGAAACCTGATGGAGATTACCAGGGCGCCAAGCGCGAGATCAACTACATCTTCGGGGGCTCTAATGCGTACGAGTCCAAGCGGAAGCAAAAGCTTACCACTCGGGAGATCAACGCTATCATGCCTGCGACGCCTAAGTACTTGCGCTGGTCCGAGGTGCCCATCACCTTCGACCGATCGGACCACCCAGACCGGGTCGTCTTCCCTGGGAGGTACCCTCTGGTGCTGGATCCGGTCGTGCGAGGAAGTAAACTAAAAAGGGTTCTGGTCGATGGCGGGGGTGGGATTAATGTCCTTTTCGTCAAGACCCTGGACCAGATGAATATTCCTCGTTCCGAGCTACGACAGGGATCATCTCCGTTCCACGGGGTAATCCCCGAGACGTCCGCAGTACCACTCGGGCAGATCTCTCTGCCGGTCACGTTTGGGACCAAGGACAACTATCGGACCAAGAGTCTGAGCTTCGAAGTGGCTGATTTCGAGACGGCATATCATGCCATCTTGGGAAGGCCGGGGATTGCCAAGTTCATGGTTGTGCCCAACTATACCTATCTCGTCTTAAAGATGCCAGGTTCCAATGGTGTAATCACCCTTCCTGGTGACGTCAAATGATCCACCTCATGCGGCAATGAAAGTCGCGAGATGGCGCAGTAATCGGACTCGTCTCTGCCGAGATGGAAAAGATCCGACTGGAGGTTGCGAATCTTCAGGAGGAAGGGGATGTCCCCGCCAAGAAGTAGGCCAAAACATCCATCCAAGCAGCCGAAGAAACCAAGAAGATCCTGTTGGACCCGTCTGATCCGACCAAAATGGTCGTGATTGGGACAGGGCTCGACAGTAAATAGGAAGACGCGCTCGTCACTTTCCTCCGGGCCAACCGGGATGTGTTCGCTTGGAAGCCTTCGGACATGCCCGGTGTTCCGAGGGAGGTGATCGAGCACTCTCTCCACGCGAAAAGCGAAGGCGGTCAAACAAGCAACGCCTACGAAGATTTGCACCGGATCGGAAAGACGCCATAAGGAGTGAAATCACCAAATTGTTGGCCACTCGGTTCATCAAAGAGGTGTATCATCCCGAGTGGCTTGCCAATCCGGTCCTGGTGCAAAAGAAAAACAAGACGTCGCGCATGTGTGTCGACTACACCGACCTCAACAAGGCGTGTCCCAAGGATCCTTTCGGGCTCCCCCGCATCGACCAAGTGGTGGATTCCACCGCCGGGTGCGAGCTCTTGAGTTTTCTGGAAGCCTGCTCAGGCTATCATCAGATCAGTCTGAAGGAGGGGGATTGCATCAAAACATCGTTTATTGCGCCCTTTGGTGCTTTCTGCTATATCACAATGCCATTCGGGTTGAAAAACGCTGGCGCGACTTATCAGTGCACTATACAGCGGTGTTTTCACACTCAACTCGGACGCAACGTGGAGGCATATGTCGACGACGTCGTCATAAAAACCAAATCCAGATGGGATCTCATAACAGATCTAACCGAGACATTCGAGAGCCTAAGGGCATTTCGGATGAAGCTAAATCCCGAGAAGTACGTTTTTGGGGTTCCGTCTGGTAAACTACTCGGATTCATCATCTACAATCGAGGGATCGAAACAAATCCAGAGAAGGTCGGCGCCATCCTCAAGATGAAGCCTCCGATCAACCAGAAGGATGTGCAGAAGCTCACGGGATGCATCGTGGCACTCAAATAGATTCATTTCTGACTTCGAAACGAGGCATGCCTTTCTTTAGGCTCTTATGCCGACAAGATGATTTTCGATTATGACGAAAGCACAAAGAAGCCTTTGAAGATTTAAAGAGGTTCCTCACCACGCCTCCGGTGTTGGTCCCTCTCATGCCCCAGGAGCCTCTCTTACTCTATATCGGTAAGAACGACTCACGCTATCGCCAGCGCTTTGGTCGTGGAAGCGAGATGAAGAGGGTCCTCCAAAAGGTATCAAGCGTCCGGTTTACTTCGTAAGCGAGGTATTGGGCGAATAAAAAACAAGGTACCCACAAGTGTAAAAGCTTCTGTATGCTGTGTTACTCACATCGCGGAAGCTCAAGCATTATTTTCAAGAGCATGAAATTTCGGTGGTCACTTCTTTTCCGCTTAAAGACATACTTCACAATCGGGAAGCCACTGGGAGGATTGCCAAATGGGCAGTTGAGCATGGAGCCTTTGAAATAAAGTTCAGGCCTCGACTAGCCATTAAATCTCAACGTTGGCGACTTAAATGAGCGATTGAAGCCCAAACCCCAAAGAAGAAAGGAAAATCTCGAGTCTCGGACAATGTACTTTGATGGTTCCTCATGCTCACCGCTGGGCTGGATTTTGCTCATATCGCCGATCGGAATGAAGCTACGCTTCGCCCTGCAGATATTGTTTCCGCCAAACAATAACGCCATGGTCTACGGCACTCATCCACGACTCTACGCGTCGCCATATCGCTCGGAGTCAAGCGGTTAATGGTGCGCGGAGATTCTCAACTCGTGGTCAACCAAGTCCAAAAGGAGTGGTCTTGTATTGGCGACAGCATGGCGGTTTATTGTCAGGAGGTACGCAAGTTAGAAGACAAGATCGACGGCCTGGAGCTCACTCACGTGCTCCGCCGCGACAACGAAGCAGTAGACGAGTTAGCGCGGATGGGATCCACTCGGGCCCAGGTCCCGAGTGGTGTTTTCATCCAAGAGCTACGCGCACCGTCTATCAAACTACCATCGGCGTCAGCGGAAGATCAAGAGAAGAAGCCAGAACCCGCTGCAGAGGTACTGTCAATTACTCCCGGGTGGACTCAGCCTTACTTAGATTATCTTCTTCGTGATGAGCTGCCTGAAGATCGAAGCCAAGCCGAGTGCATCACACGCAAAGCAAAAGCTACAAGGTAGTCGGGACGAGCTTTTCGTAAAAAGCGCCCGGTACTAAGGCGTTGCATATCTGAGCAAGAAGACAGAGGTCTACTCAACGAGATCCACTCGAGGGAGTGCGGACATCACGCAGCAGTTAAGCACCACAGTGGGAAAGCCTATCGGCGAGGATTCTTCGCCAACCGCGATACTGACGCGAAGACATAGTACGCAAATGTGACGGGTGACAGTTCTTTGCACGGCAAATCCATATGCCAGCCCAAGATCTACAGATGATTCTGATCTCTTGGCCCTTCGCCGTCTGGAATCTGGACATGGTGGGCCCCCTCAAGCGAGCGCAAGGCGGATTCACTCACCTCTTCGTCGCCATCGACAAGTTTACCAAGTGGATTGAAGCTAAGCGATTCTTGTCATCGCCATCACATGACCAAAACACGCGAAGTTCTTCCAGACATCGTTGTGCGTTTGGCGTGCTCCAATCGCATCATCACCGACAATGGCGTTCAATTCAAGAGCAAATAATTTCAAGATTGGGGCGAGGAGCTGGGCATCAAGATCTCAGAACGCCGGTGGCCACCCAAGAAGCAACGGACAGGTTGAACGCTCCAACCGATTGGTGCTACAAGGGCTCAAAGCCCAAATCTTCGATCGCTCAAGCCGACGCAACGCTACTGGTTAAGGAGTTGCCTTGATGCTCTGGGGCTCGAGCGACCCCAAGTCGAGCAACCGCGGACCTCTTTTCCGGTTTATGGCTCGAAGCGGTCCTCCGACCGAATTGAAGTTCCGTCCCCTCGTCGCCAATCCACGATAATCACCGGATGAAGCAAGATACGAAGACCACGATCGACTCGAGGAAGCCAGGGAAGCAGCAATGATCCACTCGGCCAAGTACCAACAGGGCCTGCGTCGCTACCATCAGCGCAACATACGGGGCCGTGCGTTCTCCAAGGGAGATCTGGTCCTCCGAAGGAATCAGAAGCATGAGCATAAACTCTCCCCACTTTGGGAAGGCCCCTACGTAATCGCTGAGGTGACCCGCCCGGGGGCTTACCGGCTACAACGCGAAGACGGATCTGAAGTGCCCAATACCTGGAACATCGAGCAGCTACGTCGTTTATACTCTTAAAGTCTTGTATTCAAGCAGCATGTAATTAGTTTCCCTTCTTTTGACTTGCTACTCGACCGTAAACGACCAAGCAGTAAGTCGGGGGCTACACTAAATAGTGTGCGGAGTCAACCGCACCCTATCTCATCAATAAAGTTGTTTTCTCTTTACATGTGTTGATCAAATTTGGGTATTATGACAATTCTTGAGTAATGGCGCCTTTATACCCCAGCGACAATGTTTAGCTACTCTGTAGCTGCATAGGGAGAAAGCCAAGCGCTACTTCTTGGCACTCGGGGGCTGGACCAGTCGGTGGGTGCGTTTCATGAAAAAGGATAAAGCGTACTATTCGGATAAATCGGATCATCAATACTGAGGATCAACCAAGCGTTTCCATTACAGACATAATTACAAGTCCAATTAGTCTACTATCTAGATGGCGGTCGGGCGAACCTTTTCCAGTAAAGCGGCGGCCCTCTCCTCTGTGCAAGCAAACCCGTCCTTTACCGCTTCATAGTCTAGGCGGGTGAAGTTTGACTTCGCAATGGCGAGGCCTTGGATGGTACATGTTATCGCGGCCTCCCGAGTGAAGACCTTGATCCGCTCAGGAATAGCGTCGAGATGGGCCACCAGGAGGTCAGGATCTTTCGGCGGCTCTTCGTTCGGGTAAAGACATTGAAGACTTTGGGTTATCCCCACCAAGCTTCGGCGAAGCTCTGAAACCCACGGGTATGGTGCGGTGATCGAGCTCTGTTGAGGTTGAGTCGGGGAGAGCCAATGGAGAAGGTTACCTTCCAGCTCTTTAGCAGATTTCTCTGCTTGAGTGTTGGCCCGGCGGGTTTCTTCCTCCAAGGCCTTCTGTCTCGCCTCCAGAGCTGCATTTGAAGACAAATATCGGAGATCATTATCCATGGGGCATCCTTTCTGGAGATTTGGCACGGACTGGGGTCTATACCTCGGTTGGTGTTGGACTCTTCCACGTGGCGGAATCGAAGCTCGGTGACTTCGCGGTGGAGCTCTTCGATCTGGCCGCGATATTGTCGCTTGACGGTATACAACGCGTTGTCAAACTCATCGCGTGTTTTCAACTCGCCTACCGTTCTCTCCATGCATCGGGTCTTTTGCTTCGACCTCTCCTTCATTCGCTGCGTGGAGAAGGGAGGGAGATTAGTGGGATTCCCCCATGCAGGATGAGGATTCGTAGCGAGAAAGAACTCTACCTTGTATATCTCAACTTGAATTGCAGTCACTTGGTTCAGCACCTCCCACTCTTCGGCTTCATGCCCGTCGTCAACCTCGTAGCCCTCCATTTCCTTCTGCCATTTCAATCGGAAGGGTAGGACGTGAGCTTTGGGGGAGGGGCGAGGAATCTTCTCGATTTCTGGCTCTGAGCTCTTTGGAGCCGGAGCTGGGATTTTCCCCTTCGCCGACGAGGATTGGCGACTGGTGGCAGACGGGCCAGAGTCTTGGTGAGGCGCGGTGGGCCGAGCCGAGTCCCTAGAACTTGGCGGCTCGTCATCATCCACTGGCTTTCTGAAAGCATTCGAAGACCTTTCAAGATACATATCTCTATGAATTATGAAGTTGCGGTGTTGCAAAGGAATACCTGTGTGATGGGACGTATTTCATCTTGAATCGCATGCCCGAACCACTCGGGCCCGAGCCAGGAGGTTTCTTCGCCCCTGACGCGGCCTTTGGGTCAGCGGACTAGCGTGGCGGAGGGCTTTCTGGCTGCGCAGCCTGGGCCGGTGGCAATCTCGTTTCTGGGCGGCGGCGGCGCAGAAGCGGAACGGTATCCTCGTCTTCATCATCCTCTTCCGTGTCCTCAGGAGCAGCCCCTTGCCTTTCTTGGCCGGAGGAGCACTCGTAGAGCCCTCAGCGGGCCGTTTGCGTGGTGCTTCTTTGTGGTGTGGAGCTTCTGGAACCAAAGGGGTAGAGACGAAGGCTTCGCGTCCCTGTAGCATATCAGATTACATTAATTCTGGCTCTACATAGACAAACCGCGGTTGAGTTGAGGAGGATCATCTCCTTACCGGTGGTGGCAAATGTCCCAGATTGTACGGAGCCGGGCACTCTGCAGGAGTTATTTCCGAACCTGGAGTGAAGAGCTCGCCCACTCGGCTGATGATTTCCTTCTGCGAGAGGCTCTTATTGGATTCCCGAGTGGCGTCTTGGGTCCCCGAGTACTCGAAGGCGAGATGAACCCTCTCCTTGATGGGCTGGATACGGCGCTGGGTATAGTTCCAAACTACACCAATGCCGGTCAACCCAGCAGACTTTGCTCTGCGGAGAAGAACAAGACGTTCCTTTACTTGGCCTCCCTCGTCGTCGGCGAGGAGAGAAGACCAAGAGGGATGGACTGTGGGGCACTCGCCGGAGAAGGAAGGGAGGACCGGAGGAGAGTTGGCACAATAGAACCACTCTGAGTGCCAGCCTTTGTTGGAGGTTCTCAAAGGAAGATCGAAATAAAACTTTCGGACCCCTACCCGCAATTGAAATCCCGCGCCGCCTGCGGCCTTGGGAGAATTCTTGTTGGGATAAGGTTTGAGAAGAAAAAGGAATCTGAAAAGGTCGAAATGAGGAGCGATCCCCAAATAGGCCTCACAGACATAAACAAAAATCGCAATCTGAAAGATGGAATTAGGGTTCAAATGCGAGACCTCAATCCCATAGAAGTGGAGTAATCCCCGGAAGAAAGAAGAGCAAGGAAGGCCGAAGCCACGGAGAAAAAAGGATTCGAAATCCACTACCTTGTCCGGGCGAGGGGTGTGGCATGATTCGCTGGCGGCAGCGTGCCAAGACACGAACCCTTCCGCGGGAAGCACGCCGAGGGAGACCAACTTCTGTAGCCTCCGTTCGGTCGTGATGGACTTCAACCACTTCTTCCCGTCCTTAGCAGCCTCAGGGGCGGTGGGGGATGGTGGGGCCATCGCGATCGGAGACGGGTGGCGGCGGAGGTGACGGCGGAGAAGAACCCTAGCGGCGGAGTCTGCTGGGAGATGGTAACTGACTGGCGCAAAAAGTGAGCGAGGTGAACTAATTTCGTTCCCCTGTTCCTAACTTATTGCAACGGGCAAAGCTTCGCATTCTGGGCTGGGCCTTAGTCTAACGCTGGATGCGGCCTTTTCGTGAGGGGCCCGATAATCACTCGGCCGGCCGAGTGGTTCCCTCCGAGAGGTTTGCGTTAAGTGCCGACTGCTGGTCTGGGAGCGAGCAAGCCTAACTGCTCGGTTGAGGTGATGTTGCAGATTCGAGATCAAATCAAGAGAAAGCGGCATTGCAGATTCAAAATTGGAGCAAAGAAAAAGGCATATGGATGTCCAAAAGATTTTCATTAAAAGGGCTCTTAGGCCCGATTACATATTCTCCACGGCACAGCACATCGAGCTAGGGCTCGTCGCTGGCTCACGGAGGAGCAAAATAAGAAGCCCCGGAGGGCCTCAGACTTCCGTCGCGAGGAGGGTCGCAACCATCGGCCCTTCAGAGCGCGACTTTGTGGAGTTGTAGGAACCCGCGGATTAGAACCCTAATGGATTCTTCCCCGTCGATCTCCGCCCTCATCTGCGCGAAGTCCGGCCAGAGCTTGTCTTCAAAAGCTTTTGCGCGGCTCTGGCGGCGGCTTCCACCTCGTCCTTCGCGCGGGCCTCGGCGATCCACATCTCGATCATCTCCATGATGTTCGCCATTGCTCTCGAAGCAAGGAGAGGATGGGGATTTTTGGGTGTCGCCGGGGAGAAGAAAACTCAAAAACTCGAAAGGTGGTGGTGAAATAGTATTATGCCCCTGGGATTTCTTTTATACACAGAGGAAGTTCAAGGGTCGCGCCTTGTAATCCGTTTCGAACACAGTAAAACCATCATGGCGATGGGACGGAAGTGGATACGAATACGGTTTCCGATGGAAGCAAGTACCGCTCCGGCTGCGTGAGGAAAAGGCGCGAAAACGCTTCACCTCCCCCAAATTGGGCTTGGGCTAAAACTGCAAAGGGCAACCCTCTTAACAGGCTTTCTTAACACGCCGCTGACGGTGGCAATGTGTTAAAATCAAGCCTAATTCGGCCTCGGTGCACCCTGGAGGGCATATCACCGGCAGCGCCAAAATTAAAAGTGTTTCACGGCATACCCCATGTCGGGTCACTAGCCAACTTCACATGCTCGAGGTTGGGTGTTAGTGAAATTTGGATCCAATTTCTTGAGGTATGCCTTTTATAAGGTCGTCAGTTGTACACCGCTACCCGGGTACAAGTGCCTCTCGGTAAAATTGCATCCAATCGGTACGCCCCGAGGGGCCTATGCTGATCCCTTCTACGGTTGGGGCAGGTACCACCCATTGAAAGGTGCCCATCTTTGTCGGGCCGAAAGTGCTAGCTCTTACAAGTTAAGGCTAGGCACCTGACGTTGGTATCCCCTGCAACGTTAAACTACGACATGCTGCAAGACAGAAGTTATGGAGACGTGGCTTAAGGCACGCCCCATGATGGGCCAATCGTTGCTTTTGCATTGCAAGAGTGGGAGTTAAGTAGCCGAATTCTTTTGTTGAGGCGATGTGCCCAATGGGCTAGTTAAGGTGAGTTTGATATTGTCAATCCAGGCATTGCTTCAACACTAATACTTGAGATTTCTTGAGTTCTTTACAATCTCTTTTCAGATTACAGGAGGTATGGGCAAAACCAGTCGGCCAAGCATCTGACTTGATCGTAAAGCACTCAGGGGCTACTGTGGACTATATGGGCCCCGAGTATCCTCTAGAAGGCCCATAAGGGAGCAGATAGGGGGCGATCCAAGTCGGCCGGTCAAGGATAGAGACCACTCGGGCTACGCATGGCTTGTGCCGCAAGGAAGTTCCCGAGGATATAATCTATCTCAATGTAATTAGCAGATCAACACATGCATTTCATGTAACTGCATAACAGAATTAGTTATCAGGGATCTCGAGATATCCTGTAACTCTATCTCCCCCTACACTATATAAAGGGAGGGGGTAGAGGCCATCGGCAGGTAAGCCTAAGAAGTAGTAGAATCATCTACAGCGCATAGCATCATCTTGCATCTCGCATCTTGATCCACCATATAATCCCAGGGTGTTACCTCCTCCGTTGAGGGCTTGAACCTTTCTAACCCAGTCTTGTGTTACCATCTAACTTAGTTCTTGATTAGCGTCCCCTCGTACAAATTCATTGCCGGAGGTGACCCCCCAGTTAGTCACCCGCCGACACATTGTTTAGTAGTTCACGAAGATCCGAATAAAAGGGAAATAGTAATATCAGAGTAGCGGTAAATAAACTGCAACGATATGCAAGGCGTCGACCCGGACACCACAGCTAGACTTGCGCACCTCCATCAGAACCCTCCTGGTCCTGGCCGTAATCTAAATAACAAATACATCCACGATAGGTATAATGATTACACGGCAACCCATCAAGCAATCCTTAAAATATGAATGCAAGGACAATGTGAGCATCGTTGAGCCCTAACTTTTATTAGTGGCATTGATGTCAAAATTAACTAATATTAAGTGCTAGGGGGTTTTTGGATTTCTCGGAACCCTAGCAAAGACTCGGCGTTTTTGTAAAACCCTAATTTGAAGCGCCCACAAATTTTGTGAGTCGCCCGAGAGTATCAAGTGCGTGACCCAAGCGAGAGAAGAGGTCACGATAGATTAGAGTAGTTAGGTTTTATTTTCTGCTTTGTCTGATTTCAAAGGGGTTTGAATCACTCGGACTATGCCGGATCTTTGCGACCTCTCAAAATCGGTTCCGTAGTCCACTACTTCTAAAAATACCCAAACATTCCTTTGTGAGATATCTAGAGAGAGAAAAAACCATAAACTCTCCCACACACACACTCAAGCCTTTTATCCGAAAATCTCTCTCGCTTGACGGCGTCAAAGTGCGGCAAATACGGACCAACCAGAAAACACTGACCTACAGACATTGCTCGGACGGCGTCCATTGTTATTCTGAGACGGCGTCCGATCAAGTTCAAAATCTGAGTTTCTCCCATCGGACGGCGTGCGGGAGTGGGTTGAGCGCGTCCGATGGACTTAGGGTTTGTGCATTCTTGTTTGTTGACGGTGTCCGCGGGGAGCGGACGGCGTCCGATAAGCCGCTTATGAGCAAGAGGCTCGCTTGACGGCGTCTGGTGCCCGTTGGACGGCGTCCGGTAGAGGCTAACGGCTAGTCTTTTTGTCCTCTTCCGAGGGGCAACGGCTAGTTTGCTCTTGAGGCTATATATAGATGTCTAGTGGCTGGCTTCTTTGAGGTTTTGCTGCTCTCAACACCTACCACACTTATTGCTCTTCAATTAGGTGATCTAGAGCCATTCCTGCACCCACAAATCATCCAAAGCCAAAATTTATAAAACCCCAACACCGAGCTTCATGGAAGTCCTTCGATCCGGCATGATCGGGGCGTTTCGGGCTTGTTACTTTTGAAGATGACATCCTTCGTGGAGGCGAGGGCTTGGGAGTAGGCCTTGGCGTGTGGCTACTCTCGAGTCGGTGTACGGGTGATGAGTCCACCTCACGGAGCGGCGGAACGACCACCGGGAGAAAGCGAGGCGCTTGGCTCGAGAGCGAGCCGGTCCTTGTCGCAAGGGGTAGCCTCAACGAGAGTAGGAGTTGTGGTTCAACTTCGTGAAACAAATTCCGTGTCGCTCTCTCTTATTTACTTTCCGCACTTACTACCGTTGCATTGCTTGTGATAAACTGAATGCCATGTCTTAGTTGCCTTGTAATTTGTTTATCGCTTCCGCTTACTTGATGATTGCAACAAGGATTGGGTAATTCTTAATATGATGCTTAATTGAGAATAATCGAAAAAGAAATTAAAATTGCCTATTGACCCCCCTCTAGGCCTTAGGATCCTCTTTCAAGTGGTATCAGAGCACCTAGGTTCTCCGGTATTAGCTTCACCGCTAGGAGATGGCTCAAGAGGGGCCTAGGATAGAAATTAGAAAAGCTCCTATCTTTGATGGAACAAACTACAACTATTGGAGAATTAGGATGCAATGTTGCTTAAAGGCATTTAGCTACGATGTGTGGGTTGCTTGTGAGACCGGTTATCCGGACCCTCTGGCCGAAACAATTGCTCTTGATGAAGTTCATGCTAAGTACAAACGCTTTAATGCCATTGCTAGAAATGCTTTACTTTCTAGTGTATCTTCCGAAGTTTTTGATAGCATTGGCAATCTCACTAAAGCTTATGACATTTGGAAGCATCTTAGAGAAATTCATGTTGGTAGTGCCAAGTTGCTTGAGGAGAAGTTATCTCGAGCTAGAAAAAGATTTGATCAATTCAAGATGCTCCCTAATGAAAGTGTAAATGAAATGTTTCTTAGGTTGAACCCCATCGTCAATGAAATTGCCGGATGTTCGGAGAAGAAAGTCTTGGAAGACATTGACATTTGTCGGATGATGTTTGATGTTGTGCCATTTAGCTTCAATCCACTTGTGACATTAATTCGAGCATCCAAGTCAAAACTCAAGAAAATGACACCGACAAAGCTCCTCGGGCAACTCAACTCTTATGAGATGCGGCTTCTTGAAAGTGAAGAGTCTCCGCTCAACAAGAAGTCAATTGCTCTCCCCGTCAAAGCCAAAAGTGGGAAGAAGAAAATTGAAATTGAAGAAGATGATGATGACTCCGATGATGCAATTCCGGAGATTAAAGAATTGGCCCTCCTTGTCAAGCGGTCAAGAAAGTTGATCAAGAAGATGAGTTTCCGCGGTGGATCATCCTATTCAAGGCGAAGACCCATCTCCGAAATACGTTGCTATGAATGTGGAGAGAAGGGTCACTTGGCGGCGGATTGTCCAAGAAGCAAAAAGAACAAGCACAAGGCAAGGAATCAAAAGAAAGATGAGGATGACGACAAGAAAAAGTACCGTCACTACCGCAAGAGCGATCACAAATCCAAGGACAAGAAAAAGGCTCTTGCCGGTCAAAGGACCAAACAGGAAGATAGCTCAAGCTCATCATCCTCCCAATCCTCCTCCGAAGAAAAAGACACTAAAACTCATGGGCTAGCCGGACTTGCGATCAAGAAAAATGCTCCTCCGGCCCTTCCCAAGCAAAAGCTTTGTCTCACCGCCAACATACAAGAAGATGTGATCGGGGAATGGATCACCGATGATGAAGGTTCTTGGGCGGACTCCTCCGACAATGAAAACACCAAGGTGTCCGGAGTCGCCATCAATAACCCTACACCTCCCATGTGTCTCATGGCACTAGCGGAGAAGGTAACAAATGAGCACCTCTCTAAAAATGAGTTTAAGCTTTTGATTGATGATTTGAATAATGCTCTAGAGAAGGAAAAATCAAAGAGGAAAAAGTTAGTGAAAGTGCATAAAGAACTTGCAAATGAATTTGAGATCTTGCTTGAAAAACATGAGACTCTAGAAGATGATTGCGAAGCTTTAAATTTGTAAGTTGAAATTCTAGAGTACAAACTAGCTAGCTCTAATGTAGATGATGAAACTCCTCTTGATTGCTCAATTGAAAAATGCAATGTTGGTGTGACTTGTAACTTGATTGATACTATAAATGGTTCACTTAGCTTGTCTCATGACACATCTTTGAGATTGTCACCCACTATCACACCTAATGCTAGTTCATCTTCACCCACCAGTGCTAGTACTCTAACTGAAAATGCTTGTTCTATTGGTACTTGTGGTGTTGCTAAGTGTGCTAATGAGCTAGTTAAGGAAAATTTGCTTCTAAAGGATAGAATTGAGCAACTAGACTCTAGTTTGGCTAAATTGCTTGTGGGGAACAACTCTCTTAACAAAGTGCTTCGGGAGCAAAGGTACACTTTGGGCAAGCATGGTTTGGGATTTCATCCCGGTGATTTGCCCAAGGGAGGTTGGGGTAAGCCCAAGCTAACTTTTGTTAAGGGAGGGACCCGTTGTCATATTTGCCAAAATAAGAAACACAAAGCCATTGCTTGTACTCTTGCAAAATCGTCTCAATTCATGTCTAAAACTCAAGTGCTTAATGCTAGTTATATGCTTATGAGGAAGAATGGCTCTACTTATGCAAAATATGTTGGTGCACCCAATGAAAAGAAAGATATGAAGGCTATTTGGGTGCCCAAATGCTTGATGACTAACTCAAAAGGACCCAAGAAGAAGTCTTGGGTATCTAAAACCCAAACTTGAATTTGTGTGTAGGTGAACTACAAGAGCGGTGGCCGGCATTGGATATTTGATAGCGGTTGCACCCAACACATGACCGGTAGCTCAAGTATGTTCACCTCACTAGAGGAGGAGAAGGACTCCGAACACAAGATCAAATTTGGGGATAACTCCAAGCGAAAGGTAAAGGGTATAGGTAAAATTGCAATATCTAATGACCTATCCATTTCTAATGTGCTCTTGGTGGAAGCTTGCAACTTTAATCTTCTCTCTGTTGCTCAAGTGTGCGATTTAAGTTTTGATTGCTTCTTTACGGTCAACGGAGTTCGTGTTGTTTCCACTAAGAATCAAAGTGTTGCATTTGAAGGCACCCGGTTTCAAAACTTATATTTGGTTGACTTTTCAAACCGTGAATCTTATCAAATCAAGACTTGTCTTATTGCTCATACCACTCTTGGTTGGTTGTGGCATAGACGTATTGGACATGTTGGAATGGGCACTTTGAAAAAGGTTTTTAAAGATAACTTGGTTGTTGGAGTGAATGATGTCAAATTTGAGAAAAATCGTTTATGTAGCTCATACCAAGCCGGCAAGCAAGTGGCTAACTCTCATCCGACTAAGACATTTATGTCTACATCCCGACCACTTGAACTTTTGCATATGGATTTATTTGGCCCAACCACCTATGCAAGCAAAGGGGGTAATTCTTATTGTCATGTGATTGTCGATGATTTCTCTCGCTTCACTTGGGTATTTTTCCTTACAAATAAATCACTTGCCAGTGATGTGTTTAAAAGATTTGCTTTGAAAGCTCAAAAGGAATTTGACTCTTTTATTTAAAAGGTGAGAAGTGATAACGGCACCGAGTTTACTAACACAAATGTTGATGAATTTTGTGATGAGTTAGAAGTCAAGCAAGAATTCTCGGCGGCCTACACTCCCCAACAAAATGGAGTGGTGGAGAGGAAGAACCGCATGTTGATAGAGATGGCAAGATCAATGTTTGACGAGTATAACACGCCGCATGCTTTTTGGGCGGAAGCCATCAACACGGCGTGCCATGCCATCAACCGTCTCTACCTCCACCGACTCCTTCACAAGACCTCATATGAACTTATAATGGGACGAAGGCCCAACATCTCTTACTTTCGAGTCTTTGGTTGCAAGGTATATATTTACAAGAAAATGACTTATTTGGGTAAGTTCCAAAAGAGGTGTGACATTGGTATCATGTTAGGGTACTCCTCTTGCTCAAAAGCTTTTTTGTTTTTAATAATTCTACCGGGCTAGTTGAGGAAGCGTATGATGTTTAGTTTGATGAAACTAACGGCTCACAAAATAAGCAAGATTTGTCAAGAAATGTAGGTGATGAGCCACCGCATGAAGCCATGGAATTGGGGGAAATACGACCCTCACCGGAGGTACCAAAAGATGAAGTAATCTCTCCCACCACCTCCATTGATAATCAATCTCAAGACACCTCTCCAACAACTCAAGATCAAGCGGTGGACGGAGATGCAAACTTTGAAGTTGATCAAGCTCAAGGGGGAGTCATCGATCTACACGTACCCGTCCAACAACACCGCTCTCTCTTCAAGGATCATCCCCGAGATCAAGTCATTGGCAATCTCAATCAAGGCGTAAGAACCCGTTCTCATACTGCTAATTATTGTGAGCATCACGCCTTTGTGTCTATTGTTGAGCCTAGTACTATTGATGAGGCATTGGCGGATGCGGATTGGGTGAACGCCATGCACGAAGAATTAAATAACTTCACCTGCAATGAAGTTTGGGAACTTGTGGAAAGACCGAAGGACCACAATGTCATTGGAACCAAATGGGTCTTCCACAACAAACAAGATGAGAAAGGTGAAGTGGTGCGAAACAAAGTAAGATTGGTGGCGCAAGGTTTCACACAAATCGAAGGACTTGACTATGGAGAAACCTACGCCCCCGTTGCTCGACTTGAAGCTATACGGTTACTCTTGGCATTCGCTTCTCTCTTTAACATAACTCTCTTTCAAATGGATGTTAAGAGTGCATTTCTAAATGGTTTTATTGATGAACTTGTTAATGTCGAGCAATCGCCCGGTTTTGAAAACCTCAAACACCCAAACCATGTCTATAAGCTCACTAAGGCGCTATACGGTCTCAAGCAAGTTCCTAGAGCATGGTATGAGCGTCTTAGGGACTTCCTCTTAGAAAAGGGATTTAAAACTGGTACGATTGATTCCACATTGTTTCTAAAGCCAATAGAAAATGACTTATTTATTTGTCAAATATATGTGGATGATATTATATTTGGATGCACTAACAAATCTAAATGCAAGGACTTTGGAGAAATGGTGTCCAAAGAATTTGAAATGTCAATGATTGGAGAACTCACTTTCTTCCTTGGATTTCAAATCAAGCAACTTCGAGAAGAGACTTTCATTTGTCAAAAGAAATACACAAAGGACCTTCTCAAGCGGTTTTCAATGGACGATTGCAAATCGATCAAAACACCAATGGCCACTAATGGGCATCTTGATTTGAATGAAGATGGAAAGCCCGTGGACCAAAAGCTTTATCGCTCCATGATCGGTTCGCTTCTCTATCTCACCATATCTCGACCCAATATTATATTTAGTGTGTGCATGTGTGCTCGTTTTCAAGCATCCCTTAAAGAAGTGCATCTTATTGCCGTAAAATGCATTTTGAGATATCTAAAAATCACTACTAGCCTAGGACTTTGGTACCCCAAGGGAGCGCGTGTTGAGCTTCTTGGCTATTCCGACTCGGATTATGCCGGTTGCAAAATTGATCGCAAAAACACCTCGGGGGGTTGTCACTTGCTAGGACGCTCACTCGTGTCATGGACTTCGAGAAAGCAAAACTCCGTGGCGCTATCTATCATGAAGCGGAATATGTAGCGGCGGGGAGTTGTTGTGCTCAACTTTTGTACATGACACGGATGCTTAGTGACTTTGGGCTAAAATTTGAAAAAGTGCCACTTCTATGCGATAATGAAAGTGCGGTGAAAATAGCCAACAATCCGGTCCAACATTCCCGTACAAAGCACATCGACATCCGACATCACTTCATTCGTGACCATGTTGCAAAGGGTGATGTTGTGCTTGCCTACGTGCGAACGGAAGATCAATTGGCGGATATTTTCACCAAACCCTTAGATGAGAGACGGTTTTGCAAATTAAGGAATGAACTCAACATACTAGATAGATCAAATGCGTGTTGATTGGTTTTTGTGATTTCTGGGTCTTATTTGAATTTTTCCATTTGTTTTTGACCCATGTCACATTTAGGGGGAGCTTAATTTCAACTCATGATCTCGAAACTCCCTCTAGTGGTGAAAAGATAAATTTGATTTTGGGTTAGCACATTCTTGTCCTATATTTCAAGCCAAAACAAATTTGAAATTAATAGACTATCCTTATCCTCTTACCATTTCAAACCTCTCAATTTGAAAAATCTTATCCCCTTTGAAAAATTTGCTCCATATGCATATTTGTTCTCTTGAAAATCATATGGCATCAAAATTGTTGAAAATATTTGAAAAGTAGCCAAAATTCAAAAACATGTGCTTAAACTCTAAAGTGAACCCCTATGCTCGATTTTCATGCCTATATGAGAAATTAAGGCAAAATTTGGGTTCACACATTTTCTTGGTCTCTAAGATCAAAATTTGGGTTTTTGAATTTGAATTGGTTTCATTTGTCAATTTAGAATCTTATCCCTTCAAAATTAAAAATTTAAAATTACTTCAAAATTGCTCACATTTGAATCTTTCTTTGAATTTTGAGCAAAAATGGAGAATATCCCTTCAAAACACTAATTTTATTAAAACTTCTTGCATTGGTGGGGCCCACTGGTCAGAAGAGCAAGCAGCTGTGAATCCTGCCTTCATCAGACACCGTCCGGCAACTATCGGACGCCGTCCTACAGGGTTTTGCGCGTTTCGAATTCGTACTGTCGGACGCTGTCCGGTAACCAGCGGACGCCGTCCGACCAAGTCTAATTCGCGTCGCAATCCTCCTGTCGGACGCCGTCTGGTTTTCCCAGACCCCGTCCGACGAAGCCTCAACCATGCCAGACCAGATCGTCTTGTCGCCGTCGTCGATAGCTGTCGGACGCCGTCCGATAGGGCCCAACCGTGCAGATCGTTGTATAACTTACCTCTCCGCCTCCCTCTTTCCTCATTCCATCTCACTCCTCTCTCCTAACCGGCGCCGCCCCTGCTCCTCCTCACTGGGGAAGGCCCTCCGGCGAACTCCGGCGACATCCACCACCACCGGCGGCCTCCCCTCATCCTCTTCGATTCCCACCGCGGGGATTGAAGGCGGACGGCCCGTTTCGTGCGCCTCGTCTCCGTCGAGCTCCCCTCCTTTCCCCTACGGGGAAGGGCCTAGGGGACGATCCCCTCTCGCACGGCGGCTTCCTCTTCCCTTCTAGGGCTCGGTAACGGCTTCCCGTCTCTTTTCCCGGCAAATTCTTCCGTTTACCGAGTTCTAGGTTTTGAATAGGTTTTTCCCGCGTTTGTGTCTAGGGTTGGCTCGTGGTGGGGTTGGCACCTTGTCAGTGGATCACTTGGTCAGTGGCACTTGGCAGTGGGATTGTTTCGTCAGTGGACACTTAGTCAGAAGGTTTGATTCAACATGTCGCGATCATTGAAGAAATTAGGCAAGGCTCTGAGCAGGACTTTGAGCGGTCGTAGTGGCAGTGGCAGTTGGGACGTGCGTGATGATTTTGATGAAACGGCTAGCAGTGTCGTTCCTCCTCGCACAAGAAGAATCACTAAAGAGCATCAGCAGCAGCAGCATGATTTAAGGATACGATTGGAGAAGGGTTGCAGGGTCTTCTTTTGCGATCGTCGAGGACGTTGACGATGTCACTTATGCTGAGGACCCGATTGATGAGGATGTCACTGAGACTGTGGTCGCTGAGGACGACCCCGTGGATGATTTGGTCCTAAAGTTATCCATGAAAACTTTAAGAAAGAAGAGGTCTGTCAGTTATGCAAAATGGTTCCCTCAGCGGCGGGAGGATACTAAAGACTTCAGGTTCTACACCAAGTTTCAGAAACAATTGTATATGTGCTTCTCTGCACCCAAGGGTGGTCTGAGGGATCCCCACTGTGTTGATTGGAGCGAGATTACAGCAGTGGCAGGGCCTGAGGTTCACACCGTATTCAGCTCTACTCCAGGCCTGGCAGAATTGATTTCAAACAAGAAGTTGACTTGGAGGAAAGAAAGGGTCTGTGAGTTCTTTGCTACTCTACTAGTCGCCGAGGATGAGTCAGAGTCAAATTATTATCACTCAGTTGATGGACGTGTTCAAAGGATCACAGTGGCAGAGATGAACCTTGCTTTGGGCACCCCTGATTCTGGCACCGACTTAAATGAGATGGCCTATGAAGATGACCTCTGGAGGGGCAAATATCCTCCACTTGAAGAGATAAGATTCATGTACATTGATATTGATGAGGAAGAGTTAAATATAGATAAGGCAAATCAATTGCGACAGGAGCCTGCCCTGATCAATCTTATCCTTCGAAGCACTTTGTTTGTTTGAGGAGGCAACCGCGACAGGATTCTTCCAATCTGCAGCTGGTTCATGCTTTATCTTCTGACAGGCAGGACTATAAATGTTGGAGCCACCCTCATGGGAGAGTTTGATGATGCCATCTTCAGAGAGGTCAACAGAGCGCTTCCTCTAGCACCTTATGTTGGCCTGTTACTTTCTAGGACACAGCGGATTTCTGAGGATGAGATAAGGAGTTGGGATTGCAAAATCAAGAAGCATCAGATGAAGAATTTCTTGAACTCTCTTGGAAGCAAGCCTAAATTGGATCGACCTGGTGATGATGCTCCTCCTCCAGCTTCGGCCCCTGCTTTTATCCCTGCTGCTCCAAGGCAGCCGTTTGTGCCAGCGTCTGGTGCGGGTGTTTCTGCAGCTGCCCCTCCTTGGTATGACTCTTTGATTAATGAGATGAGAGGGCTGCGCACTGAAATGAGAGAAGAGCTCGCAGCCACCCGGAGAGAAATGAATGAATTGGCAGGGCAGCAGACGTACCTGAGTGATGAATTTGCAGAATTTAAGTCTGCTCTGCAGTATATGGGTGCGATGTTCATGCCAGTTCCAGAAGGGGCCAACCCGTACACTTGGTATTCTCATGCTCATGACAGCTATCAGGCCTACCAGCAGAGTCAGGTCTTCCCTCGCCCACCTGCCTACCCTCCACTGGTTCACCCTTGGGTCTTTCCTCCTTCAGCGCCTGCTCCTACTCAGTGCCACCACCACAGCCATTCCCTCCTCTTGGTGCTCCAGCTCAGCATCCTCCTTCTGGTAAGATCTTTTTTATTGGTGGAGAGATGTGTCGTCATCTAAACTTTTCTTTGCAAAACTCTCCACCGACCTAGCTCTTTGATGATCAATCCTCTCCTCGGTCGGTACCATCTACAGCTCTTCCGTCTACGTTCAAGCGTCGCAGAGGGCCGGGATCATCTTCAGGTGGCCATGGACATGATGGAGTCGACGACATGGATGAAGATCAAGAAGAGTAGACTGGTTAGGAGCTTTTCTCTTTTGTGTCACTTGGTGACAAAGGGGGAGATGTTAGAGAGAGTAGGCATGGGTTAGTGAGATCGAGGTCTTGTTTTTCCCTGTAATACTATTTATTGCCTCGATACTCTTTTTAATATTGTGGTTGTTGTTCTGATTCATTTTATGACATTTGAACCTTGTTGCCTTCTGGTTTTAATTTTATGCATAAATTTAGGGGGAGCTTCTCTTGAATGCACATCCTTGTGGTCGAATTGTGGTTGTTTTAACTTTACAGTTGCTCGCATATTTGTTTGCACTAACCCTTTTTGCAGCTCAAAATTTCATTCTCTCTTGGGTTGCCATCAAGTGCCACAAAGGGAGAGATTGTGAGCATCGTTGAGCCCTAATTTTTATTAGTGGCATTGATGTCAAAATTAACTAATATTAAGTGCTAGGGGGTTTTTGGATTTCTCGGAACCCTAGCAAAGACTCGGCGTTTTTGTAAAACCCTAATTTGAAGCGTCGACAAATTTTGTGAGCTGCTCCGAGGTTTCAAGTGCGTTACCGGGCGAGAGAAGAGGTCACGTATAGATTAGGAGTAGTTAGGTTTTTTTTCCTGTTTTGTCGGATTTCAAAAGGGGTTTGAATCACTCGAACTATGCCGGATATTTGCGACCTCTCGAAAATCGGTTTACGTAGTCCACTACTTCTAAAAATACCCAAACATTCCTTTGTGAGATATCTAGAGAGAGAAGAAAACCCTAAACTCTCCCACACACACACTTAAGCCTTTTATCCGAAAATCCTCTCTGTCGGACGGCGTCAAGTGCGGCCGGACAAATGTCCGACCAAAGAAAACACTGACAAGCAGACACCGCTTCGACGGCGTCCAGCTGTTACCGGACGGCGTCCGATCAAGTTCAAAAATCTGAGTTTACTCCCATCGGACGGCGTCTGGGAGTGGGTTGAGCGCGTCCGATGGACTTAGGGTTTGTGCATTCCTTGCTGTCGGACGGCGTCCGGTGGGGATCGGACGGCGTCCGATAAGCCGCTTTTCTGTGAGTAGTAGGCTCTGTCGGACGGCGTCCGGTGCCCGTCGGACGGCGTCCGATAGAGGCTAACGGCTAGTCTTTTTATCGTTTTCCGATGGGTAACGGCTAGTTTGCTCTTGGGGCTATATATAGATGTCTAGTGGCTGGCTTCTTTGAGGTTTTGCTGCTCTCTACACCTACCACACTTATTGCTCTTCAATTAGGTGATCTAGAGCCATTCTTCCACCCACAAATCATCCAAAGCCAAAATTTATAAAACCCCAACACCGAGCTTCATGGAAGTCCTTCGATCCGGCATGATCGGGGCGTTTCGGGCTTGTTACTTTTGAAGACGACATCCTTCGTGGAGGCGAGGGCTTGGGAGTAGGCCTTGGCGTGCGGCTACTCTCGAGTCGGTGTACGGGTGATGAGAGTCCACCTCGCCGGAGTGGCGGAACGACTACCTGGAGTAAGTGAGGCGTTAGGCTCGAGAGCGAGCCGGTCCTTGTGCTCAAGGGGTAACCTCAACGGAGAGTAGGAGTTGCGGCTCCGAACTTCGGTGAAACAAATTCCGTGTCGCTCTCTCTTATTTACTTTCCACACTTACTACCGTTGCATTGCTTGTGATAAACTGAATGCCATGTCTTAGTTGCCTTGTAATTTGTTTATCGCTTCCGCTTACTTGATGATTGCAACTAGGATTGGGTCATTCTTAATATGATGCTTAATTGAGAATAATCGAAAAAGAAATTAAAATTGCCTATTCACCCCCCCTCTAGGCCTTAGGATCCTCTTTCAGACAATGGTAGGGGATAGGTTGTTTTACACCAAAACCTATCTCTAGTCAAGTTTTAGTTGGCAAGAATTAATGAAGTGAATGCATACTCTCTAAACAATATCGATAACCAACAAAGGAAGGGGCAATCTCACACCAGGCGAATTCCAGCCTACACTAGTCAAGTTCAATTATGAAAATGGTGGGACTACATATGAAAACCTCTCGCCTCGTCCATGACTGTGGACACGACAATCATGATAGTTTTAACTCTGCAGAGGGTGTACATGTTCCCCACAAGCCCCGTCTCATCCCAAGGGAGATACGGTACAAGGCCTTTCTAGCCTAATACGCCCACCACTTCGCTTGCCCTTTCTTTTGGTTTCCCCGGCCCTGCCGGTGCCCGCCGTGGTAGGGCGCCTCCACTTCTAGACAACACTAGGGGCGTTCCCCATTTAAGACATTAGGTTCCTTACCCTAGGGCGAAAGTATCGAACCGTAACCGGACAAGTCACAAGCAAGTGGTTAGTGGGTTTCGTAGGGTACTAAGCCAGGGCTGAATGCATATGTGGCCGTACTATTTGGTTTGGTTTAGTAGTTCACAAGCTTGAGTCCTTAGTACAGGAGACCTCCATACCACAACCACGACCCAGAAACCATCTCAACTGGGTCTCCTCTAACCAATCACACATTGATTTTAGTTGATTAGGTTTTAACTAAAACACATCGAAGCCTCGGCTTCACCATCTCATATTTATAAGTGAATGACCAATGCAAACCTAGCATCTAGTCAAAGGATAGGCTAGGGAATTATAGATTGGTTTGTTAATCATGGCTACAACATGATAGTTGAAAACTAGCATGATCAGGCACACACGCACTAGTCTAGTATGAATGCAAGTAGCAGTTATAACATAAAGACATAAAGTGAAATTGTAAACATGGGATAGGAATATGCAAACTAGTGCTTGCCTTCGAAGAACTAGGAGCCTTGCGAGTCTACGGCAACTCCCGGACGGCAATCCTTGCAACAGTCGCAACAAGAATATACGTGCAGAAAGAAACAATAAGGAACACCAAATTCAGTACAAAGAAAATAGCTAATAAAATAATAGAAAAATTCTAGGGATTAAATAGGATTTTTTGGCTCTTGAATCATCCAATTTGGAGTTACAGAGCTCCCTAAACAATTCGGAGAAAATCCAGCATAAAGAGGAAATTCCCTAAAATTAAAAAGGGGTTAAAAACTCTAAACAGGCTGGATCCTCCCCCACGACCCACTCTCTCTCTCTCCGCACACGAGGCCCAAACGGCCCAGAGACCGTGCAGGAGCTAGCGCCGACAGGTGGGTCCCACCTATCCACGGGGCACGACGCTTACAGGTGGACCCCACCGTCTAGACGGCGCGGCGGCGCGGGTCCACGCCGGGACGCGTGGCAAGCGGCGACTGAACAACGGCGGCTGCAACTGACCAGTGGGGCCCACGGCTTAGCCGGGCCTGCTTGTCAGCTACGCCTGGTAGATCGGTGTGGGGTGTGGTGACGGCGGCGCTAGTGGGGCCTGCAGGATGCGTGTCGGTCCGCAACGTGGCGGCGGCGTGTGTCGCGCGCGCCCGCACAGGGTGGCATTGCAACAGCGGGTTGGTTACGCTGTTCGCGCCTGCGGTGCTGTCCGTGAGGTTGTCGGCGGCGATGTCGGCGGCTGCGGCGCTCGTGAGAGCTGCAAACCTTCGGCGAGCGATATCTTGAACTAGGGACCTCGGTTTTGGGCTCTCTTGATACCGTTGGATTCGTCTCGACGAGATCTAGGATGTCCTAGTTGCTCACCAAAACTTGGGTGATAAAACCGGCGAAATGTCTTCAGGAAGCTTTGTGGAGGCTAGGGTTTAGTGGTTAGGGCTCCAACTTGAGGCTCCACGAGTTGTGAACATCAAAGGGGTCTTGGGGGGGGGGGGTTTATATAGAAGGGGTGGATTCGGCCAGGATGGGTTGGAGAAGAGTTAGAAAGTCTAAACCTACTTGGATTAGAATTCGGGACTTGCCGAATTAAGATCCCAACCTTCCTTTGGGAGTTTGCGACCGAAACTTGGTGAGCAGGTTATCTAGGGCTTCTAGAACACTCCTCTATTTTTGAAGAATTTTCGGATGAGAATTTCTCATGATTTCATACGAAATACCTCATAAATTGGGCCTTTTCAAACTTAATCTGATTTTTCGGTTAACCAAAAAATTAGGAAAAGGTATGAGCTGCATTTGGGGCCTAGGACACATGTTGCCACAGCTTTAGTCCATATTCTGAGTAGGTCTTGAGCATAAAATAGCCCATCAGACCCTTAAAACACTAGGTTTTAATAAATTCGATAAGGATAAATAATGGAGTTGAATATACATTTGTTTTTATTTCTTTTAAAAACTTATCACCGTGTAGGCTCACAATTCTAGCCATATATATCTCGGCCAACTTATCGCTCGAATAGGTTGTCTTGACCAGCACGAAATGAGATACCTTCGTCAATCGGTCTACCACAACCCATATGGAATCGTACCTCTTCTGATTCCTTGGTAATCCCACTATGAATTCTGTACCTACCTCCTCTGGGTCCTTGGTAATCCCACTATGAATTCCATACCGACCTCTTCCCACTTCCACTGGGGTATCAACAATGGTTGGAGCAACCCTGCTGGTCTTTGACGTTCAGCTTTCACACGCTGGCAAACATCGCATACTGCCACGTAAGAGGCTAAATCACTCTTCATCCCAGTCCACCAATACCTCCCTCTCAGGATCTTCAAGAATTTGGAAGAGCATCTAGCTTGTACGGATGCTCTTCAAAAAGGCAAACTAATATTAGGGAAGATCCTTGGTTTAACAGAGCATGGTGAAAAGATTGCTTTTGATGCAAAACCCTGAACCCAGAAAGAGGATTTCAGAATTTGTTATTGGAGACTGATTGTCTTAATGTGAATGAAGAAGTAACCTCAAAAGAAGTGTACTCTTTGGAGCTGAATTTTGTTGAAGGAAACATCAACAAAATTCAAAATTCCAACTTCTCTTTGATGTATGAAAACAGGCAGCATAATCTTGAGGCACACACATGTGCCAAAAATATTGTAAACTCAGATCATGACTTCCTGGTGTTCAAACCCACCGGAATTCCTCGTAGCTTCCCATATGCACGAATGAATATCTGGCTACTTGTCTCAGAAAAAAAAAAAGAAACAAACAACAACGCAAGTGCAATAGACGGTACAACTTCCAAAAGTACCACAAGATTTCAGATCTGCAAAGATGGATCGATAGGTTCATATAGCAACTAACTCTATAAGCAGATTAAAATTTCCCAATAGGTCGCCTGAATGGCATCAATCTATGGAAGTGTACAGAAACATAGGGTAACAAGCCACTAAGGCCCTTCGCTGAAGGGATAGCAACAAAACTTGAATCACATTAAACCCCAGATACAAATGCCTTCTGCAGTGCCCTCTAGTAGCTCAGATGATGCCAATCTTGTTGGCCACATCAAGTGCATCATAGTCTGGTGTCAGCTTCACATAAGCCTTCTTCTTACCATCAGGCCTACAAGACGAAAAGCAGACCACTTAGCTAAACAAGATAGCATATCAAACAGTGAAATGGATGCAACATCGAAGCAGAATGCTAACCTGATCAGGGTGTTAACTTTTTTAGCTTGAATGTCATACATCTTTTTGACAGCAGCCTTGATCTTCTTCTTGTCGGCCTTGAGGTCAACAATGAAGACCAGAGTGTTGTTGTCTTCAATTTTCTTCATCGCAGATTCAGTGGTAAGAGGATACTTTAGAATCTGATACTGGTCGAGCTTATTCCGACCAGGTGTACTAATTCTTGGGTACTTTGGGTCCCTAGCCTTCTTCAGGGTCTTGGGGCGGTGAAATGTAACAGATGTGCGGATTTTCTTAGACGTCTTCTTGACTGCCCCAGATTTCACAGCCTTAGCAACCTTCAAGGCTTGGGCCTTGCCATCACCCTTCTTAGCAGGAGCAGCTGATCATGATTGAATAAAGTAAAATCAGATGATGCATCTTATGATGTAGCCAAAAATTGAAGTAGGCTCATGCATTTTCATGAGTCATGACATGATTCACAACATTGAGTCGTGACATGATTCAGTAAACTACTCGTCAAATTTCTAGCACTGTAAACATGTGTACCATATGAGCAACAATATGCAGTGCGTACAAATTCCCTTCCATTAGAAATCTGTGCCAGTTCTATGCTTGTGAAGAACATACGAAAATGAAGCAACAGCAGCAGTGCAGATCATTGCATTCAATTTCCATATTGCTGCATGAACTCGTGCAATTTGGAAGTGACACCACAGTTCTGTGTCATGCAAAGCGAAAGATAACTAGTTGTCACCCATAATCTAAGGCAATTGACATGTCACACATGGGTCATCCTTCTCTATAAAATAGAAGCACAAACTTAACCATGCAATACCAACTCAACTAGTTACCTTTAGGAGCCATTGGATTGGAGCTTCTCAGGACAGGTTCTCGAACTGCATGCAAAAAAAAAGTAGTGATCTCAGGTGGATAAAGAAACATCAAAGTTGGGAAAAATGCCAGGATGCATTGAAATGATGATGCTACAGCATTTGGTTTAGAAAGCATCAGAACTCAGCATGCAAGGCGCAGTGGCGCACGCTGCCATTTGCCGAGTAAGCCACCTTTTGGACAAACATTTAACAATTACAATAACAGCAACAACCAGCAACCTAAGTATGTGGCCAGTGAATAACATACACCCAACAGATCAATAACTCATGCATCCACCCAACAGATCAATAACTCATGCATCCAAGAGCCCCCTTAGTGCTAAACAAGCATCTAGTCTAAGCCCAAACCAGCAATAGTGAAGCGGCACACCGAATCCATAAGCATCTTTCCCATATAAATTCACTGATAATCTATAGCACTATGACCCAGGAAACATCAGCTACTTCTACGAGCAGCGACATCAACGCTGCTGCAAAAAAATGGGAAGAATTCGCACGTATGGAGCGGATCCGGCTTCTCTCGAAGTTCGAGAGAGACGCACGGGCTCGGCGCCGGCTCCCTAGGGATGGGATGAGGCGGGGGAGGTAGAACGGAGCATGAGCTCGGCAGCGGGAGGGTAGAACGGAGCATGAGCTGGCAGCGGGGGAGGGGGCGGCGAGAGAGAAGGGAGGTGGAGGCGGCGGCGGGAGCTCACCTTACCAGTTACCTCTCCCGGGCGGACGCGACGACGGCTGAGGAGAAACCCTAGCTGCCTCGCGACGGGGGACAGGGGCTTGTATGAGTACGGCTGGACGCGAGGCGAGGGGGGGAGTGACTGCTAGGGCACGGGCGGGCTGGGCCTCAGAGCACGTCGCGAACCTCGATGGCGTCCCGGCCCAACAGCTTTGAGTCCCGGCTTAACGGATTTATTTTTCTTTTTTTCTTACCATAATAGTAAGGATTTTCCTTTTTGCCTTTGATGCTGGTTCGGGTCATCCTTCTCAGAATTTTTTTTCACCGTTGATTTTAATTATCAGACTAACATTATATGTATCCATGTCAATTGCGATACGTATTTGCTTTGTATTTGTAACCGATACTATCCTATATTATTTAAATTTTATTCTTATTCAGCATATTTGTATTTTAATCCATATCTACTAAAAACTACGAATACGAATAGAGCGATATCTGACCGTACGATCACATTGTTAGTTCACATTGGTTATGTAAGACCAAGCTGGTGACTAGAGAGAGTGAATAGGAGCTAATCTTTCTCACTTGAAGATGGTATGTTGCTCATTTACCCAACGCTTCTCAAAGATGATAAGAAATCATTTTGCACAAACAATCAACTACTTAGTGGGCATGAAGAAATCCTTTTGGACAAACCGTCGAATCCTTAGTGAGTGTGAACGAAAGATGACTTAATTTATGTCCATGCCCATGGATATATAATGATCAATATAATCCTAAGATGGTACCCAGGACTTGGCATAAAGATTGAATCTTCAAATCATCA
Organism: Raddia guianensis; assembly: GCA_036346415.1. Lineage (NCBI taxonomy): Eukaryota > Viridiplantae > Streptophyta > Magnoliopsida > Poales > Poaceae > Raddia > Raddia guianensis. The sequence goes on along the minus strand of CM070534.1, from coordinate 12,942,917 downwards.
AGAACAAGTCCATCCAGAGGTGAGAGAAAACTACCCCTAAAATTCATGAGAAAACCAAGAAAAAGAAAAGGACAGACTTATCATCAGGCGCCTGAGAGTTATTTATCCCTCAGTCAATTTTCTAGACCGCTGATCAAACGTCTCTATAGGACATATAAAAGATATAACGGTCGAATCTAACTATGTGAAAATCGATTAAGACTTATTTAAAAATCAGTCGCCTGAGAAGCAGTAAAACCAAAAAGAAAACTCAAGATCTAGAAGTGGGTGATGTACAACTCAAGAAAAGTTAAGACATTCTATTAACCAAGGCAAACAAGAAACATCAAGCAAAAAGATCAAAGCATCTCACATGAACATGAACAAGAACTAGAACATGAGTTTTGGTGGATTCTATTGTTAAGGTTTAGGGTAATACAAAGACATGGGGATGGGCAAAACACTCTCCAAGTGCACCACAAACTTACACAAATCTTACCCGCAAGCTACCTAAGAGACAATGTGGCCTCTCTTTTTATAGCCCATGAGGTGTAGTAGTTTCCGAGGAATATTCTTCTCCAATTCTTTAGAGGCTAAGGCTCTTAAACAAACAACTAGTTTTTGGAACCCCTTACAAGGAGCCAAAAGCCCCTAAAAGCCTTAAATTGTACTGTGATTTGAGAAGCAAGTTTTTTGTGGTTTTTCCTATAAGCAACTTTTAGAGAAGTTACAGCTCAACAAACAAGGCCTAAGCCTCCTCTTGGATGGCTGAGATTTTCCACTCACACCGCCCAACAACCTTGGTCATATTCTTCACAGATTCTCTTTACACACATGGCCCCCACACACCGGACGCATCCAATTCAACTGAACCGCTAAGTTTCCAACGCTCTCGACCATCTGCTGAGCCTCGAATCCTCACACTAGGTTAAGTCCATCGTCCATGTCATCCTGGTGGTCCCCAAGTTAGAGTCCAACCACCTCACGTGATTTCCTTCACATTTTGGGCCCCTGGTCCTCCATAGTTTGTCCCGACACATCACCGACCATGATCCAGCAAGACCTGTACCACAAGCATATATTAGTCCATCCAAAACCCAAACATATCTTGATCTCCTTAAAGTTAGTCCATCATTAATCATGCTCAAACCCTAAAAAAGATTGCATCAAAATTTGTGTCAAAACACTTAATCGTGATACAAAACAACCTCACGAGACCTAGTACCGTGACACTGAACAGTCTCGCCACCCACCGGACACTGTTCAACGCTGTTGAACCCTGTTCGTGACACAAAGAACAAACAGGACCCAAGGTCCAGCACTATCAGACACGGTTCGACAAGCACCGGACACAGTTCGAAGCACCGGACACGGTTCAACGACGCAACAAACACATAAAAATCATATAGATAGATTCGTCTTGAAAAAGGCAGCCAATGTGAACGCGTGTTCGGGACAGGACAACCTGTAACATCCCAATTTTGGGGCTAATTCAAAATTTGCTTGAATTCCAAAATTTCGATGGAATTTGCGCTGTCATGTGGCCCCCTCTCTCTCTCTCTCTCTCTCTCTCTCTCTCTTATGTCTCTGTCGGGTGGCCCTACCGCCGCTCGGCTCTGTTCTGTTTTGCTCTGCTCTGCAGCCTCTGCCGCTCGTGCCATCATCGCGTGCGCCGCGCCCGTCCTGTCGCGCCGCGCCGCGCCACTCCGACCCTGTTGGGCCGCGCCACGTCCCATCGCTGCGCCGCTCACTCCCTCACGCCACTGGGTGTGCCCTCGGGACGGCATCCTTGGTCCGCGACAATAAAACCGAAAGCACCCCCTCGCCAGCATCTTTTTCGCTCTTCCCCATATTCTTCCCCGCGTCGTCGCCGAGGAAATTCCGACGATTTCGTGAGCCATTCATCATTCCCCTCGCCGCGAGCCTTCTCATCTCATACCTAAGCTTTTCCTCGATCAATTTCAGTGGTGCTGCCCAGAGGTGACGTGCTGGCGGAGTTCTGTTCCGGTCGCCTTTAGGTCCTTCGCCGTCAGTCGCCTCTGAGCCCGATCGTCTTCGGTGCAACCCGCGGTGAGCACGCCTGTGACCCTTTCTTGCTCGCCGTCCATGCCCATAGCCTGTAGATCCTTATCACGGTGCGGCTTCTCCGGTGAACTCACGGTTTCGCCGCCGCCGTCGCGCCACCTTGTCCGGCCATCTTTGGCCTCAACAAGGGCGTCGTTAGGACCGTAGGACGCCGTAGGAGCAAAAGCATGAATGCACACGGCCGGATTGGGGCTGGGTAGCCGACGCGTCCCTTGCCGCCGCTGTCGGCCATGTCGCCGGTCTGAGGTAGACGATGACGGCGAGCCGTCCGTTGTGCACCAAGATTCGTGCCGAAATGAACACGTTGAGTCGTTGTCATGCGGCCCCACCTACCAGGAACGCCCCCCCACGCGCTGTGATCCGTAGGTCATGAGCCACTGACAGTGAGCCCTTGGCCCACCGGTCGGGTTAAGTGGACGCGCACAGAACGCGGCGTCTACACCGTAGAGATAGCGCCCGGCGAAAATGCGCCTTCGGCATCGCCGCCGCAGGCTGGCGCGGGCGCGAGAGCGCATGGGTTGTGGGCCGCATCCTTGGCTAGGCCGACTCGTTCGCTGGGTTGGCCCAAAGAAATATAATCTTTTTCCAGCGATTTAACCATTTAGTTAATTGCAGAAATAGTTAATGATTTATTTATAATAGCTAGGGGCTCCCAAAAATTCTATAAATTTTTTGATAAATATATTATGCCATACCTGATTTTATAAAAATATGAAAACAACCACTACAATGAAGAAATGGTACTGTTCCATAAGATGAGTAGAATTTCCTATAAGGAAATGATTAAACTAGAATTAGAGTAATTGTGGTTATATTAAATAATGATTCTGATTCTAAAAATTCACAAGAAAATAAAATAATCAGATAAATGCCCTAATAGAAATAGAACATTGTAAAAATGCCATTCTTGCCCAAAAGTAATTATTAGGATATTAATTTGCTAAACACCAACAATTAATTAGTAAATTCTTTGTCAATTAAATAGATGCTGACTTTAGAAAATGTATAAATATAATACAACTCAGAGATACATCCTAAATTTAGGAAAAGCTTAGAAAATGCTAACACCAATAAAACTTAACTCCACATGTAGGCCATCTTACGACGTCCCGTCATCGTTTGTCACTTTAAAACCCTAAACCCTCAATTACTATTACAATCGTACGAAAGCATATTTTGGGGTATAGATAGGCTATTATGTGATGACATTATTATTATTTAAATGGTATCTTAGGGCATGCATAGCAAATAATACGAAACCTAGCATCGTTAGTCGATCTTATACATTAGTGTCAGAGTAAAGCCTAGGTCGCGCATGCATCATGTTTTCTGATTTGCTGCATTAAGTAATTATTAGATTGTATGTGTGCTTAGACGTAAGTGACCCTGAGGGAAGGTTCGGAGACATTGAGGAGGACCTTCGACCCGAGCAAGGCGAGTTAACACTTACTCTTATAGATGTTTACCCGTATTAGGGAGAGATTGCGACTTTCCCTAGTGCGGATTAACATCGCTATAATCATGTTCGTTACCCAGTTTTTTCAAACTGTGTTGTTTATTATAAAAGTGCATGCTTATTAACTTGCCCAATTGTTAATCATGTTATAATTACACATGTTTGTCCTTGTATTATCTAGCATTTATGACTGTTTTGATTGTCATATCCTTGTTAGTCTAAGAATAGTTTTGGTAACAACGTTAACCCTACGTAACGGGTAAAACTGCCTAGACTTGCTTAGGATTAAACAAATTTTCTGGCAATTAAATATGGAACGGTGAACCAATATTCACCGGTCATTCATTCATTCATTTAAAACGATATGACATTCATTCATTTAAAACGATATGACATGCGACAGTTAGGGCTAATGGATGCATGATGGGCTGGATGTGTTTGTGGTTATAGCTATGTGGTGTGTCGGTCCGGTTTGGTCGGTTGGTCGGGATAGCTCATGTGATGTAAAGTCATGGATTGCTGAAGTAGAGATAAGTTGGTTGGAGAGTTTCCACATGGATGACATCCTGATGGATGATTAAGGCACGAGATACCTTGTGCTTGGTTTATCCAGGGCTTACCCAATAGGAGTGCAGAAGAACATGCGTAGCGGGGAGATTGCTGCCATATTAAGGATGGTTTCAACACAAAGCGTGGCCATCGCGCGGAGTATGGGTTTCGCATCGCCAGTTGCGAGGGCTCTGTGGAGGCCCTCTGGGACCACTCTCGTCAGGGACCGGCATCGGTCATCACTGCTGGTGATGGAGGCCACACTTCCCTAGGGTGACGCTAGGCTAGAGAGGGCTGGCAACCTTCCTAAGTCGAGGCGGGCATGCCATGGCAAGTGTGGTCCACAGCGGGATTGCCAGTCTCGGAAGGATGATGGGTTATGGATTGGGGCAACATGAAGTTTGGTTTGGTTAAATTCAAGGCCAAGTAAGTTTGGTGAGTGTGGGTTAGTCGTCTTAGAGTTGGTTGTCAAGGTCTGTCATTCGGTGTCTTGGTTGTGTTTGTTTTTGTGCTGAACCCCCTGATGATTAAAAGAAACATCAATACTTGATGCTAGATAGGGTAATTTAAACTCATCTTAAAAACTGGCTTTACGCAAATAAAATAACCTTTCCCCCAATCAAAGCCTCCTAACATTAAGTGCATTAAGGGGAGTGTTAACTAGCCAGCGTTTGGATGACGCTGACCTCGCTTATCTCCACCCTTTTAGATGGAAGTTAAGAAGAAGGATTTGTCCGAGTGTGTCGATGGAGATGATCCGACTACGATGGTCATGATGCGGTTTAGGGTTTGCTCCAATCGCCTGCAGGAATGCATAGCCATTGGAGGATTTTTCGGATCATCTTATATATGTTCTGCCGACTCTAATGATTTTTCCTACAACAATTGTATGGTCGCTTGGCTTATTTAATATTAAGCCTGCATCATGCAACCAGGTATGTAATACTCCAAATAATGAAACGTATATCTGTATGATACTCGGCTATGTATTGCAAGCATTAGAGTACTGATCTAGGGTCTAGTGCATGTGAACAGCGGCTCTCTGGTAAGTATAAAAATGAGGGCTGATACAACCGGGTCGGTTCTTAAGAGAAGGCATTCCGAAGGCTGTAAGGTGATTTGACCGGAGAGGTCAGACTGGTCGATGATGAAGTTAGCAATGATATGTGCCTGGATGTGAACGGATCATGCGGTCAGGATGTTAATCTATTTAAGGTGGAGAAATATATCCTAGATGGCAGACGGATTGAGACGGTGCAAACCATGGTCGGCAAGACGATGAAAAAAGAAAGGAACTAATGCTATTGTGGCAGTGGCTGAAAGTGACTCGGAAGGCAATAGTGATGATGTCATCTCAAGGATCAAATATGCTGTCGAGTGTGGATAATTGGATTCAATTGTTCTTCATGTGACACAATAAAAAGTGGTTGTCTCCATAAGTTGCTAGTAATTTTTTATTGGTCTACTTGAAGTAGAAGCCTTCAAAATAAGAGTCCAAAGTGGAGTTGACCGAATACTTCAGGACGTGAAGCAAGTCTCGAGATTAAAGAGGAATATAATTTATCTCAAGACCTTATGTCATGGAATGGTGTTCTAAGTTGATGATAAGAAGACCGTCGAGATCATAAAAAAGGTGGCAAGGTTGTGATGATCGAGGAGAGGATGACATCGTGTGTACATGTTGCAAAGGGAGTTGTGAATTCTAAGTGAGTACTGGGCAGGTGGAGCTGTTGAGCTGGATGTTGACACGGTGACGTTAGTTCTAGAAGGTAGTGGGTCCAAGGATGTAGACTCGTTGGGCAGTTCGACGTGAGCTATGAAGGAAGCAGCCAGAGGCTGGGTATAGGGTTCGCATAATACTCTGGGTGCGACTGGAGAAGACCATATTCTCCAAGGTGGATTTTGTTAGGTTTTGTGTCGCATATCTATTCAAGGAGAGTTACAATTATACTTTATGTTGTAATAGACAGGGTTGGTTTACAGTAGGAGTTGGACTCTAGCCATACCGCTACTATATAAGGGGGGCAGCTCTGGTGTAATTCATGATAATGACTACATAATAGTAGCATAGGCCTGAGGGGGTCAGCGGCCGACATGTAGTCATGACTCGGGCAGTCGGTATGCCGTGATATTATGGATTGGGGAGGAGTGCCCATAATCAGAGCCCCGCATATGTAGGTGAAAGCTGAACAACTCACGGACAGTCTGTAAGAAATAAAATTCGAGACAGAAAGGACACACAAGGTCCGGACAGTCCGGACAAAACAGTCCGGACAGTGCGGCCGAAGGCATGTACTTACTAGAAAATAGAACTTGCAAGCCAGAGATGGGCCGGACAGTCCGCACACCAAGGCCGGACAGTCCAGCCAAAGGCATCACTTTAACAGCGCTTCAGACGGCATGCCTTGGTCCGGACAGTCCGGCGTCCCCAGCCCCCCAGGCCGCCTACTGCCAGCTAAAAGCTTTTCGAATTTATATGATTTTTCTGTTTCTCAAATGAAACACTTGTCAATACAAAAAGATGCGTCTTGGAATTGTCTACAACTTTCATGCTTTGATATTTTTAATCCGAGCACGGAAAGGTTCCCAAAAATGCGAAATACCACAGATCTGCCAATGAGGCCGAGACCAGCCACTTGGGCCGGACTGTCTGGGCCCAATTGTCCCGTCTCGGCCAGCAGCCCACAAAACCCTCTATTTCCGCTGCACTGCCCGGACAAAGATATTATTGAAGATTTAGAACTATTTGGTGCCAAATTTTAGCTCAACGGGCGGGATGGTTCGTAGACTTAGGCGGGAAGTTTCACTCCCACAAATGATTTCGGCTTTTGCATAGCTTAGTGGCTATGAAACCCCAGACAACTGGCTCTCGGAACCCTCTAGAACCGGGACAGTTGTACCCGAACAGAACCCTCGCGAATCTCACCAACTGACAACCTGGGAGGAACCCTCTCGACCCACTCAGAGATGAAGACTCAGAATCACGTGCTTAGTGGGACCCTGCAACTAGAGAGACGATAGACACAAGCCTGTAGGACCTAGTCTACACGCACACAAGGAAAATAGAAAAACTACGAAACATGTGTCCTTAGCCTTGATGTCATACACTATAGGTCCAGTTGGCATCAATTACCAAAATAAATCAAGTCCTTGGGATCTTGAGCTTTCAATCTCCCCTTTTTTGGTAATTGATGATAACATATGTAAATCTATCTCAACAAAGACAACATAAAGCAAATGTCTTCTGATGCAGTGGGTTAGCTCCATGGGTTAGTCCAATAAGGTGCATATGAGAATTGAATTGAAACCACTTGATGATCTACATTAGAGCACAATGCAACCTAGACCACTGTATGATCTACAATGGCTCCCCCTAGATCAATGCAAAGATGCCACTTGAAAAAAAATTCAATGAAATTCATATGATGCAAATCCACCTAGCAAGCTAGTAGGCAAGCAAATTCTCCCCAATGTCATTTAATTTTCCCCTTTGTCACTCAAATTAGAGCATGAGATAGATTTCATATTTCTCCCCCTTTATCATCAAGAACCAATAAAGACATACAAAGTCAAGCCAACAATGAGCAAATACGAATCAAGAGACTATCTCATGAGGTTTGGGAGTCACACAAACTTAAATCTCCTCAATGATCAACCACATTTCACAATCAAGCCATCTCTAGGTCTAACATGTCACAAAGACCAATAAGAGCTCATTTTGTTTTAAATGATGTTCAAGTAATATTAGACCTAGAGCAAGATTTAGATGATTAAAGGCCTAAAGTATCTAGTTGTGCTCATGCCACTACAAGAAGTCACAAGATGCAATCTAGAACTAGATGCGCAAAGTCTCCACCAAGCCCAAATTCAAGACTTAGAAAATATTTTTTTGAGCGAATTTTTCAAATGATTTATATTTTTTTTTACGTTTTCTCAAATTTGAGTGCCATGTCTCAAGCCTTTGGCGGTGCTACCCAGCATGACACTGAAGGAATTAGCATCTTGGTCATCCAAAACTCCCCCTGAGTTCATGCATAGCGCAATGGCAAGCTATCTCACTGAGGAGTCATTGGTGAGACATGTATAGCCCATTTTGGTCTTATTTTATATTTTAGCATATTTTACAATTTGCTCAAACATTTAAGAGAGTTGCTCATTTCTAGTCATGGCAAGAGACAAGTGAAATATGATAGCAAGCCTACGACTAGAAGCACAAGTTCATTCAAGATAGTGTTGAGTAGGGATGAAACGGATCGGATACGGATCGGAAACCACTCATATTGTATTTGATCCATTTAGTTTGATCGGATACGGATTCGGATAAGGATAGTACCGGATACAAATACGGATACAAATAATATCGGATACAAATACGGATCGGACGTGGATACTCTCTCGGATAATACGCGAAAACATATACTAAAGAAATAAGTATATCCAAATACATATAGTTATCTCTTTGTGACTCAACTTTATGACCCATAGTCATGAAAATGATGGTGTGTAAGTATCATACCCGATAAAGCAAAAAAATGTAAAATCACATGCATCTAGTTGTTATATGTATTAGTCATTCATCCTATAGAAATATAATAGAGATAGTTTATAGATGGATTTAGCTAATCGGATAATATCCATCGGATATTATCCAAGAAAAGCTCGGATAATATCCATCGGATATTATTTGTATCCGTACCGTATCCGCCTTGTCGGATTCGGATATCCATAAAATTATCTGGCTCAATATTTTCGGATATTATTATGCCTCGGTCGGTCGGACGGTCGGAAATTATCCGTACCATTTTCATCCCTAGTGTTGAGCATAAAGAGATGCAATGGGTTTTCACACATGTAGCAAAAAGCTCCAAGATTCCAATTTGAGCAATGTATTAGATTAAATCAAGAATTGAGCAAAGTGACAGTCTACCTAGGTCAAGCCATCAAGCACTACAGGAATCGGCAGGAGAGTCGACCGCCAATTATAGTGTCGATGGCCACACCTAAGCCGTCGATACTAAGTCATTTGTCTCGACGGCTAGACAATAACCGTCAATACATAGGAACTTGTCTCGACGGCCAGCTAGTAACCGTCGATACATGTTGAACAACCGTAAGGGCTTGACGGCGTGTGTTTAGTATCAACGGCCGGACGTGAAGCCGTCGATACAGTGAGCTGCCAGTAAGACTGTATCGACGGCTACAATATGGCTGTCGATATAAGTAATATTGGAAACATTTAAATTCTTATTGTTTTGATTTTTTTGGTGATTTAAAGTTCATTTCAAATTCTTTGAGGTTTTTATGATATCTAGTTAAATGATGCGAATGTCGTCATGGTGAATGTATGTTGCTATGTTTTTTGTTTTGTTTCAATCGAATAATATACGTCGACGTATCCTTTAAACAATGTTTGAATTATAATATTTATTTCTGAAAAGCAAAAAATTCAAAATTTAATCAGGTGAGGCTATCAATTAATGTACTTAGCCGTACGTAATTGTTACCAGATTAATTATAATAATTTAAATTCAAACGCGTGTTTATTGATCATGGTAACGCATGGATTAGTAAACATTCAACTCAAATTCTTCGGAAAGCATCCATTTACAAAGGAGTCACCGCACGGTAAGCTTAAAAAATTTTGAATTTTTTCTATACTTGTAATTTTATGTAGGAAACAGTATGGAGTGGTCTGATCATTTAAAATATTTTATTTTAAATTTTAAAAACTGAAGTATCGGCAAGGAGACGCTGTTTCGACGGCCAAGTATCGGCCGTCGATACTACCCTTTTCGTCCACGTCACCAGGTTCTAGCTCCACGGCGGGACCCACCAGCGTCAGTGTCGACGACTATATACAGGCCGTCGAGACAGTCGTTTCGTCCACATCATCGGATGCTAGCGCACGGTGGGACCCATCAGCAACAGTGTCGACGGCTATTTAACGGCCGTCGAGACTGATCCCACCATGCCTGAAACGGCGTCCGAGGGGTCTTTATCGACGGCATATAATACGGCCGTCGAGACTTGTTGTGTCGATGGCTAAGCCGTCGAGACTATGTGTTTCTCTCGACGACCTTTACTTGACTGCCTTGTATGCCGTCGATACTGTTGCCGCCTCCTGTAGTGAAGATCATATGAGTTCACACATAAGCTAGATCTAAAGAAAGTATAACAAGCAAAACATAGAGATTGTCTCAAATTCAATTTGATGTTGCGAGATTCACACACACGGCCCCACGGCCAGCTCAAGCAATGTTGGACCTATCTAGTAAGTTGAGTTCATTTCTTAACTTGCAAAAACGTGCCTCATCATGTGGCTTGGTAAAGATATCGACCAATTGATCTTCTATCCTCACGTGCTCAAGCACGATATCGCCCTTCATCATGTGATCCCGAAGAAAGTGATGTCTGACATTGATATGCTTGGTGCGTGAGTGTTGGACCGGATTGTTGCGATCTTTACAGCGCTCTCATCATCACAAAGAAGAGGCACGTGGTCCAGTTTTATTCCAAAGTCATAAAGAGACTGTGTCAGGTATAAGAGTTGTGCACAGCTAGTCCCTGCCGCTATGTACTCAGCTTCGGTAGTTGATAGCGCCACGGAGTTCTGTTTCTTGGAAGCCCATGACACAAGACATCTACCTAAGAAGTGACAAGCCCTGAAGTGCTCTTGCGATTAATCTTGCATCCGGCGTAATCTGAGTCAGAATAGCCAAGGAGCTCAAATCGCGCACCCTTATGAAACCATAACCTTATGCTAGTTGAGTGTTTCAAATATCTGAAAATTCTTTTCATAGCAATCAAGTACACTTCTCTAGGGGAGGCTTGGAACCTAGCGCACATGCACACACTAAACATAATGTCGGGTCTAGATGTTGTCAAGTATAGCAATACACCAATCATGGAACGTTATAGCTTTGGGTCCATAGGGTTACCTTCTTGATTGAGGTCGAGGTGGCAGTTCGTCTCCATTGGAGTTCGAATTGGCTTAAAGTCACTCATATTGAATCGCTTGAGCAAATCCAGAATGTACTTCTCTTGACAAATGAAGGTCTCAGTCTTGAGTTGCTTAATTTGAAAGCCCAAGAAGAAATTCAGCTCGCCCATCATGGACATCTTAAACTCACCCGCCATTATTTGACTGAACTCATTCACCATTGTCCCATTGGAGCTCCCGAAGATGATGTTGTCCATATAGACTTGGCATATGAACAAGTCTCCTCCGACCACCATGGTGAATCGGGTATTGTCTACCCTTCCGACCTTGAAGCCCTTGGTGATGAGGAAGTCACTTAGCCTTTCATACCATGCCCTGAGAGCTTCCTTGAGACCACATAGCGCTTTGGACAACTTGTACACATAGTTGTGATGCTGAGGATCTTTAAATCCAGGAGGTTGCTCAACATAGACCAATTCTCCAATGTACCCATTCAAGAAGGCACTATTGACATCCATTTGCTTCAACATGATGTTGTGACAAGTTGAGCATGCCAAGAGCAATCTTATAGCATCATGTCTTGCTACTAGAACATAAGTGTCCCCACAATCAATACCATCTACTTGAGTGAAGCCCTGAGCCACCAGGTGAGCCTTGTTTCTGACAACAAGTCCAAACTCATCCTGCTTGTTCTTAAAGACCCACTTGGTGCCAATCACATTGCAGTTGCTTGGCCTCATCACAAGTGTCCACACCTGGTTTCTTTCAAAGTTATTGAGCTCTTCATGCATAGCATTGATCTAGTCCGGGTCCTTTAAAGCTTCTTCAACCTTCTTTGGCTTTAATTATGACACAAATGCATGATGCTCACAGAAGTTTGCCATCCTAGATCGTGTCTGCACACCTGAACTCAAGTCCGCAATCACTTGTTCTGCTGGGTGATCATGAGCTATTGAGTGATGTGACTTGATCAACTGTGGTGGAGCTTCAACTGTTTCTCCATCTGACTCACCAACTGCCTCTGAGGTTGGTTCAAGACTTGAGCTATCTGCCTAAGATGAAGCTCCCCCTGAGTCTAGCACAAACTCATGTGTGAGTGGTGGTGCAAACTCACTCTCTTGTGATACCTCCTTAGGCGTCACATGTCCAACCTCCATTGCCTTGTCTAGTGGCTCATCTCCCACATCGTCCAAATTCTCATGCTAATCTTGAGAACCATTGGATTCATCAAACTTGATATCAAAGTTCTCCTCAACAACTGCAGTTCTCTCATTGAACACTCTGTAAGCTTTGTACTTTGCAGAATATCGCAAAAAGAAACCAGTGTCCACCCTGCTCTGGAACTTTCTCAAGTGCTCCCTCTTTTTCTTTATGTACACCTTGCAACCAAAAACTCTGAAGTAGCAAACATTGGATCTTCTCCTCTCAAGTAGCTCATAAGAGGTCTTCTTCAGAAACTTGTGCAGATATAGTCTGTTAATGCAATGAAAGGCTGTGTTGATTGCCTCTGCCCAGAACAGCTCAGAAGTCCCATACTCATTCAGCATCGTCCTTCCCATCTCAATCAGAGTCCGGTTCTTTCTTTCCATAACCCCATTTTGCTGCGGGGTGTAAACAGCAGAAAACTCATTTCCTATGTCACACTCATCACAGAAACTTGCTGTCGGGGATAAAATCACGGCCCATTGCCATGGCCCACTCCCTGACGGCCCAATCGAATAGCCTACCAGGGCCCAGCTCCCTGGAAGGTTCTATCAGGCCCATATGCATCCTGCCGAACAGCTTCTTGGTCGGCACGGGGCGTAACGGCCTAGGATTCGTGTTTGAGTCCGACTCGAACAGAGTTCTGCATGGCTACGTGAAGACCCGGACGTTGGTTTCCAGGATTGGAGTAGGAGCCGTGATCCCCAAGAATTGGAGTATGCCTTATCTATCTCGGGATGTATTTGGCACGTCGAGTTCGTTACGATCTCGTAGTTAGCCCGGCCCGATTATCCCTTGATAGGTCGGTTTGCTCAACACTATATAAACAAGGCCCCTACGGCGTGTAGAGGGGCCAAGAGTCTTCGCATTGTCGCATATTGCTTTCTGCACACCCATAATCTCGTCGAGACTTGTTCGTCTCGCCGAGTTCCACCTTGTAATCCTCTTTGATATAAAGAAAGGCTGGACGTAGGGCTATTATCTGCCCTGAGAGGCCTGAACCAGGATAAAAACACTTGTCTCCATGTTCGTCGTTGATTGCTGTTCGTTCTGCTCGGCGTGTCTCCTATCTCCCTTTATTAAGAACCTTGGTTGATTTGGGTCAATATCCCAACCGTCGACAGTTGGCGCCATCCGTGGGGACCTAGTAGATCGAGCATGTCGAACTCTATCAGCGACCAGGAGATTCTTCCTGAGGACTACGACTCAGAAGGGCAGGATGTCTCTTCCCCTGCCAGATCAGATCGATCTTATCGAGCTCGATCGATGTCTATATCTGAGACAGAGCTCTCTGGATACGTTCCGGAAGTGGTCTCAGGTCAGGCTCTCGTCATCAACGATGAATACGGAACCGACGATCTTTACGCTGGTTTAGATCTATAGGACTCCAAGGCTATGTGTTGACACCCAAATTTGGCAGAAAATCGGATATTCGGAAAAGGCCAAATGTGTTGTAGAATTATTGGGCCAAATCGGAAATGGGCTTCGTAGATAAAGAAGAAGAGTATATCGAGAAAGCCGATGGATACAAGACTTCGGAAGAAATACGGTTTGCGCGACGCGGAAGATAGGTCGTATCGGTATCAGCTTTGTAATAGTATAAATAGGACCTTAGGCCCCGAGAATAAAGATATATAATACTCAATACAGCAAATACTTTCTCGAATCCGATCGACCTCGTCGAAAGGCTTCAACTCGCAGGTAGAGCTATCACGATGGGATAATCGATTCTCTTCTTGTAACCCGTATGCATGGCTGCATCATGTTGATCTCATGTATACAAACCATGTTAGACTGTCTCGGGATTTACCGATCTTTAACATGCTCTTGCATATTGCACTGTCTCGATTCAATCGATCTGTAATGTGTGTTTATCCTGTAATACCGACTGTTAAATATTTCATACGTTTTCTCCTGAATCCGATATATGCAACTGCCTCGTTTAATCGATCTTGTGTATGCCTTGTTTAGGATTTTGCATGTGTAAGTGTTTACCGATCTGTATTACATCTCTTATTAGTTTTAGACCTTTGCATCGGTTTATTGGTTTATATTGAGATTTAGATCTGAATACTGTCTTGGCCTGACCAATCTGTTCAATCCATTTCTTGGTTTAATCTGATATATTGATAATAAGGTTCATTGCTAATATTATAACAAAAATACTAAAAAGAACTAAAGGATTTAAACTTTAATGTTCACTTAAATTTATTCGCTCTATTAGGCTTTAAGCCGATAGATCTGGTAATCAGGATCTAACAAACCGATTACAAATAACATGATCTGGCTATTAAAGAGCCGATTAGGCTTGTATTACTGATGATTTTCTCCTTGTCGATTCACAGGTCAAATCGACTGGCACGCTTGGTTTGAGTTACGACGCAATCACTGGATTGACGCTTCTGCACGTGTGTTCACAGAGACCCTCATTTTTGTGTCAACACTATGTCGGTCGATTCTTCCTGTGGCGACACAGTGATGACACCGTCTAGCGCACCAACGCACGGCCGCCGCAGCGTCAACATGGCCGGTGCAGGAACCTTAGGGGATCCTGCACGCGTCACGGCGGCCGAAGAGATCGGGTGGATCAATTCTGCTTGGCACCAAGATGGAGCTGCACTAGCTGCTCGCGAGCAAGATGTTGTTCGCCGCAGTTTTGACGAGTCCATCAACCAAACTCTGGCGCAGATTCGCGATCAGCGCAAGAGATAGCGTCGCGATCCGCCTCGCGCGCCTACGCCAAGACCCACGGCAGAAGTTCAGCCTGCCCGGGCGGAATCCCCGCGTGCCCAGACTCCAATCGGGTAAGATGCGGATGCATCAGGGATCCCAGGACCCCTTGAGCAGAGTCGGGAACGACTTCAAGCCCTGGCAACGGTGTTCAGGTCCACTAACCAGGCTAGTCTCGCCCTCATGGGCAATGCTGTTGCTTCTCACCTAGAGCGGCTGGCTGAAGGCCTCAAGTCCATAGGTGAAGTTAACACTTCCTCCAGGCAACGCAGTCAACCTGCCTTGATCACCGATAACAGTCCCTAGTTCAGAAGCGAGCTATTACAGGAATACTGCGAACAACTGGGAACCAAGGTCTGCTTCGCCTCTGTGGCACATCCACAGAGCAATGGAGCAGTCGAGCGAGCTAACGGACAGATAGTCTAGGGTATCAAACGGCGCGTGTTCGCGGCACTTCTCGAGCACAACAAAGCCTGGGTCGACGAAGTTCCTTCCGTCCTCTAGGCCGTTCACACTACAGCTAGCCAGGCAACCGGGGAAACTCCTTTCCAATTGGTCTACGATGCTGAAACCATCCTGCCCGCCGAAATAGTACTCGGCTCGCCTCGCACGAGCTCGGTCAACTTGGTTGACGACGAGTGAAAGAGGATCCTAAGGCCTAGAATGGGGGGTGAATAGGCAATTTTAATTTGTTTTTCGATTATTTGTTAATTAAGCATCAAATTAATAGTGACCCAATCCTAGTTTCAATTGATACGCAAGCGGAAGCGATAAACAAGTTAATTGAACAACTAAGACATGGCATCTCAATTTATCATCACAATCGAAGCAATGGAAGTAAGTGCGGAAAGTAAATGAGAGAGTGACACGGTGTTTGTTTGACCGAAGTTCGGAGCCGCAACTCCTACTCTCCGTTGAGGCTACCCCTTGTGCACAAGGACCGGCTCGCTCTCGAGCCTAACGCCTCACTTACTCCCCGGTAGTCGTTCCGCCACTCCGGCGAGGTGGACTCCGTCACCCGTACACCGACTCGAGAGTAGCCACACGCCAAGGCCTACTTCCAAGCCCACGCATCCACGAAGGATGTCGTCTTCAAAAGTAACAAGCCCAAAACGCCCCGATCATGCCGGATCGAAGGACTTCCATGAAGCTCGGTGTTGGGGTTTAATGATTTGTGGCTTTGGATGATTTGTGGGTGAAGGAATGGCTCTAGATCACCTAATTTATGAGCAATAAGTGTGGTAGGTGTAGAGAGCAGCAAAACCTCAAAGTAGCCAGCCACTAGGTAGGTATATATAGCCCCTAGAGCAAACTAGCCGTTGCCCCTAAAGGAGACAAAAAAACTAGCCGTTAGCCTCTACATGCGCCGTCAAGACGGTACCGGACGCCGTCCGACAGAAGCTACTGCTCACAGAAAAACGGCTTATCGGACGCTGTCCGGTCCCCACCGGACACCGTCCGACAGCAAAGAATGCTCATGCGCTAAGCCCATCGGACGCCGTCCGACTGCTAAAAAGGCACAAATTTGAACCTGATCGGACGCCGTCCGATAGAGAGCACTATAGCTGGTTTTCGCTGGTCGGACGCCGTCTGGCTGTTCCCAGACGCCGTCCGACAGAGAGAATTTTCTGATAAAAAGCTTGAGTGTATGTGGGAGAGTTTGGGGGTTTCTTTTCTCTCTAGAAATCTCACAAGATGAATAAATAGGTATTTTTGGAATAGGTGGACTACGGAAACCAATTTTCGAGAGATCGCAAAGATCCGGCATAGTCCGAGTGATTCAAACCCCTTTTGAAATCCGACAAAAACAGGAAATAAAACCTAACTACTCCTAATCTATACGTGACCTCTTCTCTCGCCCGGTCACGCACTTGAAACCTCGGAGCAGCTCACAAAATTTGTCGACGCTTCAAATTAGGGTTTTACAAAAACGCCGAGTCTTCGCTAGGGTTCCGAGAAATCCAAAAACCCCCTAGCACTTAATATTGATTAATTTTGACATCAATGCCACTAATAAAAATTAGGGCTCAACGATGCTCACAATCTCCCCCTTTGTGGCACTTGATGGCAACCCAAGAGAGAATAACTTTTTGAGCTACAAAAGGGTTAGTGCAATACAAGTATGCAAGCAAATTCAAAACTAAGACAACCACAAATTGACCACAAGGATGTGCATTCAAGAGAAGCTCCCTCTAAATTTGTGCATAAAAAATAAGACCAGACGTCAACAAGGTTCAAATGTTATAAAACGTACAGGAGCAACAATCACAAATTTAAAAGAGTATCGAGGCAATAAATAATATTACAGGGAAAAACAAGACCTCGATCTCACTACCCCTTACTACTCTCTCTAACTTCTCCCCCTTTGTCACCAAGTGACACAAAAGAGAAAAGCTCCTAGCCAGTCTACTCTTCTTGATCTTCATCCATGTCGTCGCCTCCATCATGTCCATGGCCACCTGAAGATGATCCCGGCCCTCTGCGACGCTTGTACGTAGCAAGATGAGCTGCAGAAGGTACCGACCGAGGAGAGGATTGATTATCAAAGAGCTGGGTCGGTGGAGGGTGTTGCAAAGAAAAGTTTAGATGACGACACATCTCTCCACCAGTAAAAAAGATCTTACCGGGAGGAGGATGCTGAGCTGGAGCACCAGGAGGAGGGAAAGGCTGTGGTGGTGGCACATGAGTAGGTGCAGGCCCTGGAGGAGGATATACCCAAGGATGAACCAGTGGTGGGTAGGCAGGTGGACGAGGGAACATCTGACTCTGCTGATAAGCCTGATAGCTGTCATGAGCGTGAGAATACCATGCGTACGGATTTGCCCCTTCTAGCACTAGCATGAACATCGCACCCATGTACTGCAAAGCAGACTTGAACTCTGCAAACTCATCACTCAGATATGTCTGCTGTCCTGCCAACTCATTCAACTCTCTGCGGGTGGCTGCGAGCTCTTCTCTCATCTCAGTGCGCAGCCCTCTCATCTCACTAATCAAAGAGTCATTCCAAGAAGGAGGGGCAGCGGCAGAAGAACCCGCACCAAAAACTGGCACAAACGGCTGCATTGGAGCAGCAGGAGCAGGAGCTGGAGGAGGAGCATCATCACCAGGTCGATCCAATTTGGGCTTGCTCCCAAGAGAGTTTAGAAAGATCTTCATCTGATGTTTCTTGATTTTGTTGTCCCAACCCCTGACTTCATCCTCTCATACGCGCTGAGTCCTGGAAAGCAATAGGCCAATATAGGGAGCTAGAGGTAGTGCCCTATTGACCTCTTTGAAAATGTCGTCATCGAATTCTCCCATGAAGGTGGCTCCAATGTTGATAGTCCCGCTGTCGTCAAGATCTGACATAAACCAACCGCAAATGGGGAGGATTCTATCATGATTGCCACTCAAACAAACAGGTGCTTGAAGTATGAGGTTGATCGAGGCGGGGCTCTGTCATGAACGATTTGCCTTATCCACACTTATTTCCTCATCGTCAAGATCGAGATACATGAATCTGATTTCTTCCAAAGGAGGATATTTAGCTCTCCAGATGGCATCTTCATATGCCATCTCATTGAGGTCGGTGCCAGAATCTGGAGTGCCCAAAGCAAAGTTCATATCCGCCACTGTGATGCCCTGAACATTGCCGTTGACTGAATGATAGTAGCTAAATTCTGACTGATCCTCAGCAGCTAGTAGAGTGGCAAAGAATTCGCAGTGCCTCTCTTTGCACCACGTCAACTTCTTATTACAGATCAGTTCTGCCAAACCAGGAGTGGAGCTGAAGATAGTGTGAACCTCAGGTCCTGCCATTGCGGATATCTCTGTCCAATCAACACAATGGGGGTCCCTTAGACTACCCTTGGGTGCAGAAAAACACATATATAGCTGTTTCTGAAACTTGGTGTAAAACCTGAAATCTTTTGTATCCTCCCGCCGCTGAGGGAACCACCTTGCATAAGAGACAGCCCTCTTCTTTCTCAAAGTTTCCATAGATAGTTTTAGAACCAGATTATCCACGAGGTCGTCCTCAGCGACCACAGTCTCAGTGACATCCTCCTCTATCAGGTCCTCAGCATATGTGTCATCGTCCATATCATCTGTTGTCACAAATGAGGTCCCTGCAACACGCTTCCAATTGAAACCCTCGTCGTGCTGCTGCTGCTGACGATCTCTAGTGACCTTTCTTGTGCGAGGAGCGGCACTGCTAGCCGTCTCATCAAAATCATCACGGATACCTCGGCTGTCACTGTCACGACGTCCACTCAAAGTCCTGCTCAGAGCCTTGCCCAATTTCTTCAATGATCGCGACATGTCGAATCAAACCTTCTGACTAAATGGCCACGGCTGAAACAATCCACTGACAATAGCCCACAGATGAATCCACAGCCACGAGTCCACGAACGAGGTGCCAACCCCACCACAAGCCAACCCTAGACACAAGCGCGGGAAAATCCTATTCAAAACCTAGAACTCGGTTATCAACGGAATTTGCGGGAAAAGAAGACGGGAAGCCGTTACCGAGCCCTAGAAGGGAAGAGGAAGCCGCCGTGCCCGAGAGGATCGTCCCCTAGGCCCTTCCCGGTAAGGGAAAGGAGGGAGCTCGGAGGCGAGACGCGCCGACGAACGGGCCGTCCACCTTCAATCCCCGCGGTGGGAACCGAAGAGGAGGACGAGGGGAGGCCACCGGTGGTGGTGGATGTCGCCGGAGTTCGCCGGAGGGCCTTCCACGGTGAGGAGAAGGAGCAGGGGCGGCGCCGGTTAGGAGTGGAGTTAGGGAACAAATGAGAAGAGAGGGAGGCGGAGAGGTGCGTTTTAAGGGCGATCTGCACGGTTGGGCCCTGTCGGACGGCGTCCGACGGCTATCGGATGGCGTCCGACAGTACGGGTGCAGCGCGGAGGAGACTTCGTCGAACGGGTCTGGGAAAACAAGACGGCGTCCGACAGGAGGATTGCGGCGCGAATTGGACTTGGTCGGACGGCGTCCGCTGGTGACCGGACGGCGTCCGACAGTACGAATTCAACACGCGCAAAACCTTGTTGAACGGCGTTCGAGAGTTGCCGGACGGCGTCCGATGAAGGCAGAATTCGCAGCTGCTTGCTCTTCTGACCAGTGGGCCCCACCAATGCAAGAAGTTTTAATAAAAATAGTGTTTTGAAGGGATATTCTCCATTTTTTGCTCAAAATTCAAAGGAAGATTCAAAATGTGAGCAATTTGAAGTAATTTTTAAATTTTTAATTTTGAAGGGATAAGATTCTAAATTGACAAATGAAACCAATTCAAATTCAAAAACCCAAATTTTGATCTTAGAGACCAAGAAAATGTGTGAACCCAAATTTTGCCTTGATTTCTCATATAGGCATGAAAATCGAGCATAGGGGTTCATCTTAGAGTTTAAGTACATGTTTTTGAATTTTGGCTCCTTTTCAAATATTTTCAATAATTTTGATGCCATATGATTTTCAAGAGAACAAATATGCATATGGAGCAAATTTTTCAAAGGGGATAAGATTTTTCAAATTGAGAGGTTTGAAATGGTAAGAGGATAAGGATAGTCTATTAATTTCAAATTTGTTTTGGCTTGAAATATAGGACAAGAATGTGCTAATCCAAAATCAAATTTATCTTTTCACCACTAGAGGGAGTTTTGAGATCATGAGTTGAAATTAAACTCCCCCTAAATGTGACAAGGGTCAAAAGCAAATGGAAAAATTCAAATAAGACCCAAAAATCACAAAAACCAATCAACACGCATTTGATCTATCTAGTATGTTGAGTTCATTCCTTAATTTGCAAAACCGTGCCTCATCTAAGGGTTTGGTGAAAATATCCGTCAATTGGTCTTCCGTTCACACGTAGGCGAGCACAACGTCACCCTTTGCAACATGGTCAAGAATAAAGTGATGTTGGATGTCGATGTGCTTTGTACGAGAATATTGGACCGGATTGTTGGCTATTTTCACCGCACTTTCATTATCGCATAGAAGTGGCACTTTTTCAAATTTTAGCCCAAAGTCACTGAGCATCCGTGTCATGTACAAGAGTTGAGCACAACAACTCCCCGCTACATATTCCGCTTCATGATAGATAGCGCCACGGAGTTTTGCTTCCTCGAAGTCCATGACACGAGTGAGAGTCCTAGCAAGTGACAACCCCCGAGGTGCTTTTGCGATCAATTTTGCAACCGGCATAATCCGAGTCGGAATAGCCAAGAAGTTCAACACGCGCTCCCTTGGGGTCCAAAGTCCTAGGCTAGTAGTGATTTTTAGATATCTCAAAATGCGTTTTACGGTAATAAGATGCACTTCTTTAGGGGATGCTTGAAAGCGAGCACACATGCACATACTAAACATAATATCGGGTCGAGATGCGGTGAGATAGAGAAGCGAACCGATCATGAAGCGATAAATTTTTTGGTCCACGGGCTTTCCATCTTCATTCAAATCAAGATGCCCATTAGTGGCCATTGGTGTTTTGATCGATTTGCAATCGTCCATTGAAAACCGCTTGAGAAGGTCCTTTGTGTATTTCTCTTGACAAATGAAAGTCCCTTCTCGAAGTTGCTTGATTTGAAATCCAAGGAAGAAAGTGAGTTCTCCAATCATTGACATTTCAAATTCCTTGGACATTATTTCTCCAAAGTCCTTGCATTTAGATTTGTTAGTGCATCCAAATATGATATCATCCACATATATTTGACAAATAAATAAGTTATTTTCTATCGGCTTTAGAAACAATGTGGAATCAATCGCACCGGTTTTAAATCCCTTTTCTAAGAGGAAGTCCCTAAGACGCTCATACCAAGCTCTAGGAGCTTGCTTGAGACCGTATAGCGCCTTAGAGAGTTTATAGACATGGTTTGGGTGTTTAAGGTTTTCAAAACCGGGCGGTTGCTCGACATAAACAAGTTCATCAATAAAACCATTTAGAAAAGCACTCTTAACATCCATTTGAAAAAGAGTAATGTTATAGAGAGGCGAATGCCAAGAGTAACCGTATAGCTTCAAGTCAAGCAACGGGGGCGTAGGTTTCTCCATAATCAAGTCCTTCGATTTGTGTGAAACCTTGCACCACCAATCTTGCTTTGTTTCGCACCACTTCACCGTTCTCATCTTATTTGTTGCGGAAGACCCACTTGGTTCCAATGACATTGTGGTCCTTTGGTCTTTCCACAAGCTCCCAAACTTCATTGCGGGTGAAGTTGTTTAGTTCTTCATGCATGGCGTTCACCCAATCCGCATCCGCCAATGCCTCATCAATAGTCCTAGGCTCAACAATAGACACAAAGACGTGATGCTCACAATAATTAGCGGTATAAGAACGGGTTCTTACGTCTTGATTGAGATTGCCAATGACTTGATCTAGGGGATGATCCTTGGAGAGAGAGCGGTGTTGTTGGACGGGTACTTGTAGATCAACGACTCCCCCTTGAGCTTAATCAACTTCAAAGTTCGCATCTCCGTCCACCTCTTGGTCTTGAGTTGTTGGACAAGTGTCTTCAACTTGATAATCAAGGGAGGTGGTGGGAGAGATTACTTCATCTTTTGGTGCCTCCGGTGAGGGTCGTATTTCCCCCAACTCCATAGCTTCATGCGGTGGCTCATCACCTACATTTCTTGTCAAATCTTGCTTATTTTATGAGCCGTTAGTTTCATCAAACTTGACATCATAGGCTTCCTCAACTAGCCCGGTAGAATTATTAAAAACTCGAAAAGCTTTTGAGCGAGAGGAGTACCCTAGCATGATACCAATGTCACACCTCTTTTGGAACTTACCCAAATGAGTCCTTTTCTTATAGATGTAAATCTTGCAACCGAAGACTCGAAAGTAAGAGATGTTGGGTCTTCGTCCCACTAGTAGTTCATATGAGGTCTTGTGAAGTAGTCGGTGGAGGTAGAGGCGGTTGATGGTATGGCACGCCGTGTTGATGGCTTCCGCCCAAAAAGCATGCGGCGTGTTATACTCGTCAAGCATTGATCTTGCCATCTCTATCAACGTACGGTTCTTCCTCTCCACCACTCTATTTTGTTGGGGAGTGTAGGCCACCGAGAATTCGTGCTTGACTCCTAACTCATCACAAAATTCCTCAACATTTGTGTTAGTAAACTCGGTGCCGTTATCACTCCTCACCTTTTTAATAAAAGAGTCAAATTCCTTTTTAGCTTTCAAAGCAAATCTTTTAAACACATCATCGGCAAGAGATTTATTTGTAAGGAAAAATACCCAAGTGAAACGAGAGAAATCATCGACAATCACATGACAATAAAAATTACCGCCTATGCTCGCATAGGTGGTTGGGCCAAATAAATCCATATGCAAAAGTTCAAGTGGTCGGGATGTAGACATGAATGTCTTAGTCGGATGAGAATTAGCCACTTGCTTGCCGGCTTGGCATGAGCTACATAAACGATTTTTCTCGAATTTAACATCCTTCACTGCAACAACCAAGTTGTCTTTAAAAACCTTTTTCAAAGTGCCTATTCCAACATGTCCAAGACGTCTATGCCACAACCAACCAAGAGTGGTTTGAGCCATAAGACAAGTCTTGATTTGAGAAGATTCACTGTTTGAAAAATCAACCGAATATAAGTTTTGAAACCGGGTGCCTTCAAATGCAACACTTTGATCCTTGATGGAAATAACACGAACTCCATTGACCGAAAAGAAACAATCAAAACCTAAATCGCACACTTGAGCAACGGAGAGGAGATTAAAGTTGTAAGTTTCCACCAAGAGAACATTAGAGATGGATAGGTCATTGGATATTGCAATTTTACCAATACCTTTTACCTTTCGCTTGGAGTTATCCCCAAATGTGATCTTGTGTTCGGAGTCCTTCTCCTCCTCCAGTGAGGTGAACATACTTGAGCTACCGGTCATGTGTTGAGTGCAACCGCTATCAAATATCCAATGCCGGCCACCACTCTTGTAGTTCACCTACACACATAAATTCAAGCTTGGGTTTCAAATACCCAAGACTTCTTCTTGGGTCCTTTTGAGTTAGTCATCAAACATTTGGGCACCCAAATAGCCTTCACATCTTTCTTTTCATTGGGTGCACCAACATATTTTGCATAAGTAGAGCCATTCTTCCTCATAAGCATGTAACTATCATTAAGAACTTGAGTTTTAGACATGAATTGAGACGATTTTGCAAGAGGACAAGCAATGGCTTTGTGTTTCTCATTTTTGCAAATATGACAACGGGTCCCTCCCTTAACAAAAGTTAGCATGGGCTTACCCCAACCGCCCTTTGGCAAATCCCCGGGATGAAATTCCAAACCATGCTTACCCAAGGTGTACCTTTGCTCCCGAAGCACCTTGTTAAGAGAATTGTTTTCCACAACCAATTTAGCCAAGCTAGAGTCTAGTTGCTCAATTCTATCCTTTAAAAGCAAATTTTTCTTAACTAGCTCATTAGCACATTTAGCAACACCACAAGTATCAATAGAACAAGCATTTTCATTTAAAGTACTAGCACTAGTGGGTGAAGATGAGCTAGCATTAGGTGTGATGGTGGGTAACAAGCTCAAAGATGTGTCATGTGATAAGCTAAGTGAACCATTAACGGTGTCAATCAAGTCACAAGTCACACCAACATTGCATTTTTCAATTGAGCTATCAAGAGGAGTTTTATCAACAACATTTGAGTTAGCAAGCTTGTTTTCTAGAATTTCAACTTGCAAATTTAGAGCTTCATAATCATCTTCTAGAGTTTCATGTTTTTCAAGCAAATTCTCAAATTCATTCGCAAGCTCTTTATGCACTTTCATTAATTTCTTCCTCTTAGATTTTTCCTTCTCTAGAGCATTATTTACATCATCAATCGAAAGCTTAAGCTCACTTTTAGAGAGGTGCTCATTTGTTACCTTCTCCACTAGTGCCAAGAGGCACATGGGAGGTGTAGGATTGTTGATGGCGGCTCCAGACACCTTGGTGTTTTCGTTGTCGGAGGAGTCCGCCCAAGAGCCTTCATCGTCGGTGATCCATTCCCCAATCACCTCTTCTTGTATGTTGGCGGTGAGACAAAGCTTTTGCTTGGGAAGAGCCGGAGGAGCATTTTTCTTGATCGCAAATCCGGCTAGCCCATGAGCTCTAGTATCTTCTTCTTCGGAGGAGGATTGGGAGGATGATGAGTTTGAGCTATCTTTCTTTTTGGTCTTTTGACCGGCAAGAGCCTTTTTCTTCTCCTTAGATTTGTGATCGCTCTTGCGGTAGTGACGTTACTTCTTCTTGTCATCATCCTCATCTTCCTCTTGATTCCTTGCCTTGTGCTTGTTCTTTTTGCTTCTTGGACAATCCGCCGCCAAGTGACCCTTCTCTCCACATTCATAGCAACGCATTTCGGAGATGGGTCTTCGCCTTGAAGAGGATGATCCACCGCGGAAGCTCAACTTCTTGATCAACTTTCTTGACCGCTTCACACAAGGAGGGCCAATTCTTTAATCTCCGGAATTGCATCATCGGAGTCATCATCATCTTCTTCAATTTCAATCTTCTTCTTCCCACTTTTGGCTTTGGCGGGAAGAGCAATTGACTTCTTGTTGAGCGGAGACTCTTCACTTTCAAGAAGCTGCATTTCATAATAATTGAGTTGTCCGAGGAGTTTTGTCGGTGTCATTTTCTTGAGCTTTGACTTGGATGCTCGAATTAAGGTCACAAGTGGATTGAAACTAAATAGCACAACATCAAGCATCTTCCGACAAATGTCAATGTCTTCCAAGACCTTCTTCTCCGAACATCCGATAATTTCATTCACGATGGGGTTCAACCTATGAAACATTTCATTGACACTTTCATTAGGAAGCATCTTGAATTGATCAAATCTTTTTCTAACTCGAGATAGCTTCTCCTCAAGCATTTCGGCACTACCAACATGAGTTTCTTTAAGATGCTTCCAAATGTCATAAGCTTTAGTGAGACTGCCAATGCTATCAAAAACTTCGGAAGATACACTAGAAAGTAAAGCATTTCTAGCAATGGCATTAAAACGCTTGTACTTAGCATGAACATCATCAAGAGCTAAAGTTTCTACCGGAGGATCCGGATAACCGGTCTCACAAGCAACCCACACATCATAGCTAAGCGCCTCTAAGTAACATTGTATCCTAATTCTTCAATAGTTGTAATTTGTTCCATCAAAGATAGGAGCTTTTTCAATTTCTATCCTAGGCCCCTCTTGAGCCATCTCCTAGCGGTGAAGCTAATACCGGAGAACCTAAATGCTTTGATACCACTTGAAAGAGGATACTAAGGCCTAGAAGGGGGGTGAATAGGCAATTTTAATTTCTTTTTCGATTATTTGTTAATTAAGCATCAAATTTATAGTGACCCAATCCTAGTTTCAATTGATACGCAAGCGGAAGCGATAAACAAGTTAATTGAACAACTAAGACATGGCATCACAATTTATCATCACAATCGAAGCAATGGAAGTAAGTGCGGAAAGTAAATGAGAGAGTGACATGGTGTATGTTTGATCGAAGTTCGGAGCCGCAACTCCTACTCTCCATTGAGACTACCCCTTGCGCACAAGACCGGCTCGCTCTCGAGCCTAACGCCTCACTTACTCCCCGGTAGTCGTTCCGCCACTCCGGCGAGGTGGACTCCGTCACCCGTACACCGACTCGAGAGTAGCCACACGCCAAGGCCTACTCCCAAGCCCACGCCTCCACGAAGGATGTCGTCTTCAAAAGTAACAAGCCCAAAATGCCCCGATCATACCGGATCGAAGGACTTCCATGAAGCTCGGTGTTGGGGTTTAATGATTTGTGGCTTTGGATGATTTGTGGGTGGAGGAATGGCTCTAGATCACCTAATTTATGAGCAATAAGTGTGGTAGGTGTAGAGAGCAGCAAAACCTCAAAGTAGCCAGCCACTAGGTAGGTATATATAGCCCCTAGAGCAAACTAGTCGTTGCCCCCTGGAAGGAGACAAAAAAAACTAGCCGTTAGCCTCTACCGGACGCCGTCCGACGGGTACCGGACGCCGTCCGACAGAAGCTACTGCTCACAGAAAAACGGCTTATCGGACGCCGTCCGGTCCCCACCAGACGCCGTCTGACAGCAAGGAATGCTCATGCGCTAAGCCCATCGGACGCTCGCCACCCTCTCCCAGACGCCGTCCGACTGCTAAAAAGACACAAATTTGAACCTGATCGGACGCCGTCCGGTAACTACCGGACGCTGTCCGACAGAGAGCACTGTAACTGGTTTTGGCTGGTCGGACGCCGTCCGGCCGTTCCCAGACGCCGTCCGACAGAGAGAATTTTTCTGATAAAAAGCTTGAGTGTATGTGAGAGAGTTTGGGGGTTTCTTTTCTCTCTAGAAATCTCACAAGATGAATAAATAGGTATTTTTGGAATAGGTGGACTACGGAAACCGATTTTCGAGATCGCAAAGATCCCAGCATAGTCAAGTGATTTAAACCCCTTTTGAAATCCGACAAAAACAGGAAATAAAACCTAACTACTCCTAATCTATACGTGACCTCTTCTCTCGCCCGGTCAAGCACTTGAAACCTCAGAGCAGCTCACAATATTTGTCGACGCTTCAAATTAGGGTTTTACAAAAACGCCGAGTCTTCGCTAGGGTTCCGAGAAATCCAAAAACCCCCTAACACTTAATATTGATTAGTTTTGACATCAATGCCGCTAATAAAAATTAGGGCTCAACGATGCTCACAACGAGTAAGAGCGCTTACTCGATCTTGATCTCCTTGAAGGCACACGTGAACGGGCACAAGTCAGAATGGGGCGCTACCAGCAAGCTCTTCACCGGCACGCTACCAAGTCAGTTCGACCAAGGGCTTTGAAGGCGGGCGACCTGGTTTTGCGCCGTGTCCAGAACCTGTCCAATGCCAACAAGTTAACTCCCCGTTGGGAGGGCCCGTTCACGGTCGTTTCTACTGCTCGCCCGGGGCTGTTCGCCTGGCAATGAAGGAAGGGAGAGAGCTGACCAGCACTTAAAACATCGATCAGCTTCGTAAGTTCTTTGTGTAGGTCTTTCGTGTGTTTTCTTAGCTTCGCGCTTTTTGTCAAACTTCGCGCCTTTGTTCGTCCAAGTCTCTCGGGCTGCCATGTAAAGTGTTCAATCCAATAAATAGTGAATTTTCATGGCCCCCTGCTGCCCCTTTTCACTTCTTGTCTTCTCAGACTATTTCCTCTCCGGTAACACTTGATGGCTGCCCGGTCTTGCGAACACTTGGCTCCGTGATCTTCAGGGTTTCCCTGCCCATATCTAGTTTCAACAAGTCCCTAAACTCAGGGTTGAGTAAAACGGCTTTTTGCCTCGTGGCTAAGTCTGCTCTCGTAAGCCCTCCGCGGCAGAGGCACTTACCGCTCATGGCACAACCACCTGGCAAATCCTGCTGTCGTAAGCCCTCCGCGGCAGAGGCACTTTCCTTGTTCGGTTACCTTTGGAATTGCCTAACTTACGTTAACGAGCAGTTCATGGAACAAGTCGATCAGGATACGGTTGTCGCTCTATCTCTCTACGCACGTGCTTGAATTCGCAAACTCAGGTCTTCATGCATCGTCCGTACCGGGGGCTAGGGTGTCGCTCTTTCTCTTGTGCACCTGTTCGAATTCGCAAACTCAGATTTTCGATCAGATGCACAACGAGGGCTAGGAGATAGGCTAAGCGTTCTACCGGTTTTTCTTAAAACTTTCTAGCGCTGTTGTGCCTTCGCTCTTAGTTTCCTGTTCGTTCTTATCTTTTTGCTGCTCTTTTTTGCAGGGAAAATGTAAGTCTTTATTGTGCAAAAGGTATGTCTTTATTGCGTAGCCAAAATTTTATAGGTACAAGGAGTACAACCCTACTTCTACTTCGAAGCAAACTGCTCCTTCAGTGCCTTGTTTTCTATCTTGAGGCGCAGGACTTCCCCTTGCGCCTTAAACCCTTCCCTAGCCTCGGCTCGGAGACGATCGGTTTCCTCCTTGCTGAGCCGGGCCTGCTCCGCTGCTTCTGCACGGAGAGCCTCGACCTCTTCGGTCTTGGCCTTGCAATGCTTTCGGTCGAGCCTCGCTCTGGCCCGCTCGGCTGCTTCAGCGGTCTTGAGCTGCTCGTCCAGCTCCTTGACCCTGTCCTCCGCGACGCTCGCCCTCGCGGCCAGCTCGCGCGTCTCCTCGGCCTCCTCCTGTGAAGCCCACAGGGTGGAGATCTTCTCCTGGAGCGTCACAGAAGCATGCCTCTCATCGTTCAGCTGGGCCTTCAGCTTCTTCACCTTAGCCTTGAACCGGCTCCGTCTTTTGGCTGGTGCAGGGGGCTGCTCCTGGAAGGCCGCCATAACAGCGCTGCGCTCGACGGTGATGCCTTCCACAAGCTCCTCCATGGTGCCCTTCATGAACTGAAAGAGAGAAGATCAAGTTAAACTTTGGGCAGTAATCGCTCGAGCAAATAAAGTTCGGTTTCGAAGTTTACCTCTCCAAGCCGACGCTTCAGACCTCGGCGCAGGCGATCCTCAAGGCCGTGGGTCACGAAGCCTCTTCTGTTCGGGATGAGGACCGCGCGGCGATCTCTCCGCTTCGTCTTCCCCGTACGGGAGCGCGTCCACTTGAGAGCAGGGGGGACCTCCTCTTCTTCTAACTCCTCCGTCTGTTCGCCCTCGTGCAAGACAGGAGGCGCCGGAGCAACCATGGACGGGGCGACCTGCTCGCCCGGCTCTTGGCCTTCCACTTCTTCTCTGGGCGTAGGAACTTCGCCCTGCTCGCCAGTTTCTTCTTGCTCCCCGGCAGCAGGAACTTCTTCCCGCCGTCAGCGGCCGTCGCCACGAGGGGCGGTTTACCCTATGACGAAGTGCCTGCGAGACCGCTGCTTTCCGGTCCGCTTTAGGCGTCAGCGAGCTAAGACCTTGGCTCCGCTCACCGTGGCGCCGTGCTCCGCTTCTTGGGCCTCTAGCCTATTGATCGCGCGCCTCAGGGCGTCGACCCGGTCGTTGGAGCCGGACGGGAGCGCAGACCACGCTGCCAGCTTGTCCTTCAACGCGAGCAGCCTCGTTGTCCACGAGGCACCGTGCAGGTGCTCGGGCAGCAAGGACCGCTCGATCGCCGCTTACACGTAGTCCGCGTCGACTTCCTCCTGGGCAGCTGATGAAAAAGAGAAGACTTAGCTTCTGCGCGGTTTGTTGCAGCGTACAAGGAAAAACATTGTTAGTACATACCTGCCGCGGGGAACGAGACCTTCTTCTTCGCTCCTTTGTGAGGCTTGCGCCTCTTGCTCGGGGGCTCCTCGGTTTCTTCGCCTCCGCCTCCAGGAGCTTGCGGCGACAAGCTTAGCTCCCTGCTGAGCTGAGCACTCTTCTAGCGCAACGCAAGAAGCTTTTTCTTACGCGCTACCTCCTCTTTGAGCCTCCTCTGCTCGGTGATCTGTTGCAGCCGTTCCACATGGCCCAGGTGAGCTTGCACGAACCGCCTCAGCCAGAGGGTCAAGTTCCGTACCTCTTCGTCGCTTTGCTCGGCGAGGAGGGATGGGCTTGGGCGATCTCCCCTCGGCTGGCCGCGCTCTCGCTTGAGCTGCCCGGGGCGCTTCTTCGCCACAGGGGGCTTCTGGGATGGTTGGCGGCCGCTGCGGCGTGGCGAGCTCCGCGTCGGCGCTGCTGCCACCTTGGGCTTCTCGGCCACTTTGGCCTTGCCTTTCCTCGCTCCCTCAGAGTCGGAGAGCTCCTTCACGATCCCTCCAAGGATCAGTTGGTCCTCCTGCTTGTTCGGGAAGCGAATGTTAGCATCTTCAACAGTGTAAGTCTAGCAACATAAGCGGGGTTTAAGTGTTTTACCTCGTCTGTGTGGACGAGCATGTTGCGCGGACAAGTGTAGGCCACCTCGCCAGTGACCTCGCCGTCCTTCTTGGCAGCCTTCAGCATGGAGTCGACCTGCTCGGTCACCCATGCGTCGGTTGGCTTCACTGTCCGAGCAGAAGAAGCTGTTAGTTCCTGTTCGGATGAATCATCAAAGAATGGTCAAGTGTTTGAGTAACTTACCCGTGCTCTCCCTGGTGATATCTTCCCACCCTTCTATCTTGTAGAAGGGGTAGGGTTTTCTCTGCAGCGGACAGATCCTGTTCGCCGTGAATCCGCGGATAATCTCCCTGCCCGTGAGCCCGAGGCCCACGAGGGAGGCGATCTTCTACGTCAAGTACCAGTCCTCGTCGGATAGCTCCAGCCCAGGTATTGGGGTTCCCTTCGCCGGCGCCTTCCCGGTGAAGAAGAGCTTGCTGTTGCTGCTCCTCTTGGTGTAGAACCACCTCATCCACCACGCGCCCATCGAGTCGAGCAATGGTGGACGAGGGTACGGCGCGTCGTCGGCAGTGGCCCGGAGCTTGAGGTAGTAGCACCCAAGCGCCGAAGCGGCAGAGCTGCTCCTCGTCACCGTATAGTAGTGGAGGAACAGCCCCACCGGCGGATCGATTTCCAGATAGCCTTCGCACAGGTGTGCGAAGATGGCCATCTGGAGGATGGAGTTCGGATTGAGGTTCGCTACCTCCAATCCGCTGATGTTGAAGAAGGCCTCCACGAAGTCGCTCTCGGGAGACCTCAACCCGAACAGTGCGAACTGCTCGAAGTTGACGAACTCGTCCTCGAGCGGCTCCGGAGTTTCCTCCTCCCCGGGCAGCCTCCAGCTACCGGCGTCGATGTGGCCTTCTTCCTCCCAAATCTTTAAGTCCTCCTCGGTCATGCTAGTACCTGAGAATTTGGCCATGGCAATCCCAAGGTTTGGACGAGCAGGTTTTGGGGTGGAGTTCGGTTGCTTGATGCTGAGCGCGGTTGGAATTAGGGCTTGGAAAGGAAAGGCGTGAGAGCAAAAGTGGCAAGCCGCGGGTGGCTTGGGTGCTTTTTATAGCCCTAACCGAACAGCTCTGCAACGGTTCTTTGCCACTAAACGGCTAGTTTTTACCGCAACGGTAAGTAAAAAGGTCGTTTGTTTTCACTGCGCACAAGTTACTGTTGAGATTTGCCAGCGGCTACTTTTTCAACGTCCACGCTGAGGGCTGGGTGCTCTGCTCTGATGGATGTGTTTTCCTGTTCGACGCAACAGAGTTGTTCGGCACCGATCGGGTTTGTTCGATCCCGGACAAGTTCTGTTCCGTGGAACCATAACCTGTTCGGTCACTTGTTGCATGTCCTTGTAGCAGCATAATTTCCCTCTTCGTGACTTAGAGTCTCAAGAGGAAGACCCCACTCTAGTGTGTCCTTCCACTTGAGTCTCGGGGGCTAGCTGTCGGGGATAAAATCACGGCCCATTGCCATGGCCCACTCCCTGACGGCCCAATCGAACAGCCTACCAGGGACCAGCTCCCTGTAAGGTTCTATCAGGCCTATATGCATCCTGCCGAACAGCTTCTTGGTCGGCACGGTGCGTAACGGCCTAGGATTAGTGTTTGAGTCCGACTCGAACAGAGTTCTGCACGGCTACGTGAAGACCCGGACGTTGGTTTCCCGGATTGGAGTAGGAGCCGTGATCCCCAAGAATTGGAGTATGCCTTATCTATCTCGGGATGTATTTGGCACGTCGAGTTCGTTACGATCTCGTAGTTAGCCTGGCCCGATTATCCCTTGATAGGTCGGTTTGCTCAACACTATATAAACAAGGCCCCAACAGCGTGTAGAGGGGCCAAGAGTCTTTGTATTGTCGCATATTGCTTTCTGCACACCCATAATCTCGTCGAGACTTGTTCGTCTCGCCGAGTTCCACCTTGTAATCCTCTTTGATATAAAGAAAGGCTGGACGTAGGGCTATTATCTCCCCTGAGAGGCCTGAACCAGGATAAAAACTCTTGTCTCCCTGTTAAATCGTTGATTCTTTGTTAGATTACATTCAAAGATGTCTCCTATCTCCCTTTATTAAGAACCTTGGTTGACTTGGGTCAATATCCCAACCGTCGACACTTGCAATGTTAGTGTTAGAGAACTCGGTTCCATTGTCACTTCTCACATCTTTTATTTGGCAATCATATTTGTTTTGAGCTTTCTTTGCAAAGGTTTTGAAAATGTTTCCAACTACAGTATTGTCAGCAACAAAGAAACCTAAGTGAATCTAGAGTAATCATCAACAATCACAAGACAATAAAGATTTCCTCCAATGCTCACATAAGTGGTTGGTCCAAAGATATCCATGTGTAAAAGCTCAAGAGGACGAGTGGCGGACATAACACTCTTGACGGGATGTGGATTGCTTACGTGCCTGCTGGCCTGACAGGCACTGCAAAGCTTATCCTTTTCAAATTTTACATCCAGCACCCAAGTATAAACTCATTTTTGAAAAGCTTGTTTAAATTTGACATGCCAACATGTCTAAGACGCCTATGCCAAAGCCAGCCAAGAGAGACTTGGCAAGCATGCAAGTTGAGACATATGAGGCATCCGAATGAAAATTCACAAGGTACAAGTTTTGAAAACGAAAGCCCTTGAAGACAAATTTTTCTTTTATATTCAAAACCGACATGCCAAAAGGAGTGAAGTGACAATGGAAACCCAAGTCGCAAATTTGACCAACTGAAAGCAAGTTATAGTTGAGAGTTTCCACAAGAGGCACATTGTTAAGAGAGATCAGGAGTTATAGCTACCGTGCCAGCACCTTTTACCTTGCCTTTGCCACCATCTCCAAACGTGATCTTTCTTGGGAAGTTGCCCACTTCCCTGAATGAGGTGAACAACCGGGGGTTACCAGTCATATGTTGAGTATACCCGTTGTCAATGACCCAATGGCGCCCGCCACTTTGGTAGTTCACCTGTCACAAGAATGAGATCATTTCTATGACTCAGGAACCCAAACAATGGATCCCCAATGGTTAGCCTTCAAACCGGTAGCAAAGCAAGCAACAAGGGATTTAGGCACCCAAATTTATGCCTTGTGCTCATTCTGAGATTTCATGCCAATATACTTAGCAATCAACCTTCCACGCTCATTCTTTCTATTCGAGTAGCTATCAAATATCTCAACATATACCTTAGAGAGTTTGGGATTGGGAGCGTTCCAGTTTTGCTTCCTAGGAGGGAGTAGTCTACCGTAGGAGTTGAGTCCAGGTGCACTAATGCTGTTGTAGCCATACCAAGTTTTGCCTTGATCAGAAGGACCATTCCATTGTCTTTGGTACCTAGGAGTATATTGCCAAGCGGTGTTGTTTCTATGTTGCCAAGTGGAATTATAGTGCCTAGGTGATCCTTTTCAAGTAGTGTGTCCATTAAAATTCCTAGAAGCCATGTTCCTAGTGTTCATATTTTTATTCACAGAGTTGTTAGACTGATTGTTGTTCTTGGGAAGAGGTTGCTCTTTGGAAGATACTTGAGGACCTTTCTTATTCTTCCCCTTTGATTTCTTAGGGGTGAAACCCAAGCTGCCCTTTTGGGCCGGTTTCCTTTGTTCCTCAAATATCTTATTCAAGACAAGACTTCGCTCAAAACACTTCACGAGGCCTTTATCAAATTTCTCTAGCTTAGCCTTAAGTTCAGCATTTTCAATAGCTAGTTCTCTAGCACCAAATGCAAATTTACAACTATCAGAAGTACACACATAAGAATTGCTAGAAGAACCATTAGAGTTAGAAACAATCAAGTCAAGTCAACTAAATCTTGACAGTTAGTAGACATGTTATGCTTGGTGTCCTAATAAATCATGGCACATTCAGAGGAGAAATTGACATTAGCAGAAGTCATGGTAGCAGAAGATGCAACAACAGTGGGACAAGTATGAATAGGCAATGCATTAGATGAAACAGTTTTGACAACTAGAAATTCATGTTTTTCCCTAAGCTCATGATATGTATCAAGTTGGATGTCTTGAGAATCATTCAAAGCCATATTTTTATCCGCAAGCACATTAAGTCTCTTAGACATGTCTTTACTAGA
The DNA here is from genome assembly GCA_036346415.1 of Raddia guianensis. Taxonomy (NCBI): domain Eukaryota; kingdom Viridiplantae; phylum Streptophyta; class Magnoliopsida; order Poales; family Poaceae; genus Raddia; species Raddia guianensis. The sequence goes on along the minus strand of CM070534.1, from coordinate 12,908,149 downwards.
TCCTAGTGCAAGATCATGCACTGTTTCTAGGACTCATGTTTGGCAGTCAAAGCATCAAGAGGTTTTTGAAGCAAATCACATCTCAACATAGATTTTTCAAGGTAATCCATTACTTGCTTCAAATAAGCAGTCAAGAGTTGAATCCTCTCATCAGAATCATATTATGAGTCAGATTCACTGACCTCAACTTCAGCAGGTCTGGCCATTAAGCACTTTGGAGTGCAGGCAGGAGTCAAAGTGGTGGAATCTTCATCATCAGAATACCATGCTCGCTCTTGTTCTTCTTGAGAGACAACTACAAAGCATCTTGAAGGGAATGCTGGTGGAGGAGGGACAGATTGTGCTACTACCAGGCCAGCAAGTCCCTCTTCTTTTGACTCTTCATCTTCTTCACCAATGGAGTCAGTGCCAGAGTCGCTTGCACTGTCATATGTCACCCATTTTTCAACAAAGGCCAATTTCTTGCCTTCGTTAGAGCGTGACTTCATCCTAGACTTGGTGAATTTCTTCCTCTTGCCCTTGCCCGTGTATCTTCCCTTCTCATCATCCTCCTTGCCCTTACCTCTCTACTTGTGCTTTGATTTTCCTTTCTTAGGGCACACTGAAGAGATGTGACCCTTCTCATCATAGTTGTAGCACCGAAGAGAGGAGAATGGCTTTTTGCTCGATCTTCTTCCAATCTCCACGGAATTGATTGCCCATCATTTTGTTGGTGTTCCTCATAAACAGGGCGAACTCATCCAAGGTCACTACAAGATCACCCAAGCTTGGTCCTTCCTTCTTAGCAACTGAGGTTACTCTTGAATCCTTTGCCTTAAGTGCAATAACATGGTTCTTTGAAGTTGTGATGGTGTCTTCTCCTTCCTTCATCATCATCTCATGAGAGGAGAGCTTGCCAAGTAGAGCCGAGGGAGTCATGGTCTTCAAATCACCAGAGTTTGAGAAGTAAGTGATAATATCCCTGTACTCTTGCCTTGAAAGAACCCTCATCATCTTCCTGCACGCATCAACATTCCCCAAAGAAGCACCGAGCCCTTGCAGCTCATTAACAATTGGGTTAAGCCTAGAAAACATGTCCTTAGCAGTTTCATTTGATAGCATTTTAAATTGATCAAATTTTTCTTTCGCAACAACAAGCCTTTCTTCTTTCACAGAGGAACTGCCCTCGTGAATCTCAATCACAGTGGTCCAAATGTCTTTAGCAGTTGTGAGATTGCTAACTCGCTAAAAGATCTCTACACTCAAATCCAAGAATAGAGCATTGACCGCCTTGTCTAGTTTCTTCATTTGATCAGGAATGGGACCAGCAGTTTTATCAATTTCCAAGCCTAAAGGTTTTTATGTGGCAAGCCAAACATCATATCCTAATGATCTAAGATAAGCAGCCATGCGCAATTTCTAGTAAGCAAAGTTTGTTCCATCAAACAAAGGAATCCTATTATGTGCAACACTACCCCCATCAGCCATCTCGAAAGCGGTGAAGCATAACCTCGAGAACCTTGCTCTGATACCACTTGAAGGGATCTCAGGCCGAGAGGGGGGTGAATTGGCTTTTTCAATTTTTAATTCCGACTTTGATTGCGCTAGTGGTTAGTCAAATTAGTGACCCAGGTAATCGGTTGAGCCTATGATGCTAGTTAGCGGAAGCGAATACGAGCGAAGTTCTAGCTAGGCAGTTGATCAAACACAAGATATGAGTGAAAGTAAAGGTGCGGAAATGTAAAGGGATGGAGTCAAGAGACATCCGTGTGTTTCCAGATGTTCGGAGCAAGCTCCTACTCACCGTTAGGCAATCTTTCACAAGTGAAAGCCAAGGTCTCTCTCGACCTTTTTGCCCGATCCACTAGTGGAACCTCTTCACCAACGAATGGTGGGCGAACTCCAGACCCGTACAAGCGGCGAGCTCTTCCCACAGGTGGAAAAACCTCACACACCATATGGCACCACCGAAGGGTCACCGACCTTATCACACCTCCGAAGGGCCACAAGAAGGCTTTTAGATGAAGACTCAGAATCATGTGCTTAGTGGGACCCTGCAACCAGAGAGACGAGAGACACAAGCCTGTAGGACCTAGTCTACACGCACAAAAGGAAAATAGAAGAACTAGGAAACATGTGTCCTTAGCCTTGATATGATACACTTTAGGTCCTGTTGGCATCAATTATCAAAATAAATCAAGCCCTTGGAAGCTCGAGCTTTCAGGTCGGCCGACCGGGGTTTTTCCTAGGCTTGGATCCATTGTTGCTCAGTTGATCCCTGGAGGCACAAACTTACCAAAACTTTTGAAACTTTGTTAATTTGCAAATTTTTAGTCCATGTTCCTTCATTTGGGAGCTATGTTGACGGTCGGAAGTGTATGAAAAGTTATCGAAATTGACCGTCAACACCGCACTAGTCGGAATCGGGCAACACAAGTTGATTTTGGAGCCGGAATCGGGTAACACAAGTTGATTTTGGATTAGGGTTTCAAGGATATGCTCCAAATAAATCGACAGTCGTACATCATGACAAAACGGGTACAAATATCACTTGGTAAAACCAATCTAAATTACGGCACGGCTACAAGCCTACGCGTTTTGCCATGAGCCACCGAGCGCCATGAGCTCCAACTACGGCTTAGCTACAAGCCTATGCCCTTGGTACGCTCTAGAAGGGCCACCAGCTGTACACTGCAACGAACGGGTACATATACCACTCGGGAAAAGCTAGCTTGGGATATGGTACGCCCCCAAGATGGGCGGACTGCAGGTCACCACGTCAAACGGGACTTGGGTACCTACCAAACCAATATATTTCTTATTGTGGTATGCCTCATGTTAGGCCGACTGCTGGTTATCGCACAAATCGGAGCCAGGTCACATGAGTTTATTCTAGAATAAAGGTTTTGAGGGAATGCTCTAAAAAGAGCCGTAAGTTGTACACCGCGACAAGTCGGGTACAGTTACTACTCGGTCAAACTCCATCTAACAAAGGTACGCCCCGCGATGGGCCGGCTACCAGTATTCTGATAAATCAGACTGGATACCACTCGGGAATTTCAATAAGGACCTCTATAGAGTCCTTCACAGTCTCTTTGCAACCAACAGAGCGCTCAGCATAAAGAAGAAATCAGTAGGGAAGCAATGTCAAGAACCGGAAGCACTCGATGTGAAGCATGACTTGGCTGGAGTGTGACCAGAATGGCGACAACTCGACTGTAAAGGACTCGGAGGCTACTGTGGAATACATGTACCCTGAGTATCTCCATGGCGGGCTGCGAGGACTACCTGTTGACGCGGAAAAGTGGTTTCCCGACACCAACTACTGCCGAACAACAGGGGATCGGGCTTTCCAAGGACGTGCCAGCCGATTTGACCTTTTGCAATCGGCAAGGTTTCAGATAGCAAGATACCGGCGAAGCAATGAAGATTTACCGATAGCTTGTAGATAAACCGATGATCGGCTTAACGAAGAGACATCAAGCCAATGAGACTGGATGGAACCTAACACCTCCAACGGACGGCGATGCGCAGCGATGCCGCCGAGAGATAGTATTCCGGGCGAAACCTAACTCCTCTTGGTAGACGGCGATGCGCAGCAATGCCACCAAGAGATAGTATTTCGATGCTGACGGCGAGGAGATCGGACTGAACCGAGACAGTCCCTACCGATGGAGTCGACGGCGAGGAGATCGAACTTAATCGAGACAGTAGACGCCAGCGTGTACTTTGAATACCGATACGAGAGGATCGATCGAATTCATAGCACAAGGGTAACAGGTAGACGAAATAGTAGATGTATTATTGATTGATAGATAGATAGATAGATCCCTTTACATGCTGCACGGCAGCCCTTATTTATACTAAAGACGCACCGGCTAATCCGGTAACTTGACATGGACTCTATCTCTTAGTTACCTAAAATAACTAACCGACTAGACTTATCGTGCAAGGCACGGACTAGATACAAACCGACTCGAATACTATTACTAATAAGACTTAGCCGACGTGATCTGTTGAGCCTCTCCATCTTTGACTCTCCGTGCAAACCAACTACGTATGGCTTGATTGGCCATTTACTTATCCATATAGGTCTTCACGTGAGAACGCCTCGTACATGACAAGCTAGTTTCATTGTATGACATGATCGGCATCAATAATTCCAAATATACAATAACGATCGGCTCTCTAGCTTCCCGTATACTTGTATGGCCGATCACCTCGTGGTCTTTAATTACTCATTAGCTATCACGCTCAGCCTTGAATATTATTCTATGTATAGAAGCCGACTGCACTGCATCCATATTTGATCAAGTATTCTCCTCTCTAAAATATACATGACCGGCTATTAGCTCCTTCTGTATGTATATATGCATGGCTGATTACTCCACCTAGCTTAAACATAATCGGCTATCTTATCATGATCGGCTATTAATTAGCATATATGCACGTGTATATAAGCCGATCCATGCCTCCATTAACGTACATACAAAAGCCGATTGTATCATATAAACTCTCATTTGATCGGCTATCTAATCTTTTGTGTATATATGCATGCATAAAAGCCGATAATAATCTTTTTCAAATGCCAGCCGATCAACCAATATTGACTTCCAATTATATGCCGATTTAGCTCAATTTTTGGCCAAATATGCTATTTTTCACCCTCTTTTTGGCACCAAAATAACCGTAAAATCGTGCCAAATTTGGGTGTCAACACTACCCAACAGGGGGTGGGCTGAGCCGGCTTCACGAGCACAGGGGACACCCGGCCTGCCAACCAACCTTGCGCGTCAAGTACAAGATAAAGATAGAAGTCTATCCCAAATAGGGAAGATATGATTGTAATCCCGGATAACTATGTGTCCGACAAGAAAGGATAGAGATAGGAATCTTGCCTTGTAATCGACCAGGACTCTATCTTATAACCCTGCCCCCCACTATATAAGGCGAGCAGGGGACCCTGGTTCAATATAGATTGACATCTACATCCATACACATCCCTTGTTATTGATTATGAGATCATCATAATCCCAAGAATATAGGACTAGGGTATTACCTCCACCGTGAGGGCCTGAACCTGTATAATCCCTTGTCTTATACAATCCAGCACATAACCCCATATAATTCATTGATGACGACAACCCCCGGTTAGACAAACATCGACAAATATGTTGGGCCAAAACCATATATTCTAACAAGGAGTACATCATAGGAAACAACCGTTTTGTGGAATCAGATAAACTCAAGGGTTGTAATGTAGCAGGGACATTTCAGCGAAACAAAGGAACTCAGGGGACCAAAATAGGAAAGGTAGTGGCCTACGTGCGAATTAAAAAAACTATGGGTTCTAAAGCGATAGAAACAAGAATCTATTTGTGAAATAGAAAATTTTAGGGCCAAATAGAAAAACCTTGCTTCAACATATGCACTACCAGCATTTAGCCTAGGATGTTTTTGTATTGCAGAGACAGGAGAAACCACGTACCGTACAACATAGGAATATGTCTTCATTATTGTGAGTTTATAGAATATTCATGTCCTTGATTAATAAAGCAAATTGTGGTTTTTCAAAATTTATAATTAATAATAGTATGTAGATTTAGTTGGAGTGATGAGCAGGTGTTGGAGATAAATAAAAGAAAAGACAAAAATGATTGGTCCTCTCACTGTCTCTATTCATATATCTAACCAAAACCCCTCTCTCGTTCCTCTCTTCCCCTATCATGTGCGCATAAGAGGAGAGGAGGGAGGCAATCTCAGTAGACATTGGTGTTGCCAGTCTTTGCTCTGTCGACACCATTGGCATGCCACCTCTCTCTTACACCTTCTTCCGCTCCTCTCTGAAAACTGTAGGTCATGGGGCCCCATTGTCAGAGGATGATGACCAGAAGAGTAGATCAATTCCATCTTAAGGACGGGCGCGGATCGCCTTGGATCTGGTGCATTTAATGCACGGATCCAATTCGACACAGTAGACGAGGGCCTGACGATATGATTACCCCCACCACTCCGTGGCGTCAACTACGAAGTAGCTTCTAATGGCGCGTGTGACTAGGCGCAGTGACAGGGCAGCAGGGATAGCCGCCCGCCCTGTCACTTCGATTCTGTCCCCCAGACGCTGCGGGGGCACCGCAGGATGGCGACTTCGACGTACACTCAAAGATGAGACAAGCTACAGTGGCCAGGGTCATTTAATGTACACAGTTTACTACAGTGGCCAGGGGTTGATCTCTCTCTTTGGATCAGAGACCCGTGGGTAGCCAGTTTTTCATACCGTAGGAGCTTGAGCAGTGTTAGGGCTGCTACCCGCTCAGGGGGCCTGAACCTGGGTAAATCTTGTGTCTATTCTTGCGTTCTTGCTGTAGAGAGGAGAGAAGTGAGCCAGCTACGCACACCCCCACTACTGAATCACTGGAGTAGTCCTTGGAAAATCTGTGAGCTAAAACACGCTGACAGTGGCTCGCCAGGTAGGAGGGTGGTGGTTGGTTCATCCCTAGGTTTCTCTACCTTCCGTCTTTTTTTTCGAATCTTCGAAAATCGGTCATGTTGAGGCCCGACTCAGAGGATAGGGTTCTTGACCATGGCCAGAGGCTGGTTAGCTTGCGGTCGGAGGAGACTCCGTTGTCGCGTCCCCGGGAGGTCACACCTCCAGTGGAGGACGCGCCTCCGGCGCAGCGACGACTAGCCATGGAGGAGGCCTCCTTGTCCAAGAACTTGCATGCCATACGCATAATGCTAGAGCACCCACCGGTCGAGCTCGCGGGATATTCCCCTGCCAAGCCGTGGCTGCAGGACATCGCGTGTCTCGTGGACGCGACCCATCACCGAGGCACTCTAGCGGTGGAAGGGGGTGACAGGAAGATCTTCAGGACCGCTTGGAGGAGCGGCGCCACCACCACGGAGGTGACCTCTGCGACGAGCAGCAACACCGCCAAGTGCAGGCCCGAGGTCAGGCTTCGGCGGCACGTCACCACCGCGAGGGCCGTACCAGCGAGGTCGAGGAGGACTCCGAGTTCTCTAAGTCGGGAGAGGACTCTGACGGGTGTCGTCAGACAAAGTAGGGTGCTGGGCCTTCACACATGGATTACGTTGAGTCCAATGGCCCTAGAAGTTTCGCCCGGCGGCCATTGAGAAATACGACGGCACGGCCAACCCGGAGGAGTTCCTTCTAGGGGCTGGCGCCTCTACCATAGATTTTGCAACATTTTTCATCTCTTCTTGAGGATCAGCAGGAGCTGAAACATTTTCAGATGTTTCCTGAATGTCTTCGAGTTGCACCTTACTCCTACTGGCTTTTTTGAAAAACTCCTTTTCCAAAAAGACACCATTCTGGGCGACAAACACTTTGCCCTCCAACCGGTTATACAAGTAATACCCTACACCTTTTGGGTACCCCACAAAGAAGCACTTGTCCGATTTGGCGTGTAGCTTATCAGACAATTGATGTTTGACTTAAGCCTCAAAGCCCTAAATCTTTAGATAAGACAAATCAGGACGTTTACCTTTCCACATCTCATATGGTGTTTTATCTACGGATTTTGATGAAACCCTATTCAATGTGAGCGCAGCAGTATCTAGAGCAAGTACCAAAGAGATAACAGAAGATCAGTTTGACTCATCATAGATCGAACCATGTCCAATAAAGTTTGATTCCTCCGTTCAGACACGCCGTTCAACTGAGGCGTTCCTGGCAGATTCAATTGTGGAACAATTACACAACTCTTAAGATGATTATTAAACTCATGGCTCAAATATTCACCTCCACGATCAGGTCGTAGAAATTTAATTGTCTTGCCCAAATGAATTTGTACTTCATTCTGAAACTTATTAAAATTTTCAAAAGATTCAGACTTATGCTTCATCAAATAGATTTTGCCATATCTACTTAAGTCATCAGTAAAAGTGATGAAATATTGGAATCCACCTCTAGAAACAATGCTCATTGGTCCACATACATCAGTATGTAATAGGGCATACAATTCACTAGTCCTCTCACTAGAGCAATTGTATGGTGTTTTAGTTATCTTGTCAAGTAAACAAGATTCGCATGTGTCAAATGATTCAAAATAAAATCAATCAAGAAGACCATGTCTATGGAGATTCTGAACATGTTTCTCATTTATATGGCCTAATCGACAATGCCATAGATAAGTGCGATTAAAATCATTTGTTTTGAGCCTTTTTGCATTAACATTATAGACAATCTTATCCTCAAGATCTAGCACATATAATCCATTCAATAATGAACAAGGACCATAAAACATGTTACTGAAATAAATCAAACAACACTTGTTCTTTATTATAAACTCAAAACAATCTTCTTCCAAACATGAAGAAGAGATAATGTTTTTGCTTAAAGATGTAATGTAATAACAATTATTTAATTCCAAAACTAATCCTAAAGGTAACAATAATGGATACACGCACCCGGCCACTGCAGCAACCGTTGCATCATTGCCGACACAAACTTACACCTCACCACTTGCACATTTTCTAGTCCTTTTTATCCCCTACAATGATTTGCACGTGTGAATCATCGATCCGGTATCAAATACGCATGACTCATTAGGAAAAGCAGCAAGATTAATTTCTTTAACATTAATATCTGAAGTGGAACTCAGAGTTCAATTCTTTCTATATTTCCGATATTTCTTTCAGTTTCTATGCCAATGACCAAGCTTATGACAGTAGTGACATTCATCAGAAGCAGTGGGGCTACCCTTGGTCTTACCATCAGGCTTAGGTTTCGGGTTCGACGTCACATCATTACACTTGCCTTTTGCCCCACGCTTTTTTTTCTTACCACCAACCTTTTGTATCATCATCATCATATGATTATTGATTTTCTTATTGCTTTTTTCTTCTGTTTGAAGCATCCCATGTAGTTCAGTCATGTTTTTCTCCATACCATTCATATGAAAGTTCATAATGAAAGGCTTGAAACTTGCAAAAAGTGACCGGAGAATTACATTAGTGGCCAACTCTTGGCTAAAGGGAGAGTCAAGTTTCAACAGGTTCTCAATGTAACCAATCATATTGATTACATGAGGTCTCATCGAACTCCCCTCTGCTAGCTTGCACGCAAACAGAGCCTTTGAGATCGAGTATCTCTCAGCCCTAGTTTGGTTCTCAAACATGCTACGAAGGCCATTGATCATATTATAGGCATTAGTGTTCTCATATTGCTTCTGGAGCTCAGAGTTCATGGTAGCAAGTATGAGACAACCAACGTCAACCTCATTATTGGCATGCTTCTCATAAGCATGTTTGTCAGCAGCAATAGCATCTTCAGCTGGTTCCTCAGGATATGGCTCCTCAATGACATACTTTTTTTCTCTTGCTTGAGAACAATTCTCGAGTTACGATATCAATCAATGAAATATGTTACAGAAAGCTTCTCTTTCTCCAGAATCGACCGCAAGTTAAAACTGAAATTACTAACAGCGTTAGGCGGTATCTACAACAATAATGTAAGCAAAGTGTTAGCACAATTTTCATGTTAATATTTTATTGTACAATTTTAATAAAAGATGCTCCCACTAAAATCACCTTTCCCTCTAGTGCATTTTAGTAGGAAAAGATCCATAATCATTCAAAATACTATTGCGTGGAGGTGACTCATAGAACTAAGTGACATAGGTAGGCAACCCTTACCAATCACATCGTATGTGACTATTGTTTGTTGGGTGGCATCCAATGCCCCAGCTCCCAATACTGACGCCCCGAGGCTCAAAATCATTTTGATAGTCTCGATAAGTAAACCAACACTATGCGTGTGAAGTCCAATTTCACCTCATTGGTCAAGTAAGTTAATGGCACCCTGCGGTATGCTGAAAATGACAATTCACATACAAAACCTTTATGGGTGCACCTATTGTAAGTACATCATACTCTTAATTTTTTGAGTGAAACTATTATATCATATAAAAATCACATCCACCAAATACGTAGAGCCATCCGATGTGCCACCAAAAACTCATTTGTTGTAATTGGTGTTTTTTGTTGCAACAAAATATTGTATTGATTTTGTATCTCACAACAAATTATTTTGTCGAAAGTTTTTTAATGCGAATATTTTTTTATCGTTTTTTCTATTGTTTCAAGTCACCAAACTATTTGTAAGAGTTGATTATTTTTTTGCACACTGTTTTGTGGAATGTCGCGGGAGAAATGCATAATGGAAACCAACAGCATACGACATCCGAGCCGTAGTTGGTCCAAGAAGAATAAGTTTGGTTGCCAGTTTGCCACCCACCAACCAAGGGTAGCCGCAGAGTCCCATGGCTGAGCAACCATATAGCTAGACGCGGTCACACGATGCCATCCTCGCTAGGTCGGACTTGCTGTATAGTTGACGGGGCTGGACGTCGACACAGGTAGGGCGCGCGGCGTCAAAGATGGCATCAGCTCGCAAGCAAAGCAACGTGACGTAGGCGGACACAGCACACGAGATGGTAAGCACTCTGACGAAAGGCTAATTAATGATAAAGATTAGCCGCAACACGAGAACACGCGCGTCACGCCGCACCACCGTCTGTCGGCGCTGCGCACAAACTCATGGGCGGCCTCCCCGATCCGGCTGCCCATGCACACGGGCACGAAGAGCAAAAACCCAGCTCTATTTAACGCGCGCCTCTCGTTCTCGCGCATACATTCCAGCCATCTCCATCCTCCGGCGCGACGACAGCGCCACGGCGGAGCGGCAGGAGCCACCGACGATGGAGGAGCAGGAGAGGCCCAAGAAGAGAGCTCGGGCGTCGTCGGCTGTGGTTCGAGCGCCGCCGCCGACTCCGTCGGACGCGGCGGCGGCGGCGACGACGGCGAAGGGCGATGACCAGGAGGTGAGCGATGAAGACGTGGAAAGGTTCTTCGCGCTGCTGGCTGACGTCAGGGAGATGCGGGGGCTGTGGCGGGGTGCTGCCGCCGATGGCCCGGCGACGAGGAGGGTGGGGTTGGATGGTGGGCGGCAGCGGCAGCAGCAGTGCCCGTGGCGGCCGGCGTTCCTGATGGAGGATTTCGCCTTCCAGCTCAATGGCAGCGAGGCGCGCACGGCCGAGAAGACCGTGGACGGCGACAAGGAGGACACCGGGGCGAACATAGATTTTAATTCATCTATTTGATTGTTGCTTCGTACATTGGGATCGATCAATGAGTAGTACGTTCTTGTATTTTCCTTAATGGTACTGCAATGCAAAGCAGATGCCCACAATGGAATAAACTTTATTTGGGGTCACTTTCCCCTTTTTGATTTGTAGATTTGAAAGGATTGTCATACATCTTATTTCCCATATTCCTTGACCAATTTATACGAACACCGACAAGATGTCCTATGAAATTATTCTTATGAGCATATTTTCATTAGAAATTATACGTGAAATCAAATTTGTAAAAAATTCCTTGCGTTCCTTCGATGGGGTCTTACGTCTAGTTACAAATATTGCCAAATGTGCGGCTTTTCCCGTCACTTGTAATGGTAGACGTGCCCCGCGGGGCTCCCCTAACCACTTGCACACTCCATCCTCCCCTCAAGTCATGCTTCTCCCCCCTCATTAATAAAGTCTAGATTAGGCTAGCCAGCTGGAGTGGGAGATTCCTCTCTAAGGCTAGTTGGCTCACCCTTGTCATATCATTCACTAAAGGAATACGTGTTATTTTCGTCGGCCTAAAACCGATGAAATTAATGCCGATACTGACGAAAATACAGCAATTTCGTTGGTTTGCCGACGAAATTAACCCGACGAAATATGGGCGACGAAATTACAAACCGTTTAAATTATTTTTAGACGAATTAATGTAATTTAAATCGGTTTCTCAGCCGACGAAATATGTTCAGCCGACGGCGAGACAGGTAGGACGGTGACGTGGCGTATTTATTTTCGTCGGCCTATGCCGATGAAATTGATATAATTTCGTCAGTTTTCCTGGCAGACGAAAATATGTTGAGCCGACGGCTGGGTAGGTCGGATTGTGACATGGCATGGCTAATTTCGTCAGCCTAGGCCGATGAAATTACGTCGAAAGTAATTTCGTCAGCCTAGGCCAATGAAAATAGTAATTTAAATTTAGGCCGATGAAATTATCGGGCAACAACTTCTTGAGTTTCATACTCGAAGAATTTCATCGGCCAATGCCGACGAAAATATTATTTTTTTGTAAAAAAAGGAAATAAAAACCAAAAATCACAGTTATTTACAGAAAATTCATAGTTATTAACAGAAAAATTCCAATAATTAATAAACCCATTTTCATCACAAATTAAATACACCATATCACAATATATCGCATTATCATCACAGTAGAATCAAATACAGAGTCGCATACATAGTCTATATCATATACATATAGTCCATTGTCGCATACATAATTCATTATCGCATACATATAGTCCATCATCACATACGTATTCCAAAGTTTAAGTTACACACATGATACTACACAAACTTCACCAAAACACAAATTCTAGGTTTTGAGGAGAGTGAGAACCACGCCCGCTACCTGTTGCCTCGCCTCCGGAGTTCAGAAATTTACTGGCAGAAGGTGTCCCCGAAGCACTAGCGGCGTTGTCTCGAACGGGAGCAGCAGGAGGCGTTATGAGGGAAAAAATGTGTGAACATGAAAATACAAAAGTTTAACAAATAGAAATGCATTAGGAAGTAGCTAGAAACTAAATTACCGGTTGTAGCGTCTGGGAAAAAAGGCCAGGAGGAGGAGGCGGGGGCCAAAATTCAGGCATTTCAAAGTTGGCACCAAAATGAGCACGAAACATTACCTAGAAGAGAAAAGCATATATTTTATAGTTTGATAACAATCATAATGTTTGAAGAGACATGAAAGTAAAAAACTACACAATTAAGCAACTTTTCTAGTCATGCCTTTACACAATTAAAAAACTACACAATAATGCAATGGAGTAACAAAAAGGCTTAAAAAACTACACAATAATGCAATGGAGTAACAAAAAGGCATGGTCAGATTCTCAATATTCTAGTAAATAAAGTCAGCATTTAAGAAATCCAAAAACTATATAGCAAACTCCAAATGTTCATTACTGAAGAAAAAACAAGTGAAACATAGATCTCATTGCTCTCTAGGCATTTAACCAGGCCAGTGAGTTTCAATTGAGGAATGTGGTAACCTATGGGTGAATTTTTTTAGCTAAAAGTGCTTAACCCCAATGAACAAATACTAGCAAGCCATTGCCCATTTCAAGCTCTTAGCTCTGGCCATGGCTCACATTTTACATCACTGCGTTGTTAAGAGTGTTAGGTGCATAAGTTGTTTGTGTGGAACTCTTTTATTAGCACTAAGAAGTGCATTGCCATATGGACCCTTTTAACTATTTTTCCTTAGCCAATCATAGGTGGCTCTAGAAAGATCTTGCATTTTGGGTTCACGCCATGTACAGAAGTTCAAGTGGAATTCTTTCAGTACCAGACTGAGTTTGTTGAGATCATATCCATCAATACTGTTTAGCATTGCAAAACTTAATTCCCAACATATGTAAATGTCACCTTCTCAAAAAAACATATGTAAATGTCAGTAGACGAAAAGTACCAGTTGCTTGTGAGAGTTCCCCCAATCAACAGCATACTTTATGGAGCCGCATTTATTGTGCATCCCGAACTGGCCAATAATGCTGAAATGGCATAAGTGACCTTGAAAAGAAATCATAGTATTTTGGTGTAACCAACAATGTCATTGAATCACATGCTAGAATATATTTCTGACTGATTGACCATGCTGATCCTTCTATATAGATCTTGTACCTGTTAAATGTCAATCCATTGTTAAGAGCTTAGTAACACAAATAAATTACATGATTCCTTGCTTGTTATCAGCCAAAAAGGACAAGAAAACAAAGAAACCTGTCAGTGCACTGACTGGACAAATCTGAGTCCCTATAACCTATCTTGCTCTCTTTAAACCAGTCCTACATTGAAAACAATAAAGTTAAAGTGTAAGACAATAAATGACGTTAGCACTTGTCCCCAAAGCAAAGATATTCACAGAACTCAGCATTTAGAGGAATCGGTCTAAGCCGACGAATTTAACCAAAAATTTATTTTTTAATATATTTTCATCATCCTAGGCCAATGAAAATAATAATAATAAATATTTAAACTGATTTCATCGGCCTAGGCCAACAAAAATAAATAAAAAAGGATTATCTAAAATTATTTTCATCGGCTATGGGAATATGGCCTGCTGATTTTCAATAATAAAAAATATTTAAATTAATTTCATCGGCCCAGGCCGACGAAAATAAATAAAAAAGGATTTTCTAAATTTATTTTCATCGGTCCAGACCGACGAAAATACCCTTTGAGAATATGGCCTGAGGATTTTTCCAAATGTAATTTCGTCGGCTAGACAGGCCGATGAAATTGTCATTAAAGTTTCGTCGGGCTCGGAAAACCGACAAAATTACGCATATAATTTCATCGGTTTATAGAAGCCGACGAAATTACGGATATAATTACATCGGTTGTTTTTTGGCCCTTGAATTTTATTCGGGCCGACGAAAAAAAGACGTATTCCTGTAGTGATTCCTCTCAACAATGTCAATATACCTTCTTCTGACCCTTCAATTTCCCAAGTCAGTAATATTTGTCGAACCTAAAAATGGAGCAAAATCCCTTACTTGTCATATCATTCCTCTCAATGATGTCAACGTGACGTACCTTCTCATGACCCTTCAATTGCCCAAGTCAGTAATATTTGTTGGGACCTAAAAATGGAGTAGAATCTCTTTTATGTCTTACTTGTTCTATTCACTAGATGAAGTAACTAGAACACACAAATAACTAAATTTGAAATATAACCATCATCCCATAAACATTGTTATAACTAACATGCCATTTTTACAGGTTCTAGGCATGTAGGCCCTTCAAAGAACAGAAGACATGAATTGTTCAATAAAAGTCAACAACAACAAATAAACTTCTTCCCATAGACAAGATGTAGGATGAGCTCCTAGACGTCGGCATGATTGTCATCTTGTACTCCTTCGGCAAAATCCTCTTTAGCTTATTCCTCACCATTAGGGTTGCAGCTCTATGCCTCAGGAACTACTCGTTAGATTGAGCAACCATGCGATTAAAACACGAGGGTGAGTATATTTAACATACCTGCAAGCCATTTGACTATAAAGCACACGTAGGTTAGGCAAGTAAAAGGTTTAACTCTTTTATGGAAATGCTAGATTTTGTCTATTTTTACAAAGAAATTTGATAAAAAAAAAGTTGCAATGTGAAATATGCAAAATCATTTATTTTAAAAACAATTTGTTCACCACCAGTACCCTAAATCTGGCTAACCATCGGTTTTCATCAAATTAATAATTTACTCTCTGCATCTCGGCCATGAGTCTCATAAAATCAAACACACAAGAGCATCGTGGTTTCTCTTTCAAATCTTGGAAACATTTTTTTTTTGGAAAACTGCCATTGTGATCATGCCCTGTCGTTCGCCCTTAATCATGGACACGACTATCATGATGGTTGTACACTGCATAGATTGTACGCTTTACCGATGAGACACCATGTGCTCCTGTTGAATGCGTCGTGACGTGCTCCCCTCTAAGAATTCCTCGCAGCGCCAGATGAACCTCCTGTTGGCTGTGTTCCCCTTTTGAGCCTGAAGGATAACGTCGCGAGCTTCTACACCTTCTCCACCATATGGGATGTCCAAACCAAGAGTTCAAAGCGTATTCAGTCAAGGCCAACCCATACAAACATTCATGGTCGCACTGTTGTACGTATGTTTGGCAACCACAAGGTGCTGGTTCTTATGGACTAGGGTGGTTCTCACACTAGGCCTGAATCTCGTGCTAAGCCGCACCCGCCAAGCCACCAACCACCCTAATCAGTTTTATAAAAATAACACAACCCATTGGTAGCCCCAACTACACAAGATTCACATTTAATAAAACGACAACACAATATGTACTCTTTGCAAATCATAGCAAATCAATTCTTGATACAAGGTCACAATGAGGATAGAGAAGCCTAACGCTAATAGCATGGCTAAGCAATTATTTTCTAATTAAACAGGGGATCATGAAAATATTAATTAAAGTAGTAATACTAAGGTTTCCAATGGTCATAGGATGTTGTATGTCATGGGATTAACTAAGTCTACTCACATATATAGTTTTTTAGATTTGCAATATAGCAGGCCAAATGTGAAAGTCTAATAAAACAAATGTAATCATGGGACATGAGAAGAATAATCAACATTGAACTTGCCTTGATCATCAAAGACAACACCGACTCTGGCTTGGTCGGTGGTGTCAACGCAATTTGTATCTAGCGTATAAAAACCATACATAAATATAATACAGCAATAAAAACAGAAAAGGCATCTACGCAAATGATGCTAACGACCTAAAAAATAATAGATCGCTATTTTATGAACATTTTGAAACTTATTTCATAATTTTATGATTTAATTTACAAAGTTATAAATATATTAAGCCTCTTGATAAAATAATAAATAAAGGGGAGAAGGGGCAGTGGGCAGTGGGTTTGGCCGGAACTGGCGGCCTAGGCCGAGGTAGAGACACAGCGGACAAGCACACGTCACACGTGTGTGGGTGACGGCCCAACGGGGCACAACATCTGCACAGGCGTCGGGGCATAACAGAGCCCAGCCATGGGGTGCTGCGCACGTGGTTGGGTTGGCCTGAATGCACGTGGGGTGAGGCCCAGCAGGGCGTAGCCTGACACGAAGAGGAGGAGGTTGGGCCGGTGTGCTAGCCAGCCTGCAGGGTGGTCCAGGCAGCGGGGCCCGCCTACCTCGGCACGGGAAAGGGAGGAGGAGGTGCTGCTCTTAGGCAAGGAATGGCGGTGGCGGCTAGCGGCGCTCCGGTGAGGTAAAAGGGTTAAGGGAGGGGAAAGATGAGGGTGAACTCTAGGATGATCATGGGATGAAACAAAAGTTGTGTTTTCAAACTAGAGGAGCACCGAAACGGCCTCACGGCCTTTGTCGCGATGAGGAAGACAAAACGACCATGTCGGCAATGACTCCGACTAAAACCATACTAGCAACGCCTAAAATCTAGCCTTCGACTTTGATGTGCAAGTAAAATAAGTTCTTCAACCAAATACTATTTTCTTGGGCTCACCATGCAAATAGATGATTTTAGCTATGTATAACTCTGCTAACTTATCTCCAGCGTAAGTGGTGTTCATAGGAATGAAATGAGCTGGCTTGGTGAGATGATTCACTATTACACAATTTGAATCATAACCAGATTGCGTCTTGGGTTGTCTCACCATGAAATCCATTCCATCCACTCAAGAACTTTCAACTATTGTTATAGTCCAACGGGTCTTTGGTGTTCTACCTTGACTCGCTGACAGGTATCACTCAAGGCTACATGCTCAGCAACATCTCACTTTAATCCAGTCCACCAATAAAATTCCTTTAAATCCTGATACATCTTGGACTACTAGGTTGGATTGATAAGGTAGAATCATGAGCTTCCTTCAAGATAACATCCTTTAGCTCCTTGTTTGGCACGAACAGTGACGACCTAGCTACAGCATCTCGGCCTCCCGCTACACTGACTTGATCCATGGATGGCCTAGATTGCTTCCCCGATGTTGGTTTGTGGCAACTTAATAGGAAAAGTCGGTTTTTGTTGATTGCAACATGGGGCCATCAATCCAAGTGAGCTCCATCCGATCAAACCGACGTCGAATTAACGCTCCTTAGTGACCCCACTATATTTCTTTGCATATGGGAGAAAGGCCAAGGCCATTTGATTTGATTCAAAAGTGGGACCTGCAGGTGTGACCTAGGCTCCGGGACACACAGGTCGGCCGGTCTGGCCAGGTTACCTGGCCTTGTCCCCGTTTTCAACCTGGCTCGCCATCTTGTAAATATTGTAGCCATCTTGTAAATATTGTAACTTTTGCGTCCGGACAGCGAATTGGATGAACCAAGAGTCCATTTCGATCGCCTCGACGAGTACTTCAACATGGTGATGTCAAATTTGGATAATTCTTGAACCATATTTAAATGCATTATGATTTCTTGTTTTGAGATGTTCGAATGAGACCTCCATTCACTACAGGAATCCGAGGTTTTTTCGTCGGCCCGAAACAATTTCGTCGGCCTGAAAAAAATGATGAAATAAAAATAATATTTTCGTCGGCTTACAAAAACCGATGAAATTAAAATACTAATTTCGTCAGTTTGTAGAAACCCATGAAATTAAAATACTAATTCCGTCGGCAATGGAGGGCCGACGAAAGTGTCCGGGGCCCCGCGCGCTGCCAATATTCCACAGATTATTTTCATCGGCCTAGGCAGATGAAAATAAATTTAAAATCTTTTTTTTTGTATTTTCATCGGCTTGGAATGATGAAAATAAAATAAAAAAATATTTTTTTGTAATTTCGTCGGCTTTGGCAGATGAAATTTAAAAAATATCGTATACAAGGGGAAATGGGGGAATTGTTCTGCGCCATAGCTACCTCCGCGCTCTCTGCGCCGCCGCCACGCCTGGCGCCCGCCGCCGCCACGCCAGTGACGGCCGCCACCGCCTCGCCCTGCGCTCGCCGCCGCCCCTCCCTATGCGCCGGCCGCCGCACCGCCTCGATCGGTCAGCGCCCGCCGCCGCCGCCCCGCCCGCCCTCAGCGCCAGCCGCCGCCGCCCTGCCCAGCCCCGTCCCGTCCGGCGCCGCCTCGCCCTCCGCGCCGGCTGCAGCCTCGTCCAGCGCCGACGCCGCCCCGTACAGCTCCGGCCGCCGCTCCAACCCGTCCCGCGCTAGTCGCCGCATCGCCCAGTGCCGCGCCGCCTCGCCCCGCCCAGCGCCAGCCGCCGCGCCAACCCGTCCAGCGCCAGTCGCCGCATCGCCCAGTGCCGCGCCGCCCCGCCCCGCCCAGCGCCGGCCGCCGCCCCGTCCTATCCAGCGCCATTCTATCCAGTGCCGGATCTTCTAGCCGCTGCCTCCACGCCGCCAAGCCCTCTCCTCGCCATCGCCGCCATGTCCTGCGCTGGTCCCGCCACCCCACGTCGCTGCCCCTTCCAGCCGCCGCCGCCGCCCCGTCCAGCCGTGTCCAGCGGCAGCCACCTCGCCGCATCCCCACCACGCTCAGTCGCCGCCACCCCGCCACATCCCCGCAGCGCTTCCACTACTCGCATGTCGCATCGGCCTATCTCGCCTTCGCCCTATCATTGCGCCATCTTAGGTAAGTGTTTTGATTTGCATGTAAATAATTGCTACTAGTATAAAGTCGAATGTAGATTTAGTCATTTATGTTCAATGGTGTATGGAATTGTGATTTATATGAAATATTATTTGTATAAACGACAAATATAGCATATTGTAACATAAGTCTCCTATCATATACGTCACCCATTCGGGAGTGACACGGGGCACATTAAATTGTGATCCATGTCGGTCCGGAATTGTCCATGTTTTTTGGACAGCCTGTGAATGGATGACCTTAGTCATGGTTTGTATCAGGGGCGGATCCACCACCTGGGCTGGTGGGGCCACTGCCCAGGCTTGAATTCCGCTATTACACTAATATATACTACTACGCATTAGTAAAATATAGATAAATGATAAACATTGTAGCCAACTAACACATAATAGCTCAGTCGGCCAAGTGCTTGTGCTCCCTTCCTACTGGTGAAGAGTTCGATTCCTCTTCCAAGCATGCTTGCATGATTTTTTCTTCATTTTCTCAGATAGTTTTTATTTTTTCTCTTCCACTTGGTTTTAGTAGTTGGCTTAACTTATTAACTTCCAATTTCAATATTTGGCTTCTTAGATTAGGTATATTTTTTTAGACTTCTACTCGTGTTTTTTGAGTTAGGGAAAACATGAATTCAATGTACGAAAATATTTTAATAATAAAGGTGTTTTAATTTAATGGAAGGTGTAAGATTTATGCTTGCCCAGGCTTGATTTTAGTCCCGCGTTCATCACTGGTTTGTATGACATGTTGTGAGATTTAAATGGAATTTCGTCAGCATAATCCTGTTGTTCTCCGACACACTGCATTTCGAAGTGCACTCAGAAAACAGCAGGGTTATGCTGCTGAAATTTTGTTCAGATTCGATGACATGTCATACAAACCACACAAAGGTCGTCCATTCGTGGGTGGGTTTAGGACCTATCCTTGCCTAGAACCTTGTTAGGATTTGAAACCCATATTCATAATAATTATTGCATTTAATACCATCAAAGATGGGAGATGGTCGGAGATGGATGTACGACGGTTGGAGAAGCAACGAGGCGCCGTCAAAAGAATGGATGATGAAGACACATGATTTTGTGAATCTTGTTTATGCCTCGAACCTTGGAGGTGGCTTGGCTAAGTGTCCTTGCTACAAGTGTCGTAACTTCTCACGACATGTCAAGATGACCATGGAGCATCATTTGTGCAAGTATGGTTCATGCTAGATTATCTTACATGGTACGAGCATAGAGAGTCAAGACAAGAGAACACGCCAATTCCAATTGATCTTGTAGATGATGAAGAGAATTTGATAGGAGATATGATGGATGATTTCATGGAGTAGTTTCAGGATGCTCCGGGGCCGGGAGTCGAGAATTTTTTAGCCTTCTGTTAGCCTCGCAAGATCCATTGCATGAATCCACAAATGTCACCCAGCTTACAGCTGTTACAAGAATAATGGCAATTAGGTCAAAGTACAACTTCTCTGTAACATGTTTCAATGATATTATTGAATTGATATCGGACATTCTACCAAAACCTAATAAAATGCCAAAGAACTTCTATCAATCTAGGAAGCTTTTGAGCAATTTAGGGATGCGTTATAAGAAGATTGATGTGTGCGTACAAAATTGCATGTTGTTTTGGAAGGAAAATAAAAAGGAGGATCATTACTTAATTTGTGGTAAGTCCAGATACATGGAGTTAGCCAAAAAAAGATGGGACTGTGCAGAGAACAACCCAACCAATGAAGGTGCTACGATATTTGCCTCTCACAGAAAGGTTACAACGATTATATCTATCTAAGTCTACTGCGAAGCATATGAGATGGCATAAAGAAGGTGTTCGTCTTAAACCAGATATGATGTGCCATCCTTCCGATGGTGATGCATGGAAAGTACTGGATAGATACGATGCAGATTATGCCAAAGACCCCAGAAATGTGCGCATTGGGTTAGCTACTTATGGCTTCACTCCTTTCAACACAAATGCATCATCGTACTCGTGTTGGCCTGTTTTCGCGATTCCGTGCAATCTTCCTCCAACATTATGTATGAAAGAGGAGTACGTGTTTTTAACCCTTGTCATACCTAGTCCTGATCATCCTGAAAAGAACTTAGATTTGTTCATGCAACCATTGATGGAAGAGTTCAAAGAGATGTGGAATGGGGTGAGGACGTATGATGGTAGCAAAAAGGAGTACTTTACCCTGAGAGCAGCCTATCTTTGGTCTATACATGATTTTCCTGTGTATGGGATGTTTTTGAGATGGAGTACACATGGCCGATTATGTTGTCCAATATGCATGGGTGATACAGATGCATTTCGTCTAAAGAATAGTGGAAAATTCAGTTTTTTGACTGTCATCGGCGGTTCACTTCTATCAATCATCCTTTTAGGATGGAGAGGAGTGCATTTCGTGAGGACACAATAATGACAAAGGGTCCACCAAAGCGTTTAACAGCGCGTGAGATTGTTGATTGTCAAAGTAGATTAGTCTGCACGGAGGATGGATTTGAAGGGTTTAAGGACACATAATTAGACTCACATATCTTTTATTTGGAGCCTCCCTTATGCTACCCACTTAATTCATTGGCACAATGTGGATGTTATGCATCAAGAGCGTAATGTTGAGGAAACAGTTGTCAGCATCTGTTTTGACTTCAAAGACAAAACAAAAGACAACATTAAAGCTCGTCGAGATATGGCTAAAATATGTGACCGACCCACCCTTGAGGTGTGACTAGATCAAGCAGGACGTACAGGGAAGCCTCGTGCTGCATATTGTCTTGAACTAGTTGAAAAAAAGGAGGTGCTTTTATGGCTGAAGAAGGTTAAATTTCCTAATGGCCACGCGGCAAACCTAAGACGTGCAGTCAGCAAAGTTGCTGGCAAGATAACTGGTCTAGAGAGCCATGATTACCACATTATCATGGAGCGATTGCTTCCCATAATGTTTCGTGGTTATTTTAAAGAAGAAGTTTGGACAATGTTGGCAGAGCTCAGTTTTTTCTATAGGCAATTGTGTGCTAAGGAAATACGCAAACAAATGATGCAAAAATTGAAGAAAGATATACCGGTTCTTGTATGCAAGATGGAGAAAGTATTCGCACCAGGTTTTATGAATGTCATGCAAAATCTTTTGGTGCACTTGCCATATGAAGCGGAGGTTGGCATTTTATCTTAAGGAGATATCATACTACGTGAGCACATGTTTCGCTAATGAGGACAATGTTAATGCCCATGTGCCACGGTATCACACAAGTGATGAAATTTCGGTGAGTGATCTTAAAATATTTCAATGTAATGGAAAAGCCGTATGAGCAAGTATGAATTATGAGTTGTCAACGGAAGATTGGAATCTTGCGTTGCTCTGTATGTTCAACAACATGGACGAAATGGACAGCTATTTCGAGTAAGTGTTCACAATAAGTTATATTTCAAAATCAAAATGTATGGTTTATAATTTACCTGTATATTTTTATAGGATCTTCGATCAACAAAATTGGAGATCCAGACAACAACCTACAGAAAATGAACTTGAAAGATTGAGACGTGATGGTATACGGGGTGGTCTTAGTTTTGTCACCTGGTTTCAAAAATATGTAAGTTCTATTAAACTTAACAATAAAGCGTTATGTAAAACAATATCTTACATAATACACTACCTTTGCAGTGTATGGTTGATAGTAGCGTCCATGAGGACCTAAGAAAACTATCACATGGAAGCAGTACGGCAAGAAGTTACAGTCGTTTTGATATCAACGGGTTTCGCTTCCGTTCTGCATCATTTGAAGCAAGACATCCACAATTAGCCACGATAAATAGTGGAGTTGTCACTACGGCATATGGTGCTGATGGTCGGAAGACCGAGTATTACAGCATCATTCAGAAAATAATTGAGTTTACGTTCGAGGGGTCAAAACAATTAAAATTAGTTTTCTTTCATTGTGATTGGTTTGATCCAAAGACAGGAACAAAACGTAACTGTTGAGACCCATGTGGAGGGTACCCCGGTTTGATGATGAATATATGTGACAAGATGGAATTTGAAGTGTTTTGAAGAATGTTAAATGGTGCATTTGTGGAAATTGCCGTGGAATTGGAACCGAACTTGTGCTGAGCTTGAGCTAGGTAATTGTTTTGATCGGACATGGTCCGGTGGAATTTGTTAGGCTGACACGTGGTGTGTTAGGGCTTCTTAATTGTGATTTCATAAAGGGATTACGATGTTGGAAATTTTGTGATGAACTAACCTTGCAGGTGAGGTAAGGTGTGTTGGTTTCGTGTGTGTGTTCATCTCAGTGATGCAGGTATTAGCGGTGCGTGGTGGCCGCTTGGGGACAATTTGGAGGTCAGTGCGTCCGGAGGAGTGCAGGCGACCGGGTTCGATGACTTGGTGGTCACATGAGGTGGTGCACTCGAGAAGCTTAGCCATGGCAAGGAATCCGAGGCAGCGGGAGGTCAGGGCGTCGGTAACACAGTGGCGGATTTGGTTCGACCGGTGGGCCCAGTGGGGCAAGCGACCGAGGAAGCTGCGAAGATATTTCTCAGAGAGATATGAGGAGAATATTTTCTCTCTGGAGTGTGTCTTGTAGTGTGTGTATTGTACACCACTCACCCTCAAATGAAGGATGGGGATGGGCAGTAGGTGTAGGGCATCTCACCCTTGGGATATAAATAGAGGGGGAGGGGAGCACCTCCTCCTCATCCCCTTAGAGCTGAAAATTTCAGAAATAGAAAGGGTGAGTTGGGTGTGTAAGGGTGGCACTTAGAGTGCTTGTGACCACATGGAGTATGGTTTGTAATCCCCAACTTCTTGCAATGAAATCTTACATCTTCATGATCATCTTGTGTTGATTTGCTTCAAATTCTACTTTCTTTTGTTTCTCCTTTTTGGAGCTCTTATTTGGAGATGAGTCTTGATGATTTCTTACTGGTTCTTGATGGTCTATGATGCCTTGAGATTGCTAATATGATTTATCACCCTCTTTGCAACTATATGAGAGGCAAGAGATCAAGTTCTTGACTTGTTGTAAATCTATCCAAAAACTTTCATCCGCGTAGCAGTCAGTAAAAGATTTTTAGAAAAATCTAGAAAAATCATTTTTGGATGATTCCAGTTGGAAAAGATGCACGACTCATATCCCCATCTATGGTACAAATTTGA
Source organism: Raddia guianensis (assembly GCA_036346415.1). Lineage (NCBI taxonomy): Eukaryota > Viridiplantae > Streptophyta > Magnoliopsida > Poales > Poaceae > Raddia > Raddia guianensis. The sequence continues at coordinate 12,883,800 of CM070534.1, read as the reverse complement.
AGTCCACTGGTTCCTCCATTTGGGAGCTATGAAGTGAAAACCAAGTCCCAAACTTTCTGCTCGAAGTTCTTGAGAGCTGTTGGTGTTTGATTTTTCATATTTTCTGGGCATAGATTCTTGAGGATATTTTTGGTGGAGTTCTTTAGACTCATGGATTCATAGGGAGACAAATTCCCATAATTTTCGGAGCAACATAAAGCCACCATCTCTCTGGTCCAAGTAGAAACAAACTCTGAAGAATCTGTTTTTGTTTTTCAGAAAGCATCTTGTATGTTTTGAATTTTCATATTTTTTCTGTAAGGAGTTTTAAGGAGATTTTTGTTGGAGTGCTTCACGACACATTGACACATAGGGAGAAAAATTCCCATGATTTTTAGAGCACATTAAAGCCACGAACCTCCTGCTCCATGAGAGGACAAGTTCTGAAAGAATCTGTTTTTGCTTTTTGAAAGTTGCTTTAAGGTTTTGTCATGATCTCTTTTCAAAAGAAAGATTTGAATTGATTCCTTTTGATTGGACACTAGACAACCAGGATTGTGGCTCTAAAATCCCCACATATTCATATGGATATCGTCCATACATGTCATGGGTACACATAGTTGTCATATCGTATATCGTGGTTTGATCTTCGACACGAATCAGTTTATGTGGAATGCTTAGAGGGATGCATGTGCAAAAAGAAAGCGTCAAAATTGATTGGCGTCTATTCACCCCCCTCTAGCCGCCTAGCTCGGGTCTTCAGTAACAATAGAATTGGCTTGGTTGAAGTGAACCCCACATCACGTCTAGCAGGATATCATCTATTTGTACTTGCACACCAAGTTGAACAGGTATATTATATGTCGTATCCATGTACGAAAGTGGAGAACTTGAAGTCATAGAAGTCATAGTGGGTTGTTCATAAGGTAAAGCCTCCGGGTCGATTGTCCATTCCCGAAGACGATGAGTATGTAGAATGTGAGATTGACAATACGGTCGACGAAGCGTACCAAGAAGGTGGTTTGCCACACTCATTTGAAATAGATACTGCACTGGCCCATGATCAAATAGTCGGCGATCCTGCGGATGTTCTTGTTGACCATGTGAGATCTAAAAAGCGTACAAAGAAACGAACCCATCATGCCCCGGCAACTCTAATGTTGTTCGCAACACAAATGTCACCAATCAATATCATGAGCCCGATGACTTCTAAAAAAAGTAATTAAATTTATAATTCCGTAGTTGTGTCCATATGCATCTTTTTTTTATCATTTCACTAACTTGCTATTTTATTTTGTAAATAGGATGATGTTTTCGCATCGTAATAAAGAAAAGGGAAAGAGGAATGATTCTTCATCTTCGAAGAGCTCGTGTACTGATGCAGCATCTTTAGTTAGTTTTCTCTTTAGAGGCAGCAGTTCACAACAAAGTTGTCGAAAAGAGTTGGAGAGATGCCTTCAACAAGTTCAGTTAGAGACATCTCCACCAGAGGAGCCAGCTCCTTTAGAGGACTCCGCTTCCTAGGAGGTATTATATCTATAGATCCAAATATGTTTAATTATTTTCACTTAGATAATATTATTGTTGAGTTCCTATTTCAGGAGTTTGAACAGGATAGGGATGAGGAGGCACTTGGGGATGGGGAAGAAGGTGATGGAGCTGGTGAGGGAGCAGATGAAGAAGAGGAGGTTGTTGCACCTACCTTCAGGTACTTATTGTGTGCTATAAATATTCCTGCAACATTACTATGCAATTTAGGATACTTATAATTTTAATTCCTGCAACATTACTATGCAATTTAGGATACTTATAATTTTGCGTATTCTTATTTCAGATATAGGTCCAACAAACTTATGAGCAGCGCAGTTAGTGACCCTTGTTTACGAAGGGTGATCTTTCCACATGGTAAATGGTGAGTACGAATTAAGTTCATTGCTTTAATGATGGGTTAAAAGCATATATTCCACTCTAGAGTTATCTTTGGGCATATATGCCACTCTAGAGTCACCCCAATCTCTCATGCCACTCTAGAGTGAAGAAACACACATATATGCCATTATGGAGAGATTTGGGAAGACATGAACTGAATTTACAATCTAAAATACAACTAAATTCAATCTGACAGTGGGCCCTACATGTCATCCCCTATAATCTTCTTCTTCCTTCTCCAAACTCTCTCACTCTCTCTCCTCTCTCTCTTCCCCGTCTCTCTTCTCTTCCCGTCTCTCTCTCCAGCAGGGCGCCGGGCCGGCCGGCGGCGGCGGCAAGGCTCAAGGGAGGGGCGAGGCGCTGATCCGGCGGCGAGGGGTCATGAGGGGCGGCGGAGCCAAGGAGAGGAGGAGGAGACTGCAAGGCCGCTGGCGAGGGATGGCGAGGGAGGAGCGGGACGACAGCGTGGCGCCCGGCGCAGGGGGCGGAGGCGTGGGGGCGGGGCGGCGGGGGCGGGCGGCGCGTCCGGGGCGGGGGGCAGGGCGGCGGCAAGGAGCGAAGGAGAGGAGGAGGAGCACAAGCGCCCGCCAAGTGAGGGACGGCGAGGGTAGGCGCGGACGACGGCGCGCCCCGGTGGCGAGGCGGAGGCGCGGGCGGTGGCCGGGCGCGGGGCCGCGCGGTGAGGGGCGAAGAGGAGGAGCACCAGCCACGGGGGGGGGAAGCGGTCGGGGAGAGAGAGGTAGAGGAGAGGAGGAAGAAGATGAACAATGTCTGGTGACGTGTGGGTTCCATGTGTCGAGCAGTATTCATACCGTGTTGGATCACGTGTTTCGTTGAAATCCTCTCCCATCTCTCCATAATGGCATATATGTGTGTTTCTTCACTCTAGAGTGGCATGAGAGATTGAGGTGACTCTAGAGTGGCGTATATGCCTAAAGATGACTCTAGAGTGGCATATATGCTTTTAACCCTTTAATGATTGACGAAAAACTGCTGTCAATAAATTTTGTTTTAAAATTAAACTTTGCAGGCAATGGATTGATGTTGCATGGGAGGAAAAAAACAGACTGACACCTGTGAGCGCTAACTTGGGTACTCTCTGTCGATATCACTATCCAGGAATGGTAGTGGTACAAGATGTTAGCCAACCAGCATTGAATTGGAACCATTATAAGTTGGCTACTGATAGCCAACATGGCACTGTTTCACGGAGAGTTTGGATAGGCTTTTGGGTAATAAAAATAAACACTCACCTATTTTCTTCGCATTCATTGTTAATAATTTGTTACCCTTTTTTACTAGAAGAGATATCGTTTGCCAGACGGACAAGAGGGAACATTGGAGGCGAAGGCCACCTATGTCTTTGAAAAGGCTGTGCTAAGAAGGTGGTGAAGGACATGATGTCCAATGCTCGTATCTCAGCGGTGTGCTTGTACTATAAGAGGTTCAAAAATGAAGATATGAACAAAAGCTAGGAGCTTCTTCAATTTATCTAAGAGCGGACAAGTACCTTCAGGTGAACGTTCCTTGACTTAGAAAGTGCCATGATGCTTGGCAGGCATTTTGTGCCTACTGGGCATCGCCTAACTTTGTTGAACAGTCAAGACAAAAAAGGACCAACAGAAATGCAGGCTCAAGAACCACTCATCGATACGGTGCCGATGGACATGTTCATCTGGTGCGCCGCATGATATAAACCACTCATTAGCTCTTATAAGTTATTTGTACTTTGGTTGTAATTCTATTGTCAGCAACACATATCATTATTGGATTTGCAGGAGGCTGAAAGTGAGGTTACAACATTGGAGTTCGCAGCGCATTAAATGCCGCAGCGGCCACACGTGGTGGCGGGAGCAGCGTCGCTGCTGCGCGGGGTTACGGGTCTCGCTGCCATTCTCGTAATTTGTTTTATCAGTTTCTTATTTTATTATTTCATATTTAATTATTGATTATTTCAGGTATTTTTCCGGATATCCGAGGCCCATATTTTTCACACTTTTGACACTGTCACCGTGGCACATTCACAACTTGCTGTAAAATTGGAACAGAACGTCATTAATGACCACTCGTCCACTCTTCAAGCCGTGGGCCGTGGCTCATGATCCTTGCCAGCAGCTGCCAACTCTTCAGGATTGGGATCCCTGCGATTCTTCTCTTAAATGACGATTTACACTGAAAGCAGTTGTAACTTCTATAAATATGTCATACGGTATCCAATTTGTACGAAACAAATTTTGTAATTCATTTTAAATCCTAAACAACCCATTTTCGAAACTTTTCATTTTTTTGAATTTTTGAATTTTTAAAATTCAAAAAATTCAAAAAAATCATAAAAATTGAAAAAAATGAAAAAGTTTCAAAAATGGGTTCGTTATGATTTTAAATGAATTACAAAATTTATATCATAAAAATTGGATACCGTATAACATATTTATAGAAGTTACAATATGTTTTCAGGTGAAAATGCACACCGTGCATTTACATAGGAGCTACAGGGGATCCCAATTGAACTCTTGCATCCCGCCCCAAGATCACGTGGTCGTATGGAATCATGAGTGCGTGCGCATCGCATCACATTGCGGAAGCAGTAGCGCGCCTCGTAGCGTGCGACCGGTGCGATGCGATGCGATTTCCGCTGGTACGCACGTACGTCAGAGCCACAAAATATGCCCATGGGTGGAGCGGAGATGAGCAGCGTACCGCGTACGTGCGTACTGCTGTCCCCGTACGTCGCGCCTTGTTTCCACTCGAATGCGACTGCTGCTTCTGGTCAGGGCAGCTGCGCAAGGCCCCCGCCCGCCGCCTGGCGGCAACTGTCCGTCCTGGCCATGTGAAAATAGCTACTGTTTGTAGCCAGGTGGTTAAAAAATCCACTATTTAGATTTAACTATTCAAATAATCCCGGTGTCACGTGTTCAAATCTGGTTCCTGGCATAGAAAAAAGATTTACCACATAGGTATTGATACAAATACATCAAGACGGGTTGGGATACAGATTCGTTAATAATATAGATAGCGTATGATCTGTTTATCTAAGTAGTTAAATTTCTAAATAGAGACACTTCTTTTTCTTTTTAGATTTAGTAGAGAAGAGTTAAAAAGGTAATAAAAATTTAAATTTCGCCGCCTACGAATTACGTTATAGGTTTGTGAAAGAATTCACTGATAGTGTGAGATTGGTTTATAGCTTTGTAATCAAATCACTAGTAATTATCTACGTGTGTCAGCATACACATAGATTCTGGTTTGAAAAACTAAATTTTTTTAACTTATTGATTAAGCTTTCAAAGAATCTTAGAATAATTAATAATATATAAAAAGTATTAGGATCTAAGAGAAACAACTCCTTAGATATTGTTTTAATGCATCTGATTATCTCATTAAATATTTTGGATGAATTTTGAGAGTTTAGATAAAACTGAATCTAAGAAGTTGTTCCGCTTAATTTATAATATTTTCAAAACTTCTATTAGTTTCTTTAAAGTTCTTTAAAGCAAGATTAATCGGGTCAGAAAACTAGAAAACGATATTCTGTTTTCCTAACTTCCGACGGTATAGCATTTTCCATCATCTGATGCTCGTCATCCTGCCTCACCTCTTCTTATCCTCACCTCGCCTTCCCTCATTTTTTCCCAATGTTCTAAATAGCGGGCTATAGCGCCGCTGTAGCGTTTTGGCAGTGCAGACGCTAGGCTATTGCATATATGTCCGCTGTCACGCCGCTAAACTGCTTAGCGGCAATAGCGTTTAGTGGCCGCTAGAGTAGATTTGCTTGTCCGATTTGTTGACATCAAATTTGTTATTTGTTTATGTCATTAGCGTCAATGTGTCGAACCAGTAAAATACTAAATTTGTGTAGGAGTAGGCATATCAAGCACTGTATCAATGTTTTTTGAGTTTTTACTTTGTCACTTTGAACTTTGAAGCATATATACACTATTTTTTAACATTTTTCTAAAAAACACTAAACTGTTTAGCGGCCGCTATAGCGGCGCTATAGCTGTCTTAGCGTTTTCAGAAATGCTCCGCTAAAACCTATAGCCCGCTATTTAAAACATTGTTTTTTCCTCGTTCTCTCCTCACGTCTTTTTGGTTCAGGAGCGACACCGGCAAGAGCAACATCAATGTGCGGTGATTCCGCCCTATGGAACGCCCCACTTGAAAGTTCATATCTAGTTGCTGCTCATCGTTTTCGGCAACGTCCGAGACTCATGATGCTGAGACGGGGAAGAAGATACCCGCTAGATGAGTTAATTCCAGCAGGCATCCACTCCGCTATTGTGAAGGTAGCTAGGTAGCACAAGTGCAGATAAATTAAGTTATTGTGCATTTTGCAAATTTATAGTATATTATACGTATGCTTATGGAGCATATGATTAGTTGCTCTCAGCTCTACACGCGTTGATATCCTCGATACTCAATTGATACTTTATGATACTCCTAATCCCTCGAAACTTGATGACGCACTTGATACCCAACCAGATAAAGATTTCCTTAACATACTAGCCCCGGATACATAATTATACCCTTACTACTCAACGATTTTCCTCCACCCATTACTTTTGATACATGATGATGTCCCTCGATATATACTCGATGATGCTCTAGATATTCTTGACCCAATACCTCAAGTCGATGATATGCCTTATACTTAACCCAATACTCTCAATGTTCGACTATACCCCTCATACTCAATCAGATACCTCGAGGGGTATCATGTAGGTATCAATAAGTATCATATATATATCACGTATGTTCCATGAATTATCGTATATGTATTAGATGAATATCATGAAGTATAAGGTAGATATCATGAAGTGTCGTATAGATATCAGGTAAATATCATTCAGTGTCATATAGGTATTAGTTAGGTATTGTGAAGCATCGGGTAGGGCCCACATCTAAATGAAACTATGTAAACCACAATAAACCATACTCGGATTATGAGGTCACCACGTGATACTACACGAAACCTTCTAGATGACAGGGGCCACACACATGCACGCTGCATAATACTTTCGATAGTGGGGCCATATGATGAAACCATGTGAAACCACACTTTGACGGTGGGACCGCCAAATGAAACTACGTGGTACTACATGAAGCCACATGCAAAACATACGTAATTAATGTTCCATATGATAATATTATATGAAACTACATGCATGAAACCAGGCTAGCAGCAAGGCAGGGACGACGACGATGATGGAAGGTTCTGGCCAGCAAGGCTATGAGGGAGGCATGAGACGACAGACTTGAGTGTGCGAGGCCCCACTATTGGAATGTGGTTTTTATGTGATTTCGTATGGTTTAGGCTTTGTTCTTTTCAGTGTATCGTACCGTTGCGTATTACTGTAGCATATTTTATTATTTTTATATAGCCTATATGTTGTCATAATTTGCGATGATTTTTTTGTGACTTTTAATAGTCCTTCTAAAGATTCTAAAACTATTTTAATTATTTTTTTAATAATTTTTAGACCTCATTTCGAGGGCTCTCAAATTTGCTACAGTAATACACCAATGCAACGATACGCTGAAAAGAACAAGGCTTAAGGCCCACCATTAGAATATAGTTTCATAATGTATTGTAGGGGAATATAGTTTCATGAAGTGGATCTTACCATTAGAATGTTGTTTCATTATGTATGACCCACTTCAATATTTCTATTTGACCTATCCATTCATTTCGCTTTGTACACTACAATGTTTTTCAGTTTTTTCGTAATATTTTTTTTTGTTCCTTCCGTAATAATTTTTACCGATAGTACTAGAAAGAGCAAATTTATTTTACTAGTTGTCTCTAGAAAAAATAATGCCAAGTTGCATTTGTGCATCACTAAGATGCGCTAGTCACGTACGTGCTTTTGTGTATGGACTGCCTCGCCGCTTAGAGCATCGTCCTGATGCTCAGTACTACTGTTGCGGACAGTAAAAGTGAAGGAGCCACGTTAGGCTATCTCCAACAGGAACCCCTAAATTTGATCCTCTATAGCTTGATATACAGATTTCCTTAAAAAAAATCTCTCCCTATTTTCTCCTATCTCCAACAACGTTTCCTATATGGAGAATTGTATAGGGGGAGGAGAGAGAATCCCGAGAATGGAGAGAAAAACTCTATTTTAGGAAACGGAATAGAGAATGCTATTAAAACACATAGGGAAAGAATCTGCCCCCTATTTTCGGATAGAGGATGCTTTAGAAGAGCCTGTTGGAGACAGCCTTAGCACACGATGGCGGCTTTCAACAGGTTCCCAATCTTGTGAATAGCAATAGAGACTCACAGCTTATTCCCCAAATTTGGAGACCCCGTGGAGGCACCCTATCCTCGCAGCATCCAACCACCAATCTCCCGCACGCAGGTGCGGAAACGACGAGCAGGCGAAGGTGCAGGGTGGCATAAGAGGTGCGGCGTCGTCTGTGGCGACAGCAGAAGTTAGAGGAGTCAGCCAGAGGCGTTCAGATTTGAGGCGGCGCAACTCAACCAGCGACGGCCCCTCGGAGTTCTTCCGTCCAGTGGCGTCTACACAATCTGCGTCGTCGTTGGTATCGGAGAGGTCACCAAATCGAATGTAAACCACTTCAATTTGAGTTATGTGTCGTTTGTTTTGGTCGTTGGTATCGAAGCTGTCACTAAATCGAAGATAAACCACTTCGACTTGAGTTATGTGTTGTTTGTTTTGGTGGTTCAACGGGGGCATTGGTGATTGCGATGCAATTAGATGGCGGATTTGAGGGGATTCCGTCCATTGAGGAGGAGCAATTTGTTCGATTCGGGGGAATTGATTTGTTCGATTTGGGGGGATGCTGTCTATAGAGGAAGGAAGATTTGGGGGGAATAGTACGTCTACGACTTTCTTCCTTGTAGGCAACGTATTATACAAACATATAGTGATTGGAGTTAACTGAGGTGTAGGATAAAAATATGAGAGATATATTATAGAGATCCGTTTTTAGAGAACATGTTGGATGTGTACATAAAATAGAACATGAGCTCATTTTAAATATGATAGTATTTAAAGATGGCAAAATATTTGTTGCAAACCAGTTAATTCGTGCAAACGTGCAAACTTGCAACCAAAGCCATGCGATCCATTTCCAATGGCCCAGATCGGGGCGCTCTCCCACCCGGTTATTTTGCTGTTGAACCGCGCCCACCCCACAACCGGCCCCAAATCCTCCCCGCCCAGTCCGCTCTCCGTCGCTTCGCATGGATCGATGCAACCGTAGCGCGCGTGGTGGTGGCCGACGTTTAGCCCCGACGACGGCCACGGTTCCCCCTCTCCACTCGACTCGGTGCCGCCCACCACAAAGACCGGACTCAGTGCGATCGTTCTGAGGCGCAACTTAGGCGATTACTGATCCGAGCTGCCGAGATGCATCAAGCGGTGATGCAGACGAAGACACCAATGAGCTCCATGACTCTTCTTGCGGATTAAATAATACCGATTTTCTTTGCTTCTCAGTTCCTAAATAATAAAGGTGATATAATATGATATAATATATTAGAGATTAACTCTAAATCTGATCTGATATACTATTAGAGATAGATTATGAGTTAGAGATAAACTCTATTTGCCGAAATAAATCTAGCCGCGCAAACATGCGAGCCGGCTCACTCGTTATTATTACATTATTAAAGTAGAGGAAAACGGAGCCACCATGTCAGTGCACACCACCCAGATTATTTCAACCGTTCGATCAACGGTGGGACCAAATTACAACGGCCTAGATTAATCAAAGAAATTCTCACATAAATCAAGAAAAAAAGATCTATGCCGCTACTTCGATCAACGGTGTGACCAAATTATAACGGCCTAGATTAAACAAAAAAAATTCTCACATAACTAAAAAATAAAAGATATATGCCGCTGATTTTCATGTTGCCAGATTATAACGGTTTAGATTAAAAGAAAAATATTAGAAATTCAGATCCGGGGGCAGCAACCGCCGACTTGATGGGATCCAGATAACATACGGTTGCTATAGTGATCTGGCCCGTCGGGTCGGCGGTTGCTGCCCCCGGATCCGAATTTCTAATATTTTTTCTTTTAATCTAAACCGTTATAATCTGGCAACATGAAAATCAGCGGCATATATATTTTACTCCCTCCGTTCCAAATTATAGGTCGTTTGACTTTTTTGACACGTACTTTGACCACTCGTCTTATTCAAATAATTAGTGAAAATTTGAAAAAACTCAAGTCATCATTATTAAAGTACCTTTCATGATAGACTAAATCATAACAAAAATAAATTATAATTATAAATTTTTTTGAATAAGACGAATGGTCAAAATACGTGTCAAAAAAGTCAAACGATCTATAATTTAGAACGGAGGGAGTATTTTTTAGTTATGTGAGAATTTTTTTTGTTTAATCTAGGCCGTTATAATTTGGTCACACCGTTGATCGAAGTAGCGGCATAGATCTTTTTTTCTTGATTTATGTGAGAATTTCTTTGATTAATCTAGGCCGTTGAAATTTGGTCCCACCGCTGATCGAACGTTGAAATAATCTGGTGTGCACCGATTATGGTGGTCTGCTTTCTCTACTTTAATAATATAATAATAACGAGTGAGCCGGCTCGCATGTTTGCGCGGCTAGATTTATTTCGGCAAATAGAGTTTATCTCTAACTCATAATCTATCTCTAATAGTATATCAGATCAGATTTAGAGTTAATCTCTAATATATTATATCATATTATATCACCTTTATTATTTAGGAACTGAGAAGCAGCAAAACCGGTATTATTTAATCCGGCAGCAAGAGTCATGGAGCCTGCTGGTGTCTCTCATCCGCGACCAGCCGTTTGATGCATCTTGGGCGGCTCGGATCAGGCAACTGCCTTAAGTTGCAGTCTCTGTAACGACTGCACCTGATCCGAGTCCACAAAGACCGCACCACGGCATCGCCCACCACGACGACGGCCACGATTCCCTCTCTCCACCCGACTCGGCGCTGCCCACCACAAACACCGCACCACAGTGCCGCCCACCTCAATGACGGCCGCGATTCCATTTCTCCACCCGACTCGGCGCCACCCACCACGACGACGGTGTTGCATCTTGATTGGTATGCATGTCAAATGAGCAAACATAAGCAAAAGCAATGCCATCTAATATGCAGTTGTCACATAAATGACTTTTTATTACGAAGCATTCTAGGTCTCACGATGCACAGAGATCTCTTGACCGGGGAATTGCAAGCTAATTCCAACAATTACATGCCACTTCTCACAATTACATTGCAATTCTCACAATCACATTCCATTTCTCCTAATTACAAGTCAATTACAAAAGCAACAAGGATCTAGTACGTGGCCACAATTACAGAAGCAGCAGGAACAAGTTGCAGTAAAATGTTTTGAAGGCATTAGGGAGGATGGCGGAGCCGTGATCGGCATGGCGGCGTCGAGGAGATGTCGGCGTGGTGGCTGACATAGTGGAGGATCGCGGCATGGTGGCTGGTGTGGCGGCGTCGGGAAGATCGCAAACGATGGCAAAGCGGTGGCCGATGTCAAGGAGGATGGCGGAGCGATGCAAGCGTCACGGAGGATGGTGGTGTGGTGGCGGCTTTGGGGAGGATGGGGCGCCGCGCGGCTGGTGGTCCCGGGAAGGGTGACCGACACGGTGGCAACGCGGTGCGCCTTGGGGAGGGTGGCCGGTGTGTCCGCGTCGAGGGAGGAACCACACATCCACCGTGTGGCTAACCCTAGAGCGAGTAGTAAGGCGGCGGATGGGGAGGATTTGGGGCGGTGCATGGCGATGGGTGCGGTTCAGTGGCAAAAAAACAGGGTGTGAGAGCGCCTTGATCTGGGCCTTTGGAAACGAATCGCATGGCTCTGGTTACAAGATGCACGTTTGCCCGAATTAATCTAGTTGCAAGTTTGCACGTTTGCACAAATTAACTAGTTTGCACCAAACACTTTGCCTTTAAAGATATAGAAAACCTGGTAGAGATGCTCTTAGTTAGCGATCACGTTCGATTTAGAACCGAACGGTAACCAGCTATACCGTTCAATTTAGAACCGAACAGTGAACGGTTAAGCATATAGGCTATCTCGAAAAAACCGCCAAATCCACCATCTAAATTCTACACGTCGAAAGTTTGAATCTCGCTAAAAAAGTGGTTTATCTATAGCTAGAGCATTGAATTGTCGAATCCGTAGTAATTAGAAAAAAAACTGGCCATCCCTTCGGCAAATACTACGGGTGGGCATTCGGTATTTTGATATTTTTGATTTCGATATTTCGGTAATAGTAGAAATTTGGTATTTATATGTAGTTATCAATAAAAAATTTTAAAAAAATAAAAACTGGAAGTGAAATACCAAATTATTTTGGTTCGGTATTTCGGTGAATCGGTATTTACCGAATTATTTGACATAAAAGCACAAACAATGGCAGACATGCAACTGATAGGAAAAATGGAGAGGTCACAGAGGCATTGACCGAGGCTGAAAAAACTACGTTGACAGTGAAGGTGCCAAAGCCATTGGTGCTAGTGAGGAGGCGAGGATAGAGACGAAGACGGGGCCCAGGGCAGACAAGCAACTCATAGGAATGGAGAGGTCGTGGAGGCATTGACCGAGGCCGAAAAAATTGCGTCGACAGCGAAGGTGCCAAAGCCGTTGGTGCTGGCAAGGAGCCGAGGATAGAGACGAAGATGGGCTCCTGGTGGCGCGGGGGTGAAGTGGAGGAGATAGGCGCAGAGGTGGGCGACGGAGTAGAGGAGTGGAGGAGCAGAGGGGCGTGGGGCGCATGCGGCGGAGTGGAGGCGAGGGGCGCGGTGGCGGATAGGGGCACGAAGGCGAGCGACATAGGGGAGTAGAGGCGCGCGATCATGCAGAGACGGAGACGCGGGGTGGAGCTAGGGTTTGTCCATTTAGATGTGGATATTTGGTTTTGATCGGCTTTACCTCACGGATGACCAACAGTAGTTTGGTTTTCTTAGTTTTTTTGATGTTTCTACCGAAACTAAACTGAATCGAACTATTTCTGTTTTCTGCGTATTAAAACCAAATCGAATATCAAATAATAAAAAAATAAAAAACTTGGTTTCTTCGGTTAAATTTTTCCGGTATTTTTTTTTCTCCGACTCCTAGCAAATACACAAGCAAGAACCGACCGCCCTTTGAGGGCGGCGGGGCATCACGTCATGCGCACCGGACGTCCATCCGGCCGTTCCATCACCGCCCGTCCCCTCCCTCGCAGAGTCGCAGGCGCAGCTGGGTCTCGCGGCTTTTCGGACATACGGATCACGCTGCGCATTTAATGCCGTGTCGAGAGCGCGCTGCGGCAACAGCGCCAGCGGCAACAACAACAGTGACCGCCTCGCTGACACTCCCCTCTGACTAGGGAGGCTGCAAGCGGCATAGAAAGAGTAAAGAAACAGTAGCACCAAAGGGGCGAAATTTCTCAAATGAGAAGGTGGATCATGCAATGCAAGTCTCTGTCACACATGCTAAATTAAGTGGATTCACATATTGACGAAGGGAAGGACAGTCTATACGACAATATGTAGCTTTTCCGCATCTAGTAGATCTTTTGATTTCATTAACATGTGGATGTAGTTGTAACCCAAAAAGAAGTGGTAAGGCATGCGCGTACGCAGGGCCAGGGGAGGGCTTTGTATGCCAAGAATCTCGATCCCTCCCCTCGTCCGGGACCAGAAGCTAGGAGGATTGGATTCGGAGATTCTTCCAATACAAAGCCCTACCCGGAATCTACTAATTACAGGGGCAAAAAAACACCAGAGAGGCAAGCAAGCAAGGAGACAAAAGTTTGATCGGCGATCCATGAGCGGCGTGGAGGACAGCGAAGCGCGCGCACGCATCGTAGCCATGGTCACCGGTTGTGGAGCGGATCCGGGCAGCTCGGGATCCGCCGCTTGCTCTCCTCCGCCGCCGCCGCCGCCGGCACCGGCCGCATCCCCACGAGCGGCATTGCGTCGCTCCGCACGGCGCCGCGGCCGCGGAGGTGGCTTGTGGCCTCGCCTCGCGCCTCCCCGTGCGGCACCGCGCGGATGGCCGCCGCGCGTTGGCTGCCGGCGACCACCAGGACTAGCAGCAGCAAGAGGAGCGGCCGCGCCGATGGACCCGCACCCCCGCCGCGGCTCGTCGGCTTCATCAACGTCCCGGGCACGAACCGAGGGCGCGGGCGACCGGGCGTGCACGCACGCCGGCAGAGCAAGGTGTACGGAGGCTGCCCAACTAAGTGGTGGCGCTGGCGTTGCGTGCGGGGAGCTAGCCAGTAGCCCGTGAGCGCGAGGAGGAAGGTGAGCGCGGGCAGCTGGAGTGGCAGCGTGGGAGGGGGGTACGGGTCGCGCGGCCAAGGCGGGGGCGTGTCTGCGGCTGCCTGCGACTGCGATGCGATGCTGCGGCCGCGATTTTTTAATGCCCGCGCGGGGGGAGGAGGAGAGCGCTGTAGCAGGGGCGCTGGTGTGCTGGGCTGGATAGCTTGGCTTTTGTCAGAGTGCGAGTGAGGTGAAGGAACGTGGCAATAGGGAAGGTTCAGGGCCGCAGCGATGCTTGCAGCGCCAGTCCGGGGGTCCAATGGAAGCATCGCCGTGGACTGCAGCCCTCGCCATGGTCCTGCCGTATGCATGCAGCTCTACGCCTCTACCTCTTCGCTCAACGTACTACGTGCGCGCGCACATCTTCATCGTCCCATTTCGTGATGAGTATCTACGTACTCACGCGCGCGCTGCTTGCAGTATAACATGGCTCACCCTGTTGTCTATATCTAGAACCAAAGCGGGTCTTTTCCTGTTCCATGGAGGCCTAGGCACATTTACAATTATCACATTCACAACTATCACCCTTTTAACTTTTAAGCACATTTGAAAAAAACAATACCATTCATTTTTTAAAAAAGAAAAGACAATTGGCCCTCCTCCTATCATATACCTCTCCTTTGGTTTAGCCGAGTTGTTTCCATACATGGGACCACTGATGACCACCGTACCATCCTTTTTTTTATGTTCGTACAAACCATCCTTATACACTATCTACCTGTGTCAAACTAAACGTGCATGAATTTTTAAAAGGAGATTCGATGGTCATAAATATGGTCATAGAACTAAGGTGGTAACGAGTCAAGTTTGAGAAAATCAAGACCTTAACTTGGACACGTCCTAGTTTTGAGTTGTCTTGAGGGGGTGCATGTGCTTTGGGATCGACAGAGGAAGCGGCTTGCGAGTGGAGAGAAAGGGAGATAGTGTTTGACTATGACAGCGAGATTATTTAGTGTACCATACAAGCACACAAGCATAATTTTGAAGGATTAATAATTAGGCACAACCTAGAGTTTGGATTTCATGGGTTTTAGGTTGAGGATTGAGATCTTGTTGGGCTTAAATCCTGTGGTAGTTGGATCTTAGGTTCATATATATACTTGGTTAGTAACGCATTGGATTAGACGACATTTTATAGCCATTAGTGGTCAATTTACAAGTTTGGCTCAACCAATTTTTACCGAGTTAAAAAAAACTAGATTTTGGGTTTGTTATCCTACTAGCCAAGCCAAAATCAAGCACGCTAGGAGCAACTCATTGAGGATTGCATTTCCTCAATATATATAGAGGGTCGTCATGTCACAGGAACCCTCCCGTTGTCACCGGAACCCGTATGTATATAGAGGATTGCATTTCCGGTGTAGATAGAATATACTCCCTCCGGTCACAAAAGAAGTCGCCGTTGACTTTTAGACACACCTTTAACCATTCGTCTTATTCAAAAAAGTTATATAAATATTATTTATTTTGTTATGATTTGGTTTATTATTAAATGTATTTTAAGTATGACTTATATTTTTACATATTTGAATTAAATTTTTGAATAATAATACGAATAATCAAAGGCGTGTTCAAAAGTCAACGACGATTTTTTTTTGTGACCAGAGATAGTACTAGCATCCACACCTGCTACTCTATTCCCACCCTCTATTTCACTATTAGCTACTCCCTCTATCCTTTACTCTAAATTTTTTTCAGACTTTACACTGCACTCTAAAAAATTTCTTTCTTACGTCAGACACTCTATCCAAAACTACAGTATTATAGAGTCCCTGCTACGGATGCTCCGCGCACAAATCTTTGTTAACTCGGCGTTGAATAGTCCAGTCCAAGACAGGTCGGGTGCAGGTGGAAACGGGAGGGTGCGCGCGACAATTTCCCCACGGTTGACAACGGCCGGCCTATACGCCAAGCTTGTCGTTCCCGCGGTCGCCACCCCGGAATAACCCGACCCGCCGTACCTGAGGAAGAAAAAGATATGGACCAGCTGAGCGCTCTGCGAGAAGGGCACGGCGAGGCGGCCGCGGATCAGCCACCCAGCGGATCCACAAACAAAAAGCTGGGGAGATCCGGGGCTTGCCGCTTGCTTGGGGATGCCCAAAAAAAGCGCGACGCGTCTATAATGGGCGAGCCGCGAGCCTTGTTTACGCGCGAGTTTGGCCGCTTGCGTTCGTCCCCATCGCCCCCCGTTCGCGTCCCGCGTCCGGTCCTTGGCACCCTGGCACCGCGGCCTCCGGCCAAGCGCACAACATGGGGGCGCTACCTGCCGCTGCTAGCTGCTTGCCATTTGCTCCGCCCCCGCACTGACTTCAAAGGCGCTCCACTGTTGCGTTGCGCGGCGTTGCTTTGATGCCCGGAGTTTAATGCAAATTAATTCTGTAATTAAACTGGGTTTTGGGGGGTCCCGTTCAAACAGGCAGAGCTGCGAGGTGAGGATCACGCCTGGTTCAAAACGCGTTGATTCAAGATAAAAAAAAATGTACCAATCTCACTGTGAACTTTCAAGTGTTGCGAGCAGAGATCGAAAAACTCATGTTCATCATTTACGTGGTAGTATTTTTTTTCCCGTGGTTCTAGGGGAAGATTAAACCATATGCAGGTTGCTAATAAATGCGATCTACATTAAATTATCAGTGGCGTCCAATAGTAAAGCAGCATAGCATTAGTAAAAAAATGTTACAAATAGTGAGGTGCCTGCATGGTGGGTCCAGCAACGCATGCATCGGCGATCGGGATACTGGACGGTGAGATCAATATTTTAGATTAGAGTTCATAATTTTCCAAACACAAGACACGATCTTCGGATCAGCAGACGTCGTCTTCCTCTCACGTACATACGTTGCATAAAAGTATATGCTCCGTAAATCATTTCTTTGGGCTACGCACGCTACTAGACACGTAGGAGTAAATTAGTAATATACTACCACCAGCACTGGACGAATTAAAAACGGCTCAATCGCAAGGAAGTGAGACTTGCGAGAGGAAAAAGTTTAGACTTCCAAGGCAGGTCGATGGGTCAGAAGGACGGAAGCGATGACTCCGAGAATGACGCTGTGCAAAGAGGGCTTTGTCAGTTAGCATTTGGAATGGCATCGCGGCACGATTTTTATTCTCCTCTTTTACTTGCTGCTGATGCCGCCGCACCGGTCTGCAGTTTGCTCTCTCCCCGAGTTAGAAATTTGCCATAAAAACACGTTAGCACGAACCAACATGTGATAGATTTGGACTCGAGTTTCTTTTCAAATTCTCCAAGGAATATTTGTTGTTGCCTTAATCTTACAATTTTAACTAAAGAGTTGTGGGTTACAAAAATGGGCATATTGTGAATGGAGTCTTAACTTTGAGATGTGTTGTGAATTCCTCATTTTAAATAAGGTGCACAACGTGTGGGCTCAGTTTTAGTCCGTTTCGATTTTTTATCATGTGAACCAGACTTGAGCAGAGCCTACAACAGCAATATGGGTTTTTGAAAAACGTATAGCATGTAGCGGAATGAACAGCCCTCACGGGTCAGGGCCAAGTAACAAAAATTCAATGCGGTTTCGACGACGACTTCATCGTCGGCGACTCCGACATCTCCGATGAATTCTCCGGTGAAGGGATTGCCATGGAATCAACGGGATCGAGGAGCAAATTTTCGTTTTCGCGGCAGATTGGTGCGCGAGGTCGGGATGGGGCCCATGGCGCACTGGGTCTCGATACAAAGATGATATGGAAATTAATCAGTTACGTGCTCATTTGATATATATGTTCTATGCTTGTTATTCTACTTCAAATCATGCACAAAACAAATGGAATTTTGAATTAGATGATCTGTACATATATCATGCACACACACCCTTCTTTGTGTTTCAAAGAATTTCAGGCCACCAAAAGATATCCAATAATCAAAAGACGAGGACGTCTTTTCGTGAAGAAAGGGAGGATGATGCGGATATACACACGACCAACTGTTTTGAATTAATGACATCTTTTGACTGGAAAGAACTGTTGAGCCGAATTAAAAATAATACGATGAAGGAGACAATCAAGCACAATGAAAGAGGAGAGGAATCAATTTCCACTAGCTTGATGCAATGAGATATCATCGCATATGTCATCACCATAATTGAGGTCATGACATATGTCAATGGAGGAAGAAGACATCAAATTTTCTAACTAGTTTTTCTTGCAAGCCAAGCCATCAATATATCTTTGTGTCTTTGTAGCACCGCCAGTCTTTAGTAATAATCATTGTCTTCAACAACCAACGTAGCACCGACATAATACCACCATAAATAGAGGGCCACCCCCTCATATGTAAGTAGATTGAGAATTTTCAGAAATATACTTCTTATTCTAGGGCTTGTGTTGAGTTATTCCACCCCCATAGAATTGGGAATTATCTGAGTTCTTGACTCCGTAGTTCTTGTGATTGCCTCTGGGATTGCAAGAACACGTCTACTTCACGTTAGCAAGTAGACAACCGGATCAAAGCGTGTGGTTGGGTGAATCGAGTGTCGCGGGTTGCCGTAATTGAGAGTGTGATTGGCGGTGTCATTCATCATGTTGCACGGATCCATTATCTCCAATCCTACGTCGTGAAGATCGGGCCTCAGTCGCGGACGCTGATCCGTATCAGTTGGTATCAGAGCTCAAGGTTGTCACGGTAGGATTTTATCTCTAGCTACTATGGTTGTTTTTATTTCCTATCCAGAAAAAGCCACAAAAAAAGGTGTTCTTAGCCATAGTTAAATTGAATATTTTGGTGAGTTTTGCTAAGTTCTAATCCATTAGAACCTAGTTTAGTTGCTGGCCTTTTACTTTCCATTAGCGTTGCTTATATTTCATTGGTTTTTGTGTATGATTCTATGTTCTAGCTTTGTAATATTCTGCATAAAAAAATATCATCCTTTGAAAACCAAGTCCCTCCTTTGTGAAAACTTTGAACCTATTGAGACTAGCTATTTGATATTGCTCTACGGCTGCTCACGCAACAATCTTGCATAAATTGATCTTCACGACGTAGGATTGGAGATAATGGATCCGTGCAACCTGATGAATGACACCGCCAATCACCGTCTCAATTACGGCAACCTGCGACACTCGATTCACCCAACCACACGCTTTGATCCGGTTGTCTACTTGCTAACGTGAAGTAGACGTGTTCTTGCAATCCCAGAGGCAATCACATGAACTACGGAGTCAAGAACTCAGATAATTCCCAATTCTATGGGGGTGGAATAACTCAACACAAGCCCTAGAATAAGAAGTATATTTCTGAAAATTCTCGATCTACTTACATATGAGGGGGTGGCCCTCTATTTATAGTGGTATTATGTCGGTGCTACAGTGGTTGCTACAGTACAGCGGTGCTACAGTACGTCGGTGCTACAGTACACAACATATATTGATGGCTTGGCTTGCAAGAAAAACTAGTTAGAAAATTTGATGTCTTCTTCCTCCATTGACATATGTCATGACCTCAATTATGGTGATGACATATGCGATGACATCTCATTGCATCAAGCTAGTGGAAATTGATTCCTCTCCTCTTTCATTGTGCTTGATTGTCTCCTTCATCGTATTATTTTTAATTCGGCTCAACAGTTCTTTCCAGTCAAAAGATGTCATTAATTCAAAACAGTTGGTCGTGTGTATATCCGCATCATCCTCCCTTTCTTCACGAAAAGACGTCCTCGTCTTTTGATTATTGGATATCTTTTGGTGACCTGAAATTCTTTGAAACACAAAGAAGGGTGTGTGTGCATGATATATGTACAGATCATCTAATTTAAAATTCCATTTGTTTTGTGCATGATTTGAAGTAGAATAACAAACATAGAACATATATATCAAATGAGCACGTAACTGATTAATTTCCATATCAAAAGAAGATCCGATCGAACCATCTACCTACAGGAAGTACTTCCCTATTTCAATGTGTGCCGTCACTTCACCCATATCTAGCTTCCTCGCGTGAGTTCACGTGCTAGGGTTTCCGCTAGAGGGGGCTGGCGAGGCATGGTGGATGGGGATGCTGGAGGCGATCGCCAATTTCGAGGAGGATGGTGGAATCCGTTTGGTAGAGGCCAGATGTGTGGATGTTTTCAAGGAAGGTATGGTTGGTTTGGGGGTGGGCGAGGTGAAGGTTGGAATGGGAAGTGGTTTGATGGGGGAGCAACCGGCAGTGGCTGGAAAGAGGGATGGCGCCCACACAAATTCATGGGGAGGGAGTCACGGTGGCAGGTACGATTCGCAAAGATCTACTTGGATCAATCTGAATTCAGGGCATGGGAGCTTGTCTCAGCAGTTCCAAAAAGGGAAGACTTTGTCAAACAGTGTGGATGATCATGGTAGGGTTTTGCAAGATTGGCGTGGTAAATCAGTTGGTTCCAATGATGGAGGAAGCATACCACCAAATGTTGAGAATCCACAGATTTCTCAAGGATGGCATCCCAAGAATTCTCAACCGAACAACCGAGGTATGCCTATTGAAGTTTCTACGGGCTTTGATCAAATCGTGGGTAAAAAGGATGAGAGGGATCGTGGTAATTGCTTTCGTTGTGGCCAGAAGGGGCATAAGCTGGCAAAATGCAATTTTCTATCAAATGTCTTAGATGTAGACAAGATTGTCATATGGCAAGGAGATGCTCTAAAAGAAAATCTTGGGAATTTTGCGGCTCCTCTATGTGGATTTCAGTGTGAGGCTCTAGGGTTCTTTCTTATATAAGATATTTAGGTAGAGGACTTTGACAAACTGAATGAATGCACTGAGGTGGTAGTATAGAAAAAGGTCATACGTCAGTTGAGGAACTGATTGATGAATTTAAGGTATTGCCTTTATTTTCGCTTCGTGGCTCCTTATCTGCAAAGCCTCATTGCCTTCTTCGCCGTTAGGGTTCTAAATTGTCGTACTTCTATTCTCGCACCGTTGCCGCTCGTCCCCACTGCCTGAGACGCGCCGCCACCGCAACCTAGCTCTCGCTCCATTTCTAAGTTTTTCCATCCGTGCTGCCTTAGCTCTTAGACCTTGTGCAACCTTCTCTGACGATGTCTTCCTTCAAGGACGTTCTTGCGGCCAATCTGTCGAAGGAGTGGGTGACCTCGATAACAATGGAGGAACGCCTAGGGGAACTGGTCGACACCAGAGTTCTCCCGGTACAAGAGCTGATCTGCTGGCGCCCGACTACGGTTGAGTCTTCCCCCACTCCTGGAGTCGAGGACATTGTCGTCTTCGAATCCTTTTTCCAGCGCGTCTTTGGCCTTCCTGTGAGCGCATTTTTTTCACGGTCTTTTTAATTTCTATAAAATTGAGTTGGTCAATTTGAATCCCAACTCTATTTTAAAAATCACCACCTTCATGCATCTCTGCGAGGCCTTTCTGTGAATTTATCCCCATATCAGCCTCTTTCGTCATTTGTTTCTCCTAAAGCCTTATCCCAATAAAAATGCTCCCAAAATAATTGTGGGTGTCTGTTTCCAGCTCCGAGATGGGATGAAAAAGCTTTATTTCTTTATCCCATTCCGAACATCCAACATGGGCTGACACCAGGAATGGTTTGACTGTGTCAATGCCGATCCTTCTCTCCCTTCTTTCTCCAAACTTAGGCCGAAAGTTTGCACCTCTTGGTCCTCAGTTCCCTCGGCCGACAAAAATGGGCCAAGTCGCCGAGCTTCTGGATTTCATCGACAAGCGCAAGACAGAGGGCCTGACCAGAATCAGGATTATCATTAATTTTGGCCTGTCGTCGAGTTCAACCTTCGAAAAAGCGCGTTCACTCGAGTACGAATTCTCGGGGGTGACCGATTCCACCCAGGAGGTTTCTGAGCGTGTCCTAGAAGACGTGCTGCGAGCCCGACTGGTCGAGCTCTTTGTCCCCGGGCACGGTTATGCAGAACGAGGGCTGCCTAAGGCCCTTCAGCGTTATAGAGCTACCAACAGAGGTAAATCCTAGCCGTCCTCCAATGTTTGTCCTTCAATATCTTGTTACCTTCTGAATCTTTGTTCATTGTTATTCGTTGGATAGACGTGCTTTCTCCTCAGATTCTCCACTCCTCGACTTGCCTCGGCACAAAGACTCGAGGCAAAAACGGCCCGCGAGCGAATCCACCAAGGAGCTGAGTGGGAAAAAGGGGAAGGGTCCCGCTATGAAGAAACCAATGGGCAAGCCCAAGCCTTGTAGCCCCCGGCGCGCGTTCGAGGGTCCAACTCTCCGAGACTCCACATTAGAGCAGTCTGCTCCACCACCATCTGAAGATGCCACTCTTGTTTCGCCACCCTCAAGGACTAACACATAGGACGTGCCGCCTTCAAAGGACAGCGCCCAAACTTTGGCCTCTTCAAGTGGCGCAGCTGCTCGGAGAGGTCCTAGCATTAAAATAAAGAAGTCCAATAGGTCTTCTTCCCGTTGACTCATTGCTTGACTTAGTTGTAATTGTGTTTTGATTAGTTCTCAACATAGGGACCCTTCTGCGGAAGTACCAATGGACACGCAGCCCGCGGACCCACAGGAAACAGAAGTGCCAATGATCCCAACCGCGCCGGTCGAAACCGTAGGAAACGGTCGTGACGGAGAGCGCGACCGAGCCGGTTGAACCAGCCTCGCCGACTGCTTCCCAACCTAGGGACGCTAAGGGCGCCACTGAATGGATGCCTCCTTCTTCACCACCACTCAAAGTTCAGCCTGAGGTGATTTCGGAGACTGTCCCAGCTTCGAAAGATGCAATGCCACCCTCCAGTGCAGTACTTGCTATTGGATCAAAGGACTCGGGGCACTCTGATTTCGGAGCAGAGCCCCTGATGTCACTATGCCCATCACGGGTATGACCGACACTACGTCAACATGTTGGTCATGGATGAGCTTTTCTTCAGCATGGTCGTTGATGAGATTTCAAGCCACTACATCATCTTCGACCACTACATCTACTACAAGTTGGCAACACCTTGCAACATACTTTAATGCATCTACACGTACTACGACATCTACGGCTGCATGGGTTCGCCGACCACCACCATGGCCAGGACGTACAATCCATCATCATGTACGTCGTCGTGTTGACAATCTGACATTGCCGCCAGCAGTTCGGCCTCCACCGTGGCCACCTTCCCAAGCTCAAGACGTATTGAATAAAGGCACATCTCGACTACTCCGACGCCCTCTGGTCCCACAAGCTACGTCATTGCAAAGCCGGCCCAAGAGAGAGCCCAATTTATCCACGAGTCAGGTTCGGCCACCTCCGCGCAGTCAACTTAAAACGGATGCCCCGGAATCATACAGACCCCGTTTTGGACGTTCTTGGTATGTACGGAGAAGCCCTCGACGAGATCTTTCCAATGGATCTGGTCCCATGTCCAAATTCTTTACAGATCAACGGTAATCGGCGAAAAAAGATTGCGACCAGAATTTGTCGCATTCTGCCGAGCGCTGCGACGCTCCACTTTCGGCCCATGGCCCGTGTACCCCTAGGGATGCGCCCCAAACCCTAGCCGTCACTATAAATTCAGTAGCCGTCGCTAGTTTAGACTTGGGTTTTGCTAAGATCATTTTCTGCCATCGCAGTATCGCCGATCATCGGTTTGTGGAACCCCAAATTCGTGATCTTAATATATATTCGCAATTTCAGATTGCAATTTCAGATTGCTTCTTCTTCGTTCTTATTTGTGTTCTCGATTCACTTGCAGGAATTAACCTTCGTGGTGAGGTAAACCGTGTCTTGGCGTGGTTGATAACGAACAGAGACAGTGGTGTAGCGATTGCAGGCTTAGATCGGTTCTGGTCAAGGTCGGATCGTCAACGTCGAGTTCTCCACCAATCGAGTTTATCGTACCTGTCGGAAGATCGGGACCCCCGTTCCCCATCAATTGGTATCAGAGCACCGGTTGCCCGTCAGGTATCTTTGTATCCCATCTCGTTTGTTGTTCATCTTCCACCTAGAGTCCAAAAAATTGCCCCACAAAAAGTTTTGAGTTCGCCGTCATATCCATCGTCCAAGCCACTTCATGCCCTTCGCGATTTCGTTTTCAGTTTCGCGTTGTTGAATTTGTATCCATTGTGATCGTCTTATTACTGGTTTAGATTAAGTTCTTAACTTAGCGTCAGGTTCATCAGCTGTATTGAAGAAATCTCGTCGAACCCGAGCAAATCAGGAACTCGTATTGAATCGGTTCGGATTTATTTCCAATCTGTTATTCCCGAGTTGATATCTCCCTCATCCGAACTTCAAATTGGACACATTCGGGGTCTAAATTATAGCTCAGAAAAAGTTATACAACTTTGTCCACTGTGAGAAGTTCCGGAAACGCCATTTTCCTGCCCAAAATCGCATTTGAACTCAATCTGTCTTGTCTCAAATTTTTCTAAGCAGTCTGTATTGCGGGGAATGAGTTTATACTTCACTTATTGAATGATAAATGACTACAAGTGAAGGAGATAGAAGGTTTAAATAAAAAAAGGTACAAAATTTCAAACATGTATCTAGAAGCATCGGAAAACTAGAAAGAAAAATAGAGAAAGCTACCTCGTTAGGAGCCCATCCAAGATCGTTGTAGACCCAACGAATTAGTAGTCCATATCTCCTAGATCTATTATCTAAAATTAGTGTTCCATATATGCAAATTGATCAGCACGAAAAGATCTACAACTTTTCTGTTATACATTTTAGCGTTTGAGGCCTCTAAAAATCCGAAAACTGCCTAGGAATTTTCTGCATAGTAGATCTGTTTTTCCAGCAAGAGAAAATTGAGCGTTTGTGTATATATCTTGTAATTTCTCATATGCGGCACTATTGATATTTTAAAAAAAATAAAAAAGGCAAGTGTATAAAAAGAAGCCACACTAAGAGAAAAAAAAAGAGAAAAAAAAGCAAGGAAAAGAAAGAAAGAACGAAATCAGAAGTGCTTGCATCCTCTGTATCCACGATGTTACATCATTCGTTTTGCTTGCTTG
The DNA here is from genome assembly GCA_036346415.1 of Raddia guianensis. Classification (NCBI taxonomy): domain Eukaryota; kingdom Viridiplantae; phylum Streptophyta; class Magnoliopsida; order Poales; family Poaceae; genus Raddia; species Raddia guianensis. The sequence goes on along the minus strand of CM070534.1, from coordinate 12,858,666 downwards.
AGCTAGGTCTGAGGACGAGTTTATGCCAGCAACATTGACAAGTACTTTGGATATTTATTTAACTTTGCTATTCTGATTTCGATAATTGCATATTCCTTGCTACTAAATATTGCCTACCCAAGCGGCGTTGTTTGATGCCAGGAAGTGGATCTTGTTGAGTCCCATGTGGAGGGTACCCCGGTTTAATGATGCATATATGTGACCATATGGGATTTGAAGTGTTTTGAAGAATTTTTAGTGGTGCATTTGTGGAAATTGCCATGGAATTGGAACCGGACCATTGTGCTGAGCTTGGGCTAGGTAATAGTTTTGAACGGACGTGATCCGGTGGAATTTATTAAGCTGACACGTGGTTGTTAGGGCTTGATATTTGTGGTGTAATGAATACATTATGATGTTGGTAATTTTATGATGGACTAACCTTGCAGGAGAGGTAAGCTGTGTTGGTTTCGTATGTGTTCACCTTAATGACGCAGGTATCGGTGGGTACGTGACTGACACTTCGCGGAGACAGCTGGAGGCTGGTGCGTCCAAAGGCGTGCGGGCAAACGGATTCGATAATCTGGCGGTCACATGAGGTGGTGTACTCAATAAGATTCACTATGGCAAGAAGTCCGGGACAGCTGGAGGTTGGCGCGTCTGTTACTTGGTAGCGAAGTTGATCTGTCCAGTGGGCCCAGGCACGGGCAGGTGACCGTGGAAGCAGCGAAGATATTACCCACAAAAATATGTGGAGAATATTCCCTCTTAGTAGTGTGTCTTGTATTGTGTGGGTTGTACACCACTCATCCTTAAATAAAGTGTGGAGATGAGCTATAGGGTGTAGGGCATCTCACCCTTGGGCTATAAATAGAGGGGGAGGGGAGCACCTCCTCCTCATCCCCTTAGAGCTGAAAATTTAATAAATAGAGAGGGTGAGATGGGTGTGTTTTGGGTGGCACTTAGAGTGCTTGTGGTCCCAAGGAGTGTGGATTGTAATCCCCAACTTTTATGCAATAAAATCCTTCTTCTCCATGAACATCTTGTGTTGATTTGCTCCTAATTCTTGCTTTTGTTTTTCTTTATTGAGCACTTATTCAGAGATGAATCTTGGTGATTTCTTGCTGATGCTTGGAGGTCTATGATGTCTTGAGATTGTTAATATGATGTTCGACACTCTTCACAAACATATGAGAGGCTATAGATCAAGTTCTTGATTAGTTGCAAATCTATCCAGAAACATTCCTCCGCGCAAAAGTTAGTAAACGATTTTTCAAAAAATCTAGAAAACTCATTTTGGGATGATTCTAGTTGGAGAAAAGGCAAGACTCACATACCCATCTGTGGTAAAAATTTGATATCCACTGGTTGCCCTGTTTGGGAGCTATGAGTTGAATACGAAGCCCCAAACGTGCAGTCTCGAGTTCCTGACAGTTTTTGGTGCATGATTTTTCTTATTTTTTGTAGATGGATTTTGATGCTCAAATTTGGCGGAGACCATCAATACTCACCCACATGAGTGTAGAAAAAGCTTGAAAATTTATGGTGCCTTCCAACAGCAAGAGCCACACTCTTCTTGCAAGGCAAATTTCTGTGAATCTGCCTTTTACTTTTAGAAAAGTAACTTTGGTGATTTGGCTTTATCTCTTTCGTAAAAGTAAGGTTTGAATTGATTTTTTTTGAACACTTGACAATCAGGATTATGTTTCCAAAACCTAAATATTTTATGGCTTTCATGCACCAAGTGTCAAGTTGTTCTGGTTTTTGGTGGAAACATCGGAAAAAATTTGTGGCGTCTATTCAACCCCTCTATCCGCCTAGCTCGGTTATTCATGAAGTTTTCTTTCTTGAGCTATACACAATTTATGGTTTTCAAATTGGAGCTATGCTGAATTTTATAACGAATTACTTCTGAATTGGAAAAACAAGAAGAAAAAGAAAAGGGCAACGCGGGCCAGCCTATTGGCGCGGCCTACAAGCGGTGGCTTCTAGCGGGGTGTAGCTTGGCTCTGCTGGGGGCCCTGGTCAGTGAGGGAGCGAGCGCCGACCACTGCTCAACGACGGCGGCAAAGTCCAAGAGGGAGAGGGGAGCAAGGTGAACCCGATGGTGGGGCTCTATGGGAGCAATGTTGGGCCGGTGATGGCGATGGCTCATCGCGGAGACGCTAGGGGCGACGAGGAGCTTGGCAACGAGAGGGAAAATTACGGGAGGGCTGGGCAGATGGTGAGGTCATGGGCAATCAGTCTCCCGTTCACGGTAGGTGTTGAATCAAGTCGGCTTTGAAGGAGAACGCGGTGCTACACTAGCCGAAAAACAAAATTTTTCTACCGCAAACTCGTAGGAAACAAGTGAGTTAGAAATCATGTATCGTTATCCTTGAGTAAAGGCACTCTAACTGTTTTATGTGACTTTCGACTGGTGCTTAACCGGGGGTTATCGTCGGTAATGAATTTAAATAGGGTTATGCGTTGCATCCAAACTTGATGGTAGCACAAGACAGGGGAGTCTTTTTTATACAGGTTCAGGTCCTCATTGGTAGAGGTAATACCCTAGTCCTGTGCTCTGGGATTATATGGGGTATATGTGTACAAGATGATCGGGAGATCTCTCGTATGTTGTGTTCTCGGCCTCAAGTTATGTTATGAGGTGAGGGTATTGGATTGGTTACCGAACTATGTCCCCCTACTCCCTTTATATAGTGGAGGGGGTGGGGTTATAAGGAGGAGTTCTGGTCGGTTACGAGGTAGGATTCCTATCTCTATCCTCTAACCAAATATGTAGTTATCTGGGATTACAATTGTATCTTCCCTATTAGGGATAGACTTCTATCTTTACGTCTTTCCTTGCCGGGCAAGCCTTCTAGAGTCCGAGTGGTACCCGTCCTCATTCACCGTCTTGGTCCATCCCGTGTCGGGTGGTTTTTTAGACATTCCGTGTGGGTACCCGGGGTCTATGTTATCCATAGTAGCCCCCGAGTGCTTCATAGTCGAGTTGCTGCTCCTCTTTACTGTACCTTGGATGAGTCATGCTTCATGCCAAGTGCTTGTAGATTGTTTATGCTGCTTCCCAACTGGTTTCTGCCCATTATCTGCGAGGAGACTGTGAATAACTCATAGAGATCCTTAGAGTTGTTAGTGATACCTAGCCCGGGACTGCCGGAGTTCTGGCGGTCGGCCTTTTCACTACTAGAAATCTAACTTTTGCCGAGTGTGAAGAACAATTACCTACAAACCTTCGATAAAAGTTAAGGTGGCCGACAGTGCATACTTTCCCTAGTATTAGAAAAAACGGTCGGCTATTAAATGCTTAACCGAGAGGGTGCAACAATAACCGACGGTTTTTAGGAAACCCTTGGCAATTCATGGGAATGGTAGAACTAAAACTCTCGACCATCTAAAAGAATAGCCGACGGTTAAAAGAAAACCCTTGGTCATTCAAGGGAATGACTGACGGTTAAAATAAAACTCTCAGTCATTTATGATGATGGCTGACAGTTAAAATAAAACCCTCGGTCATTTGAGAGAACCCTCGGCCATTCAAGGAATGACCAAAGGTTTAAAGCAAAATGCTCGACCATTGTATACAAAATGATAGGAGTTAAAAAGGAATGCATGTACAATTTTAAACAACAAGTGTGTGAGGTGAGTTGGCTAGGTGAGAGAGTTTTATTTAATAGGTCATGGGTTTGAATCCTATGCAACACACATTTATAATTAACTTGATTTAATGGGAAAAAAATGATGTCAAAGTTCAAGTATGTTAGAGAGGTTCATCCTGATAGGAAAATATTTTTCCTATTTCATCCGTTAAATTTGGTCATATTTATTCCACCATATTTCCCTAGTGTTTACCATTTCCGTCGGTGTGTTAAAGCTGCTCACTCATACTTTTCTCGAGTGTTCTCTATTTCCGACGATAAGTTAAAGTCACTCATCCATGCATTTTTCGAGTGCTTCAAAAACTGTGGCTAAATTCATTTCCGAGGGTTTCGTCGGTAATTGCACGAATTACCCACCATGGGTGGAGGAGGGGAAGTTACCGACGGTATACGCTCGGCCATATACATATCCTACGGTATTTTCTAATGGCCGATAGTATTTGCACACTCGGTAAAAGTTATAATTCTAGTAGTGTTTGTAAGGCGCATCACTTTGATTTTTATGAAGTGGTATCTACACTCGTCTTACGATGTACAGCTGGCAACCCAACATGGGGCGTACCATTGGTTTTAGCCGAAGAGCCGAGCGGTACCTGTACTCAATCGGAGTGGGATACATCTGGTGGCCCCCAGAAGGCATACCGTGGTTTTGGCTGAAGAGCCGAGCGGTACCTGTACCCAACCGGAGTGGGATATAGCTGGTGGCCCCAGAGGGCATCCAGTATTTTTAACCATCTGGTACATGTACTCGTAGAGTAAAGCGATTGGCCCAACATGGATCATACCATCTCGATAGTGTTTGGCCCAATGATACATGTATCCGACTGATGCGGCACACAGCTAGTTGACAGCGTGTTCTTCACTTAACCACGGTGAATCACACCCCTATTAGATTTCTACTTCTGCTAGCCGATCAGCCCGGGCTCGATCCGATTCGAGCGTCGGACGCTGCGAGGAGCGACACGCAGAGATTACCTAGGTTCGGACCCCCTTGCGGGTAATAGTCCTACTCCTGCCGAACCTTAGCTCTTTCCTTGTTGTGGTTGTGTGGGTGAATGATTACAGAATGTCCAATGTCCAATGCCCAATCCCCCTCCCCCTTCTCTCTCTTCTCCTCTTATACAAGCCTCGAGCTGGCGGAGAGAGCCAAGGGGTAAGCGATCTGATCGACGCTAAATCTGCCGAGTACATCGATAAGATGTAATGGGCGGGGCGGGAGAGACGCAGCGTCTTGCTCTTGTGCGGCGGCGCCGCCTTGCGCGTGCCGCCGCAAGTGGCCTCTGACTCGTGTGAACACACCGGTGAGAGAACGGGCGGGACCCAGCTTGCTCCTTCTGACGTGGGCGGCCAACCTGATGACGGCAAACTCTCTCTCTGCCAGTCAATTCCGCAGAGCCACAGTGACAGTTGATCAGACCTGCAGAGGTCACTGTGGCGGTAATCATCTCTTCTTCGGTCCATCCGCGCGTGATGTCGCATTTAATGCGCCTGTCCTTCGCAGCAGGGGGGAGTCTTCGCCCAGAAGACTCCCCATGGGACGCTTCCTGTCGCACGGGCCCCACCTGACAGGGAGAAGGCCTCTCGTGCTCGCCAGCGCTCTGAGGGGCCTGTGGCTGGGGCCTGGTCGCCCGCGTGGCGTGGGGCCTCGCCCGTGCTGAGAGGCTCGCCCACGCGCTAGGGCCTGGTCGCCGCGACGTGGGGCTGCTGGGCGCTGAGGGGCTCGCCCACGCGCTGGGGCCTGGTCGCCCGCCTGACGTGTGGGGCCCGTCTGGTCTTCTTTAGAACTCTTCATACCTCGGTACTTACTGTACCGACAGTAGCCCCCGGGTCCATCATGATACGCGAACCGTCACGCCGATACTTTGCCATCTCTTGCGCGGGGGAAGACGAATCGTGGGGGGCCCACCTCCTGCGGCGGCCGTACACCTGATTCTCCACCTGCGCACGATCTTCCTTGGGGAACCGTACCGCTTTACGCAGGAAGCCGAGGCGGGCGGGGCATAATGGCGCCGCGCGCGTGAGCGGGGACGGAATCCAAACCGTCGCTCTCGCTTCTCTTGCCTATAAATGCTTCATTCCTTGGCCCCGCGACGAATCCTTTCGCGCGCCAAAGAGTCTTGAACCACCTCCTGCCTTCTTTGCCGCCGCCACAGAGCTTCTTTGCCCTTAGCTTTTTCGCCACTGCTCTTCCGCCACCCTCCAATGGCTCCAAAGCGCAGCAGGGGCCGCCGTGGGGACGCCACTCCGGCCGCGCCGCCGCCTGATGCCGCCTTGCCCGCCTCCGTGGCCGACGAGGAGACAATCGCGTGGCTTCAACGACATGTGCCGCCATCCGCCGCCAGGTTCCGCGCCGGCACGGAGACGACGACGGGACCCGCATTGCCCCTGGAGGTGAGTACTCTTGCATTACTTCGGGTCTTCTGATTTTGTGGAACGTCTTTTCCTTTGCTTCTTGGTTCCTCGCCAACTCGCGGCTTTCTACTTTTTCTACACATCCAGCCGCGGGGAACGTGTCGGAGGAGGTGCTCCGGCAATGGTTGGCGGGACTCCTGCCCGCGCCAGCCGACGACATCTCTCTGCCCACGAGCCTCCGTCCCCTCTGCGACTGGGACCCACGGGAGCGTAACCCGTACTTGCGTACGCTGCCTCCCATGGAGGTTTCTGGTCCCGCGGTCCAGGTGGTCCAACGACCCCTGGAAATCCGCGACCAACCTTCGACGACCGCAGAAGCTCCTGCAGCCCCCGCTCCTTCTGTGGCCGTCGCGCCTGCCGTGCCAGCCGACTCCGACCGTGCTCTCGGGAAGCGCCGCCTCGTCCTCTCCCAAGATGACGATGGCGAGGAGGGAGAGGCGAGCCCGAAAAGTATTCGCCTTCAAGTCTTGAGCTGCCTCCGCCTCCTTTGACCCCCCCAGCGGGGATCCTGCTGCTGACGCCGCCGCTCCGCCGCCTGGCGAGAGCGCGGCGACTCTTCTGGAACCGGCGCTGCTTGCGCCGGTTTCTTCCGCACCGGCCCCTCCTGTGCCGACGCCCATTACGCCGGCGCCTTCTGCTCTGGCGCCCACGGTGATCCCGCCGCCGCCTCCACCTCCCTCAACGTGAGGGGAAACGACTGCGCCGGCTCCTCGGCCCGGCGGCCTACGGCTGCCCCCTTCTTCCTTCGTCTTTGGGGCGCGCCGCTTCAGGTAATTTTCTCTGCGTTCATGTAAATTTCGCATTAGGGTTAGCATGATGCATGCTTTTGGCATACCTGAACCCTTTTCCGGTTTTTTTTCGTGGGATAGGGCAGATCCTGGGGCTTCAAGCTCCGGTCCATGCGATCCGTTAGTCCCCAGCTTGCCCGCGACCCCTTCAAACGGAGACGGCGCCTCCTACAGCGGAGAGCGCGCCGATGTCGAGGCTAGAGCACCTTCCAGCCGCTGCCGCCGCCGACACCAACGCCGTCTCTGCCATCGCCGCCGACGTCGGGCGCTCCTTTGAAGCGCTCCGTGCCCTCGCCCACACCTGGGCGGCGCGGGAAGGTGCTCTGGCTTCGGCGGCGCGAGCTGTCGGCGAGCTGCGGCGGGTTCGTGACCAGGAGATCGCTGCGAGGGAGGCGGTGACCCGCGAGGTTGCGGCGGCGCAAGCCGCTGCCGCCTCTGCCACCGAGGAAACCGCGAACCTCCGCGCGGCGCATTTTAAGCACCTCCGTGTTCGCACCGCCATGCTGCGGACCGCCTACCGCGACTTCGTCGACGTCCTGTACCCGCTGGGAGTCACCCTGTATGCCCCGCTGGAGGAGACGACCGCGCAATACGCCGGCGCGGTGGGGCTCGCCGCCCAGGCCCTGAACGACCTGCCGGTGGTGATGTGGGCGCGGGCGATCGAGGATGGTCGCCACGGCGCCTTTGAAGCAGCGCGGTTCGTCTTGGCTAACTGCCTTGTCCAAAACGTCTCGTTCGACCTTGACGCTGCCACCGGGGAGCCTTCGCGCCAGCTGGATCGGGACGAACAATCTCGGGTCGAGGTCGCCGCCAACCGCGTATCCATGATGGGCGGCGCTACACCGGCAGAAGACGACGACGACGAGTAGTAGCTGAACTCCTTTGCCTGTCTCGTCTTCTATATAAAACCTGTTAATGCAAACTTTTCCTTTTCCCTGCCATAAGTCTCGCTTAATTTTACGCAATCTCTTAATTGCAAGAAAAAAGGACTTAGGCAACCGATCGCCAAAAGATTTAGACAGAACGTTTTACTGAAAGTGAGCGCTTTTTCCTTAAGCGTCTGGTTACTTCAACCCTTATGGCCTCTTTGCGAACCGACCTTAAACATTAGGTGGCGAGCACTTTGTAAGATCAAGCCTCCCATGCGCTGAATGATTTTGGTAATTGATGGCAACTAGGCCGTACAGCAGAAACACCAAGGATAAGGACCTTTTGTTTTTATAGTTCTTCTGATTTCCTTGTGTGTGTCGACTACATCTCTCTCTCTGGTTGCAGGGTCCCACTGAGCACAGGTCCAGAAAAATCAGCCGTGGGATTCATGGGGGTTCTGAGAGTGCCAGGAGTTAGTCTTGAGCGAACCATCTAGAGCGAGTACACCTGTCCCAGGGTCGAGAAGGTTCGGGGTCCAGCTGTCCAGGGTTTTTGTAGCCGCTAAGTCTCCAAATTACCTGAGAGCTCGAAACTTCCCGCCTAAATGATCGAAAGTTTTCGCTCGAACCTACCCAGGGTGTCACCGTGTCCACAAATCAACAAAAATGTCCCAAGACCTGAGGCGTGGTGACGAGAGGGGGCGAGAGGGGCTAAGTCCGAAGGGGTCCGGTGAGAAAGTGAGCCCGAGAGACTAAGATCGGAAAACACCGCCCCTGTCGGACGGCATCCGACCCTCTTCGGATGGGGTACGACAGTGTCGATTTCCAAGGAGTGAGCACGAAATTTGGCTAAGTCCCAACCAACATCGCTTCTGCCGGACGGCGTCCGGAGACCATCGGACGGCGTCCGACCAGTCGAGACTTAGCCAAAATGGCAAGTCCTCGACTGAGTCTCTTGTCGAGACGAGTCCGATCCGCCGACGACGGCGTCCGATGCCGGCTAAACGCGCGAGCAAACATGTGGCGAGCATTTTTTTGTGCGCGCGCCAGCACTTCACCGGACGCGTCCGATAAGCCACCGGACGGCGTCCGACGAAGTACAAAAATTGGCCTTAAACCCTATCGGACGGCGTCCAGAATAATCACCGAACGGCGTCCGACGGATCGAAACAGATCTCGCGAGATTAAATCTGAGCCGCCCATCTTTAGGGTTTCGCCTTATGCCTATAAATAGGGGCTTGGAGCACGGGAGAAAGTGAGAGAGCCTCATTAGCAGCCACCCCTTACCCTTTCCACCCAAGAGAGCTCCTCCCATGGCACCCACCTCCATCTAGGGTTCCATGTGCTTGAGGGATTGAGAGGGAGGAGAAGAGAGGAAGAGGAAGAAGAAGGTGCCCCCTACCTCCTCTCATTCATCCCCAAGGTTTGCCCCTTCTCCCATCGTGTTCTTGCCCTAGTTTCCATGGTGGGAGAGAAGGGGTAGTGGCGAGAGACGGTCTCTGATCTTGTGCTCTTCGGACTTCGACACCGGAGAGATCGTCACCACACCACAAGCTTCATCAACCGTATGACTACGTCAACCGAAATCCTCCGTGTGTCGGGGCTCACTTCCGTGTGTCGGAGGTGCGTGGCCTTCATCCTTGAAGGTTGTGTGCAACATCCTCCGTGTGTCGGGGGTCGGTGCCGTGTGTCGGCACCGCGGGTGCGAGGAGCTTCCGCGTGTGGAAGAACTCGTCTTGTGTGAAGGTTTGGGGCGCGCCTACCATGTGTTGGTGAAGAGCCACCACGAGTGGATTGAGGGCTAGGGACGAAAGAGTCCCGACTTCTCTGTGTGAGAAGTTTCCTCAACAGAGACGTAGGTGTTCATGTGTTGAGCACCGAACTTCGGGAAACAACTTGGTTTGCGCTTTCTTATCTCTCTCATTTACTTCCGCATATTGATTTGATCGTTTGCATGTGAGCGCCATCGAGCCTCCTAGTAGACGCTTGTGTCTCATTGTGATCGCTTCCACAACTAGACTCTACATCAATCGATAGCTTGTGTTCCAAATTTGATTAACTAATCAAGCGAATTGAGAGAAGTAAAATTTGAAAAGAGCTGATTCACCCCCCCTCTCGGCCTAGAATCCTTACAAGTGGTATCAGAGCCAGGTTCTCTAGTTGCTTAACCGCATAGAGATGGCCGACGGGGGTAGTGTAGCCGCCAATAGAATTCCTTTATTTAGTAGTACTAATTTTAGCTTTTGGAAGTTGCGCATGAAAATATTTCTCCAGGCCATGGGAATGGATGTTTGGAAGGTCGTAGAGTCTCCTCATGGTGTCACACTCACTAATGATGTACCTCCCACACCCGGACAAACCAAACTCTTAGAGACCGATGCTAAGGCCATGAACGCTTTGTTTTGTGGTTTGAGCATGGAGATCTTTGATAGAGTTAGCAATCACACTAGTGCACATAAGATATGGGTTACGCTCATTGAGATTCACGAGGGCACCTCGGCTGTTAAGGGGGGTAGACTAGTAGTTGTCAAGGAGCGTTATGATCAATTCAGAATGCTTCCAAATGAAAATGTCAATGCTATGTTTACTCGGCTTAACCCCATCCTTAACGAGCTTAAGGGGCTCGGTCACACTGTTGAAAATGATGAAGTGTGCAGGAAAATGCTTCGGATCCTCCCCAAGAAGTACTACCGGGACATCATCACCTATCTCACCAACAGTGGTGATGTGGAGAAGCTGGCACTCACAGCTTTGCTTAGCAAGATCACCGCACATGAGATGATGCTTCTCAATGATCCTAAGGATTCCCCTGCTCCAGCAAAGAATCAAGTGATCGCCCTCAAGGCCAGCGGATCTAGGCAGAGTGCTCCCAAGTCAAGTCAAACTGAGAATGAGGGTGAGATGACATGGAATGAGCTCAAGGAGGATTCAACACTTGGCCGAGTTCATGAAGCAAGTCAAGCGGTTCATGAGCAAAAATGGTTATGGAGGCAAGAAGAGGATGAGCAGAAACACCCATGCATCATACCGGTGCTATGAGTGTCAGGAGAAGGGACACATCGCTTCAATGTATCCCTAGAAGGGCAATACCAAGTATAAGGACAAAGGAAAGGAGAGGGGTGATGGCGAGAAGCCGAGGCATAATGACAACAAGAAGAAGAATCCCCAGAAGTCAGGGTTCAAGGGTCGCTCTTCACAAGGCAAGAGGCTAGCCTTTGTGGGTGAATGTGTGACTGATGAAAGTTCTAGCGACATGTCAGCTTCTGGAGATAAGGAGAAGTCAGCTGATCAAGAGTTGGCCACCATGGCGATAGCTGAGTCCGTACCACCACCTCCAGTCTTCACACCAAGATGCCTCACGGTGGTTGCTGAGTATCGAGAGTGGTATTCTGATGACGATGGGTCTTCTTCCACCACTTCCTCTACATCGGCAAAGACTTCACAAACTCCTGCTGGCACTTCCAAGTGCCTGATGGCTCGACCTAGTGGCGAGGTAAGCGACTCTGGTTCAGACTCAGATGTGGATGTTGAAGGCATGCGTGATTGTCTTAGGGAAGCTTGTGAGCGCTATAAGAATGAGACACTTAAGAATCTAGAGCTCGGTAAAAACTTGATTGCATTGCAAACTAAGTGCAAAACTCTTGCTACTAGATGTGATAGCTTAGAATCTGAGCATGACACTTTGCTAGGCTCTAACAAAAATCTGTCATTTAAGTGTAATGCGCTAGAGAAAGAGCGCGATGCTTTGAATGAATCCTTAGATGATCTCATGATTACTTATCATGCACTTAGGGAGAATCACGAGACACTTCTGACTAAGAATGATGAGTTGATTGCTTTGCCTCCTGCTCAACTAGTTGATACTACACCTGTTGATACTGTGAATGTTACTTGTGCTATATCTCATTATTACATTGCTATTACTTTTGTTGACTTGACTCTTGCACATGATGTTACCCATGATTGCACTGTGTTGGCTTCCACTTCTAGCGGTTCATCTGGCAACATACTAGTGTGTACACCTGATAATTGTAAATTTGCACTAGCTGCTAGGGAACTTGCTATTGAAAATGCCGAGTTGAATTCTAAACTTGAGAAATTTGATAAGGGGCTTGGGAAGCGCTATGAGGGTAGCTTGGCCTTGAACAAGATGCACAAGGAACAGAGAAAATCCTCCCAAAAGGGTGGCTTGGGTTTTACCCCAGAGAAGCCAAAAGGGAGGAAGAAATCAAGTGTTCTTAGAGCATCAACCATGAGGCAAAGTTACTATCATGCCTATCCCAAGAAGAGGCATGGTAACAACTTGCACACTAGCAACAATATTTTTAGAATGCATAATTGGCACAACACATGGCAAGGACATGATAGGCACTATAACTCTCCCACATGGCAATCTCAAATGCACTATAACATTTGGCATGCTCCTAAGTACAACAATTGGCATTCGCCTAGGCAAAATTTCTGAAATGGCATTCCTAGGCACAACAATGGTAGGACAAACCTTCCTAGGAACCAAAACCGCAACACTCCCAATCACACACAGCTAAGATTCCCAAGAGCACATGCTGAACTGTATGATCACTACCTGTTAAAGAAAAATTCTCAAGGTAGAGTGACAGCTAGATTTGTTGGATTCAAGTCTGAGAATGAGCACAAGACACATGTGTGGGTGCCCAAGTCATTGATTGATCGATTTGCTCCTGTTGCTTCTGGTTTGAAGACTAACCCTCGGGGACCTCCTGTGTGGGTCCCTAAGTCACATAAGTGATCTTCTCTCATGACAGGTGAACTGCCGGAGTGGAGGGTGCCATTGGATCATCGATAGTGGATGTACCCAACACATGACCGGCAACCCCCAGTTGTTCACCTCAATAGGGGAGGAAGGCAAGATTCCCCCCAAGGTCACTTTTGAAGATAGAAGCAAGAGCAAAGTACTTGGAGTTGGAAAGGTAGCAATATCTTCAGACCTCTCAATTGACAATGTGCTACTAGTGAAAACTTTGAGCTATAATCTCCTCTCTGTTGCCCAAATATGTGATTTGGGGTTCCATTGTAATTTCTCAACTGAGGGCTTGTTGGTTTTGGACAAAAATGAAAAACTTGTGTTCAAAGGCTTTCATTTTGAAAACTTGTTTCTTGTGAACTTTCATGAGCCTGCTGCATCCGTCTCGACTTGCATTGTCGCCAAAGTCTCTCTTGGTTGGCTTTGGCATAGGCGTCTTGGACATGTTGGCATGGCGAATTTAAAGAAACTTTTCAAAAACGAGTTGGTTCTTGGGGTGCAAGATGTGACATTCGAGAAAGACAAGCTTTGCAGTGCCTGTCAGGCCGGCAAGCAAGTGGCAAGCTCACATCCTGCCAAGAATGTCATGTCTACATCTCGACCTCTCGAGCTTTTACACATGGATTTTTTTGGGCCAACAACCTATGTGAGTATCGGAAATCTCTATTGCTTGTCCTTTGTTGATGACTTCTCCCGATACACTTGGGTTTTGTTTCTACGACAAAACTCCAGCCGGAGATGTTTTCAAAAGTTTGTAAAAGCCCAAAATGCTTTTGATTGTACCCTCAAGAAGGTGAAAGTGACAATGGAATGGAGTTCACTAACATTCATTGAGTGATACTGTGATGAGTTAGGCATTGATCACGGTTCTCGACCACCTACACTCCTCGACAAAGCGGGGTGGTTGAGAGAAAGAACGGGGCGCTCATTGAGATGGCAAGGACCATGTTGGGCGAGTACAAGACCTCGATCATTACGGCGAAGCCATCAACACTTTGCTTGTCCTTTGCATCAACCGTCTATACCTCCACAAGCTCTGAAGAAGACATCTTATGAGTTGCTTGTGGGAAGGCGCCAAATGTCTCCTACTTGAGGTTTTGGTACGCAAAGTCTACATCAATAAGAAGGGAGCACTTAGACAAGTTCGAGGCGAGATCGACCTTTGGGATCTTCTGGGCTACTCGGCCGAGGATCATCATTCAGAGTGTACAATGCGTCCAGTGGTTTGATTGAGGAGAGCTGCGATGTTAAGTGACGGCGTGCTCTCCGCTCAACCACTGCGGATCACACCCCTATCAGATTTCTATCCTGCTAGCCGATCAGGTCGAGCTCAGTTCGATTAGAGCGTAGAACGCGGCAAGGAGCGACACGCAGGGTTTACCCAGGTTCGGACCCCCTCGCGGGTAATAGTCCTACTCCTGCCGAGTCTTAGCTCTTTTCCGTGTTGTGGTTGTGTGGAATGCGATTACAGAATGTTTCGAACCCCCCCTCTCGCTTCTCTCTCCTCCCCTTTTATACAAGCCTTGGGTGGCGGAGAGAGCGAGGGATAAGCGTCTGATACACTTAGTACACCGATAAGGCGTGAGGACACGGCGGAGAGAGGCAACGTCTTTGCTCTTTGCGCGCCGCGATGCCGCGCCAGCGCGCGCCGCCAAGTAACCCGACCGTGTGAACACGCCAGTGAGACTGCTGGCGGAGCCCAGCTTGCTCCTTCTGACACGGGCGGCCATCCTGACGATGATGAACTTTCTCTCTCTGCCGGTCAATTCTTCTGCGCCACAGTGACAGTCGATCAGACCTGCAGAGGTCACTGTGGCGGTAATCATCTCTTCATCTGTCTATCCGCGTAGCGTCGCATTGAATCGCCTTGTCCTCCGCGCAGGGAAGCCTTCGCCCGAAGACTTCTTCGGGGCGCTCCACGATGCGCGGGCCCGCTTGCGATGGGGGGGCACGAGAGGGGCGGCGCGTGGGGCCCGCCAGATGCACTCTTGGCCTTCCTTAGGACTCTTCATACCCCAGTATTTATTGTACTGACATTAAGTTTGACGAATCTAATGGGAGTCAAGGGGAGCATGAGAACCTGGATGATGTGGATGGTGAGCAGTTGGTTAGAGTTGTGGAGGAGATGCCGGTGGTGGCGTGAGGCGATGAGGCTCAAGGGAGACCGAGGCATTCCACCACCTCTCACACGAACCGATGCAGTCGGGAGTCTCACCTCGGCGGACAGCTCAAGTTTGATCGGGCTCGAGGCGAGACGACTTGTGAGTCAAATGCACGGTCGGTCAGTGCCACCTCGGTTGATCAAGACCCATCACACCATTGCTCGTGATCATCCGGTGATCAAGTGATTGGGGACTTGACTCAAGGTGTACAAACAAGGTCAAGGACGACCAACATCGATGAAGGTCGATGCTTTGGCAAGCTTCTGTGAGCACACGGGGTTTGTGTCTGAGCTTGAGTCAAAGAAAGTGGAGGAGGCACTGAGTGATCCAGACTGGATAAATGCAATGCACGAGGAGCTGAACAACTTTGAGAGGAACAAAGTCTGGACCTTGGTGAAAAGGCCAAGCGACTGCAACGTGATTGGCACCAAGTGGGTATTCAAGAACAAGCAAGATGAGTTTGGCTTGGTAGTGCGCAACAAGGCTAGGCTGGTCGCTCAGGGCTTCACACAGATCGAGGGAGTTGACTGCGGTGATACCTCTGCTTCCGTGGCCCGTCTGGATGCTATCAGACTCCTTGTGGCATTCTCTACATGCCACAACATCATCATCAGGCAGATGGATGTGAAGAGTGTTTTAATTAATGGGTACATTGGAGAGCTAGTGTATGTGGAGCAGCCCCCGGGGTTTGAAGATTCTCAGCACCCAGATCATATGTACAAACTGTCAAAAGCTTTGTATGGTCTCAAGCAAGCTCCCAGGGCATGGTATGAAAGGCTAAGAGATTTCCTCATCTCCAAGGGATTCATGGTTGGAAAGGTCGACACGACTTTGTTCACTAAGGTGGTAGATGGAGATCTGTTCCTGTGTCAGGTCTATGTGGATGACATCATCTTCGGTAGCACAAAGGAGTCCTCGGTCAAAGAGTTCAGCGACATGATGAGAAAGGAGTTTGAGATGTCGATGGTGGGCGAATTGAACTTCTTTTTTGGATTTCAAATCAAGCAACTCAAGGCCGGGACATTCATATGTCAGGAGAAGTACATCCACGACCTGCTCAAGCGCTTCAACATGAGTGACTGCAAGCAAATCCGGACACCAATGAGGACAAATTGCCACCTTGACCTCAACGAAGAAGGTAAACATGTCGACCAAAAGTTTTACCGTTCCATGATTGGTGCTTTGCTCTATTTGACTGCATCTAGGGCCGGACATCATGTTTAGTGTGTGCATGTGCGCTAGATTTCAAGCCTCCCCTAGAGAAATGCATATGACTGCTGTGAAACGAGTCCTTCGATACCTAAAACACACACCTAGCATAGGCCTTTGGTTCCCGAAGGGTGCACGGTTTGAGCTCCTAGGTTATTCTGACTCAGATTATGCCGGGTGCAAGATTGATCGCAAGAGCATTTCTGGGGTATGTCATTTTTTTGGGTAGATGTCTTGTGTCATGGGCGTCAAAGAAACAGAACTCCGTGGCGCTATCTCTGCTGGTAGTATATAGCGGCGGGGAGTTCTTGTGCCTAACTTCTTTACGACACAATCAACTTTTTGACTTTGGACTTAAACTTGACCATGTGCCTCTCACATGCGACAATGAGGCGCGGTGAAGATAACACAACCGGTCCAACACTCACGGACCAAGCACATTGATGTCCGCCACCATTTCCTTCGGGACCATGTGGCAAATGGCGACATTGTGCTTGAACACGTGCGGACGGAGGACCAGCTTGCTAACATCTTTACCAAGCCACTCGATGAGGCACGATTCTGTAAATTGAGAAATAAGTTGAACATTTTAGACAAGTCAAACATTGTCTTAGTCGGTTGTGTGGCTATGTCATTCATTGCAAATATTTTGAAGCCAGTTTGAACATTTAGGTGCTTTGCTTGTTATACTGGATGTTACTCATTGCCTATATGTTCATCACATGAATTTGATAGCTATAGCATGTATTTACCTTGTCACTAGCTCAACTTGTGCTTAACTCAATATCATGCAATTGGAAGCCATGAGCATGTGTTAGTAGGGCTATAGTTTCTAGTCTCATTTGATTGCTCTAAACTCTTTGGTTGACCATGTGCTTCCAAGTCTAGATTGTGTTCTTTCATTTTGCACATATCTTTACTTTGCTAACTTGACCAATTTTGAGAAAATGTTGAGCCAAATTTGAAAAATTTTGTGCTAAAATGTGAATAAGGCCACAATTGATCATACATGTCTCACCAATGCCTCCTCGATGAGATAGCTTGCTATGGCACTGGGCATGAACTTAGGGGGAGCTTTGGATGACCGAGACGTTCATCTTCAGTGTCATGCTGGGTGACGTCGCCTATGGTTTGAGACATGGCAAAATTTAAGAAAATGCAAAGTGCAAAATGTAAAATCTTTCAAAAATGAGCTCAACTAAAAATGTTTGAGTCTCAAATAGGCTTGGTGATAATATGTGTAGCTTGAAGTGCATCTTCTAGTGCTATGGTGCATTGTGTGTCCACTTTTGAGTTTTGGAGCAACTATTGATACTTCTAGCTATAGTTTATCTTATATCTGCTCTAGGTCATAATAACTTGAATTACACATCTATCAATTATGCTCTAGTTGATCTTGTGACATTGTGACCTTGAGATGGCTCGATTTTGAGTGTGGTGGATTTGTCGGCATGTTTGCACTTGTATAACTTCCAAAGCGCTTAAATTATCCCATATTTTGCTACTTTGTGGTCATTGATGCCAAAGGGGGAGAAATAATTGCAAATCCATGTTTTGGATGCAAAGGGGGAGAATTGACTTTGGGTTACAAGTGATATCTTAGGAGATGCTTTGCTCCTAAGATGGAGATTAGGATGGAGATGCTTTGCTCCATGTTGTGATGTGATAGTATTCTCAAGTGGTATGCATTGATTTAGAGGGAGTTCATGTTGATACGTACATTGCATCTTATTCATTGGCTTTTTGCATTGTACTATGCTGGCATGCAATGTTTCTAAGCTAACCCATTGCACCAGAGATTGTATTTGTGCCTTGTCATTTTGGATTTGCAGGTGTTGTCATCAATTACCAAAAATGGGGAGATTGTAAGATCAAGCCTCCCATGCGCTGAATGATTTTGGTAATTGATGGCAACTAGGCCGTACAGCTGAAACGCCAAGAATAAGGACCTTTTGTTTTTATAGTTCTTCTGATTTCCTTGTGTGTGTCGACTACATCTCTCTCTCTGGTTGCAGGGTCCCACTGAGCACAGGTCCAGAAAAATCAGCCGTGGGATTCATGGGGGTTCCGAGAGTGCCAGGAGTTAGTCTTGAGCGAACCATCTAGGCGAGTCAATATGTCCCAGTCGAGAAGGTTCGAGGTCCACCGTCCGTGGTTTTTGTAGCCGCTAAGTCTCCAAATTACACGAGGCCTTGAAACTTCCGCCTAAATGATCAAAAGTTTTCGCTTGAACCTACCCAGGGTGTCACCGTGTCCACAAATCAACAAAAATGTCTCAAGACCTGAGGCGTGGTGACGAGAGGGGGCGAGAGGGGCTAAGTCCGAAGGTGTGTGCAAATTAACCCTCTGTCGGACGGCGTCCGATAACCATCGGACGACGTCCGGTGAGAAAGTGAGCCCGAGAGACTAAGACCGAAAAACACCGCCCCTGTCGGACGGCATCCGACCCTCTTCGGACGGGGTCCGACAGTGTCGATTCCAAAGGAGTGAGCACGAAATTTGGCTAGGTCCCAACCAACATCGCTTCTGCCGGACGGCGTCCGGAGACCATCGGACGGCGTCCGACCAGTCGAGACTTAGCCAAAATGGCAAGTCCTCGACTGAGTCTCTTGTTAGGCGAGTCCGATCCGCACCGGACGGCGTCCGATGCCGGCTAAACCCGCGAGCAAACACATGGCGAGCATTTTTTTGTGCGCGCGCCAGCACTTCACCGGACGCGTCCAATAATCCATCAGATGGCGTCCGACGAAGTACAAAAATTGGCCTTAAACCCTATCGGACGGCGTCCGATAATCACCGGACGGCGTCCGACGGATCGAGCTGAATCTCGCGAGATTAAATCTGAGCCGTCCATCTTTAGGGTTTCGCCTTATGCCTATAAATAGGGGCTTGGAGCACGGGAGAAAGTGAGAGAGCCTCATTAGCAGCCATCTCTTACCCTTTCCACCCAAGAGAGCTCCTCCCATGGCACCCACCTCCATCTAGGGTTCCATGTGCTTGAGAGATTGAGAGGGAGGAGAAGAGGAAGAGGAAGAAGAAGGTGCCCCCTATCTCCTCTCATCCATCCCCAAGGTTTGCCCCTTCTCCCATGGTGGTCTTGCCCTAGTTTCCATGGTGGGAGAGAAGGGGTAGTTGTGAGAGACGGTCTCCGATCTTGTGCTCTTGGGACTTCGACGCCGGAGAGATCGTCACCACACCACGAAGCTTCATCAACCGTACGACTACGTCAACCGAAATCCTCCGTGTGTCGGGGGTCACTTCCGTGTGTCGGAGGTGCGTGGCCTTCATCCTTGAATGTTGTGTGCAAAATCCTCCATGTGTCGGGGGTCGGTGCCAGCTTTCAATAGAATGTTTACTAACATACTTTTTAAGGCGAAAGACAGATGCTCACAGAGAGACAGAACTTATCTTTATATTGCAGACGATGGCTTTGTACATCACGGCCCCCGAGGCGTGCGGAGGAGGAAGACCTCGCCGCTCGGCTCCAAGGGAGGACTGAAACAGCTACCTTCGGGTAGAACTTCCTCAGCTACTCGACGTTCCAGGTGTTCGCCAGTTCGCGACCATCCTGGAAGGCGAGCCTGACTGAGACTGGGCAGGATACTGAGACCACCTTAAAGGGGCCCTCCCACAGGGGAGACAGCTTGTTGCGGCCTGCCTGCGCCTGAATTTTGCGGAGGACAAGGTCACCCACTGCCAGTGTTCTCTCACACACCCGTCTTGCTTGATAACGACGCAGAGATTGCTGATATCTGGCGGCCCGGATCGCCGCTCTGTCTCTGATTTCCTTCAGGAGATTTACTTCATCCTGATGCTGGTCAGAGTCTCCATCTTCGCTGAACGCCACCACCCTTGGGGATCCGAAGGCGAGCTCTGAGGGGAGCACTGCCTCCAAACCGTACACCAGAAAGAAAGGAGTCTCGCCGGTAGCTCTGTTGGGGGTTGTCCTTAGCGCCCAAAGCACGGTGGGGACTTCCTCAGCCCAGCGCTTGCCACGCTTCTCTAGGCGATCGAACGCTCTTGTCTTGAGTCCCTTGAGTACCTCCGCGTTCGCCCGCTCTACCTGCCCATTGCACTTCGGATGCGCGACGGAGGCGAAGCACAGCTTAGTGCCCAGCTCTTCACACCAATCTTGAAAGTCGGCACTTTTGAACTGAGCGCCATTGTCGGTGATGATTCTGCTGGTGACGCCAAAGTGGACGAAGATGCTTCTCATGAATTTTATGGCTGCCGCGGAGGTGATCGCCGGGACCGGCGAGGCTTCAACCCACTTGGTGAACTTGTCGACGGCGACGAACAGATGCGTGTAGCCCGTGCGCCCATGAGCGGGCCAGATATCCGGCCCCAAACCGCGAACGGCCAGGAGAGCGGAATAGTTTGCAGCGCCTGGGCTGGTCGGTGGATCTACTTAGCATAAAATTGGCACGCTTCGCATCTCCTCGCGGCTCGAAGGCATCACGGAGGCGGTAGGCGATGAAAGCCGTGGCGGAAGATCTTTCCGATCAACGCCCGGCTCCCAGAGTGGCTCCGGCACACGCCTCCATGGATCTCAGAGAGGATTTCCCGCACTTCAGTAGAACTCCGTTGGCGCCTGGCGATATAGGTCCCGACTACCGAGGCGTGGCGCTTGGCCTTCTGGCGCTATCTTCTCGGTAAGCCGCGTCATCGTCGGGGATCACTCATCCCGCAGTAGGCTGAGATAGGATCCATCCGCCGACCTTCCGGACGAGTGCGATGATGTTAGGATGGTCGCCGACGTACTCTGCCTGGCCTGGCATTTCCGCCTCAACCGCCGCGGCGGTTCTTCGCAACCTCCCTCCGGTGGGGAGGCTGCTGCGGGTATCTTGGCGTCTCCGCGGATGTGGGAATGCGTCAAGAATCATGCCGTCCCCACCAGATCGGGTGCGGCGAGCGGCTGCGTGAGTCTTTCTTGAAGACCCGGCGGAGCAGTGCCCTTGACGAGACAATCTGGGACAGCTCATCCGCCATGTAGTTGTCGCGTCGAGGGATGTGCGCGAAGCCCAGCCCCTTGAAAAACCGCTCCAACCGGCGTACCTCCGCCAGGTAGGCCGCCATGACGGGATCTGAATAGGTGAATTCCTTCCTCGCCTGGTTGATGACCAGGAGAGAGTCGTCTTTGACTTGCAGCGGCCGGATGCCCAGGGTTGAGGCCGCCCTGAGCCCAGCGAGGAGTCCTTCGTATTCCACGACGTTGTTGGTAGCGCGGAACTCCAGCACCACCAGGTGTCGGACGACGTCGTTGGTGGGAGACACCAAGACGACGCCGGCCCCAGCCCCCTCCAGCCGGAAAGTGCCGTCGAAGAAGAGAGTCCACGGCGAGGGCGTTGGGGTGTCTTCAACTTCTGCCGCCACCGGAGTCCATTCATTGACATTCTCCGCTAGCGCCTGCCCTTTGACCGCCGTCCGGGGGGCGAACTTAAGGTCGAATTCCGCTAGCTCCATTGCCCATTTGGCGATGCGGCCCGTCGCCTCGCGGTTGAAGAGAATCTCCGTAAAGTACTTGAGTCAAAACGGTGATTTCGCCTAAGTAGTGGCCTTGACCTTACGGGCCCGTCGGCCTGGCGTAGAGCATTTTACGATCTTTGCGAATACCTTGTTTCTGCATCATGGAGGACCTTGCTGATGTAGTAGATGGGGAGCTGAACTCCTTCTATTTCCGCCACCAACACCGCGCTGACCACCTCTGGGTTCGCCGCGACATGGAGGATTAGCGACTCGCCCGGATCTGGGGCGACCAGCACGGGTGGAGAAGTGAGGTACTTCTTCAGCCCGTCGAACGCCTCCTGCGCCTTCGCGGTCCACTCGAACTGATTGGTCTTCTTCAAGAGCTTGAACAGGGGGAGGCTCTTATCCCCCAGGCGAGCTATAAAGCGGCCCAGGGAAGTCAAGCAACCCACTAGACACTGCATCTGCCGAAGTCGCGTCGGGACTTCATGTTCTCGATTGCCGCGATCTTATCGGGGTTCGCCTCAATCCCCCTCTGGGAGACAAGGAAGCCCAACAGCTTGCCCGACGGAACGGCGAAGACACACTTCTCGGAATTGAGCTTGATGCAGTACTTCCTCAGGTTGGCGAAGGTTTCCTCCAGGTCGTCGATCAACTCCTCCGCCTTCTTGGACTTCACCACCAGGTCGTCGACATACACCTTCAGGTTCCGCCCGATCTGGGGGCGGTGAGCGATATGCATGGCCCTACGATAGGCGGGCCTGCATTTTCAATCGAGCGCCATCCTTGCGTAGCGATGAAGCGCCCATGAGCGTCACAAAGGCGATCTTGTCTTCATCTTCTTCACCATACTAATCTGGTGGTACGATGCGCATCCGAAGCCTGACTATTCACACTCCATTTGTGGAGTCGACGATGAGATCAGCGCGGCGAAGTGCAGATTCTTGAGCACGCCTTGTTGAGGTCGGTGAAGTCGATGCACATCCTCCACCGCCCGTTGGATTTCTTGTTGAGGTCGGTGAAGTCGGCGACATCCTCCTGACCCGTGTGGCGAGGGTTCGCCCAGCGTTGGGGTGCAGTCGCCCGCCCTAATCGTGGGGCCCTCGCCCGGCCTTGAGGGGATCGCCCACGCTAGGGCACAGTCACCCGCTTGTGGCGTGGGGCCCCTCCGGCCTGTTGTGGGGCTCGCCCACGCCACTGGGGCCTCTCCCGGCCTTGAGGGGCTCAAATCCGCGTCTTTGGGGCACTGTCGCCCGCTTTGACGCGTGGGGCCCGCCTAGTCTTCTTTAGGACTCTTCAAACTCCGGTATTTACTGTACCGACACTAGTGTCCCAACATGGGGCATATCATTGTTGTCAGTCAGACAGTACCTGTACTCGACCGGAGTGCGATACAGCTGGCGGCCCTACCACAGGGCGTACCTTAAGGATAGAGTTTGGCTGTATGATATTCATACCCGGGTTGCGGTGTACAGCGTCGGCCCCAACTGGAGCGTACCATCGAAACTCAATCCCGACGTCACTGGTATCTGATCCTGACATGCAGTGACCAACTAGTGACTCAACATGGGGTATACTAAGAGATGGGTATTTTTTGTAACTCTGCCGGTAGTCGACCCGACATGGGGTGTACCGAGGCTGAATTAGGCTTAGCCCAGCTGCGCTTGTAGCCACTGGTTGTGACGCGTAGCTGGAAGGCCGTAGTTAGCGCTCAAGGCGCAGGGTGGCCTATGGCTAGAGGCGTCAGCGTATAGTCGTACCAAAGTTGGCGTAGACAAATAGCTGTGCCATAGACTTGAACACGCAAGGCGCGGATGTACGCATGTATCTATGCCGGGCGCTCGCCGAGCTATAGATTTGAACTATCGAGGCACGGACATAAGCGTGTAGCCGTGCCAGGCGCTCGTCGAGCCGTAGTTATCGCTCATTGCGCAGATCCTTCTTCCTCGTATACGGAGTCGTAGAAAAAAATTGATGAGATAAAAACCCATGAACCCCTGTAACATTTACATGTAGAATTTTGGTAGTATCATGAAAATTGTTATATAGATTCAAAATCCAACCGTTTTGTTTATTTAATTTCAATGTCCTTTTGTTCCTTTTTCTTTTTCTTTTTAAGTCCTCCAAGCAATCTTCCTTTTGTTATGCACTCTACCTGACTAGTCTTGCCCCCGGGAGTCAGGAATTGGCACATGACTCTTTTCGCTGGCACGCATATCGAGTGATTAGAGTTCGCCGTTCATAGGTCAGAGTTTCACTACTCAGAATAGTACTCAGATTCCTTTGCAATACAGCCGTGCTGAAGACTTGGGCGCATATAGCGTGGGCGTAGGCGTGTTGCCAAGTGGCCTGTCACCGAGCCATAAACTTGGAGGCGTAGGCGTGTAGTTGTACCGGGTGCTCACAGCGCGTGATGGTGTACAGCTGAGTTGAAGACTTGGGCACTTATAGCGTGGGCGTAGGCGTAGGCGTGTCACCGAGTAGCGTGTTGCCGTCTTGCCGAGCCATACACTTGGAGGCGTAGGCATGTAACCGTACCGGTCGCTCATGGCACACGATGGCGTACAGCCGAGCTGAAGACTTGGACACTCATAGCTCGGGTGTAGGCTTGTAGCCGAGAAGCATGTCGCCGAGACGTAGGCTTGGAAGCGTAGGTGTGTAACCATACCAGGCGCTCGTGGCACGCGATGGTGTACAGTCGAGCCGTAGACTTGGGCGCTCGTGGCGCAGGGTAGGTGTGTAGCCGAGTAGTGTGTCGCCGAGCCGGAGGCGTAGGCGTGTAGCCGTACCGGGCGCTCGTGGCACGCGATGGCGTACAGCCAAACTGGAGACTTGGACGCTCATAACACGGGCGTAGGCGTGTCGTCAAGTAGCGTGTCAGCGAGGCATAGACTTGCAAGCGTAGGCATGTAACCCTACCGGGCGCTCGTGGCGCACGATGGCATCCAGCCGAGCTGAAGACTTCGACGCTCATAGCACGGGCGTAGGCGCGTAGCCGAGTGGTGTGTCGCTGAGCCGTAGACTTGGAGGCGTAGGCGTGTAGTCTTACCGGAAGCTCATGACACGCGATGGCGTGCAGCTGAGCTGGAGAATTGGGCGCTCGTGGCGCAGGCGTAGGCGTGTCGCCGAGCTGTAGACTTGGAGGCATAGGCGTGTAGCCGTACCAGGCGCTTGTGGCGCGCGATGGTGTACAGCCGAACCATAGACTTTGGCGCTCGTGGCACAGGCGTAGGTGTGTAGCCGAGTGGTGTGCCGCTGAGCCATATACTTCGAGGCGTAGGCGTGTAGCCGAGTCAACGAAAATAGTCGTTCAAGTCTCGATCAACTTCGAACAGCACATGCTCGCCGAGGTCTCGGCCTTGTTCGGCGAAGTCGGCCGTAGTCGTAAATGATCTCCACGCGGTTAGTGTAGCTTGACGAAGGTCGATGAAAGGTCTTGCTGGTCTTCAATGCCCCACGAGATGTGGAACGACCAATCGTCATGCCGCGACTGGCACCGATGAGCTTTACGAGCTCACCGAAATTCGTGACCTCTCTGCGCAGTCTGTCTTCAAACAGGTGCCATGGTCGCATCCGAACTCGGATTTAGGCGTTCTCGAATTCATTGGAAAGATTACGAGGTAAGATTTCCCGCACATCTTATATCTCCCTAAAACTCCTTCTGAGTCAATGGGAAATCGCGATACAAGTTCCGTCCAGATTATGAACAAGCACAGATCGAATCTTCTTCTCACGTTCGCCTCGCGGTTAATGAAGCCGGCGTCGCACGATGAACACCATGATCATCGAGTTCGAGTGATTTGCTGCTGACGACGGTCACCATCTGAGATTTGTTTTCCATCGGGACCTCGCCGTATCCGAGTCGGGAATTAAGCCCCCAGCGCATTACTTGTCGGTAGGCGGCGGTGGCGTCTCCCAACACGACCGGAGTCCGAGTGAAGCGCTGTTGAATTCCCTACCGGATCGGATCTTGTCCGAGTCTGAAATAGTGGATCTTGGAGTGTTGGTGAAGTCTCTCCTAGATCGGATGTAGTCCGAGTCCAAAAGAGCAAGATTAGGCCTCCGGCGCATTACGCGTTGGTATGTGGCGGCGGCGTCCATGAACCTGAAGAGAAGTCTGGACCAGTCGTTGCTGAAGTCTTCCTCAGATCGGATTTGGTCCGAGTCCAAGGGCATGATCTTGCCGAAGTTTGCCGGTGACAATGTCGATGTTCTCAAAGCAAAATGCCTTGCCAAGGATGAAGACGATGATAAATCTGTTAATCGTTATGATAGTCGCGGCCACCACCCGAGAATCTTTGATCTGAGTCTCTCCGTATCCAAGTCAGGAACCAATCCGTGCGTAAGTAGCAGCGGCGTTCCATAACCGAACGAAAGCCTGAGCGAAGCGATGTCTATTCCTTCCTCGGATTAGATCATGTTCAAATCCGTGAAAGTGTTGTAGAAGTCCTTGATTAAGTCCTCGCCATCTCCGAGTTGAGAATTAAGTCGTGTGGTACACCACTCGAGAGTTGGTGTCAGCGGCGTTTCTCAACCCGAACGGGAGTTGAATTATAGTAATGACGAAGTTTTCTTTAGATCGGATTAGGTTCTAGTCCAAAAGGGTGGCTTGGTCATCAAATCCGTGTAGTTTGTTGCTGAAGGCGTCCACTGTCTTGAACTTGTTCTTGGTTTGCTGCTGATCTTTGATGTCCTTGAAGGTGTGATACGGCCAATCCGCATGCCACAACCTACGTAGATGGGCTTTACGAGCTTGCTGAGATTCACGACGTTCCCGCGCAATCTGCCTTCAAACGGATGTCTCAGACAAATCCGAACTCCGTTTTGGGCGTTATTTGGCTTCATGGAAAGCTGGCGAAATTCTCTTTCCAACGCATCTAGCCCTGACTTTAAATTCCCTTTAGATCATCGGGAATTGTCAAAACAAGATGACGTTCAAAATCTGTCTTCAAGCCATCGCCATATACGAGTCGGGAAGTGAGCCGTTGGCATACTACTCATGAGTAGATGGCCGTGGTGTTCCTCAACCCGAACAGGAGGTGTTGTTGTAGTTCCCCCTAGATTGGATCTAATCCGAATCAGAGAGGTGGAATCCTCCGAAGTTGTTGATGACGTAGTCAGCTCCCGAAGCGGAAAGCCTAGCCGTGGGAGGAGATGACGGTGTTGGCGATTCTTAAGCTCTTAGAAATTAATCCGCAAGCGGACGGATTTCGCTTGTAGTTTTCACTTAGGAGTATTCCAAGGTATTGAATCCACAAGAAACGAGGGAGAAAGATAATTCTAATATCTATATTATTGAGATACCAACCAGCTAGTTAAGGGGTAAATATGATACGATAAATAGACATGTGACACACACACCCACACTAAGTAGAGTGCTATAATAATTAGGCAGACAGTTGGGAGGACAACAAGACGGGTTTAATAAGTTCATAAATGTTGTGTGATTCAGTTTATTGAGAGAGCTTGGGCGATAACGATAGTTCACTTAATATTCGTCGTCGGAGCTCGGACATTCACTACCACCCGCTATCCTGAATTGGAATCCCGAATGGTTATGATCATTCCGATAGGGCTCTACTGATCCAAAGTCGGACGACGTGGGTTACATGCGAGATAATTAATATCTACGGATGGATAGAAATTTGTCACCACCTACCACCTACCACATATCGTGGGCCGGGTGTGAACCAGAGTTAGTTCTAGTCTCGGACACCACGTGCGCTACTATTTCTAATCAACCTTCCTCGGATCCTAGGAAGATGATCTAGGTTCAATACTTGGGCTCCTTCAGTATATGAGTAAGAACCTAAACTGATTCCTGACGAATACAAGCTACCAGTAAGGTTAATCCACACAACTCATTTAGTAGATATGCTCAATCTCAAATAAAGCTCAACACATTATAAAATG
Organism: Raddia guianensis; assembly: GCA_036346415.1. Classification (NCBI taxonomy): domain Eukaryota; kingdom Viridiplantae; phylum Streptophyta; class Magnoliopsida; order Poales; family Poaceae; genus Raddia; species Raddia guianensis. Next base: position 12,831,426 of record CM070534.1, on the reverse strand, counting down.
AATGAAGTGATCCCACTAATTAAATAAATAATTAGGAAAGGGTACAAGAGCTGTTACCCAAATTCCCGAAGACACTTCCGGAACTCTGAGGCTTCAGTTCGACTTGACTCTAACTCCCAACTAATCTACTCTAACTAAAGAGCAACTCTAAGTGAAGTGGATGAAGTGAAGTGTGTTGTGGTGTGGTACAAGTGAGGTGAGGGGGTTCTTTTATAGTGTTCCAGAGCCAATGAGAGGGTGCCACGGCATGGGACACTTGTCATCTTGCCACCCTCCGAAGAAGAATCCAATCGGCATCCAAAGTGGGTCGGCCGGCCTAGGGTGGGTCGGCCGGCCCACCCTTTTCATCATCTGGCCGCCAATTTTTCCTAGGATGCTTCATCAATGGTGTAGATCATCTCTCCAAGTCGGTTTGGCAGTTGGAGACCGGTAGCATTGGGTTACTTTAGAATCCTATGCATGACTTGTGAAGCACTCCCTATTTCTGGATCAAACCGACTTGCATGGATGGTTGGGATGGCCTCTAGGTGTGTTTCTTGGCGTGTGGGAGAAAAACCGAGGCAAATTGACCAAAAGAAGGGGCCGGCCGACCTGGCTTGGGTCGGTCGGCCTGCCTGGTCTGGTCCGGTCTGGCTCATCATCTTCCGAAACTCCTTTCTCCCTCATCCGAGCTCCAAATATAGCAAATAAAATATGCGTTTCGATCGTCTCGACGAGCTCTTCATCATGGTGCAGTCCATTTTGTCATTTGATGACTTTTCAAAATATGTTTAATTTAAACTCCATCTTTCGTTCGATTTGCATACGGCCGTTAAATCGTCTTTTCTTGTGCATGCCTGCAAAACATGAGACTACAGCAAAACTCGTGGAACTCATTAATGTTAGCCTCAATGTAGTTTGAATTCCTTTATTTTGTAGATATGTTGACGGTCAAAAGCATACAAAATTTTAAAAATAAGGACCGTCAACAGACGGCAACTCCGTTGATCGATGCCATTGAGCTTGACGAGATTGATCTTGACGCTACCGGTACCTGGCGCGCCAACTGTCGACTGGTACTTAACCGGGGTTATCGTCGACAATGAATTTAAATGGGGTTATGCGCCGGATCTAAACTCGATGGTAACACAAGACAGTGACCTTTTTTATACAGGTTCACGCCCTTATTGGTAGAGGTAATACCCTAGTCTTGTGCTCTGGGATTATATGGGGTATATGTGTACAAGATGATTGGGAGATTTCTCGTATGTTGTGTTCTCGGCCTCAAGTTGTGTTATGAGGCGAGGCTATTGGATTGGTTGCCGAACTATGGCCCCCTACCCCTCTTTATATAGTGTAGGGGGTAGGGTTACAAGGAGGAGTCCTGGTCAGTTACGAGGTAGGATTCTTATCTCTATACTCTAACCAAATATGTAGTTATATGGGATTACAATTGTATCTTCCCTATTAGGAATAGACTTCTATCTTTATGTCTTTCCTTGCCGGGCAAGCCTTCTAGAGTCCGAGTGGTACCCATCCTCATCGACCCGTCTTGGTCCATCCCGTGTCGGGTGGTCTTTTAGGCCCTCCGTATGGATACCCGGGGTCTATGTTATCTACAGTGACCTGGTGAGCCAGCCTCCCCAAGTTGGCCGGGCTAGCTAGGTCGGCCGGCCCCCCTCCTTCGGCGCCTTGGACACTACTCTTTCTCCTGGCATGCTTCCACGTGTCTCTAATCCCTATACGTGTCAAGTGAGAATTGACCCCGTGACACTATAAACAGACCCACACTCTTCACATTGTAACACACACCGCCACTTGGAGAGCTCATTGTATCACTTGTAGAGTAGTCTAGTCTTTTTGAGTTAGAGTCGAGTCGAGCTTCATCTCGGAGTTCCGAAGGAATCCTTGGGAGACCGGTAAAGCTTTGCTATCTTTACTTTCCCATACAATTATATTAAACACAAGTCTTATTTATTTATTTTAGTTGAGCATTTACTTTACGTGTTACTTTCCAAGTGTGGAATCAATGGAGAGGGAGCATTGTTTACGTTCACGGAAATTGAGTTCGGGCTTAGTTACTCAGTAGCTCTGTTATCTAAGTCTGGGTACTTCCTCGAGGGTCCCGGGAGAAGTCATAGATATTAATCGTAGATGTGGTGCATGGGATTAGTATTGACTCAATTTACACCTAACCCTATGGGTTATGTGGTAGGTACTCAAGTGGTTACAACCTTGACTATCCGACTGTAGTCCAGCACGCCCGGGTTAGGTCAGTAGAGCCTAATTAGAGATTATCATAACTATATGGAGTTCTTAATTGATAGCAGGTAGTAGTGGATCTGGTGAGCTCCGAAGTGAACTGAATAATTCAACATCTTTATATGCTAGCTCAAGCTAGGTAAATTGATAAGAATAAAATTAGGAACTTTTACTCGTCTCGTTGTTCTCCCAATTAACTAAACCACTCTAACTTATCGGTCTCTGGTGTGTGTCACATTTTTCCTGAAAATATATTATATCTTACCCCTGCTAATTATTAACCAGTGGATTTATCTATTAGTAAAAGAGCTAGTCCTATTTACTGATATATTTTAACCTGCTTCTCTAAGGAAATACGATACCTTGGAATATTCTTAGGAGAAAATGATACATGGTGTTCCGTGCGCTTGCGGAATTACGACAATATAATTTTGAGCATAAGAAACACCAACAAGCTTTTTTGACGCCATTGCCGGGGAAGCAACGAATAAAGTATCGCAAATAAATTAGTTCCTTGACTAATTTAGTACACCGCTAATTTTAGCGGGCTTACTCCGCGCTGTCTTTTATATGTGGAAATAGCAGAGCAGTGTATGACCAAATTCGACCTACTGGATAATTTCCACAAGATCCCAGCATAAATCATACGGAGAGTCTGACCCAGAGTCATACCAGCGCAAATCTGAGTCAACAGTATTCCATCAGATTTCCCTCAATCTCCTGCCGAAACATCAACGCCACAACCAACGATGGCTGAGAAGACTATCCATGAGTTCTCGGCACCCTCAAGTAACAACGTCCCCTCTGGTCCAGACACCAATATGGGAGACAGAGACTTTGAGTTAAGGCAGAGTTAAGGCCGACACTTATCAACATGGTTCAGGCTGGTCCCTTTTCTAGCAAACCTGCCAAAGAAGTCAATCCTCATCTCCAGCATTTCCTGGATATATGCAACACTTTTACCATCAAGGGTGCATCTCTCGATGTTGTTCGCCTCCACCTCTTCCTATTCTCACTCATGGCGAAGGGGAAGCAGTGGTTTTACACCAACAAAGTTGCAGTTTCTGGAGAAGTGCTCCAACACCTTCCTCGCTAAGTATTTTTTGTTGGACAAGACAAACCCGTCGAGTCTTGACTTGACCCGATAGCCGAGTTAAATTTGGGTCAAGTTCGGGTTCACTCATACCCTGACCCAATTTTTCCTGATTCGGGCCCACAACTCTACCGACTCGTTCCTTTACAAGCCAAAGCCCATACTCTTGACTTCGCACGCTCCTTGGCCAAGCCCAAGGCCCACCAGACCAAATAGCCGATTCCTTTACCCTCATTACCATAGCCTACCAGACGAGCACTTAACACCCAACACAAGTTCCATCCTGCCTGACTACCGCCCCCAATTTCTATCCAATCTCCATGCTAGGGTTCAGTGGCGTCGCCTCCTTCTCCCATGCGGCGTCCGACGTCCATGTCTTGGACACCAGTCGTCCACCCACTCCTGAGTTGCCTCTCTTCTCCCATCTTGTCTGACGAATCGAGGAGACATCACGTCAGTGAGTCCCATGGCGAATCAAGGCACCCCGCGGCATGAGTCTCATGGAGAATTGAGTGGCTCAGCGTACACCGTCGGTAGCGACCCCAACCCACCTGCAACGACTGCGATTTCCTTCCCGATGGCAACGGTGGCAACGACTCCCCCATCGATCGACACCCATGTTTACTCCACTTCTCCCCTTCCCTCACCTCCTCACCTTAGGTTCGAGGCAAGCCGGGGACCCAATAGGTTGGGTTGGATTTGAGAGAGGGAGAAATTTTGGGAACCTCGACACTTGCCAGGACGGATTGGTTTGAGACGATACCCATGTAGACCTCAAGCTCATTCGAGCTGGGTATGGCTTGCTGGACCAAACACAACCCAATTCTATGAAAAGTTTTGGTAGCAAATGATGTCATTCAAATCGACGGGCTAGACCGGTTTTGCCGATGTCAACTATCGAGTTACTCGAGAACTAGCCTACTAGAAGCGACGTCGATGTTGGAATTATTTTATTATTTTATATTTTTAATTTCTAAATAACAAAAATAATTTTCTCTTTTACGAAATAACAAAATTAGGTGCCCCCGCTGTTCCATATTATTATAACTAGCAATATTTTTTGACTAAACTACCAGATTTTTAGCTCTAAAAGAAATAAGTTCCAAAAATTTACCTCAATGTCGTACGGTTCTTCACTTCTCCCCTCCCACTGCTCCTCTCCCTCTCCCCTCTGTTTCCTTGCGAGCACGACTGTGGGATGCGAATGAGATGGGCACCACCACCACACCGCCAACGCGAGCCTTATATGATACCTTAACCCGCCGTTTGAAACGGCGGTTCAATCCCGCACAAATGAACCGCCGTCTTAAACGACAGATTTTTAATGATCCGCTGTTTGAAACGATAGTAAGGCCTTGTACATTTCAGCTTAACATAGCGTTTCAGTAAAATCTGAGAGTATTTAATGAGAGGTTTAAATATTATAAGAAAAATAATTAAAAAATAGTTTTAGAATCTTTAAGAGGACTACTAAAAACCCGAAAAAAATCATTACAAATTACCTCACCAAATAGTCTATATAAAAAAGATAAATTTTAGTGAAACGCTACGCTACGCTACGCTAAGCCGAAATATACAAGGCCTAAGTGCCGCGCAACTCAACAGTCGCTGAATGCTAGCGGGTAACGCGACCCATTGATGTTCCGGCAAATATGACGACGGGTCATATAAGCCGCGATTTGGTGGGGGGCATCTATTTACGGTATTTTGTAAAACTGAAAAATATTTTTTATTTCAATTAATAAAAAATTCGTCAATGCTGCCGCCGTGGGCCGTGGCCCGTGAAAGACCACTTCCATTGGGCATTTGACTTTCCACAGCCTACTCTACTTGACAAGTTAACTAGTCAACACAATGGGTTGTTGGAATGGACCAAAGGCCATGTCAATCCAGGACGTTGATTTGGTCTTGCGTGGCTAGGATCATAGCTACCGCCGAAATCGCCGTTTCTACTTGGCTAGACTCGCTTTGCAAGTACGACTGTACGACGAGTGAGTCTACACGACCGCGCGGTGCGGCGGTGCGAAGTCCCCTGCTCCTCGTCCGGTCACCCCCGCCGCCCGCCGCCCGCGCTCTCCGCCGCGCCGCCGTGGCAAGATCCGGCCGGATCAGGGCTCCCTAGCTCTGCAGTAGTTCTCCTCTCACCGTTCGTCCTCCCCGACTAGGCCTTCGTCTTTTCCGTGCCTATCTCCCACCCGAGAAACCCTAGCCATAAAGGAGGAGGCCATGAGGGGGAAGAAGCCGCTCAAGGAGCTCAAGCTCGCCGTGCCGGCCCAGGAGTCGCCCGTAGACAAATTCCTGTGGGTATTCCTTGATTCCATCTCCAAAACACCAAAATTTTTATTCCATAATTTTATCCCTTTTATAAAATCCCATTTTTCCTATTGAAAAGCACCAGAAGACTTGCGCTCTGATTGATTATGCGTGTTTTTGCCCTCAAAGGCTGTTGATCGATTTGTTTCTCCATACCATCTTACTGTGATTTGTTGGGTTAGTCGTGAACTGTGATGGGTATAGGATCGCGTTTTAATTAGCTCGTTGGCCAATCCGCTGATTACTGTAGTAGGAGGCAGCTTAGCTTCACTTAGTACTCAAGTGATCTCATACTTGAGCTCTTATTTGTATATGGTTTGTGTTACTAAGCTGGTTTTGCACCCCGTGGATTGTGCTCATCTTATTTGTATGTCGAACTTTGAATGACCCAGATGCTATCTGTGGCTCCAGATTAATTTTCAGAAGATAATTTGTAAACTGAATTGATGTCTTTGACCCCTGGTGTTCTAGGACGGCAAGTGGTACTTTCAAGGATGGTGAACTCCGACTTAATCAAAGAGGTCTGCGGCTTATCTCCGAAGAAAATGGAGATGAAGATGTGAGTTCCTTGTTGTTTGTTGATTTGTCTAATTGTGTTTGGTTCTTGCAGTATTGCACTTCGTATGGTAACGTGTAGGTTTTGTATAGAATTGATGGTTTTCTTCTTCTCCTGGTGCCGCCACTGTCTTCTCCCGCTGCCGTTGCCGCCATGCTCCTGTGGTTAGGATTAGGATTAGGGTTCAGGGTGGGGTCGGGATCCCCATGCCATGGGGAGATGGCGGACCGGCAGCGGGGAAGGGTTTTTGTTGGGGCGGCGAGGCGCCGGAGCCATGGGAACATTTAAAGGCGGTGGGGCAGTGGCAGTGCCAGATGGATCTGTACCAATTTCAATAGTTAGGGTCGATGGGGCGGCGTGGTGGCTGGAGGATGGGGGGCAGAGAAGCAAGGCGGTGGCACTGGCGCTGGCCGTGTGTAGGTGCACTGGTGGGGGCAGGGGAGGCGGTGGAGGTGCGTGGAGCAGCCAGAGAGGGAGAAGGGGCGCTGCCGGTAATGGAGAAGGGGGGAAGAGGGGCGCCGGAGAGGAAGGAACGGAGAGGGCGGCGGCAACATGACGCAATGTGGAAGGAAGTTGGGCACGCGAAAGGGGATCGGGTGGGTAAGGATAAGAAGACAGTGGTGTAGATTTAGGTCATTGGATCTCAGTCCAATGGCCCAAAAAATCGACTGAGGTTATAAATTTTTTTAGTCGCCTGATGAATTAGAATTAAAGTACATCCACCAGTTTGATTGCTACCTTCGTTGAACATTTACTTGATTCCCCTTGGTTAATTGAATGCAATAGACCTTTTGAATGCATGAAGCCTGCACCACTCACACACTCTTGCTAATTTATGTGCTGCAATGGTGGAAGGAACCTTGTGTTTCAAATGTGTTTCAAATTTGGCGAAATCTTTACCCATGTTTTCTTCGATGAATGTTGACTTTCCATGCATAGATTGAAATTTAGTTAACTTGCTATTGGAATTGGTTACTAGATTCGTTTCCAAGAAATCTTCCAAGTTAATAAGAACAAGATAGGTTGTCTTCAGTGTTGTTTATCATATTTTATATCAAACTCCTATAACTCTACAAGGATATAGCACTCCAGTTTGCGCTTGTACGTGCTATCATCTGGTCAGTGACCAAGTATTTTCTGAATTTGGATTTCATCTTTATTTGTTATTTTTCTCCAGCAAACAACAAATTTGAAAGTGGAAGATGTGCAGTTATCAATGGATGATCTAGAGATGATTCAAGTCATTGGTAAGGGGAGTGGTGGTGTTGTCCAACTAGTGCGACACAAGTGGGTGGGAACGTGGTTTGCCTTGAAGGTAATAACCAGTACACTAAGTTCATCTAGTGGTGGAAAATATATATATTATGCAAGTTAGAGCACTGCATTAGACCTTTTCCTTCCATTCTACTATTTTTCGACTGTTTTATGTTTTTTTTTAACAAAGACTGTTTTATGTTTGAAGGCATGGAAATCAATGTGTGATGGAACAGATTCACTACTTAATACTTTTTCTGACAATAAGTTCACACCAATGCACAATACTAAACTGAGGTGGGGAACATTCAAGGTTCAAGAAATAGTTAATCGGTAATCAAACGGTGTGCTAATTTCTAGGGATTACGGATTAATCGGATTACTTGAAATTAATTGGAAATTGTTGGTTGGCATTAATCGGTGAATTTTAGACTTTTAGCCATATTTTTACCATGCTAAACTCTCCTTTCTTTTCTTTTTTTTTTCTCTTTTTGTTTAAGCACCCACTCATCTCTCAACCCCTTATGGGCCATCTTGCTCAGACCAAACCAATTCCTCTCTTCAACCCTATTACCTAGCTACTTTTCTCCACATCCCGCACCTAATTGCCTCAGTCTTCCAAGTAGAGCATGCGAGTTGCAGTCAGGCACGCCTAGAAAGTGGGAGCAAAGCCAAGCAACACACGATTACCGAAACTTCGGTGGAGAAGGGAGCCGTTAGAGGCAGAGAGCAGACGACTGAGAGCAGCGAGAATAGGGTGGTGGTTACCTTTAGTGAATTGAGGAGCAGAGACCAAGCTAACATTGTTCTCCTTACCACCCAATCGAAGCAATTGACGACGACGTCTCCTCCCTAGTAAACCAATCACAAAACCCTATCCTGCATACCCCTCTTCCCTCTTCACATGTGGGGCACTGAAATCAAATTTAAATTCAGACGTCTGCCAGTTACCACATGGTTTGACTGATTTCCAGTCGATTACTGCCTGAAGTTACAATTCATCATTTTGATTTCAGAATTCAGAATTAACATAAAATTTTTTGGAGCAAAATTTTCTACTGGTCTTGGCTGGTATGGCCAGTAACAATTAGTTACTAATACTTGTTTGTACTACTTTGGCATTTCTTCACCCATATGATCTCAGTCAATTGACTAGAATTGTGATTCCTTTTGTAGGGTATTCAAATGAACATTCAGGAGGCAGTTCGTAAACAAATAGTACAGGAGCTCAAAATAAATCAAGCAACACAGAACCCACATATAGTGCTTTGCCATCAATCTTTTTACCACAATGGTGTAATATATCTTGTTCTGGAATACATGGATCGTGGATCTCTTGCGGACATCATTAAACAAGTGAAAACGATTCTGGAGCCATACCTTGCAGTACTTTGCAAGCAGGTATGCATAAACTAGGTCTTTGTTTCTTCTGACTTATCTTGTTTTTAGATCGAGATTGAAATGTTGTCACAACTGTTGAAGATGAAGCTACATCCTAACACAGCTAGCATTCATATTGTTTTGATAATTCAGGTTTTGGAGGGTTTGTTATATCTTCATCATGAAAGGCATGTGATTCACAGAGATATAAAGCCATCTAACTTATTAGTGAACCATAAAGGTGATGTAAAGATCACTGATTTTGGGGTAAGTGCTGTGCTAGCAAGCTCAATGGGTCAAAGAGATACATTTGTTGGAACCTACAACTATATGGCGGTATGTTGAATTAGTGATCTTCTTTGTCTTTGTCATTGCTAGTTTATGTTCATTATTGTAAATCTGGAATGCATAAATTTGTTGTCATAGTTCCTGCTTCTCTTGTTCAGCCTGAGAGGATTAGTGGAAGCTCCTATGACTATAAGAGTGACATATGGAGTTTGGGCTTAGTAATACTTGAGTGTGCCATCGGCCGTTTCCCCTATATACCTTCAGAAGGGGAAGGCTGGTTAAGCTTCTATGAACTACTAGAAGCAATTGTTGACCAACCACCACCTTCAGCACCTGAAGATCAGTTTTCTCCAGAATTCTGCTCATTTATCTCCTCCTGGTATGCTAAACATTCTTCTCTGAAACTACACATAAAAATTAGATAAGTCGCTGCTTTCTTGCTTATATTTTCTTAATAAACTTAATGAGCTTTTGCCCTGTTTGAAATCCTCTTAAGTTAGAGTGTGAATCCAGGAAACTAGGAAAAGTGAAAAGAGAACATTTCAAGTGATTGATAAAGTTATTTCTCATTCTTTAAGTGTAATGATTTCCATGGTTCAAGAAGATGCTAGATGCTAGTCCGTCAGGGAGCTAGGGACTAGCAATTAGACAGGATAATCCTGGAATTAATCAGAAGTAATCAGTAATCGCTGCTAGGTGGAGGACTGCCGATTAGAGATTAGTTGCAGATTAATATGCATTTTCTTGTTTGTCACAGCTAGTAAAATTTCTCTAGTTTAATATTCTTTCCCTGTATTACCTGAACATGCATGTCCCAAAATTTTTTGCCGCGTCGACTTACATCTGACACGGTATGACATGGATCTGACTCTTCTTCCAGTATACATGCTGACCTTGTCACCACTTTGGCTGTTGTCACTGCTCCGAGCATCCCCTTGCTGCCACTCCAACTCTGTGGGCCTGTTGTCGGGAGGGAAGGAGATAAGTGGGAGGCTGGTGGCATGGAGAAGGGAGAAGATGGGTGATCCGTGGTGCGTGGTGCAGAGCACTGCAGCAGGGAGGAGAGGTGGCGCAGCATGGGGACAGAGCAAGGAGGAGATGGCATGGGGATGGAGGATTGGTAGGCAGCACGCTTGGAAGGTGCAAGGAAGAGATGGGATCAGTATGTGGAGTGAGAGGGAAAACAGGGAGCTACTACAGTAGTGCAATGCTGCATGCAAGCTTGTCCCGGTGGTAAGGCGAGGCAAGGTGACCACTATCTTTTTAACTTTGCAAACCTTAGCATGCGGTGAGGCGACATATACAATAATAAAAGGAAAATTACTGCACCCCTAGCTCATTAATAACAGGAAAAATCAACTAGGCCATCCCACAACTTTTCGTCCCCCAGCCCACTCAGCCCATCCAGTTCTTTTCTCACCCTTCTGTCTCCCTGTCTTGCCTAACCTCCCTGTGCCTTTCACCAGCCGCCAAGTAGAGCAGGCAAGAAGCACCATATAGCAGATGACAAGAGAGAGGGAGGAAATCCAAGCAGAGGACACAAGCCAGCCTTAGCTCCCTTCGCCGCCGAGCTCTGAGCCCTCTGCAGCGGCGCCGCCTACCTCTGGTGCCTCCACCACCAGCTCTACCCCCTCCGCAACGACGCCGTGTTGCTGGGAGGAGAGGGGAGGTGGCGCTGTCTGGGGAAGGGAGAGGGAGGAGGCGCTGCGTTGCTTGTAGGAGAGGGAGAAGAGAGGAGGCGCGGCGTCGCTGGGAGGAGAGGGGAGGCGGCACTGTCTGGGGAAGGAGAGGGAGGGGGCGGTGGGGAGCTGGGTAGCCTCTAGTGGCGGCTGGATGTGGGGAGAGAAGAGAGAGAAATGGGGTATAAGTGGCACTAGGGTTAGCTGAGAGCTGTTGGGCTGGGCCAAAATAAGATTGGGCTGCTGACTAGCTAGTTTGATTCAAGAATTGAGAGTAGCAAGGCATATATGTGCTACTAAATTTTGGGATTAGGATGTGTGTATGGCGTCGCCTCATCGCGCGCCTTAAGCGCCTAGGTGGCTGGAAGGTGGTGCAACGCCGCACCTCGCCTTGCCGCTTTAAGAACCTTGTCGCGGACAGCGCCATCCAATCATCTTGAAAGTCGTCGGTGCCGAGGTCGATTGCATCCCACTAGCCTTGCGCCTGAAGATTCACCCGTATCACTAGCGCCCACTCGACGTAGTTGGTGCTGGAGAGCATGGGGTACTTGATGGAGCTTGATGCTCCCTTCATCACCCGCTCGACAACGACCTCGCGCGCCTCTCCATCGCGGTTCCTACCACGATGTGGTGGGGGTGAGCGTGACGGCACGCGTCGCCGTGGGGGCGTCCTGGAGCCGCGGCCGCCACGACCACCCGCGGGACCACTGCCTTCCGCGCCACCGTCGCCTCTGCCACCAACACCTCGCCCACCAACACCGCGACCACCAACCTCCATGGCTAACACTCAGTGGGGAACCTCACCAGGGTCTATCACTCAGCTCTGATACCAAATGTTACATACACTCCAGATCAAAGGTAAGGTGTTTTGGGATGCAAAGTGGTTTATTAGCATATATAGACTCATACAAAGACCCACTTAGCCAAGACTTTCCTAACTCCAGATCGTGGCCATTACACCCATTACTTGCACATGCATGATCTTATTAATCAGCAACATGCAACTGACCAAACACAAAGACTCAAACTGAAACTGACTGAAACTGAAAGCTAATTGAACACTGGAATCAGAAACTGACTACACAGAAAACTGAAAAACGTACGGGACTTATCTCACATGGCGAAGGCTGTGGTGAGATTGCACCTAACACTTTGGAGACACCAAGGCGATGCCTGCGTGCCAGCTAGGTTTAGGATTTAGGGACTCGGAGCCTAGGAGTGGAGATTGGCCTTGGGCCATGCATGTTGGGCGAGGCTGGCCAACTAAGAGTTGATAAATTGGTAGATTGCTCCTTGTTCCTTATTTTTAAAATAAAATTTATCTATATTAGACAAATTCCCTAATCTAAATTTTCTAGAGTTTGTCAAATCGACACCCGATTCTGCCTTAGAATTGGACACTTGTGCCCATGTCCTGGTAACTCGGTTCTTTTGCTCCTTTTGAACATCGTGTTTTTTAAGCAAATTGTTTTATTAGTGTGACATTTGTGAGCTCTTGAGTTTCATGAATCACAACTGTTATATAATCTGCACAGTAGTCTTCAACTAGAGAAACCCACAGATGATTTTGTATTTGTTATTTACTATAAAGTCAATATGCCGTGCCATTTGTTTGGAGACTTATCTTGATTCTGGAACTGTAATTGGTACCTTGGTGGATATTGAGAAGGAATAATTGGTCTGTATGCTAATTGGGATGTCACTGTGTTACTAACGATTGGTGTTTGTATAGACCATAGTGTGATATCTATTTGACATGACAATATTGTAAACCAATATAAATCTTCAACAAAATGTGTTTAACATATAGCCCTTCTCAAGCATTAGCAGTACTGCTTTGGCTAAAATCTGAAGTTTGAGATATGAACAGTTTCATGAAAGTCAAGCCTTCAATATCTGTGTGAAATAAGAATAGGTTCTTATTGCTTTAGTTAGCTATGTCAATGTCAATATCTGAACTGTTACCCTGGTTGATAAAATCTTGGAAAGGATGTTGTGACTGACCTGGACTAAGACACATGTTATGCGAATTGTCTAGGCGTCGTTCGTTTCAGCGTACGCCGCCGGCGCGTTGCGTTGCGTTCGCGCTGTTTGAACGCGTGGCGCAACACAACGCAACGCGCAGCCGAAACGAGCATGGCACTAGTCTTTACTCACATGTACAAGCAGCAATTGTCTTTATTCTCACATCTACACAAAAATAGCAATAATACTTCTTAAATTTCATTGTCGCACCATGCATATACGAACTGTCTCTATTTCATTTCATAAAGGAAAGTCTACTTGACCTTGTGAACTATATAGCTTTGTCCACTTAACCTCTTGAACTAGAAAACCGGGTATTCTACCCTCTAAACTATTCAAAACGGAGGAAATACCCCCCTGCAAGTGGTTTCGGATGTGGTTTTGCCACGTGTCTTGCCATGTGGCAAAACCACCTCCAAAACCGTGCGCAGGGAGTTATTTGCCTGGTTGTGAGAAGTTCAGGGGTTAGATACCTGGTTTTCTAGTTTAGAGGTTAAGTAGATGAAGCTATATAGTGTTTAGGGTTTAGACCGGTCAAAGGGCTAGCCAAGTCCGGTTTTGAGAGTTCAAGGACCTGACAAGTCCGGCATTGCTGTATGAGGACCAAAGTGGTCTGACGGGTATAGTTGAGGGATCAAATCGACACTTTTTCCTATAGTTTAAAGGATCATGTAGACCTTTTCTCTTCATAAATAATTTTGAAATCTGGAAGAAAGCCTGCACATCTTGAGAATATTGTCATTTCTACCAACTCATGGTTAAGACTCATTTCGTCGGTGCACATCATGCTAGCTTTACATTTTGCTTCATTACTTTGCAGCATACAAAAGGATCCCGCAGAGCGGATGTCTGCTTCAGAACTCTTGGTTAGCATTTCCGCTTTTCCTTATTAGTCTCTAGTGAATAGAAATGCGATACTATGTATTGGCAACTTTGTGCTAAATCAACTTTAATGTTCTTTTGCAGAATCACCCTTTCATCAAGAAATTTGAAGATAAGGATCTAAACCTCCGAATTCTAGTTGAGGGCCTTGAACCTCCTATGAATGTACCTGAGTAGCTTGTCATTAGGATGGATGCGGTTTTGCAGTCTGTTGAGTGTGGCACTCTGGATAGCAGCGTATATTTGTCCTAAATCCTGAATCGCGTCATTCTGTTGTTCGAAATACCAAGAAGCAACGTGAATTATGACCAAGGCCCTTTGGTTACATTTCTTCCTATGATCTTGTTACTAGCTAGTTACCATGAGAACGAAGAAAATCACTGATATTGCGTTAGAAATCGTGCAGGTTGCCTATCTATAGTAAATGGGCCTTTCGTGAGTTGCTTCTTGTTTGTTCCGGCTGTGATAATATCGGGCCTAAGGAAGAGATGTAAACTACGTTGCTTCTGATTTGTAAGTGTGATGACAACCGTGAAAATGCCACAGAAGTCAGAAGGTAAGTTCTATAGGGTGACTTTTAGGTCAGCGACGTTGTATTGTGCAGAATGTTAATCCAGCAAAAGATGTCATCTTTAATAGTTAAGTGCATCAGAGATGCATATGTTATGATGGTTTTGTGGTCGTATGAAAATAAATTGAATGTATAATAATGTTATATGTGATACGGTTGGGGTGACACAAATTGAAGAGAAGTCTATCCAACATCGGATGACATGGTTTCGACTAGACCTGCTCACGGGAAACCCGGCCCGGTAACCCGGCCCGAAAAAGCCTGGCTCGGCGGCTTTGATCGGTGCATCGGTAGGGCTCGAACCTCGTTCAAGCCCGGATCGATCGATCGGGCGGGCACCCGATTCGCCGATTTTAGCGTGGTAAGGGCGGGCCAAGCTGGCTGCAGTAGGCTCGGGCCGATTTTCGAGCCCGACGGCTGGTAATTTGGGCTCGAACTGGTTTCGGAAGAAGGCTTTTCGAGCCGACGAAGCTTCGGCTTGACCGAGGTTTGAACAGGCCTAGTTTCGACACATTCAATGAGGATCTTTAGGTGAAATTCTTATGTGTATTAATAATGTAAGGAGACGTAGGAATCGATCTAACCTGACGTGGGTGGTAATAAGAAGAGACTTGAAAGATTACAAACTACCTATAAACTTAACCTTAGATAGGAGCGTATGAAAATTAGCAATCCACATGTTTGAATTACGACCTAGCTTTTCATACATACATACATACATACATACATATACATATATATATATATAGGGTAGCGCTAAAATACTCTTAGGAGTATTTTAGTTAAAATACTCCTATATTTGTTAGCTGACACGTGTTCTTTTCCTCCTCATCCCGTGCGCCTCCTCCCTCTTCTCTCCCCTCACCAGGAGCAAACTCCCCCACGCAACCACGCCGCAGCCGGCCACCAACGCCGCGCCCCTCTCTCTCCCTGCATGCGTCGCCGCCGGTGATCGCCATGGACACGGAGCTCGCGGCGTCGTCATCGCCGCCCCCGACCTCGCGTACGTACGGAGCTCGCGGCGTCGTCGTCGCCGCACCCGACCTCGCGTACGGAGCTCGCGGCGTCGTCGTCTCCGCCCCCGACCTCGCGTACGGAGCTCGCAGTCCGCGCCCGACGCAGGGGACGCCGGTGATCGAGAGTCAGGGATGCAGTACGTTGATCAATTGGTCTTGATCCGTGCTTCTTGTTCTAGCAAACGGAACACTTTCATGCATGCATATATGCAAGAAGAGGACAGTCATTTGTAGCACGGCTTAGGCCTCCGGGGATACAACCGTGCCCCTATTCTAAATGCTGATATTTATAGTAAAGTAAAGTAAAAACTTTGCTTTACTATAATTCTAACTGTACTTTACTATTTCTTGTGAAGCACTTTACTAAACGTGTTACGTAAACAGTACTGTACACGCGAAACACGTTGCTGTACACGCGAAACACTGTACACAGAGAAGTAGTAAAGTATATACAGAATATAGTAAAGCTTGTTCATGATTATAGTAAAGTAAAATTTTTAAAAGTGAGACCGGTCTAGTTTTGTTCGAAAAAATACAACGAATACAATAGTGAAAACGGTTTATCAATCGGATCTTTCAATTAGAAACTATAGCGAAAAAACTAGATTAAATTGCTCATGTCATCCCCCACCTCATGGGCCGCGGATACTAGATTCGGTCCGTCTTTACTATTTTTTCCATGTAGTTTTACTACAATCGGTACGCACATTTACTATAATAGGTCTGCCGAAGTCTATGCGCGTGGGAAAGGTGGAGAAGGTGGAGGAGGACACGTGGCGGGCTATAAACGTGGGAGTATTTTAGTTAAAATACTCCTAGGAGTATTCTAGTGTTTATCTATATATATATATATATATATATATATATATATATATATATATATATATATATAGAGAGAGAGAGAGAGAGAGAGAGAGAGATTTGAAGTGTGAACTGAGTGCGGATCCTCAAGTGAACTTCGACGGGTTTTTGAAATCCGAGATGTCTAATGACCGATCCGAACCGTTGATCTTGTTTGTCATGTCGAAACGTAGCCACTAACCAAGTTTCGTATTTTTTTTATATTTGATTTCTAATTTTAAAAATCAGCTTTTTTGGACGCTCCACGACTATTTAGAAGGCTGATTTTCAAAATTAGAAAACAAATAACAAAAAAATTCAAAAAAATACGAAACTTGGTTGGTGGCTACCTTTTGACATGACGAACAAGATCAATGGTTTGGATCGATCACTAAAGTTCTCGGATTTCAAAAACCCGTCAAAGTTCACGGAGGCTCCGTGCACTGGAGTTCACGCTAGCAAATCTCTCTCTCTCTCTCTCTCTCTATATATATATATATAGTTAGTTAGTTAGTTAGTTAGTTAGTTAGTGACTTCTGTTGGGTTTCATGTCTAACCTACATCAATTTGTTTGGGACCTAAATGCTTTGTTGTTGCTGTTGCGGTGGCAAAGAGTCATATAGATTTGCCCTGGCATCTCGTGTCCTAGATTTGCAATCATCAATAACCATACCATATATTCTCCCCTTCAAGAGATTTGACAATGGATGCAAAGTTCACAGATCCATGCCATAGAGGTCCAATCCTCCATCGAGGGCATAGGCCGCCTCCATGTAGCACATCTAGCTTGTGGTTCTTGAACTTGAGGCTTTCCTTGGAGTAGCACGTCTTGGCCTCCTTGTCGCTCAACTTCCCACCCTTGACGGTGAGCTGAGTGGTTGGTGGGGTTCCGCACCCTCACGTAGCATCTGTTGGGCGCCTATCCCGACTCAGCCTGAATCGCGTGGCCCGTTGAATCGGACTTCGGCTATCCTCAACCTTAACCTTTGGAGCTTGGGCCCTGCATGCCTTCTTCATCTCACATGCGGCCCCATCTCACATCTCACGTTCCTATAGGAAGGCACAGGCACAAGGTTTGTCGATTTAAATTTGAACTAGTGCTCCATCATGCCTTTTGAAACGATTGTCAGATTTATATTCTGTCTACATGCACCGATGTGATCCATATGATGAGTCTGAGGAACCCAATATTCTTCTTGTGTGCACCACTTTGTGAACCACCACTCTAGTGCAAACCCAAGAACTCGTGACGTAGGCTCCTAAGACCATGTATAATGCAGGTGTTTAGGAAAAAAATCGTTTTTGCCATATAGGATAGAATTTGATGCCTAAACGAGGAAGATATATGCTTAATTAAGCATCAATGCTTAGAGCATGCTTTATGCAAATAAGCACCCGTGTAAGCATCTTTGCATTGTAATGTAACTTTTTATTTAGCTGCGCAGTGATGTGTCAACATTATCTCTCCTTAAGCAAAAGCACCTTGCATAGTACATGGCATAAATCTCCCCTAGATGTGTGAATTCAAATTGGTGGGATTTCCTAGCAGATACCACCTCGGTATGAGTGGCCAGGGGTTGGGGAAAAGGGAAGCGCTGAGAGAGAGGAGGCGAGGGAGGTGACGGCGTAAGGGAGGACGAGGGCGAGGAGCGGCGCGAGGCGTGCGTCGTCGGCGAGGGCCAGCCACGTGAGCATCCGGTCCAGTGCCTCCTCCCTCTCCGTGTCGGTCTGCTTCGCAGCCGCGGGCGGCGTCGGCGCCGGCGAGGATGGCTCCGCCATCTCTTGGGGCTGGGTGTTGGACTCGCTTAGTGTCTTTCTCCGGCTCTCGTCTTTTCCTTCCGCCGCAAGAAGAAAGGTTAGTACGAGATTTTGTCGCCCTTGGCCTAGGGTTTGAGACTCCGTCTAGGGTTTTCCTTTGGTGATCTCCTAGTGGTGAGATTTTGTGTTCGTGCAATTCTGTGAGTTCGTGGTTCGTACTCGGGAGGTCGACACCGGCGATTTCAAATCTCCTGGGCGTCTTTGGTCCTAACCGTGTGAAGCGCTCCCAGCTTACTTGTGTGTTGAGTAGGATGGCGTCATCGTCGAATTCTTCAACTGGAGGTGGAGCTGTTCAGGAAGAGATGATTGTGGATGGACAGAGGGTCCATCGCAGGTCTGGATTTGATATGGTTGAGAAATTTAATCAGATGCAATTGACAGCGGAGGAGGCAAATCCGATCTCTTTTGAGGATGATGTTGAGGAGGGGATTCTTCACAACCCGATGACCCTGATTGGAAAAATTCTTGGTCAGAAGGTAATTCCTACAAGAATCGTTCTCAATGCATTGAAGGATATGTGGATGATACCACGGGGTTTGGAAACAAAAACCCTTGGGGATAATACCTTTCTAGTCTCGTTTCCGACAAGGGAAGATCTTGAACGAGTAATGAAAGGTGGCCCTTGAGCAGTTAATTTTAGAGCCATAGTTTTTTCTAAGGTTTGATAAAAACAAAAGACCTGAAGATTTGGTGTTCGATCACCTTGCTTTCTGGGTTCGAGTTTATGACCTCCCTTATAAGTGGCTTACTCATAAGTATGCAAAACAATTAAAACAGAAAATGGGTAAAGTCTTGGAGGTTGATGTGGATGCAGATGGTGTTGGCTGGGCATAATTTTTGAGGTTCAGGGTGCAAGTAAATATCACGAAGCCACTGCACAGATGGTTCACGATTAATACTGGAAGTCAAGGTGAGAGGAAGTGTCGTATAAAGTATGAACATTTTCCTTCTCTTTGCTTTGTCAAATCATTGGGCATGAGCATAGGTTCTGTGATTTTTGTCCTGCAAATCTTAAGGAGCTGCCATATGGAACTTTTCTTCGCGTTCCTTTAGAAGCTCGACCAAGGCATAGGTTTCCTAGTCTGATGAAGACATCAACAGAGGATAAGGGTCTCGAGGAGTGTAGGGGTATTCATAAGTCAACTTTGTCTTCAAGAGTATAAGGAGATGACCCAGAAGTTCCCTCTCCACTAAAACTAAAAGGGAATTTAGAGGATGCGAGACCAATGGAGGAAGATGACTGTGCAGAACACCTTTCATGTAAGAAGGCTTTGCAGCTGGGGGAGAAAGGGCTGCAAACGCCTCAAAGTTCTGAAGTTAGTTTTTCTAGTAAGAAACAGAAGCTAGATGGCGTGGAGGCGGTGGCTGCGTTGCAGCCCCGCCTAGGCCAATGAATTTTCTTAGCTCGAACTATCGCGGTTCGGGGTCGGACGCGACAGTGGACGAGCTTAGGGACTTTGTTATGTCCCACCGACCCTGGTTGGTTTTCTTAAGTGAAACGAAGGCTTGTTCTGCTGTGATTGATAGGAAGGCGAGAAGTTTGGGCTATATGAATAGCCTAGCTGTGGATTGTAGGGGGAGGAGCAGTGGTTTGGCTTTGTGGTGGCGAGAAGAGGTGATTTTCTCTCTATGGTCTTATGATGACCACCATATTGATGGCTCTGTTTGTCTAAAGGAGACTAGATCAGTTTGGAGGTTTACGGGGATTTATGGTGAACCAAATCCGAGTCAAAGATTTAAAACATGGGAGATGATTTTAGAGTTGAGTAATAAATTAGATATGCCTTGGCTCATCGGAGGGGACTGGAATGAATGTTTGCATCAGGAAGAGCACCTGAGTCATACGAGGAGATCGGAATCTCAAATGCAACAGTTGCGAGTATGTTTAGCAAGTTGCCGGTTATTTGATGTGGGTTATCTTGGTTATCCCTTCACCTTCATTAACCAACAACAAGCTGAACGGAATGTTTAGGTGCGCCTTGATAGGTTTTGCGCCAATTCTGATTTCCTATCAACCTTCCCTTCGGTGCAAGTCCATCATGTGTGGTCTGGTAATTCTGACCATTATATGCTACTGGTTCGGCTTTTCCCTAGTCCACTTCCAGAGAAACCACAGGGACACCCTTTCCTATTTGAAGCTATGTGGATGAGAGATGACCGGTTTCAACCATTCTTAGAAGGTGCTTGGAAAGATTGTATTTCTATGCATAGTACAGGTGCTCTCGTGCCTAAACTAAATGAGTTGACAAGGAAGATATCGGTTTGGAGTAAGAGGGTTTTTGGATCAGTAAGAGCTAATATGAGAAAGATTAGAGAAAGAATTGATAGACTTATAGTGAACGGGATGGATCCTAGTGATCCTTGTATTTGTAATTTGAAAGCAAATCTTTTGGAGTGGTACCGAAAGGAAGAAGTTATGTGGCGACGAAGATCAAGAAAATTGTGGCTTCGAGAGGGAGATCGTAATACCAAATTTTTCCATGAAAGGGCCTCTACAGGAAGAACAAAATTAAACGTCTCTTGCGAGAAGATGGAACTTGGGCCGAGGATGAGGAGGATAAAACGCTAGTGGCAGTTACATATTATGAAAAGCTTTTCCATACTGAGGGGACCCCAAGACTTCAGGAACTCTTGGATTTAATAGTGCCAAGAGTGACCCAAGAGATGAATGATCAACTCTGTGCACCAATTGAAAATGATGAGATTAAGGAAACCTTGTTTAATATGGCTCCTCTGAAGGCTCTAGGTCCTGATGGATTGCCAGCTTTTTTTTTCCAGCACAATTGGGCTATTCTTAAGGAGGATATTTATGAAGAGGAGAGGAGATTCCTAAAAGGGGAAGGTGACTGCAGCCAAATAAATGAAACCAATCTGGTCTTAATTCCAAAAGTTCATAATGCGGACGAGCTTAGTAAGTTTAGACCGATCTCTTTGTGCAATGTTATTTATAAGATAGGTTCTAAACTTCTAGCCAATCACCTTAAAAAGATTTTGGACGAGATTATGTGCTTTGAGCAGAGCGCCTTTGTGCCTGGAAGGTTAATTACAGATAATGTACTCATTGCCTTTGAATGCTTACATGCAATTAAAACGAGGAAAAATGGTAAATCCCCCTATTGTGCAGTGAAGCTTGATATGACGAAAGCTTATGATCGGGTGGAATGGGATTATCTTGAAGGAGTTCTCCGGAAGATGGGTTTCTGTGATTCATGGGTGGATATGATATTGTGTTGTGTCAAGATAGCAAGCTTTTCCATTAAGCTTAATGGTCAGCTGCCTGAAAAGTTCCTTCCTTCTCGGGGTATTCGACAAGGCGATCCAATTTCACCTTATCTATTTGTTCTTTGTGCCGAAGGCTTCTCAGCAATAATCAGAAAGAAGGAAGAGGAAAATAAAATCAAAGGAATTAAATTTGGAAGAATGGGAGTTTCTGTAAATCACCTTTTATTTGCAAATGACTATTCTTTTTCTTGAAGCAACACAAAAGGGGCTTGAGGCGTTGGATGAAATTTTGGAAACTTATGCTTTGGGCTCGGGACAAAGGATCAACAGACAAAAGTCAAATTTCTTTTTGGCTAGAAACAATGCAGGATCTATAAAAGAGTTAATACGGGCTTCTGTCCATATTGAGAATGAAGCTCATAATGAGACTTACCTTGGTATGCCTGCACTGATGGGGTCAAGAAGAGATGGGGTTTTCCAGCCGCTAATTGAGAAAGTTAAGAAGAAACTAGGTAGTTGGAATGAAAATTTTTTGTCTAGAGCTGGCAAAGAAGTACTTATTAAGTCCGTAGTGCAAGCACTACCTACTTATTATATGAGTTGCTTTAAACTTCCTACTAAGACCTGCAAGCAGATTGAGAGCCTAATGGCAGATTTCTAGTGGGGTTCTAATGGCGCCAAGAAAATCCATTGGACAGCGTGGTATAAGCTAAGAAGGCCAAAGGAGGAGGCGGGCCTTGGGTTTAAAGATCTTTTTGATTTTAACCAAGCAATCTTGGAGGCTTTTAAGTAACCTGGACTCATTATGTGCGCGCGTCCTAAAAGCCCGGTATTATCCTAACAGTGATGTTTTATCTGCATGTGTTCCATCTCAGTCTTCGCATACTTGGAAAAATATTTGCTATGGCAGGGATCTTTTGAAAACTGGTATGATTTAGAGGATTGGTTCTAGGACAAGTATAAATATTTGGGCTGATAATTGGATTCCGAGAGAGTTCAATTTTAAACCAATTGGGTCTGGATTTGTAAATGCTAAGGTGTCCGAGTTAATCGACCAGAATAGTATGCTTTGGAAAGAACAAATGATTCGTGATTTGTTTCTCCCTATGGATGAAGATGATATTTTAAATATATCTTTACCATCAAATCCTACCCTGGATGTGCAAGCTTGGGCACATTCCAAAACAGGGTTCTATACAGTCCATTCAGGTTATCAAGTGAGGAGAAATTTGAATACAATGAGTCAGACTCAGGGAGTAGGGACTTCGATGAATAATTATCATGATGCCCGGAAGAAATTGTGGAAGTTGGGTTTACCGGCCAGATTTTGTCATCTAATTTGGAGGATATGTCGACACAATCTTCCGGTAGGGTATAATTTGGTGGTCAGGCGGATAACTAACCTCCCAACTTGTCAAACCTGTGGTCAAAGGGAAGATGACAAACATGTGTTCTTAGATTGCCCTATAGCAGTGCTGTTATGGGAGCAACTTAACACTTTGTTACCTAATTTCGTTCTTTCGAGCTCACTTTTGGCCTTTGATCAGCCGTTCCATGAATGGTTTCTTGATTTGATTGTTAAGTTGCCGAAGGATAAGCTTCAAGTCATAGATTTGGGATTCTTCGAATTATGGTATCGCAGAAACCAAGTGTGCTTTGAAGGTCACCCAGAGCATATTTTTGCTATGAGCTATAAAATCAAGAAGTTACTTTTGGAACTAAATGATATTCATCAAAAACCAAAAGATAGTACAATTACTATACAGATCGATATTCCTACATCAGGGATAATCTGTGTTGTAGATGCAGCCTTTGAGTGTTCGACTTCCAGATCAGTAGGAGCGACTGTTGTCTTTAATCAAGAGCATGAGTTAGTGGCGGCCAAAGTAGCTAATTTGGGGAGATCTTTCGATGCAGAGGAAGAAGAATCAAAAGCTCTTTGTGAAGCCATTGACTTTGCTTCACAATTTTGTGCAGAAGCTTACCACTTCAAATCTGATTGCTCCTCCATTGTTACTCGGATGAACTCCTCAAAGAAGGATACGTCAAGACTGATGTTTTTACTAGAGAGAATGGAGAATCGGCTACGGCAGCTCCATGGGGCGTCGGTCAGCTACTGGAGGCGAGTGGGTGTAGAAGCAGCTCACAACTTGGCAAAATGGGGAATGAGCAATAAGCTGTTCAGCAATTGGAGTGTTGAATGCAACGCCGTGTTTCCTTCTTTTTGGAAGTCTATTTTAGATGAAGGGCAACATGTTGGTTTAGGTGTCAATGCTCTTAAATGGGCCCCTGCGTGGGCTTTTCAGCCGTGTGTGGCTAGTAATCAAACCTGCTGTGCAAACCATGTAATCCATATGCCTTAGCAGTAATGATTTCACATGCGTTTGCTCTCAAAAAAAAAAATTGGTGGGATTTCGTAGATCCACTTATGGCGTTTTTCTATGCAATTCCAGGAACAAGGTGTGGGATTTCCTGCATCAACTTATGGGATTTCCTGTGGCCGACGCACGATTCTAAAAATGGGTGTGCATAATTTTAAAAAATATGATCATGAGAATTTCACAATGACAAGATCAAAATTTTTGCCTCCTAACATAAAAAAAGAAAAATTAGTACTCAATAGTCAATAGCCCCAAATATATACCAAGCGTAAGATTATAAGTCTATAAAATCAAGGATTAGGGACTTAGGAATTGATTAATTGAAATGACTAGAATCCTAGAAGAGAGAGTTTAAGGGGCTATGTGCAATGCCTTGAACTGGTGACCATTGATTGGAGAATGTGGGTGGACAGTAGATGACCATAGGGAGTAGCCAAGTGGCCTTGCTCTTAGCACCTATGTCAATGAGGCCTTGACCCAAGTGGCCTTGTGCCTAGCTCCTATGGCAATGAGGACTTGCACCCTGAGTTGTGGGACGTGGGTGTAGGTGTCCTAGCAAGACTTGTCCGTGCCGCTCGCTGGCTTGTGGACACACCAAGCTACCGACAGCATGGTTGACACGGAGCCATGGAGAGACACGACAGCGGTGGACTCATGGTCTCACTTAGACACTCATAGCTTTGTCCCTGTCCGGGAAGGATTGGGAGAGACCAACTGACTGAGAGCATAGGATGAGAGAGGGGACACGGGACGAGGTTCAATGGCCCATGAGGGGGTAGTGTTGTGGGCCTAGGGAGTAGTACTAAAATTTTTTCTAAATAATATGGGTGTGCACTTTTAAACCCATGTGGGCCCACTGTACGTTGCTTCGCACTTGGCTGGCCTCAAACATACATACAACTGCATCGCCATGCCTCTAGATCTACCTATGTTGACAGGGATGCCTCTCAACCTGCCTATGTACGCCACCACCGCACCTCGATTTGTTTATGCATGCACCGCCACCGGAGTACATCTCCACCACCTCTCGACCTACCTACGTTACTACGTACGTCGTCACCCTAACTCGATATACCTACACACGCTGCCAACGTTGCCTGATCAGCCTTTGTATACCGTCGCCATTTGCAATTCTCTCTATCTCAAACAGTCTTCTCTCATGTACGTATGATTGCATGTTGAGGATCAAATTTACATTGAACCTTCGGAGTTTAACCCTCCACCTTGAACGCGATCATCAGGTTGGCAAGTACACCAATGGTGGCGCCGACCAGAAGCCCTTGTCAATAGACAGTGGTTGAAGCCTTCATCTCTCCCACTTCAATGGAGGCCCTTGATTATCATTCAACGTCTGCATCACATCGTGCACGGATCCTTCCGCAACGGTATCATATAATGTTGCTCCAACTGCACCGTTGTGCACTATCACTACTAGAGAAATGGCCTAATTTACCGGTACATCAATACCAGTTGGATTGAAACCGGTACTGATAGTGCACCAGTACTGATTCGTAACAACAGTAGCAATTCTAGACTTTCAGTACCGGTTGGAGGCAACAGTAAAGATACCTTGATGAGGACATCACTGACGAGCTCACTGTCACTGACGAGCTCGCTGATGGAGTAGAAAAGCGACAAGACGGCATGAATCCTCATGCCATACCATTCAAGCCTTCATCAACGAAAAGGTTCAAGAAGTCTCCGACCACCGGGCCCAAGTCGAGGGGACGTCGAATTTGTTGCCGAGTACGGTTTGGACATCCAGGACCAGTGCAAGTTCAAACGGACGTCCAGATCACATACGACGTCGAAATGAGGCAAATAAAGACTACTGAAAGCTTCCGAGATAAGCTTTCCAAACGGATCCGACCATGCCTCCAAATTCAATCCAAGTCAACGGGAATCGCGAAAACAAGCTGACGGACAGAAACTTCCCAGCGTTGCGTCGTGGTATTTTTGGGCCCAAAGCCCATGTACCCCTAGAGTTAGGGTTGAGCACGTGTGGGCACCTGTTTGGGTGCCCCTCCTCTGGCCGCCGCCCTATATAAGTTCGCCGATGTGCTTTGTCTTAGTTGGTTTTGTTTAGTTGATTTCGTCACGGTTGTGTAAGATTTCGCCTTGTTCTTCTTGTGTCGGCTAGACCACAGGACCAAGTTTCTGAACCCTATTATCCTTAATTTATATTGGCAATTGTGATTTCTTATCTTGTGTTCTTGCTTGTTCTTCTGTTGCCTGCAGGAACCGTCCTTCATGGACAGGTCGATCGTGCCTCTGGATCGGTCGATAACAATCGTCGTGGTGGTTTAGCGATCACCGGGATTTCCAGTTCCTTGTGGGGTTGAAAGCCGGATCATTTAGGTCTACGTGACACCTACCGAATTATCCTCTTCGTCTCTCACCAGAAGATCGGGACCCGGCGTCCGCGCCCAACATACCTTTTGCAGGCGGGTACAGACCAGCTGGCGCACGAACTCATCAGTACCGGTTCATAATACGAACCCGTACTGATATGGGCTCATCAGTACGGTACTAAATTAAGGCTTGTTCCAGCAAACTTTAAAAGGAATGCATATCCTACTCTAATCAACACGCGTGGGTGGGTGGGTTGGTTAGAAGGGTGAGTGGAGAGCCATGTAGTGGCATGAGATTTCAGGTTCGATATTTCAGTGGCTATAGTCCCGGTTGGGAGAACCAGGACTATAAACCACATGCCTTTAGTCTTGAGTTTAATGTCCCGGTTGGGGAAACCGGGACTAAAGCCTGTTCCCAACTGGGACTAAAGGCCATTTGCGTAGCAGTGTATTCCTCCTACAATGGCACATACTCCTGCTGCAAAGATTGTCTTGTGACCTGCTTATCCTTCTATCTATGGCAGCCAGCCAGCCACACGCTCTTATTATCCTTTCATCCTTTGTCTGGTCATGACCTTCGAATGGTGCCCCCGAGACCTGCCGATGTGTTCTTGCTGACAACGAACGGTTTAGTACACCATAAAAGTGCACACCTACGTTTTGTGCAAGTGCAAATATGATCTAAATTGAAAATGATGAATGTAAATGCATCAATCAACTGATGATAGTTATTAACATGTTTTGATGTAGAGAAAACATGCATACCAAAATTGCTCGATGATGTGTTGCCTTTAATTGAGTTGGAATTTCCTTATGTGGCTTCAGCCGAGAAGTTCTATAAAGCATATGCACGTCTAGTTGGATTTCTGGTTTGTATTTGACATCACAAGAATGTGAATCATGTGGTGATATGGAAATTTTATTGCTCATGTTAAGGTTTTCATGATGAAAAAGGTGAAAAGAAGTTGGAGGCATCCCCGAGGTGGATACAAAAAAATAAGATAAAAATAAAAAACTTACTAGACGTGGATATGAGGCCATGGCCACTATCAAACGGGCTATGGAAAATAGATATATGATTGGAAAATTCTAGCCTGCATATGCACACATCCTTGTCACACGTACCAAGCAACATTACATACAATCAAATAGAGAAATAAGGGTAAAGGCTAAGGGATTATTGTTTGATTGCCATGAAGAAAGCATTGGCAACTCCTTTCATACAAATATCTTCATGTCAACAATGGTGGTTTTGTGTAATTGTAGGATGAACAAAAAGAGATTTACGAAATTATCATGTTAGTTTGAGAAATAGTATAACGTGTTCGGATACTTTATTTTGACTTTTTTTATGACAATGTTCTTGGCACACGTCGGATACTACATGCAGAAAAAACTTTGCACATTTTAGAGATTTGGCATCGTTTGATTCTATGTACAACACTAATAAATATAATCTTCACACCATTCACCAGAGTGAATCACCATGGTGGATGTGTATTGTTTGGAGTTGTATTATTCTCTAATGAGAAAATAGAATCCTATATATGGTTGTTTGGTACATTCTTAAAAGCTATGACTACACATACCTAGACTTATCGATCATTGTCGAAGAAGATGCTGGCATCAAGGCAGCAATTGCCAATGTCTTTCCATGCAGCGCACATAGATCAGGCATGTGGCACATTTTGAAGAAACTTCTAGAAAAGGTAGGTCCATAGATGAGATAAAATCAGTATTTACAAACGTGTGAGCGCATGTGTATACTCCTCGAAAACATGTGAGGAGTTTGAGTTAGAGTGGTCATCAATAATTGTTTTTTTTTTCTTACAATGTAATGAATGGTTGACTAATCAGTACCACACTCATGTGTCTTGGATACCAGCTTATGTCATGAATACATTCATGTGTCTTGGATTCCAGCTTATGTCATGAATACATTCTTGGGAGAGATTTTTAGGACAACTTCATGTCAGCGAGTAGAGACTCTTTTTAGTGATTTCATTGGGTATAAGCATGTATTTGTTGAGTGGGTTCGGTTCGACATGGTAGTGGAATTGAACAAAGAGATAAGGAACTGCGAGATGACAATGATAGCCTCCATGTATTGCTTCTACTGAATACAACATGGTTGATAGTATGGAAACGAGGTTTTTACACATTCTAAATTTTCAGAATTTCGAAAAAGTAATTGCATGTAGGGACAATTGTGTTGATAGCATGAATAAAGAGGGGAACATAAAAATAATATGCATAATAGATGATAGTCCCTATATGTGAGAAGTCTATTTCAATACTAGTACGATGATTGCTAACTGTTGTCTTGCATGCTATTTGAAATGTATGGCCACATTATACACGTGTTACGATTTGCAAAGCTAAATGAGTTGTCCGGTGGACAAAAAATATTCTAGAGGTATTTGATTCAGAGGAACATGTGTTAGAGGAGAAAGCAAATTCTTCTACAAAGCTAGAGATCAAAAAAAATGTTTTTAGAGATGCACATGGATATGGAAGATATCTTTCAGCAAGCTAGTAACCAATGGTGAGAAGTAAATTTTAAACGTTTGTGGCTAAAGTAAGGAAAGAGCTACCTAGTAACCAATGACGTAGGATTGACAAAATGGAGGGGCTGATTGCTAGCCAACTTCCTACCTAGATTAGCATATTGTCGCAAACCGATATCCACGTAAATGATGGAGTCAAGAGAATAAAGGGACACATGAAAAAAATAAACAAGTAAAAATAATATGAGAAAGAAAAACACGAGAGGGTTGCATGCATGTGCAAGTCATGCAATGAGTTAGGCTTTCATGACATGCACGATTGTACTAAAAAGTCCACATGATTTTATTTATTCTTGACAAATAGTCCATTTAATCTTGCCATAATAGTTCATTTAATCTTGTCATTTTTAATTTATTTGACTAACTTATTCCTTTACAATTGCATCCCAACCCTACCTCTAAACTTCATAACTATTCATCCACTTTTCAATCCATCCCTACATTTCCCTCTTATATTTTATTCCCTCCCTCCGATACAGAGATAGTTAGGTGAGAAAATGGGGTAGGGTTGAGAATGCCCTTAGGAGTCACATGTATCCTTGTCACTTTTCTGATGTAGGTAATTATTTTCTCCTTTTTCTGACATGTTGAAAAAAAATTTGTTCTTGTAGATTTGAAGTTTTTTTAACCAACTATTCATTTTTACATGCAGCAACTATTTTTATTTTGGAGAAGTTTTGGTCTATAGCTAGTGCCAATGTTGACAACGAGCACATGACCTTGTCACAATTTCAGTTTTACAAACATGTTGTGACATCCAGATTGTGCTTTGTACTATGAATTTCTTTTTTGATGTCGAAATTCATGTTACTGTTTTAGATTGTGGGTTGTGCTTTCTATATATATCTGTTATGATAATTTCATAAACAACTAGCCATGTGCACAATTCCAGTACAACTTACTGATTATTCTCATAAACATACATGAAACCAATTACAAGATCAATAAAAATGCATTTCCATTATATATCTATGTTGCTGCTCAATGCAAACTGTATACGTATATACATATAGTAAAAATTTCAGCAACAAACTAAACTATTTTGCAATGTTCTGCTGCCGAAACATCTTGTATGTATAAACAAGTACAATGTTTTTGTTAGAGATATGTGTGTGTGTGTGTGTGTGCGCATAGAATGTGTATGTGTCTCGCCCAACCTGCTGTACTGCATATATATACTATTAGAGTATATGGGCCTTGGGGGAAGCCCATCTCCTGTACTCTATATATATTCCACCCCTGATCAATACAATGCATCTATTCCGCAAAACCTAATCTCCAACATGGTATCAGAGCCTGTTTTCCTAACCCTAATTATACCCTAACCTCGCCGCCGCTGCAGCCCCTCCCATGCAGCCGCCGTCACCGGCCATGGAACTCCCCTTCTCCACGGCCCTTCCCACGGCGTCGGCGATGGCCTCCTTGGAGGCACCCCTTGCTGTCCCAGCGACGAGCACGTCGACGACGGTGGCTGACACCTCTCCTCTCCAGGTCACCTCGCCGGTTGACGCCGCCCAACTCGCTCTCGCCGCTGTGGCCCAAATCGAAGCCGCCGTCACAGTGCTTCCCCCCGAGATTCGCGCAGCCCTAATTGCCGCCGGTCTCGTCATCCCCACCGTCGGCATCTCTGAGGAAGGGGTGCGTACCTTGGGAGGTTCCGGCGCTGTTCCCGGCGTCGGCTTCACCTCTCCTGCCCCTGGCCTCTCGGACGGCGCCCGGAACTGTGGCGGCCTCATGGGCGCGGCGCCTCGAGCCTCCTGCCGCCGGGCTTCCTCCTGCCGCCGCCAGGCCCTCCTGCCGCCCGGCTTCACCTCGCCAACCGCCGCGGGCCTCCTCGCCACCGCCACCGCCGCCAAGCAGTTCCTCTGCCGCCCGCCACATCGGGAGAGGGAACCCTAAATCCCTCTCCACCAATCTGTCTGCTGGGCGGCCGGGTGGCTCGGCCCCATCCTAGGTGCCCGGCTTCGCTGCCTCCAGGGTGCCCGGCTCTGCTGCGATGCCCGGCTTGATCGCCTCATGGATGCGGCTCGGCTGCCTGCCGGCTATTAGGCGCCCGGCTCATTGCCACGACCGACCGGCTCGGCCCTCCCTTGGGCGCCCGGCTTGGCGACTCCAGGCGGCTCGGCTCCCTCCACTCACTTTGGCTTGGCTCCTTTAGGTGGCTCAGCCATCTCTTGGCTGCCAGGCTTGGCTCCCTCCGCTCACTTTGGCTCAGGCGGACCACTCGGAGCCTACCCCAACTGCTCTTCGACGGGACCCTTGTCGCCATCCCCGAGATTGGTCATGGCCCCGGCGCCCCCGCTGAAGACCCTGAGACAGTCGCTGCACTGCATAGGCAGGCCATCGCCCTCCCGAGCATGACCTCGCTCGGCTCCTCGCCCTGGCGCCCCTGCTCCCCTACTGTTGGGGGAGCGACCCCTGTGCCACAGGTGTCGTGCTGCTCCCGGTGTCTCCTCCGCTATGACGACCAGGGGCACGCACTTCTCCAGTGCGGCCACGGCCTCTGCCATGAATGCCTTGCGGGCATGCTCGGCGCAGGCGCCGTACTTGCCTGCCTACGATGTCGCCGTCCTCCAACGATCGCATGCCCCGTGCCGTCTCCTCTGGCCGCAGCATCCCGTCTTGACGGACACATCGGCACCACATCGTCATCAGCCTTCGCTCTAATCGCGTCCACCGCTCCTGCACTTTCGCAGGCCCCTGTCCGTGCGGAGTGGTACATGGATTCCGGGGCGACCTCGCACATGACTGTCGATGCTGGTAACCTCGCTTCTTCCCATCCACCCTACCCTCCTTCACCGACCAACATCATTGTTGGCAACGGGTCTCGCCTACCGGTCACCTCCACTGGTCACCTTTCTTTTTCCCTAGGTGATAGGGATCTTACTCTTCGTGATATTCTTGTCACCCCTCACATAATAAAAGAACCTCATTTCTGTTTGTCAGTTCACCATAGATAACCAGTGCTATGTTGAGTTCGACCTGATAGGCCTGTCTGTCAAGGATCTTCGTACCGGACGTATCATTGTTAGGTGCAATAGCTCTGGGGATCTTTACTCCTTCCACCCCTCCACCCCTCCTTCCCAGGCATTTATTACCAGCACCTCCACCACATCTCTCTGGCATCGTCGTCTTGGTCACCCAGGCCATGCAACTCTCTCCCGTTTAGCTAGCTCGTCTGCTATCCCCTGCCCAAAGGATCCTCCTGACCTCCTCTGTCATGCCTGTCAGCTTGGTCGACATGTCTGTCTTCCTTTTGTCTCTTCCACCTCTCGAGCTGCTCACAATTTTGATTTAATTCATTGTGACCTGTGGACATCCCCCGTTCTTAGTGTCTCCGGTTACAAGTATTATCTTATCATTGTCAATGACTGCTTTCATTACATGTGGACCTTTCCCCTCCGTCTGAAGTCTGACACCTTTCCCACCATCTCCCATTTCTTTGCCCATGTTCGGACTCAGTTTGGCACCACCGTCAAGCGTGTCCAATCTGATAACGGATGCGAGTTTGACAACTCCACTTCTCGCTTCTTCTTTCTCACCAACGGTGTTGTCTTTCGCATGTCCTGTCCCTACACTTCTCCTCAGAACGGTAAGGCTGAACGCGCCATTCGCACCACTAATGATGTGCTGCGTTCCCTTATGTTCCAGGCGAGCCTCCCCCTTCCTTCTGGGTCGAGGCCCTCCACGTCGCCACCTACCTCATCAATATTCGTCCCACTTCCACCCTATCCCACCCCACTCCTCAATTCGCCCTTTACCATATCCACCCCTCTTACGACGACCTATGCGTGTTTGGCTGTGCATGCTACCCTAACCTCTCTAGCACTGCCCCGCACAAACTCGCCCCTCACTCTACCCTTTGTGTCTTCCTCGGTTATCCATCCAATCACAAAGGTTGGCGCTGTATGGATCTCTCGTCCAACCGCATCATCATTTCTCGACATGTGACTTTTGACGAGTCGAGCTTCCCCCTCGCCTTTGGCACCTCCACCCCGTCCACCCCTTCTGATCTTGACTTTCTCCTAGAGCTCGACGGCCCTCCTCCTTTGTCTATAGGGGTCCGTCGCTCGACCTCCTCTGCAGGTACTTCTGCCCCGCCAGTGGTCACGTCGGCCACTCCTGCGACAACGGTTGTCTCTGCCCCACCAGTGGTCACGTCGGCCACTCTCACTACGCCAAGACGACTACCGGCCGTCACCACCGCCTCGCTGGATCCCTCCGCGAGTTGTTGCCAGCCGTGCCACCAGTCGATTCCGCTGCCTGTCGGTTCCCGCCACGATGGTTGCCGGCGGTGTCCCCTCCGCCATCCGTCGCCTCCGCTACCCCGTTGGTATCCCGCCACGGGTTGTTTCAGCGGACCGCCCTGCTGCCCTGTTGGCTTCGTCCCGAGTTGTTGCCGCGAGGCCTCCTCGACGTCCTCTCCGGTCACCGCTGGGGTGCCCTTAGCAACCTCGTCACCCTGCATATCACTGCCCCTGTTGGACTTGCTCCACAGGCTGTTGCCAGTGATGTGCCCCCTCCCGCAGTGATCAATGCTCATCATATGGTCACTCGTTGGAAGGCCGGACTCTCCGTTCGGCCCCGGGAGCGTCTCAACCTTCACACCACCGTATTGTCTCCTGTCTCGAAGACATACCGTGGCGCGCTGTCAAATCCCAATTGGCGCGACACTATGAGTCAGGAATTCGATGCTCTCCAGGCCAACCGCATGTGGGACCTTGTTCCACGTCCCCTGGCGCCAATGTTGTCACCGGCAAGTGGATCTTCAAGCACAAGCTACATGCAGATGGTTCTCTCGAACGGTACAAGGCTCGTTGGGTTCTTCGCGGGTTCACCCAGCGCCCTGGTGTTGACTTCGACGAGACGTTCAGCCCAGTTGTCAAGCCGGCCACCATCAGGACTGTTCTCACACTGGCTCTCTCTCGCGGCTGGTCTATCCGTCAGTTGGATGTCAACAATGCCTTTTTGCATGGCACCCGTACAGAGATAGTGTACTATGTTCAACCATCCGGTTTTATCGATTCATCCCTTCCAGATCATGTGTGTCGAAGCAAAGGTACAGCAGGATCCCGAGCATGGTACAGCAAGATTGCTTCTCATCTGCTCTCTCTGGGCTTTGCTGAAGCAAAGGCCGACACATCACTGTTTGTCTTTCACCATGGCACCGACACCGTCTATCTTCTGCTCTATGTGGATGACATTGTCCTGACCGCCTCGATCGCTCTTACGGGCCAGGATCATGTTCGCTTCCTCGCCGTGAGTTCTCTCTCAAGGATCTGGGGCCCTGCATCACTTCTTGGGAGTCTCGGTTCGATCCACATCGGTGGCATGCATATCTCACAATGACAAGACATTCTCGATATTCGGGTCATGCGGCATGTCAAATTGCAAGCCCTGCAACACTCCGGTGGACACTTAGTCCAAGCTCTCTGCTGATGGAGCTCCTGTCTCTGACGCGACTCTCTTCCACAGTTTAGCAGGTGCTCTTCAGTATCTCACATTCACCCGGCCAGATATCACTTATGATGTCCAGCAGATCTGCCTCTTCATGCATGATCCCCGGGAGCCTCACTTTGTTGCCACTGGCGCATCCTTCGCTACCTTGAGGCACACTTGCGCTTGGTCATTCTCGCATCGCACCGGTCGTTGATCTCACTGTCTACTCAGATCTTGACCGGGTAGGCGATCCGACACTCGTAAGTCCACCTCGAGCTCTGGCGTGTTCCTCGGCGGCAACTTGGTCTCCTGGTCCTCTAAGCGCCAAAGACATGCGTCTCCGCTCCAAATACCGAGGCGTAATACCGCTATTGTCGTCAATGGTGTGGCTGAGGCTTGCTGGCTACGGCAGCTTCTCCAGGAGCTTCACAGTCCCCTTCGTCGGGCTACCGTCGTATACTGCGACAACGCCAGCGCGGTCTACCTCTCCACCAACCCAGTGCAGCACCAGCGCACCAAGCATGTCGAGATCGACCTTCACTTCGTCCGAGAGCGGGTGGCTCTTGGTCAGGTCCGTGTTCTCCATGTCCCGACATCATCGCAGTACGCCGACATCTTCACCAAGGGGCTGCGCACTTCAGTCTTTAACGAGTTTCGGTCGGTCAATGTCCGTACTCGACGGCGTTCATTGCGGAGTGATGGACACTTTGTTTTGACCGCGGGGGAGTGTGTGTTTGCTTTGTATCAGTCTAGACCGCTTAGTGCCGTTCAGACTGCGGGGGAGTGTTAGAGTATATGGGCTTGGGGGAAGCCCATCTCCTGTACTCTATATATATTCCACCCCTGATCAATACAATGCATCTATTCCGCAAAACCTAATCTCCAACATATACTGGCCTCTTGGCATTGATCAGATCAATACAAGCGTTATTCCCAATATGATATTAGAGCAATTGATTAGTGTTACCTCTGGTTGCCGCCCCTTGCCTTCCTATCTTGGCTTTGCTCATCGATCGGCCCTGCTCTCACCGATCTGCCATTGGGGTCGCCGTCTCTTGCCAATCCATTGACGGGCCTCTGTCTCTTGCCGATCTGCTATCGAGGCTGCTGTTCCTTGCCAATCCACTAACCGGGCCTCCATCTCTTGCCGATTTGTTGTCGAGGTCGCCGTCTCCTGCCGATCCACTGACGGGATTGCCGCCTCACATCGATCCAGGGTCGTCGTCTCTCGCCGACCCCCCTGTTGGGTTCGTCGTCTCTCGCCGATCTGCCGCCGGGGCTGTCGTCTCTCGCTGCTGGGGTCGCCGTTTCTCGTCGATCCGCTGTCGAGGCCCTTGGATCATTGTCACCTCCCTTGCTCTATTAGGAGTGTGGAGGTGTCTCTCACGATCCAGTCGGTTGTGAGTTTTGTTCAATAGCTTTCAAAAAAAAATGTCGTCGTCGGACACTACAATTTATGTTCTTAAATATCCAGTGATATCCACTTGTCTCAATTATCAGGAATAGGTGCTAGGAGTTTCTCGCTGGCGAGCTTCCTTGCCTGCCACGTCCTCCTTTTCCTTCGCCGCTTGTGGAGAAGCTTGATGACATTGTTGATGCCAAGAAGAAGATTGTTGATGATCATTCAGAGAAACAAGAGTCCTATCAGTCTTAGGTTATGGGTTATAAGTTTTGGTGCGACAAGGATGCTCGTGATATTGCTATTTTGGTTTCCAGCAAAGAGGTCCATCTTACTGGAGATGTGATTTCTCTTGCCTCGTCGCACCTTATATGATCTCATCTTCATGACCGCTACGAACGGTCATTCTCAGTGGCTTGCAGTTGTCAATCACGAGAGGTCACTTCATCAAGGTGATTCTACATGGATGAAATCTATGCTCAGTTTGCTTCAACATGGCATCAAATTGACTTGCTTGATGACTAGGATATAGAGGATATCAAGGAGGGCTATGACAGTCGCACTTGTTCATGTTGTCGCCTCACTCAGCGATGATTGGAGTTTCATCGCCTCCACAACTTCCTCATGCGTCTTCGCTTAGAGTTTGAGTAGATTCATACTTAACTTCTTGCTTGACACCCACGCGCCTCTGTGTAAGGC
Source organism: Raddia guianensis (assembly GCA_036346415.1). Lineage (NCBI taxonomy): Eukaryota > Viridiplantae > Streptophyta > Magnoliopsida > Poales > Poaceae > Raddia > Raddia guianensis. The sequence goes on along the minus strand of CM070534.1, from coordinate 12,795,412 downwards.
ACTTGCTTCCCTTTATATTGAGGAGACTCGTCTACGTGGTGAGAGCTTGCTGACTTATTTGACTATCCTCGCTATTCGTTCGCCGGCTTCGACACCAGCTAGTCCTTCGGCTACTCCTTCCTCTGTTTCATCGTCCACTAGAGGGACAACAAAGGCTAGCCATGTCTGCACTTTCTATCACAAGGCTGGTCATGTGGAGCCGTTCTACTACAGGAAGACGCGGGAGTTGGCTCGTTGTCACCAGCCCAAGGGTACTGCTTCTCCTACATCAGCTCTAGTGGATTTAGACACTTTGTTGTAGCGCAACCAGGTACTTTTCCTAAGATTATGATGCTACTACATCACATGGCTGTCTGTCTTACTTCCATTAGTTCATTGCCTACTCATATAATTTTTCAGACGACAAATGGTACCTCTCTCCTTGTCATGGGACGAGGCACTCTTCTATCTTCTTCATTTCATATTCCCACTGTCTCATTTTCCCAAACTAACCATGCAACTTATCTCTGTTGGCCAGCTTACTAATCATGGTTGTCGTGTGATTCTCAATAGTGATTCTTGTTCTATGTAGGATCATCGCACGGGTCTTCTAGTTGGTACTGGCCCTTAGCACCATGACTCACAACATCTCTGGGAGCTTGACTGGCTTTGTCTACCTTTCGCTACAACTTGCAGTCTCCCCATCTCCGCTACTTCCTCCACGACGTTTTTTGCTCGGTGGCATCATTGTTTGGGACATCTTTGTGGCTCCCGTCTATCATCATTAGCTTGTCGTCGTCTATTAGGGTCAGTGTCAGGTTAGATTGTGCAGGTTGCAACCTTGGCAAGCAGGTGCAACTTCCCTACCCTTCTAGTAAATCTGTATCAGCTTGTCCTTTTGATCTTATTCATTTTGATGTATGGGGACCAGACTCTTTCGTCTTCCAAGGTGGTCATAAATATTATATCATTTTTATAAATAATTTTTCTCTCCAAAAATTGATATATTTTATGTCTTATTGTGGCGAGGTTCTATCCATTTATAAAAATTTTGCCATCATGGTCTGTACTCAATTTGATACTCTCATTCGAGTTTTTCAAGCTGATTCTATTGGAGAATATCTATCTGGAGATCTTCGCGGGTTTCTCACTAAGCAGGGCACTCTTTCATAGTTCTCTTATCCTGATGCCCATGCACAAAATGGTATCACTAAGCGCAAAAAATCATCATCTTCTTAAGACCGCTCGTGCTCTTATGATTGATTCCTCCATTCCTCCTCACTTTTAGGCTTAGGCTATTTCTTCTGGTTGCTATCTTATTAATCTTCAGCCTTCTTCTATCCTTCGGGGTGGTATTCTAGTAGAGCGTCTCATGGGACAAACACCGAACAATTCCGATGTTCGCCCGTTTGGTGTGTGTGTGCTATGTTCTTCCTCCTCGTGAACACACCAAGCTGGCTGTTTAGTTGGTTCATTGTGTTTTTCTTCGATCTTCAGTCTTTGTAGCATCTAGCCCCCCCCCCCCCCCAAAAAAAAATAAAAAATAAAAAAATTGATTGAATTATTGAATGGTTTTGGTGATGATGACCTCAAGAATCTTAATTGGACTCACTTTAGAGCAATTAGGCTCATTTTGTGAGTATTCACCTTAGTGGTGCGGCATCAAGCTAAAAGACAAGATTAAGGACATTTTTGCTAGTTTAAGCTTGGGAGATGTATTAAGCTTGTAGCTAGGTGTTTTTGTTCTTTGTCGTACTATTAAGGGGGTTCACATTATTACTCCTTTGGGTAATATTTCTCTCATCTTATAAAAATAACTTGGAGCAACCTATTCCTAAAAACTTAGCCATATTCCCTTCCCAGAAAGATTTCAGTTAACACCGGACAAGTCATCAACCACCCTCTTTTTGTCTGGTGCTTCTCCAGAAAGATTCAAGTTCTCGCCGAACAAGCCTTGCCTTGATAGTTCTCTTTAGTCTGGTGCTTCTCCAGAATGATTCCAGTTCACACCAGACGGTCTTTCATGAATTAGTTATATTTAGGTTGTGGTGCAGACAAAACCTTGTGTACGCAGGATAGTCCACCACAATATAAACTTCCTTGGCATAGCGCGCAGACAAATCTCAGTTCACGCCGGGCAGTCTGTCGCGTGAAGGTTTTCCACTGAAAGTCTGTCTGTCGCAAACTTGTTTTCTTTTGTTTCAAAATCTTTACCGTTGAAATCTGTCGGTTGCTAAAGCAACTTTGACAGTGCTTTTGCAAAAGTACTTTGTATTCTTATTAACAGCTAGGATTACACTCAAATGGCTATGATCTGTATCTTAGTCTATAAAAGAACATAGAACCTTCATTCCAAATAGAGCATTGGCCTTAGAATATTATTCTCACACCTATTAGCAAGTCCTTGAGCCTTGTTCTTCAGCTAAAACACATCTCCACTAAAGGCCCAAAATTCCATTACTCCAAATGTATCTAAATATGATTGAGAGTGTGTTATTCACTAGAGTGATTATTTGAAGCTTATTACCAATCCTATATGACTTGGTGGTGGTGTTCTTGAAGAGCTTGCCATGTCGGTTGTGAAAGCCTTCAAGATGACTTATGAAGGCTAGATGCTTGCCTACCGGAGTGGTGAAGAGCAATCTTGAGTGGAAAGAGGTTGTGGGCTCAAGAGGGAGCCGGTCCTTGGTGAAGGGCTTGCCTCAACGGGGAGTAGGAGGAGGACTCCGAACCTCGGTCAAAATCATTGTCCCTCTCTTACTTCTTGCATTTGATTTTGTCAATTTACTTTCAGCACTTGTCTTGTATTTTTTCCTTCTGTTGTGTTTTGTTTTTCGTATCTTGCTTAGTATAGGACTTGCTAGCTGGATTGGATAATAACTTGCTAAAAGGCTTGAACTTTAACTTAAAATTTTAAAAGTTGCTTATTCACCCCCCTCTAAGCCAACTAGATCCTTCCAAGTACAGAGCACAAAGTATATCGTTGTTGGGATCCGATCAGTCGTCGGACGAGGATTTCCCGGGATGTCACTATTAACGAATCTCGTCCTTTCTGTCCTTGTTCTTCTTCCTCTCCCTCTGCTCTTGAGTCTCTTTCTTTCTTGACCTTTCCCACCGATCCTTTTCCCATTGTCCTTTTTCCTCACCTTGTGTCTTCATCCCTAGCTTCTTCTGCTCTTGCAGATCCTGGTTCTGATGATGCTTCTAGTTCTTCTTATATAGCACCACCACCACCGCCGCCATCAGTTTACTCTACACCACCCGCTCATTTTGCAGCTCCCTAACCTATTGTATATACTCATCGTTCTCAGCCTGAGGATCCTCTTGCTATCTCATCTTCTCCTGATTAGATAGCTATTACTTCTTGTCACTACACTCTTCATGATCGTCGATCCATTTGGCCTCCTGAACATTTTGGCTTTGTTGGTGCTGCTCCTGCAGAACCATCTTCTTATCGTGAGATGTTGTTATATATCATAAGTGGCAGCATGCGATGGCTGAGATTGCTGCTCTTGAGTGTATTGGCACTTGAGAGTGTGTGCCTCTTTCCTCTTATTCTTATCCCATCACATGCAAGTGGGTCTATAAGGTTAAGATTCGCTCTAATGGTTCTTGAACGTTACAAAGCTCATCTTGTGACTTGTGGCTCTCAGCAGGAACACGATATTGATTATGATGAAACCTATGCTCCTATCGCTCATATGGCCACTATTAAGACTCTTTTTGTGTGGCCTCTGTCCGTGCATGGTCTATCTATCTGTTTAATGTGCAAAATACCTTTCTTAATGCAGCTGCGTGAAGAAGTCTACATGCGGCCTCCGTCGGTGTATTTTGTTTATGAGGGTATGGCTCTTCATCTTCGTCGTTCACTATATGGGCTTAAACAAGCTCCTTAGGCCTGGTTTCAATGTTTTTCTTCTGTGGTCACTACTACTGGTTTTTTCGTCAGTGATCATGATCCTACATTGTTTGTTCATATCTCACCTCGTGGTCGCACTCTTCTTCTCCTTTATGTCGATGATATTAACATTGCTGGTGATGATTTGCAAAGATTCGTCTCAATGAGCAGTTTCACATATCTAATTTAGGTCCTATTCTTTATTTCCTTGCGACTTAGGTTACCTCCACATCGCAGGGTATATTTTAGTCTCAAGAGAAGTATATTGGGGACCTTCTTGACTGGGCTTTTCTTAGTGATGATTGCACGACAGAGACTCCTATGAAACATAATCTTCAGTTTTGGCCCACCGATGAGGAACCTCTTTGGGATCCTTGTCGATATTATCACCTCGTTGGTAATCTTGTCTACCTCGGTGTCACCCGTCTAAATTTATCTTATGTTGTTCATATCTTGAGCTAGTTCCTATCTACTTCTACCCAGCTCCATTATAGCCATCTCCTTCATGTCTTGCGCTATTCTCAACTGTTCTATCTCCCAAATCATGTAAATGAACTTGTCGAGGATAGCTTCGTGATCCTTTCCTCTCAACGGTTGATGTTCCTGGCATGCTGCATTTTAGATGACAAAATTTGCTTGTCAGTTCTGACTTCCGAGCAATGGACAAGTGTATTGATCTTGTCCTTTGCAGACCAACTCGTCACGGCGCTATTCCCTGGCGATTTGCCTGGTACTAGCAGCAGTAGGACCAATTCACATGTAATGCACATGTCATTCATACATCTGTAGCCAGTTCCAACTGGAACAATTCTAATTGTTTACTCATTGCATTTCAACAAACAGGGAATATATCCTATGCAATTAAGCCAACGGTGCAACACAATGCAATCAAACTATTAAAAGTTGTAAAAATTTCTTAAAAAATTGTATATATATTTATCAACTTACTCTACCTCTGTATAAAATTTCAAGTTCAAATTCATCCTATATTGAAAATTAAAAAAAGATAAAATTCTATCAATTTTGAACTTGTCAAAGCTGTTTGTTTTTTATTTTTTATAACTCTTAATATAAACTGAATTTTGCTTTAAAACTTCATATATAGGTAGAGTAAACAATAAAAATACATTTGCAAACTTTTACACCATAAACTTGATTGCACATGATATGTTCCCAAAAAAATATACATGTGACAGTTCAACAAAAAACTATATAACTGAAACATCCTCACAGCTTATTTACAACATTATAACATTTTCTAAATACACATGATGCATCAACAATGGCCTTTAGATTTCATTATGTGAGCTCAGCAAAAGGGAGAAAGAGCAGAGGCAGTGCTACTGATTTTTAAAGATAGCAATTTCAATCCAATTGGATTATTTGAGCATCAACATAGGTAGAAAATTTTCTTTCGAGTGTAAACATCCAGACCATACTAGCATGGATAGACTGCTTGATGGTCGGTTCTAAAATAAGCGGATTGAGCGATTATTTCCATATAAAAAACACTCCTTCCAGGACCATCTTTCTAAACGATAAAATTCGGACTCCTCCAGTTTGTCAAAAAACAAAAATATCGACCGCTTGGATATGCAATTGCCACCTGTTGGGTCCTTTATTCCTTCGCTCTAAACTCACTCACTAATTTACTATGCAATTGCTGCATGTTAACACACATGTTATGAATTTTAATTCTTTGGATTTGCGATTTAGGGGCTGTTAAGGTGAGAAGGCGAGAAGGTGGCCAATCTGAGCGTCGTTGCCTAATTGTAAAAAATTTGGCATGACAAGTTTTGTCGTGGGCACGTCTTTTGTCGGCTGAGAAATAAACTGCAAAATTGCGGGGCATGCAATTCATCAGCAAGACCAGTCAGGGCCGAAGCAAACACGCCCTTGGGATCTCTGAGCATAGCTCACTCATGACTCATGGTGCTGGGCTTGGGTAATGTTGTATGTGTTAGCAATACCACCTTTACAATTTGAGGAAGCCAGTTTGTATATACAACTATGGTATGTTGTACAATTTTGCTCCATTTTTAGTACTCTCTCCTTTTTTTTATTTATCGCCGTTGACTTTTGAACATGTCCTTTGATCATTCATCTTATTCAAAAGTCTAATGCAAATATGCAAAAATATAAATCATGCTTAAAGTAACTTTAATGATAAAACAAAATATAACAAAATAAATGATACGTAAATATAGTCTTTTTAATAAGACGAATGGTTAAAGGGCACGTCCAAAAATCAACAGCGACAAATAAAAAAGAACGGAGGGAGTATGTCTCATGTTTTATTACCTTGATGGTGGCTGATGATTTCATTAGCCTCACTAGGTTTTTTTTAATGCAAAAGGTATATCTATGCGGTCTGGAATACCTTTGCACGCCTTGGAGCTTGGAAACACACTCGGTTATTTACAAGTGTCTCACTAAAATTACAGCCCATGCATAATGTTACAATGTTGTGGGCTTTCTTATTATACTAAATATTTTCAAATACGAATTCATGTAGATAAAATGTTGTCAATTGAATGGGGGAATATATATATTCAGGATTTCTCCAATTCACTAACCGAACTTGCTTTTTCCTACTATACTACAGATTTTCATTTGCGCGGTTACCATCTTCATTTCTATGTTGACCTCGCTAGTTATTTCCCCTATTCCATATCTTCCCAATTCATAAAACCTTAGCACGGACCGGCACAACCGTATAAAGAAAAGGCATTCCGACAAAAAGTCTCTAAACTGAGGTGTATGATGTGTATCCTACATTCATATGAAAGGAAGTGGCCAGCTTAATTTGAATCTCAAACCTTTTTTTTCACATGAGAGGTTTTGGATTGTTCCAGAATTAGATTGTGAATGGAATACTTCTTTCGCCAAAGCCGGTCCTCCGAAAGTTTGTACAGGTGACATGAAATGAGTACATGGCAAAAGAAAGCTAGAAACAAAGAAATCCTAGAAAATTAAGACGCTGAGCCGTTGTCCTGACAAATAAAAGGGAAAAGATTGAAAAGAAAAAAGAAAAAGGGCGCAACCTAGGATTGCTGTTTTGCTTTCTGACAAGATCTCAAAACTGTCTTCTGCTCTAGCTAAGGAACCGCTTCGCCTCTCATGCTGACAGCTCAAGCCGCAGGCCAATTCGGCTCGACTCTGCGCTGAAGCCGCTGAGGTCGCGCCGCGCCGCCGGCCTGGCGACGCGCGCGACCGGCTCGAACCCGAGCGTCAGCTCCAGCCCAACTTCTTCTTCGGATTCCTCCGCCGCCGCCGGCGCAGGGCTCTGCTCGGCTTGGCTGACGTGGGAGCCAGCCTCCACCTCCGTGTCCTCCGACCCCTCCTCCCCCCGCGTTTCCTTGGCCACCACCTCATCGTCGTCGTACTCCACGCGGTCGTCGTGGTCGTGGTCGTGGCTGCCGGCTGACTCCTCGTCGTGGCTGAGCGCGTGGTCGTGGACGTCATCGTCGTGCTCGCTGACCACCATCGGCTCCGGCTCCGGCTCAGACTCTGGCCTCAACGCGGGGGAGGCGCGCTTGGCGGCGGCGGCCTTGGGCTTGGAGGTGGAGGAGGAGGCGCGCTTGAAGCGCGTGCGGCTGGAGCGCGCGACGCGGAGCAGGTCGGCGGCGGCGGCGGCGTCGGCGTCGGCGTCGGGGTCGGAGTCCTTGGCCACATGACGGATGTCATAGGCCCTGAGCGGCGGGGTGGCCTGGGCGGCTGCGGCAGCCTCGGAGGAGACCTGGACAATGCGGTCGCCCTTGAGGACGGCCTCGACGGCGGCCTGGCACGCCTGCCACTGCCCGGACCAGAGGAGCCCCACGGAGCCATAGATGGGGTTGACGATGCGGCCGCAGGCCTCGTAGAGGAGGGAGCGGAAGACGGCGGGGCGGAGGTGGTCGGGGCCGCCGGCGAGGAGGTTCAGTAGGCCGGCGCGGCCGTAGAACTTGGCCAGGAACACGGTGGCGTTGGCCTGCGCCTCCGGGGTCTTGATCCACTGCAGGCACGGGCGGATGGTGCACCCGTCGCTGCACCCCTTGCGCAGCACCCGGCACCCGTTGCAGCTCATCCGCATCGCTGGAGCTTGGGGAGATGCACTACACTGCACCAGTGCTCTGGCCTCCCTCTGGCTTGGCGTTTGGTGTGGCGTGGATGTGTGAGACGAGACGATGACGACGATGTGTGTAAGCCTGTAGGGGAGGAGAGAGGGAGGGCTGTTTTATAAGTGGGTTGGGCGCCGGTGGTTTGGGAAAGCTGGGGAAGGAAGGCGGGTTCGGCGCCGGGGCCAGAGCAAAAACGGGACGAGGAGAGCAGCCGGGGAGCGTGCTCGCGGGGCCCACCCGCGTTCCCAGGAACACAAACCCGCAGGCGCCTTTCGGCGGTCTCCCCTGTACTGTTCACTTCTCTAGCGAGCTACACTCCATACCCGAAGGCTCAACACCCTCGTATCCGTTCGCTGCACTCCAAACCAGCTGCACACTGCACCCCGTTCGCGAGCCGATTGCTTTGCCATCGCATCACGGATTTCTCCACAATATCGTGCGGTAAACGGAACCCCGCACCGCAGGCTGGTTCTGGTGGGTGGGACAAGCGCCCGCGCTGCGGTTTCCGCGCGGAAATCATCATGTTTCCCTGGCACACATGGCACGGGCGGATCGGATCCAGGCATCCAGCAGGCGCGTGGCGTCCACGTCCCAGCGCCAACCGGGCCGGGCCACCAGCGCCCCGCGCGACGGGTCGCTTCGCCACATCTGGATCGATCGAGCGATGCCGTGGAAACTGGAAAGCGGCTGGGGTTGGGGGCTTTGGGGTGGCTCCCGGTTTTGTGGAAATCGTACAGCGACGGCCGCTGTTTCCGCTGCCTCTGTGGGCGCGCGCCAATACCATGGGCGGGTTTCCTTTCTGCTCTCTCTCCTTCCTAGTCACGTCCCCAGCCTGAACCCCACGTTTGTCATCCTCCATGGTTTTGGGCGTGTTCGGTCCCACTCCTTCTCTCTCCTCCCATGTTTATCTGCTCCCGGGTCAATCAACGCTAATCACTTTGATTTAGCAATATAATTCAAACCCACTCGAGTTGTATTTACCAGCGTTTAACAATAATTTAAACTTGGCTTCGAGGGGGAAAACGATAGTACTTTCTTTGGTATCTCGTTTATGCTTTTTCTTTCTTTTCAAAAGGATTATCTCAATTCTCACTTTTTTAGACAAGTGATATAAGTCGAACGTACATTAAAGGGCAGTTGACATCAGCATAACATTATTGTTAAAACTTTTAAAAAATATCTACCGAAATTTAGAAAAATAACTAAGACTTAAAAACCTATTTCTAAAATTTGGAAAACCTACGTCTCAAACTTAACAATACGAGAAGTTTCGCGAGTACAAAACAAAGTTCCGGCAGGCAAAAAATTATATTTCAGTTGGCAAAATATTCAAATAACATAAGACAAAACCTGAGTTTCAACAAGCAAGACGTTATCACCGTTGTCACGAGAACTTAGAAAAACTCTTGGTGAAACTTAAAAAATATGTGCTGAAATTTTAAAAAATATATTGTTAAAATTTGACACTACAAGAAGCTTTATAAAAATAGCAGGTAAAACACAAATTCACGTGTACATCGCTAAGGTTTCATGCTAAAATTGGAATGGACCTCCCGGCGCACATAAGGAAGTTCCCACAAGAACAAAAACAGGATTCAATAAGCAAAGGTCAAGTTTAACACGTATATTTTTTAGATTCCATGTAAAAAAAATAGGGCTCATCTTCTTCTATCATTCTTCTTCTTCAAATCCGACAAGTCTAGCATGTTGAGCTTGCTGGATCTAGGCACAAATTTCATCAAATGTAGCCCTTGGGACTTGGGAGCCACAATAGAGGTGACAAGAGATGGGGAATATAAAGAAGAAGAGAAAAGAGATATGTCAAAACGGTATATATGAGAGGAAAGGAGGGGCAAAACAACAGCGCTGACCGATGAGCGAGAGTGGCAGCATTGGCCGATGAGTGCCCAGTGGTGGTAGCCGTGAGTAGCGCGCGCATCATGCATGTAGCAGCTTGCACCCCATGAAAAAATGGAGGCATCATCTGGCGTTGCACATGGAAAAGGGGGAAAAAGAAAGGGAGCTAGGTGGTCTTTTCCATACCTGTCACGAGTTGGGACGACTTTAGTGAAGCAAACGCTATGATGCGTCCGATCGTTGTTGAGAGCTTCCCTTTCGTTTATTCTTGAAGAAGCATTGACATATAGTTAAAGTTACACCCTCAGTTCAAGAATATAAGACGCATTTTTGTGAATGAACTTATCCAAAAATATAAGCTCTATTTCATGTTTCAATGCAAAATAAACATGTTATTTTCTCAATGGCCCAAATAAATATCTGGTTTTAGATTATATTTTCTATATGCAATGTATTGAAAAAAGTGATTAGAAGTAATAATTAGAGTCAATGTAGTTAATTTTTAATGTTTTGTGTCTATGTATAAAATAGAAATATTTTATAAATCTAGACGCAGGGAGTACATGTTTTGTTTACCTCAGGCCATATGGTTGAGCTAAAAGTTTAGGTTTTCATTAGATTCAAAGAGTTGTTTCGAGAAGAAGTGATATTTTGGTTGAGATATTTGAGAATTGCATTTTAGTTATTAGTTGCAGCAAAAGATTGGCACCAACCAAGCTGGATATTCCACCGGTGATACCACCATCTTCGAAAATTGACGCAATACCCAGATATTTTCTCGACCAAGCTTACCAGCATCGAGAACAGACTGAAAATGTCGTGGGATCAAACCAATCAAGCATCTCGCCAATCAGTAACCACTCTTCCTCCCCGGAGCATGTAACGAGCACGGAGATCTTTGGACCAGCCTACCGTAGCTCGTCGTTCAAACCAGGGCCAGGTTCGCCTAATCCAGGAGCATAACAGTGCACAAATGCTGCCTTCAGTTGAGCAATTTTAAGCGAGCTCCGTTTCTCGCGTACGAAACCACTTGCCTGGGTCTTCCTTCAATTTGTCCCGGAGGGAACCGAAAGCGGGAACAGTGCAGTGTACCGGGGCGCTGCTCCACGCGCCTGTGGCCTGTGGGACGACGCCGACCGCGGAACGCACCGCGATTCCATTCATTCCCCAGCCTCATCATCCCCTCCTAACGATGCATCATTATTCCCCTAGATTTCCGGGACGACTCGGCTGTCCGTCCCCGTCGAGCAAACAGGCGACGGCGTCCACGGTTTTGGGAGCCCGGGTTTCCGGTTTTGTTGGAGTCCCGCCCGCCTCCTCCCAGCTTTCTGGTTCGCGGGCCCCACGCTTCCTCTGGGTTCCAGAGGCTTCGACCCCTCGGTCTCTGCGTCTCTTTCTTTATTCGTAAAATCACATGATAGGGTTCCTGGTCCTTGCGGTTCTGCAAAATGCGAATGCTTATTTCGCCAAAAAAGATACCGGAATTTCTAGCAACGGGATCCCGTCCCGGATGGATCCCCCCATAGCGACACGTGTTGACCACCCCGCGCCCAGCAGCTCCCTTTCGCCCGCGACGCCGGCGCCCTCGTGCACAGCAGAGAAGGAGGAGGAGGAGGAAGGAGGAGGCCTACCTCGACGTCCTCGCCCTCGCCGTCGAGCTCGCCGCCGCTGGATTAGGGTTCGGGTTAGGGAATATGTGGGTTTCTCCGGGTGTAGAGGAAGGTCGGGGGAGGCGGCGGACCGGCGGTGGGTGGGGCTTGTCGGGGGCGGCGGCGGAGGTGGCGGTGGTGCCGCCGGAGCCGGGGAGGGTGTAAGTTCAAGCCTTCCATGGGCTAATTGATTTTGGTAATTGATGGCAACTAGGCCGTACAGCCGGAACGCCAAGAATAAGGACCTCTGTTTTTATAGTTCTTCTATTTTCCTTGTGTGCGTCTTTGGCTAGACTACATCTCTGCAGTTGCGGGTCCCACCGAGCCCTGGTCATAGGGGTTCCGAGAGTGCCAGGTGTCAGCATTGAGCGAACCATCTAGAGCGAATACACCTGTCCCAGGGTCGAGAAGGTTCGAGAGTGCCAGGTGTCAGCATTGAGCGAACCATCTAGAGCGAATACACCTGTCCCAGGGTCGAGAAGGTTCGGGGTTCAGCCGTCCAGGGTTTCGTCGCCGCCAAGTCTCCTAAATATTTTAGACGCGAAACTTCCCGCCCAATTGTTCTAAACCTCCCGCTGTGTCCACAAATCGACAAAAGAGGTGCGAGAGGTGCGAGAGGGGGCGAGAGAGGCTAAGTTCGAAGGGATGTGCGAAATAGATTGCCATTGGACGGCGGCCAACGAGCCCAAGTCAAATTCTGGCTAAGTCCCAAAATCACACCTTTGTCGGACGGCGTCAAGCGGTCTTGAACGGCGTCCGGCGTGCAATGATTCCCAACGAGCTAGCTCAAAATATGGCTAAGTCCCAGGTTCACAGCCACTGTCGGACGGCGTCCGACAGCGACCAGACGGCGTCCGACGAAGATCACTGTTGATCATCACGCAGCGTCCGACGACCATCGGACGGCGTCTGAAAAAGCGGGCGCCATAATGGCGGCGGTCGGACGGCGTCCGTCCGGACCGACGGCGTCCGACGGCAGCTAATCCGCGACCAAACACGGTGGGCCTTTGTTACGCTCACGCGCTAGCTTCACTGTCGGACGCGTCAAGCGAACCTCTTGGACGGCGTCGACCAAGTTCAAAATTGGCGTGACCAGCGTCGGACGGCGTCCGACGCAAACGGACGGCGTCCGACCGAGTGATCTGAAACTCGCGATTTAATCTGAGCCGTCCATTTCTAGGGTTTCGCCTTGGGCCTATAAATAGGGGCTAGGAGCACGGGAGAAACTTGAGAGAGCCACCATTAGCAGCCACCCCTTGCCTTAGCCACCCATGAGAGCTCCTCCCATGGCACCCACCTCCACCTAGGGTTCCATGTGCTTGAGAGATTGAGAGGGAGAAGAAGAGAGGAAAGGGAAGAAGAAGGTGATCCCTACCTCCTCCCATCATCCACAAGGTTTGCCCCATCTCCTATGGTGTTCTTGCCCTAGTTTTCATGGGGAGAGAGAAGGAGTAGTGGTGAGAGACGATCTCGATCTTGTGCTCTTGGGACTTCGCCGCCGGAGAGATCGTCGTCACGCCACGAGCTTCATCAACCGTACGACTACATCCGCTCCATCCGTTGGAGGCACAAGTCCGCCGTGTGTCGGCGACCATCTCCGTGTGTCGGGGGTGCCACGGTGTCCGTGTGTCGGAGCCAAATCCTCCATGTGTTGGGGGTGCCTCATGTGTTGAGGCGAAATCCATCGTATGTCGGTGGTCGGTGCCGTGTGTCGGTGCCGGTGGGTGTGAGGGCTCTCGCTTGTGAGAGAACTCGCCTTTGTGTGAAGGTTTGGAGCTCGCCTACCATGTGTTGGTGAAGAGCTACCGCGAGTGGAATGAGGGCTAGGGACGAGAGAGTCCCGACTTCTCTGTGTGAGAAGTTTCCTCAACGGAGACGTAGGTGCTCATGTGTTGAGCACCGAACTTCGGTAAACAACTCGGTTTGTGTCTCCTCATCTCACTCGTTTTAATTACGCATATTGTCTTGATCGCTTGCATGTGAGTGCCATCGAGCCTCCTGATAGTCGCTTGAGTTCTATTGTGATCGCTTTCGCATCTAGACATTAGGGATTAATCGATAGCTTGGGTAATCACCGGACTAAGCAATCACCCAAGCAAGTTTAAAATTTGAATTAGGAGTCCGATTCACCCCCCCTCTCGGCCTAGGATCCTTACAGAGGGGGCGGCGGGTGGGGTGGCGGTGGAGGAGGACCACCCCTCACCTCCTCGGGTTAGGGTGGGCGGCACGGCGGGGGGGGCGGGGCAAGGAGGAGGCCGGCGCGGCGGGGCGCCACGGCTAGAGGGAGGAAGGAGGCGGGGGGTGGCGGTGGTGTGCGGAGTAAGAGGCAGAGCGTGGAGGAGGGGGCGCGAGTGAGGCGAGCGTGCGGGGGAGAGTCTATCCCGTCGGGTTGGGCCCCCGACGGGATGCCGTAGTGTAGTCGCCCCCAAAAAATATATGTGCACAGCAAAGTCGCAAATAATCCACCGGTTACTTTCATCCGTGGCTCACTCTGATGGAAATGGATTTCTACGTGCTTCACTGTTCGCTTTCTCCAAAAGTTAAGGGCTTGTTTCGAACAAAACAATAAATAATTGATTTTTTTAGTGCCAAAGGCCTTTAAAGAAAGAAGCACACACAACAGTTTTTTCACAAAGTGTACAACATAAATTCACATCTCCATACCTACATCATAGGTAGGCACACAAACTAAATAGATGTCACACATGTGTCTATATCCAACACAAGTACGCAACCTGTGAGAAACCAAACGCCGAGACCTATTCTTGAATGCGGGTTAGATGAACAATGTTGCGCACAGCCACTATGACCTAGCACGGTCCTCAAAGCACACATTTAGTTATTCAAGAGACATAGCAAGAACATTTTGATTGTTGTGTTGCTAGTTAGGGTGGAGAAGATTGCTAATAGCTTAATATGTCTTGAAATCTTTTAGATTTGGATGTAGAGCAGGTCCACATGGGTCAAGAATTTAAAACTTTACAACTAAACTTTTTAGCAATTTTTTTAATACAATTCCTCATGCCACAACCCTCTCTTCTCTCAGTGTCCCTTGCATGGCTGTCGACGACAGTGTTCCTTACGTGGATGTCAACGACTGGGAGACAGGCTCCACGGGCCGAGCTTACTTAGTTGGTGTGAGGCCCACCCATGACCCTTCTCCTTGCACTGCTCTCGGAGCATCCAAAGGTAGGTCGAGAGGTAGCCGTAGCTAGAAGACAATGACAGCGATTTTTATCCTGGTTCGGACCTCCATTGTCGGATAGAAGCCCTACGCCTAGTCTCTATTCCTTATTGAGCTTAAAGCAAGTACAAGGGGAAGGCCGAGCATGGGGAAGCTTGGGCTCGAGTACAATAAGTGCTTCGGGCACTATGTGCGTGTTCCCTTTTACTACTATCACATCCTAGACTAGTATTGGTGTGCTAGTTCTACTAAAGTTCTCTTGTTGTGGGTCTTAGTCTGAAAGCAGACGTCGATGTTGTCTTCTTTGTCCTTGGTTCCTTTTATAGGCAACCGCCCGTGCACTGTAGACCACCATCGGATCACGAGGGTACGCCTTGTTACCTACTAGACAATAGTAATCTCCCTTCGGTCTGTTGTATCCTTTGCGTCATTTGCTGGGTAATAGCGAGCGCCCATCGGTCCATAGCGATGGGTCCCATGCCTTTTTTGCGTCAGGCAGCGCATATGGATGACCCATGATTGCAAGGGCATCTTCTGCTGGTGACTGTGGCAGGCATGTCTTGGTATCGGGGCTGAGTTGACTCGAGACCTCAGTCATGCGGTGCTCGTTGCGAGCGATTAGGCATGGTGCGTCCGGGGGCGCGTGCTTGAGCTTGGAAGCTTGAGCTTGGAAGCTCGAGCTCAGGCTTAGGAAGCTCGTGCTCGAGCCAGGATAGTTCAGCCGCAAGCTTGGGTAGCTCGTGGGGATCCCTTTTGGGTCGTCTTTCTGAATGGGCCATGTCGCACATGAGCCGTGTCGCACATGAGCCGTTTGACTTTCATCAATAATGATGCCTTAAGATTGACACAATATTCAATATACAATAATGTCGCTGGTTGAGTCGACTCGCATGTAAGGCGGCTCCCTTGTTTATCTGTAATCTCTTTTATCCACTCATCAAATATCTGATATAACACAACCTAGATACTTTTAACATGTACCATTATACATACTCAAACCAATAGTACAATTTAGTTATAAAACCAATAAATTATACTAGTTATGTAAGTAGTGCTCACCGAAACATCACAAAATGCAAATTGACCACTAATTGATACTTTTACATTACAAAACCTATTAAAATTATATATTTTTGCAAGTATTCTATATATATATATATATATATATATATATATATATATATATATATATATATATATATAGAGAGAGAGAGAGAGAGAGAGAGAGAATAGTAGCGTCTCGAAATCTGATCTCTCAGTACTCAGTGGTTTTGAAATTGAGATGCCTAACAATGATCCGAACCATTGATCTTGTTAGTCTCCTTTGAAGCGTTGTCGATGACCAAGTTTCATATTTTTTGAATTTTTTACTATTTATTTCTTATGTTCAAAAATCAGCTTTTTGAGCGCACCACGACTAATTGGATGGCTGATTTTCAAAAATATGAAACAAATAGTAAAAAATTCAAAAAATGAAACTTGGTCACTAACAACGTTTCAAAGGAGACTAAACAAGATCAACGGTTCGGATCGGTTGTTAAGCATCTCAATTTCAAAACCACTTCGAAAGATTGAAGATCTCAGATTTCGAGAAGACGCTACTATTCTCTATATATATATATATTGATATATATATTGATATAAATAATTATTAAAAATATACGTACTTCTACTTTTTAAAAGCGGTAATTTTACACGTACCTCACCCATAATATATATTCTGGCTGCGTAGCCGGCGGTAATACTCTGCGCAGCACCTAGGACCAGACGAATCCAGTGGCCCTTTTTATGTTTTTTTTTTAAAAAAACAAGTGTCAGTTGGGCGGTGCGCGCAGCGGTTTCCAGACGCGACTTGGGCGAGAAGCCATTGCACGACTCCCCAGCTGCTCCCACTTCCGCGTTTTCGTGCTTTCCGTGTGACTTGGAATGGGCCTAGCTAGCTGTTTTACAATGACTGGAGATTATCATAGGACGAAGCAGGGCTTTGTTTTATGCCGGTCATCACCCCAAATCCCCAATTGCGCTGCTAGTTGCCCACTTGTGGGAGCAAATTTTATAAACCCGTGGGCTAACATCCCCCCTAGCCCTCCGTCTCAATATTGGATTAGGAGCGTCTCAGTACATAATTGCAATGGGTATCCGCGTTGGTTAGACCTGATAAAGTATGCGGTTCGGTCAGAGTATTTTTTCTGAGAATCGGTGAAAGAATCTAGTAGCCAATGGGGACAATATGTGGGCGGTCCAAAAAAAGTGGCCCGGTGTGTGTGCAGCATCAACAATGACTAGTCATCCAATTTTTTATTTTTACAATGTTCTATATGCTTATCTGATTATTCTTACTGATTCTATGAATTAATTATACCCGAGTATCGACATTTTGCTACTAATAACAGGAATAACTAATATTGCTTGATTGTATCATGTCTTGCCTACATGATAACCTTGTAAGAGCATTTTTTTTCTCTGTATCCCTATATATCTGTTGTATGTAACAGAGTATCTATCCTTAACAAGATATAGAGACAGGAGAGAAAATATCTAAATATAGAGACTCGAAGAGAGAATATCTAAATTTAGGGAATGACATATAGACTCTTTTGAAGTGATATAGAGGCAAGAAACGGTTATTTCACAATACCAATGAATATTCTCATATACGGGTTATGTCCATTGATTGAGTAGTTGTTTATATACTACTATGATTTAGTATAATCTTTATCATTTATAAAGAAATGGCAATAAAAAAAATAAATAATGTATTGGTGCTTAATGAATGGATGAAACGTGGAGAAACTATCATAGTACATCTATTTGTCCAACCAGTAAAATCAAACACATTAAAATACCAGATCGCAGTGTTAAAAAGAGTATATTTTGACCTCATGAACATGTAGAAAAGTCTTGCATGGCCCTTCAAATTTGTAATTTACTTTTCCGAGTACATGAAGTTGTCTAGCTCCATTTGCAGTCCAAACCCAATTTTATCCAAATGACGATTAAGGATGTTCACATGTCCAAATAGAGGTGGTATGGTGTCTACGTGAGCTAACATCGACGATATGGCATTGAAGCAGCACTCACTTGAGCACTCTCCACTATCTTCCCAAGCACCTTGTGATCATTACAGCATGTGTGTGAGCTTCTCAATGTCATGTCCCCCCACGTCCGGTCGTGCCTCCTATGTGCTTTGGCAGCGTCCACTGTGTTGAGTGAATATTTTAATATTGTATGATGAAATGATTTCCCAATTTATTACATATTTTTGAGAGGATTGTTGAAATTATTGGAATATCTTTGAAAGGAAAATAATAATTTTGGATGAATATTTGAGGATGATTATGGTTTATTGGACTAACTTTGGACTAATGTTTCTGGTGAGCTTTGGGGATATATATATATATATATATATATATATATATATATATATATATATAGAGAGAGAGAGAGAGAGAGAGAGATTTGCTAGCGTGAACTCGAGTGTATGGATCCTCAAGTGAACTTGATGGGTTTTTGAAATCCGAGATGTCTAATGACCGATCCGAACCGTTGATCTTATTCGTCATGTAAAAACGTAGCCACCAACCAAGTTTCGTATTTTTTGAGTTTTTTTTGCTATTTGTTTTCTAATTTTGAAAATCAGCTTTTTGGGCGCTCCACGATTATTTAGAAGGCTGATTTTCAAAATTAGAAAACAAATAGCAAAAGCATTCGAAAAATACGAAACTTGGTTGGTGGCTACCTTTGACATGACGAACAAGATCAACGGTTTGATCGATCACTACAATTCTCGGATTTCAAAACCCGTCAAGTTCATCAGACACTCGAGTGTACACTAAACAGACACTAAGAAATCTCTCTCTCTCTCTCTCTATATATATATATATATATATATATATATATATATATATATATATATATATGTGTGTGTGTGTGTGTGTGTGTGTGTGTGTGTGTGATTTTGTAGGAAGAAGAAAGGAGAAAGAAAAAGGAAAAGAAAAGAAGAAAAAGAGAAAGAGAAAAAAAGGAAGAAAATGTGCGTGTGTGCATGTGCTGTGGGTATGTGCATGTGTGTGCCGCGTGCAGCACTTGGCTCGTGAGGTGGTGGCCCAGAGGGAGCAAGCACAGGAGGTAGGCCAGTGGGGGCAGGCGGCCCAACGCGGGCTGAGAGGCAGGCTGGGCAGGCCCAAGCGGGGATATTGCGGGCTGTGGCAGGTCAATTCGAGTTTAAACGGATTCCAGTTATTTTTACTATTTAAGAGCATCTCCAAGAGTTCCCAAAAAATAGAGTCCCAAAAGACTGGTTTTAGGATCTCCCAAAAAGTTTTAGGAGATAAAAAACAAACCCTCCTCCAACAGTTCCCAATAATTAGTGCCAAAAAATTTAAATCCTGCCACCTCATCCATGGGCCGAGCGCATGATCAACAGCATCAAACTTACGCCACGTCACTGTCTAGATGCACCACCTTCTGGTTTTCCCCTTCTCTCCCTTCCATCTTCTCCACTCCAAGCCCGACGGGCCTCCCTGTGCCGCACCCTACATGCTCCAAGCTCCACACTGTTAGATCTAAGTGCTAATGCGGAAGCGATTAGGAACAAGATTAGCCTAAAACCGAACCACTTAATCTAACATTTTGGGTACTTACAAGAGCTTGATGATGCCACTCACGCAGTTGTAGAAACTTAGGCCGTAGGGGCACAGCAGTGACGAGCCGATCACGAGAACCCGTAGAGGATCTGAGGAGACGAACTCCTTTGGGCGACGGCCTTCCTCTTTTCAGTCTTGATCCAGATCGGGAGGGCTTAATGAGACGGGAGAGAGGCATGAGCAACATCACACACCAGAATTGGTCCTCTTCCTCTATATATAGCATCGCACAAGAGGGCCGCAACCAGAATTGGTTATCGCCCCGATCGGCGCTGATTAGGGGCTTAAATGATCGTGATTAAGGGTGTTAATAACCATGATTAGGGCGGGCGTGAGATTAGGAGAAATTAACTACCTTGACCCGATCTGGTTAGCTGTTAGCCAACAGGTCAAAACCCAACACACACACCCTACAAATCAAGCACCCCCAAATCATCCAAAGCATGAACCTTCGCTCATAACAACAGATCCTTTGGAAAATGGAAGAAGATAATACACATTAAGCATGCATGTTTTGTTTACCTGCAGTTTGCCGAGATGCCATGTCCCTAGTATACAGACCACCTCAAGTGTTTTGTCATGCATCGATTGCAAACTAAAATCGTCATCATATATATTTTTGTTTTACCAAAGATCAACACCACACATGTAGCTAGCAATATTTAGAACAATGACACCTGCATCCTGATGAAAAAGAACACTAACATTTCGTTATATGAACTAACCAGTTTTCGTTCAAGATCCATGAATGCGGTCAGAAGAAATCGAGATTGATCAGCATGTCTTAGACTGTTCTTCCTTAGTCTACTGTGGCAATGGCCGCCAATGGCGTCGTCGCTCGCCTAGCTAGGCCCAGATGCCGGCAATGCGGTCGGTAAAGAACGCGGAGATGAGCCGCGCATACCACGCGGAGCAGATCACGGGCGACGTAGCCCGGCCATGGCCACGACCACGAGCACGCCCACCGAAGCACGTGCCCGCGGCCTCGCGCCGGCGCCCACGACGCCAGGTAATTCACCTCTGCCGCCATCCTCCGGCTCGCGCATCGCCCCGCCACCGCCTCCTCCATCATGCGCGGATTGGGACCGAATTCGGCCGGATCCAAGAGAGCGGCCGCCGCCGGAGCTTTCTTCGTCGCGTGTCCTGCCAGGGAGCGGGACTGCGGGAGGCGCCGCCGGTGCCGAGGGTCGCCGCTCGCCGGGCTGCTGGCCTGCCGCTGCAAGCTAGAGGAGGGGCAGTGTTGGTGGTGGCGACGGCCATGGAATCTGGATCCGGTGGTGGCGACGGCCAGCTAGAGGGAGAGGGCGGCGGCCGCGCAGGTGAGGTAGGGGCGGTGGGAGGATGGGGGTGAGCCACCAGCCTGCCCAGGCACTCATGCTCGTCGTCCTCGGGGGAGCCGCAGGCACTCACGCTCGCCGTCCTCGGGGGAGCCGCGCTCATGCACTGCTACGACGGCTGCAAGCGCAGTAGGGACGGCCTTGACTACGACTTCTACTCGCAGCTGCCGCCAGCCACCGACGCTCGCGGGCATCTTCTCCGGCGCCGACTAGATCCTCGTCGCTATCTTGGGCCCAAGCTCTCCGCATCCGGCCCTAGCTCAATCGCTTCTGCCGCATACCGGAGACCCGGACCGGAAGCGGGGACGTCGATTCGTGCGCACCGCCGGCGGCAGGAGGCGATGACGTCGCACGAGGATGAAGAGGATGGCGCGAGGAAACGATTTTGCCGCGGTCCCGGAACGAACTCGAGGATTGGAAGCTCAGAGGCCTGGCGCAAATCTGAGGACGAGGAGGGCATGTTTTGGGCGAGCGAATATATTGGGCACCGGTTTAGGGAGCTGTTGGAGACTATTTTTTATTGATTTTAGCCAAAAACTGGTTTAGGGAAAGAATTTTGGGCACTGTTGGAGATGCTCTAAGAGACCCGAGAGGGTGGTGATTAAGACAATTTTAGGGTTTCCACATGCTAATGACGGCCACGGAAATTAGAAAAATTTCAGAGGAGATTAGAAAGAGATTAGAGGAAGATTATAAGAGATTTTTTCAGGGAAAAGAGGCAAATGAGCGAGGGGTTGTGCTAGCCTTGCGAAGTATGGCAGAGACGATGAACATCGTTTGTGGCGTGGCAGGAGTCTGATGCGAGCAAGGTAACTCATATCAGAGCAGATTTTTACTTCTTTGTAAAAGGATTTGATTAGGGAGGAGCGCCCGGAATCATTGCCCCGCAGATGTAGGCAAGTGCCGAACTGCGTTATCAAACATTTGCATCTCTGGTAATGTTTCTCTAATCTTACATGAGTATCTACTTTCATCGATTTGCTTCCGCTAATTAGGGGTATTTGGCGCCTACGATCCTACAATTGGTATTAGAGCAGAAACTAAATATGTTAAACCTGATAGTATTAACACTAAAGAATATAAAGATCTATTTACATTGAATCAAAAGGCAATGAGTTATTTCTATGGTGGTTTGTCTAAAGATGAATTTAATAAGATTTCTAGTTTGACAACTGCACATGAAATATGGAAATATTTGAAAACTACTCATGAGGGCACTAGTGATGTTAGAAACGCTAAAATTGAATTGTTTACTCGTGAGTATGAGCTGTTTGTTATAAAACCTGGGGAAACTATTAATGATTTTGCTGCTCGTTCTAATGAACTGGTTAACAAACTTACATCTTTAGAAAATGTTCTCTCTTAGAAAGATCAATATAGAAAGTTGCTTAGATCGTTAAGGTGTGGCACTTTAGAGTAACTGCAGTCACCGATTCTAAGGATATGAGTACATTGAAATTGGATGCTTTGCTTGGTTCATTGAAAATATATGAGATGAGTCTTAGTAAAATTAATCATGCTCATGATGTTCCTATTACTCTTGAAACTATTGAAATGAATAAACAAAACATTTTTGAAAAACAAAAGGATGTTGAGGACATGGATTTCAATGGATTTGCTAGTCTTTCACAAAAAATTTCAAATGTTTTACAAACCAAGTTTGGTAAAACTAAAAATGATCTTATTCAATGTTTTAATTGTAAAGAATTTGGTTATTACAAGAGTGATTGTCCCAAGCTCGCTAACGCTAACAAAAAAAGTCTAGTCCATTGTCAAAGAAAAAGATTGCAGGTATTAAGATGAAGAAGGCATTGCAAAAGGCATTCATGAATATTATGGATGAGCTATGCACATCAGATGAAGATGATGGCAATGATTCATTGGCTACACTTGGAGAAGATGACGATATAGCAGACGTTTGTCTTGTTGGAAGGGAGGCTTACTCCAGAGATGATGACACTGAAGACGAAGATGAAGATGAGGTAAGTAACCTTCAACCTTTTGAAATTTTTCCAATGCGAGAAAAGATTATTAAGAAACTGCATAAAAAGTGCAAAGAGTTGAAACTAGAAAATAAAAAACTTCGGTTGTTGTGTAATAAAAGTACTAAAAATTGTGATTCATGTGTAAAATCGAAAAGAAAAATTGTTGATCTTCAGAGTGCTACATGTGATGCTTGTGAATTTTATAAGAGTGAATATGTTTTGTTGAAATCTAGTGCTTCCTCCTATGAAAATTGCATTGTTTTAGAAGATGAGGTGGTTTATTTGAAAAAGTCTTTAGAGAAAAATGATTATTCAGCTTTGAAAATACAAGTTAATGTTTTGACAAAAGAATTTGCATGTGATAATCTCACTAGGATCAGAAAGAAATTGATTGAACTCGAGGAACGTCCTCATGGTCTTATTTGTAATCGTTGCCCTGATCTTGCTCTACAAAATGGCTACTTGAAAGTAACTCTAGAAAAAATGATAAATGGTGAAAAGAATTTAAACATGATTTTAGATACATCTAAATACTCTTTTATGAAGGAAGGTATAGGATATAATAAGAATAATTGTTCTCAAGCACCTATTAATAATGATCATGCCCCCTCAACCTCAATTGTAAAGAAAACTTCTGATTTAAACTCTGGTAGTATTTCTCAAAAGAAACATGTGAGATGTTTTGGCTGTGGAAAATTTGGACATATGAAATTAAATTGTTGTGCTAATTTGAGTCAAAAATACTGGGATACTTTCCACAATGTGAGGTGCTATAATTGTGGTAAGTTTGGTCATTATGCACGAAATTATTTTGCTTCTCTAAATCATAGGTTTAATTATGACTACAGAAGGCCACAACAATACAGTGGAAAGATAAGTCCAATGGTAAGTTCTACTTCTCCGAACAATGCTTGGGTTCTCAGAAATTCTTTAAAAACAGCAAAAACACTTTTCAATGTTGGGTGCCTAAACATACCGTTAAATCATAGATTAAAGGCAAAGGGCTTGAAAACAGGTGGATAATTGATTCTGAATGTTCAAGACATATGATTAACAAAAAAATTGTTTTCGAGTCGAGAAAAAGCGGAGAATGGTGTCAATGTGTTGGAGTTTGCTAGGTTAAGAGGGGAGTTGGGTCTCATGCATTCCAACATCATGTAGAATAGTGTGTGCGTTGTTTCATATAGATCATGCATTGCTTATTATGCTTGTTGAATATTTAAGTATCCCATTGAACATTCACATGATAATCTTCATTGATAAAGCCAACTTAGTTAAGTTGATTTCTTACTGTTGGAGAGTGGATTGTTTATGAGCTTATAATAGTCAAGTGGATTGGGTAAATTACACATGAAGGTTAATTTTCAAAAACTTCAACTTTTCAAAAACTTTAAATTGCTAATGTGAGTGTGTACTATTTTTGAGCATTTTTTGTTAAGCCAGATGATCATGACGAGTCCTTGGCAAATAAAAAACGCAGGGCAAAATAAAAAATGTGAGATTGATTATGTGATATTGCTTACGAATTAGTAAAAGAAACAAGGTCAACCTTTTCAAACCTGCAATTAAAAGAAGCAAGCTCAAACTTGCCATATAGGTGAAAAACGGGGTGATATTAATTATGAAAATTGAGATAAAAAATGAGATGTTATATGAGAAAAATCATGGACAGATAATTATGAGTCTGGTATATCTTTTTCGGTCAAAACTAGTATCTTCCTCACATGGGCATATTTTTTATATGTTATGTATTTATTGCCTACTTGTCTGTATTTACATGTCCATGAGCTTATTGTTTTTTCATGAACTTTTTACTCAACAACTAGTAGTTAATACTTGATTATGGGGGCAATTCATGAATTTTTGGAGTGTGGAATTGATTTGCTATACTATTTGTATTCACCTTGAATAATCGGTAATGCTTGATAGGTGTGCATTTCATGGCATTTTGCATGGTTTATATTTGTTTGTCCTTTATGTGTGTTTTGCCAAAGGTGGAGAGTTAGAGTTGCATAAAGTGCATGAGTTCATGTATGAGAGAGTGCGTGTGCATGTGTGCATATGTGAGTTATTGCATTAAGTTTGCTTTAAGTGCATGTGTTAAGGTGGAGAGCATGTGTCAAGGGGGAGAGCTTAGAATAAAATGAAGAAATTGAATGGGCGAATTGTCCAATCACTCATCAAGGGGGTGATTGTTGAGTGAATATTTTAATAGTGTGATGAGATGATTTTCCAATTCATTACATATTTTTTGCGAGGATTGTTGGAATTATTGGAATATCTTTGAAAGGATAATAACAATTTTGGATGAATATTTGAGGATGATTGATGGTTTATTGAACTAACTTTGGACTAATGATTTCTGGTGTTATTTGGATATATATATATGATTGATTTAAGAAAGAGAAAAAAAAGGAAGAAAGAAAGAAAAGGTGCGTGTGTGCATGTACGTGGCGTGCGTGCAGCACTTCGCTCGTGAGGTGGTGGCCCAGACGAGGCAGTAGCGAGAGGCGAGCCGATTGGGGCGGGCGGTTTATGCGACCAACAAGCGAGTGTGGCCAACAAAGGTGAGAGCATCTTGGGAAGGCCAGTGGGGATCTCATGGTACATGGCGAGCCAATTCGAGTTTAGACGGATTCCAGTTATTTTCACTATTTAAGGGACCCGAGAGGGTCGTGATTAAGACAGTTTTAGGGTTTTCACATGCTAATGACAGCCACGGAAATTAGAGAAATTCCAGAGATGATTAGAAGAGATTAGAGAGAGATTAGAGGAAGATTAGAAGAGATTATTTTAGAGAAGAGAGGCAGATGAGCGGAGGGTTGTGTTAGGTTTATAGAAGCTGTAGCAGGACAGTAGGCGTCGTGTGTGGCGTAGCCAGGAGCTATTGCAGAGTAAGGTAACATACTAGAGCAGATTTGTACTTCTTTGTAAAAGGATTTGATTGGGGAGGAGCGTCCGGAATCATTGCCCCGCAAGTGTAGGCAGGTACCGACCTACGTTATCAAACGTGTGCGTCTCTGATAATGTTTCTCTAATCTTTCATGAGTATTTACTTTCATCGATTTGCTTCCGCTAATTAGAAGTATTTAGCGTCTACAATCCTACACACTGTACACCATCCTGGTCGTGCCATGACCGAGCTCCAGCGTGTGTCGTGCAAGGCTACACCCAGCGCACGGTTGATAGTTGATACAACTAGCTCATGCCTAGTGCGCTGCCAACTTCTCGCCAACTGTGCCCACTGGTTCGCTAGGCTGCCATAGCAACACCACAGAGGAGTTAGCGCCTTGGGCCACCACTCGACCATCGTCACTGTTTGTACACACGTCATATCTAGGTCGGACTCAATTTGAGCTGACCTTGATCGAGCACAAGGAGTTTGGGTTTCACTACAGAAATCTCCCTCAATACCGAGGGCTAAAAACCCTCGCGAAAAAGGAAGAAGCCCTCGTAATTTACTATTTACGAGGGCCGTCCCTCGTGAATAGGAGCTCGCGTCCGCTCCCCCGCAAATAACAACAGAACACGAGGGCATGGCCCTCGCGAATAGTTAATTTCGAGGGTTTTAATATGCCCTCGGAATTAACAGGCCCCAACTTTATCGCGAGGTCTCCCACCCTCATGAAAATCTGTGAGCCCACCTCCTGGCCTTGGGTGGCGTCAGCTATTCGCTAGGGCCAAATAGCCCTCGCGAATAGCCTCCCTCACTGTTAATCACGAGGGCTATTTGGCCCTCGCGAATAGCTACCTGCTCACTGTTAATCACGAGGGCAGTTTGGCCCTCGCGAATAGTCTCTCTGCTCATTGTTAATTACGAGGGCTATGTGGCCCTAGCGAATAGATGGTCTTTTGTTTTTTTACGAGGGCCATTTAGCCCTCGCGAATAAGCGTAATCAGCAAAAAAAAAGCTTTCAAATTTGAATTTGAAACAAATTTAAACAGCAGCAAACACAGCATATATATATAGCAAGCAACATCCACATTCTCGACACATCGACATCCACACATCCACATTCACATCGACACATCGACAAAGCATAAAGCGTCGACATCCACATCCTCGACATACACATCCACATATCCACATCCTCGACACATCGACATACACATCCACAAAACACAAAGCATATATCGGCATACACATCATTTCTAGCTACCATTATACATTTCTAGTCTCCATCTATCACGGATTGCTGTCCGGATTAGGGAAGATGGAAGGAGTACCGTCTGGTGGAGGGAAAACCGAAGGAGCACTCTCTGGTGCAGGGAAGAGCGAAGGGCTACTTAGTAGGCTTAGAAACCCGTCAGCCCCAGCATCCGCCCACTCGCGCCGAGCATCGTGATCGACTCCCTGAATCTGACTTGATGGGCGGAGCCTCAAAGCGTTAAGAACTTAAGTTCTATTTCAATTGACACTTTAGGTTAGACTCGATGAAGTGGCGACACTTACCGCATCTTGGGCTGAACAAAGGGTCGCGGTCCCCATTAGGTGAGTAACTAGAGCCACCACCTTGATCAACCTGTCTGCTCGACCCACCCTGCACATTGGTGATCAATATAGTGTTAATGCAAATAAATGAGGATCTGATATAACGGATGCAAAGGGTTAAATGGGAATACCTGCAAGAAATTGCCCCTGAATGAAGCCTCATGAATTCACCCACCTTTATTCTTTTCTTTTCCACCGTTCTGAGCCGCTTTTGGTTCATCTCCATGATTAACCTCAACTCATGGAGCTCTTTCTGTGTCGCTCCTCTCTCTCCTTTCCTCTCCTCCGCCATCTCCTCTCCCTTGCCATCTCCCTCTCGTGAGCTCTGTCCCGTGCGGCGCGTCGAGACCTAGCATCACGCATGAATCCACCGGACCTGCAACAGAATAGTGTGGTTAGTATGTAGATGTCATATAGCACGGCGACCAAAGGAATGGAACAAATAAAGATCAAAGTCACCTGATGTGGTCGGAGCCCATCCCGTAGCGACCGTGCGACTTATGCCCCATATGCGTGTAGATTACTTGACGTCCGCTCCTTCTCCGCGTCACGGGTCCTTTATCTGGCCGTGCGTCTCCTTGTACGCTTGCACGCACTGCCTTCAGTATTCAAAATTACTGAAATTAGCAAGTCAAGTAGTGATAAATATTGTAATAATGATATGGATTGCACTTACAATCTTGTCTTGCGCGTGTGGTGCCACGACTGGATTGGGAGCTTCTCGTTGTGCCTTCGGTGTCATTGCCCTCCTATAGGATTCCAAGGCACCTATGTCTTCTCCAGCCCTCTCAGACTGCATCACATTGTGGTTGTGGGTCATAGAGAAAAAACATAAAAAATAAATTAAAGAATTACTCATTACCTCTTTCTTTCTAAAAAATGGCAGGGACCACCTCCCGATGTACTTGACGACTCCTTGCGCCGCCCGGTTGAGTCTGGATTGCTGAGACTTGGTCTTGAACTCTGGACTATTCCAATAATGGCCAAGTCCATCCCAAGCTTCCGGACAGTTTTGGACCCACTCAGGACGCACTTCAGAGTACTGATCAGGGGTCAAGTACTTGTCTGAAGCCTCGGTGTCAGTGAGCTGCTCGCCATGCTCTCTCCTGTATGTTGATATGTGTGTCAAACAACATTACTGACATTGTAAAGAAGAGTTGTGATTCAACTTACTTGTACCAATCCTTGGTCGCGTCTAGACGTGTCCGTCGCAGCTGATCCCAGAAAAGACTCTTAGCCTTGATGTCAATGACATTGTCGAAGTCCGAGTGGGTGAGGGGCTCACGAGGTCGAAAATGTGTCTTAAAACAAATGGAAAACATATTATTAGCGTACGGAATAATGAAAGTATTTCGAAGGATGGAGAGGCTTACCCAGAATTCACGGACACACTCGAGGCACCGACACCGACCTTCTTCTTGCACAATCTTGTAGTCATCCCAAGTGATTCTTTGGGCCGGTCTGCCGTCCTCTTCCACCATCCCGGATAGTGCGGTTTGAGCACTTTGAAAGTCTGAAGCAGTGGGGTCTTGAGGCGTGTCGTCATTGTAGACATGTTCTTTGTACAAGTTCGAGAATAGTTAGCCGTTCACAAGGATAATAATATATGGAGTTAACATTTTATCAATTAGAACTTACCCGTCCCCTAAGATGTCAATTGCGACACACATATTTGTATCTTGCTGAGCCCTAGGCATCTTATTGGGCCCTCTTCTCTTCCTTCGGCGCCGAGTGGCGGTCGGCTGGGTAGACCCCTCGCCCTCCTCAAAGCCACCCTGCTCATGACCACTGGAGTCATGACCTACCTCGTGACCACTGGAAGCCTGACCTGTCTCGTCCTGACTTGCCTCCTCACCCTTGTCCTGGCTGATGAACCTTCTGATTGGCATCCTACAGAATGAAATAGATTATCTTCATAATAATAAAAAAAAACAAGTTAAACTTAAAATGTTATGTAAATAATGTACCATACATCTAACAGTAGTTCGCATCAACATCGAGTGAGTCGATGTTCTCGATAGGATTATTGTTCGCATGTTCATCGCCCTGGATAGGATCCTCGGGGTCTTCTTGGCCTTCTTTGTCGACAGTTGCAACATCTTCATTGACGCTAGCTACTAGATTGTCGAGGCCCACTCCAGCATCAATCACAAACGTGTTTTCTAATAATTGATCTTGAATTGGACCATCTGTCAATCTCCCGTGTGGTCTAACTTTGTATACAACCCACCAATTCTTTAGATCGGCCTCCTCTTTTTTGAGACTGCCCTTTATTGGATGCTTGCATGGATATGGCAGGTAGTACACTTGTTCGGCTTGGTTAGCTAATATGAAAGGATCGTATCCTTTAAGTCGTGAAGTATGTTTCACTTCATTAAGCCAAGCTCGGTCGTGTTCGAGACCTCTAACAGATCGAACCATTCGCAATGAAAAGAACTACCGAGAGCTTTTGCTTCCTTCAAATGTCGATTCGATTATTTGTTGAATTATACCGTAGTAATAGAACTTATCTTACCCTTACGCTTGGCCCTCGCAGACAACATAGCTATTCTTGTTCGCAGATTAGGCTTTGATTGCTCATACTCCATGAACGAAAGCGGAACCCATTGATATCATACGTCCCATGCACCGTGACACGTGTTGAACATCCACGCGACATGGTACGTAGATCATTATGTACACTAGGATTTTGCTTGCACTGTGTTTGGAAATAAAAGAAGTTAGAATTGAGTCGAAGATTAGACCTTATTTAATAATTAAGACACTTACATATCTCCAAAACCAAGATAGGAAGTTAGGTCCGCCGTTGCCATCACCTCTTTCCTTCAAAACCTTCAGCTCGTCCAGTGTAGGACTCCTTCTTTCTTTCCAGTAAATTGACACGAATTCTCTAAAAGATATGTGTTAACTAGAATACGAGTCTAAAACCAATTGACACGAATTCTCTAATAATGACACAACGACTTACAATTCAATGTCGCGAACTTCCTACATGTTCTCAAAAATATATAATACTGCTACAAGATTGTCCCGCTGAGAAATCTCAGTTCTTCTGCTCTTCCCGACTGGAGTTCCTTGTACATCAAATAGTTTTAGATCGGATTCAACCTTCCGACCATGTGTGTTGTATCTTGGTACAACGATATTCACATTATGTTCTCTTGCTAGATATTTGTTCGTAAAATTTGTAATCTCCTGAATTTGGTAAGCCTCGGCAATTGATCCTTCGACACGGGCCTTGTTTTTCACATTTGCCCGAACAGTTTTCAGCCGGCGTTCCACAGGATACATCCACCTCCCATGGACTGGCCCTCCGAGCAACGCTTGAGTAGGTAGATGGATAAGAAGATGTTCCATTGGATTCCAGAAACCAGGGACATATATCTTCTCTAACTTTCAAACGAGCACCACAACATCTTCCTCTAACTTTTTCAAATCTATCCTATTTAGATTTTTAGCGCACAACTTTCTGTAGAAGAAACTCAATTCAGCAAGAGCTGTCCATACATCGTCAGGTACATATCCCCGAAACATGACCGGCGATAGATCTCGCATGAAGATGTGGAAGTCGTGGCTTATCATGCCATGTATCTTGCCGGCGTCGACATCCACACCACGGACAAAGCTTGACGCGTACCCATCAGGAAATCTAACATTTTCACGAAACCATTCTAAAACCTCTTTTCTTTGTGCCTTAGTTAAGCAGTATGGTGCCTTAGGTTTCACCCTTTGCCCTTCTATCATGTTAAATGTTGGCCGATCACATAGAATCTCAGAATCCAGTCGAGCTTTGACATTATCTTTACTTTTACTGGCTATGTCCAAGTTCGTGGCCCAGATAGCTTGTGCTACATTTGACTCTTGGTGCATTACGTCGAGATTGTGAGGTAATAGCAAATCCTCTGCATATGGAAGGGAGTACAGGCTGCACTTATGTGTCCAATGGTGAACGGTTCCATAACCCACATATTCGGTTTGATCTTTTTCATTTATCTTTAGCCACTAGTAGAGAAATGATTTTCAATGACACTCTGAATTCGTCATCATAAGTCAGCAAAACGTCATCACATATCTTTTGTGACGATCTTATGACGAAATCAGACTCGTCATCGAAAGTGCGTCACAGAAAACTTCTACTGACGAATTGCGTTCTTTCGTCATAGAAAATGCTATTTTCTGTGACACCCTAACTTTTGTCATGGAATAGTTATTTTCTATGACGATAACAATAGTCATGAAAAATATGTAAACCGTCATACAAAATTACCAATTCGTCATAAATAACTGTGCCGATGGGCTACGGTGGGCATTGATCTGATCTTTTATGATGAAAAATGTCATCATAATACGATGACACGTTGACAAATAATTTCGTCACTAAACATTATAGTGTCACGTCAGCGTCCAGGATGTAGCATGATGTAACGCATATTCCACATCATTGTATTCGTTGGATGATGACGTGTCATATCTGCCACATCATTTTTTTAAAAAAGGTTTTTCGCTATTAATGCAAGCCCAACATTAGCCCAATATTCATATATATTTGCCACAGAAAAATCAATAATAAATATCAGTAAGCACAATGTTGCAAACATTTATAGACATATGAAATAAAAAAATGATAACTCTAGCTTTGTACAAATCTCTTTTTTCATCTAGGAGCACAATCTTAGCATCCTTTCCTTTTTCCGTTGACACGTTGTATCCTTGAAATCATTTCTCCTCGCTAGTATTCACTGGACCAAAATAACACAGAAGAAAATAAGAACAAGTAACATGCAATATTGATTGACGAAACATGTGTACAATAAAACAACAATATATTTACAAGAATTTTGTAGTCTTTTCGAAAGAATTTATCAAAGCATCATTTCAGTATATCACCGAACTTTAGATAGATCAAAAAAAAAATGTGGTAAGTTAGGAGTAAATTCAACAAAGGAATTCACCACTACTGCTCTTGTGTTGAATAAATAAGGTGGTCACTAATGATAGCATAAGAACTGATATTCCATTTACAAGTCCTAAATGAAAAACTGCAATCGCCGGAATGCTTCAAAGGTAGATCAGTCATAAAAAATGCAGCTCAAGATTTAATAAGATTATTTAATCTTTGGGGATAGCCGTCCAGTGAACATAATATAATGTTTAGCTCAGTGAGGATGTAATATCTTACTAAACAATTGTAAAGAAATTCAATTATGTTGGAAAGGACTAGCAACTGTTTTGTACCACTGGTGCGTTGTAGTGAAAAATAAATATTGTATCCTTGATGAGAGATCTGCATCATTATTGACACGGGACACAATTTTAGAGATGTAAAAATTCTCATCATCTCTACTGATGAGAGGTTTGTGTATCGTTAGTTTATTGAAAAAAAGAGCGAACAAGATTAACTTGTGCATTAAATCTATTCTACAATAAAGAGGTTGCGAGCTTTTCAATTAACAAGATTAACTTGTGGAAGATTAACAAGATTACCGGAAGGCCTAGGGAGGGCGCCGACGGCGGAGGGACCAGAGGAGGTGCAGCGCGGGATGCAGCCGGAGTTTGGGGACTGCAGATCGGGGGCGGCGTGGCCGGCGGCGAGCTTCCGGGGCGGCGCGTGCGGCGTGCGGGGCCGACGGACCGGCAGCGGAAGACGCCTGGGGCGGCACAGCCGGGGCCCGAGGCGACGGGCGGCCTCGGGATGGCGGGCGACGGGGCGGACTCCGGGGAGGCTTCTTGCTTGGAAGTTGGAAGAAGCCAGCGGCGTGAAAAACTCCAGGCGACGGCGGCCACGGGGCTGCGGCTGTAGTGGGAAGGATGTGAGGGGAGCTAGGGTTTTGAAGAGCCAAAGAAATCTGAGCCTTCGGATATGAACTGGGATTTTGATAGACGTTGATTTCGGGCTTGTTTGTCTCAGCTTAAATTAAATTAAATGATAAATTTTTTATTTTTCTATAATTCAAATGATGCATTACTTTGTGGTCATTTTTATGCGGTTTTAAGTAGTTCGTAATTTTTTTTCATAATATTTGAACTCTTTAAGACATTTTTTAAGGGGTCGCAACTTTTTATATCAAAAATTTTTAGGGTAGGCCAGGGGTTGTGGTCCGACTTGATTTGGGCTAGGGCTCGATTTGATTTGGTTTGGTCTGTTCCAATATGCGATGGAAATAATGTTAAATCTCTAATGTTTTTGAGCATTTTGTATGTTGTAGATTATGTTGGGACCGCATAAAACCAAAATATATTGAAACTGGAGTTCTAAACTTAGGCCTAGTTCTTTTCAGCTTAACGACTTATCTACGTTTTAAAAAGCCATATGATTTAAGTTTTTTTAGTCTATTTTTTCGCTGTTTTGAAGGTGGGTCCTAATGCTTTAAAAAGTAAGTCAAACGAAATGGATCTGAATCTCGAGACTACCTTGAGAAGCGCTTGAAATTCAGTCATTTCAGCCGTTCAGCTGTTCAGCCGTTAAGATCAGCTCAAAAGAATAGGGCCTAGAAAGAAAAATAGATATTTGTGCAAGCCTTATGAAGTATTATCTGAATGGATATTTTTGTCCATTGGTTTTCAGCCCAACAATCAGTATGACATCAACTCTAAATTACTAAGTGAACATCGGTTCCTTTCTTCTATGACAATCTGTATTGTTGTTTTATGACGAAAGTTCATGTTTCATCACTAAATTATCTAGGTTGAGGGTGCGCGATGCACATAATGACGAACAAAACAATTCGTCATAAAAACGTGCATTACCATGACAACAATTCATAGCGTCACGACGTATTCGTCACAAATAATCACTTTTCTTGTAGTGAGCGTTGAATGCCAGGCTTTGACTTCACCAACTGTGAGAGGCTCACGCTTTCGACCTTTCGCAATGGTATTTTTGCGAAATTTATTCTTTTGCTTTCTGAATGGATGATCTGGCTTCAAAAAATCTCGGTGACAGTCAAAGAAACTTGCCTTTCCGCCGTGTGTGAGCGTGAATGCCACGGTATCATCCATGCATATCGGACAAGCGAGTTTGCCGTCGTGCTCGGCCGAGAACATGCCATATGCAGGAAAGTCATGAATTGACCACAGATAAGCAGCTCTCATGAGAAAATAGGAGTTTGTAACTTTGTCATAAGTCATAGCTCCTGTTTCCCACAGCTCGTTCAACTCATCTACTAATGGCCGCAAAAATAGATACAAATTTCTCCTAGGACTTTTCGGACCAGGCACTATAAGTGAAAGAAACATAAATTCGTCCTTCATGAGTTGAGATGGTTTTAGATTGAGAGGGATACTAAAAACTGGCCAACAAGAGTATGATCGAGCATTCATATTGAAAGGAGTAAACCCGTCCGTGGCAATCGCGAGACGCTTGCGTTTAAATGGTTCCGCTGCAAAATCGGGATGTTTCCGATCAAAATGCTTCCAAGCTTCTCCATCTGACGGGTGAACTAACACATCAGGTTTCCGATTATGCAACTTGTGCCACCTCATGCTCTGGGATGTGTCCTCTGTCATGAAACACCGTTGGAGGCGGTCTTTCAACAGGAAGTAACGCAACACTTTCTTTGCCACACTAGAACGAGACTTGTTGCCATTAGAGTCAGTGGTCTCGAAGTACCGCGACTTTCCACAATGATCACACCAGGCCTTCCCTTCGTCCTCTTTGTAATACAACATGCAAAGGTTCTCACAGTAATCTATTTTCTCATATGGCATTCCTAAACCCGACAGTAGCCTTCTACACTCATACCAGGTCCTGGGCATCTTATGTCCTTCGGGCAGGACATCACACCAACTAGCCAACATCTCATCAAAACATGCTATGGAC
The DNA here is from genome assembly GCA_036346415.1 of Raddia guianensis. Taxonomy (NCBI): domain Eukaryota; kingdom Viridiplantae; phylum Streptophyta; class Magnoliopsida; order Poales; family Poaceae; genus Raddia; species Raddia guianensis. Next base: position 12,760,466 of record CM070534.1, on the reverse strand, counting down.
ATGTTAAACTTGGACTTCACAGTCATCATACGTTTCAAATGAGAAAGGACCGTCACTGACGTTGCATTATGCAAAGGTTGTTTGGCCGAATCTAGAAGTTTAAAGAAATCAGTCATGCCTGGCTGCAAATCCTGTTCATCACCCCCATAATCGTGGCCAATATCAACAACCATGTCCTCCATCCGGTCTATTTCATCAAAACCCTCGGGGGGTCCAGCAGGCTCAACCTGGACGCGATTACTCTCCCCATGCTACACCCACTGATGGTAACCAACTTTAAACCCATTCTTCACTAAATGCATCTCCATTTCATCACGAGTTCTCTTCCGACAGTTACCACATTCAGCACAAGGGCAACGGACAGGGCCTTGCGCCCCTTGGAAAGCTCGGGACACGAATTGACGAGTCCCCTCAAACCATGCATTTGTGGGTCGTCCATTCGCCACCCACCCATCGTACATCCATCTCCTTTCTTCTTCCATTCCTTCACGAACAAATAGATATATATACGTACTTGCGTCAGGGGTTTTTACACTCGGCTAATTAGGAAGGCTTCTAAACCCACCCACGAATCACCGTTCGAGTACGATACGTCGTATCGCCCGTGGATTCGAGAAGAAATTTCGGCAGCATAACCCTACTAGTTCCCCATGTGCACGTACGGTCGGGGTATCGTTTTTAATACACCGACACTTATATTATGCACTGGAGAACCACAGGGTTATACAACCGAAATCTCATCCCGAATCCATGGCCGACACAACGCATCGTACTCAACGGTCATTCGTGGGCTGTCCACTGGGACGCCCAAACTGGGTCGTCCACTGGCGTGGCTGCAGACGTGGCGGCGGTGGCGGCGGCCGGAGCGGAGGCGAGCGCGGCGGGGGCGGCGGCCTAGGGCAACAAGGTTGCTCGGGCTTGGGCAAATTTTTGCCCAAGTCCGAGCCGTGCAGATCTAAATGAGGGATCTAATTGCGAGGGCCAGGTGGCCCTCGTGAATAACCATGGGTCTCCACTTTTGCGAGGGCTGGGTGGCCCTAGCGATTAAAGCTTATAGTCACTGCCGGGTGGGCCCAGCACTGCCCGCCGCTAGTCAGCACAGAAGCCACCTAATTGCGAGGGCAAGGAGGCCCTCGTGAATAAACAAGACGCGATTTTTTTGCGAGGGCTTTGTGGCCCTCGTGATTAAACCGTACTCGCTGCCTTATGGGCCCAGCACTGCAAGCCGACTGGCGGCACAGGAGCCCCCTAATCGCCAGGGCTAGGTGGCCCTCGTGAAAGGGCATGGCGTGATTGTTTTGCGAGGGCTTGGTGGCCCTCGCGATTAACGCGTACTCGCTGCCTTGCGGGCCAAAGATCTTTGCCGCAGAAGCGGCACAGAGAGCCCCTAATCGCGAGGGCTAGGTGGCCCTCGTGAACGAGCATGCCGTGATTGTTTTGCGAGGGCGCGGTGACCCTCGCGATTAACCCGTACTCGCTGCCTTGTGGGCCCAGCTCTTCCGGCCGCTAGCCAGCACAGCAGCCATTCAATAACGAGAGCCCCCTAGCCCTCGCGAGTTAAGCACGCGCGTTTTTATTCGAGGGCATCTGCTGCAGCCCTCGTGTCTAAACGTCTTTAAATACGAGGGCCATACAAGCCCTCGCGTATAATCGTTATATACGAGGGTTTTCGAAGGAACCCTCGCTACTAATAAATATTTTCCTTCCATCCTACACTCAAATTATTTTTAAAAAATACCAAATAATAGTTAAAAATATGTTTGAGTTAATAATAATCTTTAATGCACCATTTGTTTCAATAGGAAAAAAATAAAACATAAAACGAATTTTTATGATATTAACCCTTTCTTATCTCACACTATCAGCTTATCGATATACTAAGCATTCTAGTATACGTTTCGGAAATTCATGTCACGAAATTATAGAATACATTATTTAGGAATTATAGATACTACGTATTACCCATTACACACTATTTAACACTTGTCTCCTTTGGAGACTCATGATGACTGCGTCTTTTCTCTGTCGAATTCGAATTCGGGGAGAATCCTTCACGGTATACCGGAGTTAAACAAGTTTTTGCGGAAGAACGAGGTAAGACCACAATATGTGGGAGATTTAAGGCTTCTGAGAGGATTTGGTTTTTAATTTATGGGCCTTTTATTCGCGAGGGCTGAAGCAGGACCCTAGCGAGTAGTTGCTGAGGGAGCCTTTTTCGCGAGGGCCACATATTAGCCCTCGCGATTTAGTGTTATTCGAGAGGGCCAGAATGAGGCCCTCGTGAGTATCCTGGTTTTTGCGAGGGCTACGTCTTGGCCCTTGTAACTATAGTCTTTTTCACGAGGGCTGTATATTACCCTCGTGATTTAATATTGTATTACGAGGGCATTGTTTCAGCCCTCGCGTATACTTTTTGGCCCTCGCGAAACTGGGAGATTCCAGTAGTGTTTGAGCTCGAGTCTACATAAAGCTTGAGGCCAAGGTAGAGACCAAGCTCATGAGCTTGATGTCGTGTTTGAGATCAAGCCCGTAGACTTGAATCGAGCTTTCAATAGCTTCATTAGGTTGGGTATTGGGTGCTGATTAACCACCTCAAGGATGATGACATATCTTCGGTATGATGAGGATGGAGGGGATGATGACGTATCTTCGGGATGATGAGGATGGAGGCACTTGGGGTCGATCGTAGTACATGGGGGCCAATAGAAAATGGAGATGTCACCGCTCATGAGTGGGAGGAAAGGAAGATAAGAAGGTGCCAATGATGCCGTCGAGGCCAATGTTAGGTTCTTAGTGGGATGAGTGCCTTTAGGGTAGGTCAAGATTTGGGTCGTTAGGAGGAAGGGAGCATTTTCGGACAAATTGTTAGGAAAAACTTACCGAGCTAGGTAGGACTGAAGGGTTGGCGAAGGCTAGAGAACTGGTTGAGATGCACACTAGGGTTGGTGTTGATATACCTTTGGTGGGAATGTGTACTGCTAGGCTAGTGGAGCGTTTGTGTTAGAGCCTGCTGTCATCTAGCCCATCTGACCCACAGCGATCCAGCTCCCCCCAAGACCAACATCTGGTCTCGGGCCCAGTCCCCACATCTATTGGCCCAACTAAAAGCACAACCCAGGTTCTAACCCAACTCAGCCCGAATGACTAGCCTGGTGGGAGGGGGCGCTGCCACTTTTTAAGTTGTTCTACCCATCACCAATATCCGATGTGGGACTAAATCTAACAATTACCACTTGTTATGATTTACGCCAATGGAAGATCATAAACGACACCAAGAGACACAATGTTTGGTAACGTAGTTCAACTTTCGCCTACATCTGCGGGGCTCTGATTATAAGCGCTCCTCCCCAAACCATAATACTGCATCATACCGGTTGCCCAGGTTACGGCCACATGTCGGACGCTGACCTTATTAGGCCTATGCTACTATTATGCAATCGTTGTCTTGATTACATCAGGGTTGCCCCTCCTTCATATAGTGGAGGTCTGGTTATAGTTTGACTCCAACTCTAAACCAACCCTGCCTATTACAATGCAAAGTCCAAGTAACCTATTTGTACACATATTCGACACAAAACCTAATAGTTTGGAGGAAGCATCCTGAAGACCCGAGCTAGGTGGCCAGAGGGGGTGAATAGACGCCACAAATTTTCGACACTACCGTTTTCACCAAAACCAGGATAACTTGACAATTATCTGTACCCATAGCATGCATGACTAAGAGTCATGGAATATGTGAAAATTTTTTATTCACAATCTTGATTGTCAAGTGTCCAAAAGAGAGGAATCAATTTAAATCTTGCTTTAATAAAAGACTAAGCCAAATGATCAAGAGAACATATCCGGTGCAATCTCCGTTCCCGTGCAACCACCGTGCAATCCAACTAGCAAAAGTGGCGAAAAATTCTAAAAACATTTATACATGTACTTCAAGTCATACTCCACCTATATATAAAATTTCATGTTCAAATTCGTTATATTTTAGCAGTAATAAAAAGAAAATTAAATGATTTTAGAGTATAAATGTGTCAGAATTTTCTCTTTTTTGCTATGCTTTAAATATAACGAATTTGAACATGAAATTTTATATATAGGTGGAGTATGACTTGAAGTACATGTATAAATTTTTTCAGAATTTTTCGCAACTTTTGCTAGTTGGATTGCACGGTGGTTGCACGGGAACGGAGATTGCACCGGATATGTTCTCAATGATCAAAGCCACTTTCAAAAAAGCAAAAATAGATTCTTCAGAATTTGTTTTCACTTGGATCAGAGAAATGGTGGCGTTCTGTTGCTAAAAAATTATGGGAATTTTTCTCCCTATGCAACCATGAGTCATGAAGAACTCCACCAAAAATCTCCTCAAGATTTCTTCCATAGAAAATATAAAAAATCAAACACCATGAGATATAAAGAACTTCGAACTGCAAGTTTGGGGCTCGGTTTTCACTTCATAGCTCCCAAATGGAAAAAACAGTGGACTTCAAGTTTTTATCACAGATGGGTATATGAGTCACGCATCCTAAAATAATTTTTATAAATTTTTATAAAAATATTTTACTGGGTGCTGCGCGGATGAAAGTTTATGGACAGATAAGCAACAAGTCAAGAACTTAATCTCTTACCTTTCATATGGTTGCAAAGTGTGTATCAAATAATATTAGCAACCTCAAGGCATCATAGACCACCAATAACCAGCAAAAATCATCCAAGTTCTTCTCAAAACAAGAGATCCAAAAGGAAAAACGAAAATAAGAAAAAATAGGACTAAATCAATGCAAGATAGTCATGAAGAAGAAAGATTTCGTCGCATAAAAGTTCCATGTTGTCACAAGCACTCTAAGTGCCACCCAAAACACACCTAACTCACATTCTCTATTTCTGAAATTTTCTACTCTAAGGGGATGATGAGGAGGTGCTCCCCTTCCCCTCTATTTATAGCCCAAGGGTGAGATGCCCTAAACCCTAGAACCCACATCCACCCTTCATTTGAGGATGAGTGGTGTACAACTCACACACTACAATCCCGAGAGGGAATATTCTCCACATATTCCTTCGGTAAATATCTTCTTAACTTCCACGGTCACCAGCCCAAGCCTGGGCCCACCGGTCAGATCAACTTCGCTACTAGGTTACCGACGTCGCAGCCTCCACCTGCATCGGATTCCTTGCCATGGCTAAGCTTCTTGAGGGCACCACCTCACGTGACCGCCATGTCATCAAATCCGATCACCTGCACGCCTCCGGACGCACCAACCTCTAGCTGTTCCCGCGAAGCGTCAGCCATGTACCAGCCGATACCTGCATCACTAAGATGAACACACACCAAACCAACACACCTTACCTCTCCTGCAAGGTTAATCAATTACAAAATTTTCAACATCATAATTCTTTCGTTACATCATAACTAGTAAGCCCTAACACACTACGTGTCAGCTTAACAAATTCCACCGGACCGTGTCCGATCAAAACTATTACCTTGCCCAAGCTCATCATAATGGTCCGGTTCCAATTCCACTACAGTTTTCACAAATGAACCATTTAATAATTCTTCAAAACACTTCAAATTGCATCTTGTCACATATATTCATCATCAAACCGGGGTACCCTCCACATGGTCTCAACACTCCCCTTGATGAATATATTGACAAACCCTCAAAAAATATTTTGAAATTTTTGGATTTGTCAACAAGGCATGTTGGAATGCCGAATCACGCTTGGAGAAGAAGATAGGAACACATGTGTTCAAAATCTCCAATTCGTGAAAGTCAAAGCTCCCCAAGAAATTCTTCCGCTTTTTTCAAGAAATGAATGTTGATGCCTTTTTCAATTATTCCCCTTTTGACAATATAGACATCAAGAAATACGAGGGAACAAGCATAAAGCATGATGCAAATGCAAGTCCTGGGGAGCTTTGAAAATTATCCATTTGAACGTGAAGCACATGGCAATTCGAAGCAATGCAATTTTAGTTCAGTGCTCACAAGTTCAAGAGATGCTAGTAAATCGATTTTTCATATTGGAATATGTGGCTTAGAAAATCACAATCAAATATTGCGGCATGACAAGGCATAAAGACGGGTTCAATAGAACACCATATCCAACCTTTTGAAATCCAAGTGGTTTCAAATAGACAACTCAACTAACTAGCATTTTAATTTTTTGATATTTTTAAACACTTTTGAATGCATCCACAGGTTTCAAGCGAGCAGTTGCTAGCAAGGCACATCCGGAGGATCACTGGAAATGGCCTCCTAGATCACTCCTCCTGTGTGTGCTTTGCATTTTTCGATTGAATTTAGGTGGGAGAGCCTCTAGCGGAATACAAATGGCCGACGATGCCCAACATTATACTGAAGGAATCACATGTTTTGGCTATCCGATTTCTTTCTAAGTTCATGCCTCTTGTGTACAATGGCAAGCCATCTCATGAAGGATAACCGGTGAAAACTGTCCAAAATTTGAAATTGTATATTTTTGGTTTTTAATTTACGAGAGCACGATTTGGCCAACAAAAAAATTTCACCAAGTTGCAAGGATGACTGAAGGAAGACTGTAAATGCCTCATCGAGCAACAACATTCAGAAAGTGAATCTTATGCCACATAAAAATTTTTGGAAAACCAAAAGTATTATCATTTTTGGACTAGACACCAATTGAACAAGTTAGAACAAACTGAATGGTGAATAGTCTCGACATCTTGCAAAACCTAAATTCAAAAGCATAATATGCAAAGCTTCAAAAACAAAAGAAAGTCTATATGCTAATGCAAAGTTTTTCGAAAACTCCATCCCAACAAGCGATTCAACAGTTTCATTGCAAACAAATGTGCATTAAAAACAGCAACAATGAGAGCTGGAAAATCAAGGAAATGCAACTTGGGCAAAACACAAATGATTAGGCAAGAATAGAAACCACTAAAGCTCAGATTCGCTCTCATCTGCCATCAGCGACTTACAATGAAAGACAACTCTACACCTCGGTTACTAGAGATACGACATAGACCCTGTCTACCCAGACAACTATAAGACTGTGTGGGATCAAACTAGCCAGATGAGAGAAGGAAGTCTATTACGCATGATACCAACCTAAGCACAAGATGAGAGGTCAGCGCCAAAACACGCCAGAAGCCTAAGTGAAAAGTGTGCTGACAGTCTAATACAGACTAACCAAGGCCAAATGCACCCCAAATGCATTGCAAGGAAAGCAAAAAGAATATATTACATATGGTACAAGTAGCCCAAGATTCCCCTGACTATAAGCTATTTAAGCTCACAATCCCGAGCTCTCCTCTGAGAGCCTTAAACCTAGCCTTGTCCAATGGCTTGGTGAAAATATCAGCCAACTGATGGTCTGTCTCAACAAACTGCAAGACTATGTCATTCTTCTCCACATGGTCTCGAAAAAAGTGATATCTCAGTTCAATGTGCTTTGTTCTAAAGTGTTGCACTGGGTTTTTTGTAATATTGATTGCAGAGTAGACCTGTTCATGGGCGGCCCGGCCCGACCCGGCCCGACCCGGCCCGGCCCGACCGGTGCATAGGGTCGGGCTCGGGCCTCGGTCGGAATCTCGGGCGCCGGGCTAGGCCAGGCTCGGGCCCTAGAAATCATGCGGTAAGCCGTGACCAGGCCGGGCCTCCGGGCTTCGGGCCAGGCCGAGCTCGGGCTTGGTCTAGCAGGACTGGGCTTTTCCAAGCCCGGCCAGAAACCCGGCCCGGTCCGGCCGATGATTAGGTTTATTGCAGAGGTGTTGTCACGGAGAAGTGGCACACTTGTTTGAACTAACCCAAAATCCTTCAAGGTAGAGCAGAGCCAAATAACCTTACTGCAACATGCAATAGCGGCAACATACTCAGCCTCAGCAGTGGACTGCGCAACACTCAACTGCTTTCTAGAGGACCAAGAGATAAGAGAAGTGACAATAAATTGGCAGGTGTCAGAAGTGCTCTTCCTATCTATTATACAGCCAGCGAAGTCTGCATCTAAGAAGGCTCTGAGAGATAGACAGGACGCAGCAGAGAACCAAAAGCCAAAGCCTGCAGTAGCTCAGATATAGCGGAAGATCTGCTTTACCTCCTAGGTGAGACACTCTAGGTGGGGCCTGAATATGGGCACAAAGACACACAACGAACTGGATGTCTGGCCGGGAAGAGGTGAGATAAAGCAGGGAGCCTATCAGGCTACGATACTCCTTCTGGTCGACTGGCTCACTATTCTCATCGGGCCCTAAGGCAACTGTAGTTGCCATCGGAGTAGAGACCGACTTGCTATCTAACATACCAAAACGACTTAGTAGGTCTTGTCTGTACTTGTTTGAACTGAAAGCCGAGAAAAAAGTTGAGCTCCCCCATCATGCTCATCTCAAATTCCAAACTCATCGCCTCTGAGAACTCAGAAACAAGAGAAGAGGAGGAACCACCAAACATAATGTCATCGACATACACTTGCACCAGAAGGAAATCAGAGCCAACCCTATGGGTAAACAAGGTCTGGTCTACCTTACCCATTAGAAACCCATTGCTCACCAGATAGGTCTTAAGTCTCTCATACCAGGTCCTAAGTGCTTGCTTTAACCCATATAGAGCCTTATTAAGCTTGTATACATGATTAGGATATCTTGAATTCTCAAACCTAAGAGGTTGCTTCACATACACTTCCTCCTTAATATAGCCACTCAGGAAAGCACTACGGACATCCATTTGATACAGTTTGAACGCATTGGATGCCATAAATGCCACTAAGATCTTGATGCAATCATGTCTAGCCACAGGAGCGTAGGTAATATCGAAATCTATCACATCAATCTAAGTGTAACCTTGTGCAACTAATCTAGCCTTGTTTCTAACCACTACCCCATCCTTACTTTGCTTGTTCTTGAACACCTATTTAGTACCAGATACATTATTTTCTTTAGGGCGTTCAACAAGCTTCCACACTTTGTTCCTCTCAAAGTTCTCTAGCTCTTCATGCATTGCATTCATCCAATTAGGATTTGAAAATGCATGAGTGATGTCCTTCGGTTCAAAGGAATCAACAAAAACAGCAGATAAGCAAAGGTAAGAAAGCCCAGACTTCGATCGGGTTAGCATCCTTTCGCTCAAACCACTGATCATCTGTGCAGGGGGATGGTCTTTCTGGATGTGACGATGAGCCCTAGAAATGGTCTCTACCTCGGGAACAGGAGAGGTAGGATTAGAGCCACCGAGCGAATCAGATTCTATAGGTGAGAACCCAGAAGCACAAGGTGAGAGTTGAGTTGAATTAGAAGGTAAGGGATGAAACTGAGGAACAGCACTGGAAACTAGGGGCGCCACCGGTGGAGCTAAGTCATGATTGGGTTATGACCTTCTGGTCAACAAAGATTAGCTCAAAAGACAAGTCTGAACCTGAGATATCTGGTCTTGCCCCGGCATAGCCTCATCAAAGGTCACCTCGCAAGTCTCAACAACTCTCCACCTCTCACTATCCTAGACGCGGTAATTCACCGCAGAAGCTGTATACCCAAGGAAAACTTCATCTGAAAATCGAGATTCAAATTTATCTAAATTTTCAGACTTCATAATAAAGCACTTTCATCTAAACACCTTGAAATGTGAAACACTTGGGTTACGCCCATATCGAAGTTCATAGGATGTGCTATGCAACTTGGACATCAGAAACACCCTGTTTGAAATATAGCAAGCTGTAGAAACAGCCTCAACTTAGAAATAACTAAGTGTAGAATATTCATCTAGCATAGTCCTATCCATCTCTAGTAAAGTGCGATTCTTTCTCTCCACAACGCCATTTTGTTGTGCGACATGCGGAGAAGAGAATTGATACTCAAGATCAGAATCATAACAGAAACTTTCAAATTGTGCATTCTTGAACTCAATTCCATTGTCTGAACGAATTGCGCGAAGCGCTCCAGAGAACTCAACAGAAAGCTTACGAATCAAGGAACGAAAATGGCCAAATGTTTAGTCCTTGTTCACCATAAAATAGACCCAAGAGTAGCGAGAATAGTCATCGACAACAACGAGCACATACAACTTGCCACCACAGACTTCACACGGGAGGGACCAACAGTGTCCATGTGAAGCATTGTCCAAGTGCAGCAGTCATCACTAGGGTGACGTGGGTGAGCAGCAGCTACCATCTTTCCATGCTGGCAAGAAGCACACACTATATCGTTGACCATCTTGTGTTTGGGCAAACCACGAATCAGATCCTAGCTACTAACTCTGGTCAAGTGATCAAAACCAATGTGACCCAGTCTCCTATGCCAGAAGAAGGTGTCATAGGACTCTGAAGTAATCAAGCAATAAGAAGAGCCAACTGAAGATCGGAAATCAACACGAAAAACTTTCAAATCTGTGAATCCCACAAACAAAACTCCCAGAGGAATCAAGAATGCAACTTTCATTCTGTTTAAAATGAACCTCAAAACCCTCATCAGTTAGTTGAGAAACCAAAAGCAAATTACAACGAAGCTTGCTGACAAAGGCCACATCCATAAGTACAACCTGGTCACTAACCTGAACTCACGACCTTTGTCCTCGCGGGCAAGCAACTGGCCAACTGAGCTATGCATGCTTTGTGTTGGGTGGGAGGTTGAAAAGGTAGATAAATAAAAGAAGAAGGGTGGGAATGTGTGCAAGAAAAATGACTGGAAAAATATGGGGAGGTGGGATTCGAACCCGAGACCAACACTTGAATTCTAGCGTTGTAAATCAGCAGACCAACTGGCCCACGTTGTTAAAGCTCCCACGGAAAAAAATTCGTTTATATATAATCTTTAAATGGACGACTGGATTGAGCCTGCGGATGCCATCGTGCGCGATCCGACGGCTGTCACTCTCGGCACTGTGTAGAGCGGACACGTGTCGCGCTGAGGTTACAATGCTAGCACATTGTATAAGAGTATAGATATTGGACAACAAATATTTCTAAAGTAATGGGTAATTGTTTTTTGATGTAACTAATATTATACAAATATTCATATTTTATATAATTTTTATATCAAAAGGCTGTTTAGAATAGTTTCCGTGACAACTTTTTTCGGACCCCTGGCGAATAGTGAAAAACATGATTTATAACATTAAAATAAAGTTTACAGTGGTGAGCAATTGGAACACCCTGGCTTATCAATGAGCATTTGGGCTATAAGAGGTAGACAAAAAGACATTATATTGTGCTTGAGAGATAAGTTTTTGGCCTCTTAGTTTGACGAGGTCTGGGCTTAAAGTTTAATCTAAATTCAAAATTTAAATGCTTTGTTTTGTTTGCTTTTTTTTTTATCATGAGTCCACCTCCAAAAACTCTTGAAAATAACATAAACAAAGCATGCCAGTTTTGAGAAGTAAACTAAAAAATCTCTCTAAGTCTTGGTTAACCTTCAGTTGAGCCAGTTAATTTATTCAGTTTAGCCTCTCCAAACTCCAAATATTCACTAATTGGGGAAGTATTCCTTCATTCAACAATATAAGGGCATTAGGGCATGTGGTATAGATTGTTGCTATTAATAATGTTATCCATATAAGCTACATTTTTTTAGATAATGGAAAAGTTCCAGCCTCTACATCGGAAATGTATATGGCCTAAAAAAGTCTTAGAACTAAACAACCGATACAAGTTCAATCAACACAAATTCTAAGATTATTTCACCAGCCTTTATTCGCAAAGAAGGATAATGCCACCACTTCTAATGAGTGACATGCTGCTTCGATTACTTCACGATCATAATTTTTATGTAGCGAAGCCTAGTGGCGTAACCAGTAGACTCCTGAAGATAACCTGCATGAAACACGTATCTTTCCATTTGTCAAACACAATATCGTTTCGACATAGCCAAGTAGACCAGAGTAAAGTAGCCACCCCAACTAAAATAATTAATCTTTGATTCAACGCCAATCCACGAAGCCAATCACCCAACAGATGGGTCCAGCCTATTGGAGCCTTTAAACCAAAAGTAATGTGAATAACGCGCCACACAGAGCTAGCAAGATGGCACCGGAAAAAAAAGATGGTGAATATTCTCATAAGCGCAACAAAAGCAACAACTCTGACTTTCCTTCCAAATGCGTTTTACAAGATTATCCTTAGTCAAGAGAACCCCTTGCTCTATATATCACAAGAAAACTTTTATTTTGAGAGGGATCTTTATTCGCCAAAGAAATTTATTTGAAAAATTAACATTATGAGACACCAAGCATTGATACATCGATCGAACAGAAAAAACCATTTTTATGCAACTTCCACATGAAGACATCTACATATGATATTAAATAGAGTTGTCGTTTATAGAGTGCCAGGGGGTACTACAGTCATTTTGAATACTTCATTGATCTATGTGCAACATCACATTGACATGTAGAAGAGCGAGGAACGCAACGAGAAGCCTAAAGAACGGTAGGGCAACAAACAACTATTCATGGGTCTAGGCCTTGTTGGGCCTGCGCATATCAGAAGATGACCTATAGGTGCAATTCATGTACCTGCAAGAGCATCCGTCAATGCACATGGCGCAACAACGAATAGAGCGAGCATCGAATGGATGGCACTGACGAGGCGACACGGAGGAAGGAAAATAGTGTCATCCGTAGAACTTTAGGGCGTATTTGATTGGGAGGAATTAAAGGGAAGGAATCAAAATTGAGAGGTGTGGACTATAAATCTCTTTATTGATTGGTGGGAATTGGAGTAGGAAATGAGAGTTTACAATTTAAATGATGGAAATTCACTTTCCTACCTCACCCTAGATAAATCTCACTTACTCCCACATCACTTCTCATTTCATATTCTTGCCAAACAGGCCATTAGTATTTTTGTATAGACACTATGTGCTCTATGGTGTGAAATATTAGATGAGTACCGGGGACACTTGTTGCTTAAATCATTGGAGGACTATGGGACCGGTGCCAATGAACTGCCAGGGACTTATCAAATGATGGTGATATGGGAGCCGAAGGAGGGTGATCAAATACATTTTTTTTTATCTTACTCTGATTATAGTGGGTTCACACCATCACTGCAACCACCGGTACCAGACCAACAGGGGGAGAACAATAGGACCCACTCAGGAGATTACCGACCAGGTTATTCTCACTACTAAAGAGATTCTGGAGTACCAAAGGACTCGAAAATCTAATCCTCTAGCAGGACACACATATAAATGCATACTGCCTGAAGCAAGATATGCAAAACTGAATACTGATAGGTCTTATTTCCCACGGCAAGGATAAGGCAGTTGGGGCCGATAGGAATGATCAAGCTTTGGGTACAAACATCAGTTCAGCCATGAAATTTTGATCATTTTAATATGTTTTTACCATGTGCAAAAACTTAGGATAAGAAATTTAAAATAATTTGAACTATTTATCCAACGGAATGAATGCCATATGGTGTACTAAAAAAAAGGACATTTCACCTAGAATCTAGTAATGCCTTATTTTACAGTTTTTCAAGTACCATGCCAATCACAGCACGAACCTCCACGACAAAATAACTGCACGATATTGGTACAGAGTGAGAATACAAGGCGATCCGTAACCGAACAATTTACATGTTTTTCTGAAAATACAACAGTAGTACATCACAAAAGCTATAGTCTTCTGAAATACAAATACATCCATATACAAAATGATTTATTTACAAAATTATCTAGGCTATGAATAGCATATAAATAATATATTATAGAATTCCTCGGTGCTATTGCTCTTCCTCCTTTTTGATAGTGGCCCAAACATAAGCCGGAAGATATTGTAAGCATATCTGTACTACCTTAACCTTGTTTCTTTACAACGAGAACTGGGCATTTGGCATGATGCATACAGTAGTTGCTGACACTTCCAAGAAACAGCCTGAGCAATAGTAAACAAGTCATATAACTGACCACCGACTGCCGAAGTTTCGGAATGAGTTTCATATGTTTCTAAACGAAGCTAGTCTACAAAATCACAGTACTTTCTCCACAAAATCAGAGTATTTTCTGTTGAAAATTTATGGACTTGGCCAATTTATTGTTCTGAAATTATGAATCTTAAAGGCCCATTCATGAAGGATGGAACGTGAAAAGTTTAGTATCACATAAAAAGTGGGAGTGGACAAACGCCGTCCGTATGTTTTTAGCTTAATCATTAGTCAAAAGTTACAAACATTGACTTCTGTGAATACATTCACGTCTTATATTTAAAAATGAAGGGAGTAAACTTACTATTAATATGTTGTCAAAACTAAAAAAGTGTCATTTAAAAACAATCACAATCATCCTACATGATTAAATACAATGGATCAGAAATTAATAAATTAGAAAATAATACAGATTTTATAGAATAAAGTTATTAAAAAAGGATAGCTAAAAATGTCATTTGCTGGTGTCAGTTTAGTTCGAGAAAGTCTTAACATGTACCAAAATTTTAAAATTTGCAAGGCAGGGCATCATCAACTGAGATCTAACATAGGTCGACTAGCACACCTTTTCACTATTCAACTACATTTCCATCCCTTCTATTTTATTTGCTACAATATTAGAACGGTCTGTGTTAGGCCACATTGGTCATGCCCTAAAGAGAGCTCTTTAAAAACTAGGGCAGCCAAGACTCAGTGATTTAAAATATTGTTCTATCTTTAAATCAAATGCTTGTTGTAGGTAAATTGATGGTCAAGCAGATTTGCGGGAGCATGACAATTAAATTCCAGTTACCGGTGATTGTATTCACAGATTCACATGTTGCTTTTTAAATTGATATTTTCAATATGTTCCGTGTCAGCACAATTTATAGCATGCCACTGAGTAAATTTAGTTTCTTCCTTTGTTTTTTGTTAGGTTCTGCATCTAACTTTGTTAATACAACCACAATTTGAGTACTGGAAATCAAGATTGACTATTAAAAAGTAATCCATTTGAACCACTGATTGGTCTTCTCTTTTATTCACATAAGGCAAAATATTTCGTTATGTTGTTTGGAATGCAGTTCAAACTTCATTAGGCATCTACAATTAGCAGTGACAGCAAATATTAGAATCTTAAAACTTAGTAGGGTCACCGTGTATAATTAACATGCAAGATGTGACACAGCTTTATCCTGTGTTCTCAAGTTAAATGAAGACGACATGCTATTATGTTTTCGATCACATGTGCAATCTGCTAAAATAAGTATCATAGAATCTCCAGTTATTCATGTGGAAGTTACTATTTTGAACTATACTACAACGTGTTAAAGAGTATATTGGGTCCTTGAGGCAGGCCCGTTACCTGTACTATAAATACTCCGCCACAATAGCAATACAATCATCAATTCCGCTAATCCTTCCCTCCAACACAACGATTTCAAAATATTTCAGAATTTTTGAGATATTTGTGTATATTCGTATAAATGCCACGAGTAAAGATAACTAAGTTTTGCTCAAACATAAAGATAACTACGTAGTGATGGCTGATGATGAATAAGTAAATATAATACAAGAAGAAATTTACAATGTAGTAAAAAATTTACCTTTGTATGGGTCCTTGACTGTGACTCCCAAGTCCCAAGGATAAGTAAATCAACATTTGATTTCTGAGCTGCTTCACATATCATCTCCTTGGGATCCCCTATCTCGACAATTGTCTCTACTTCTACCTGCAATACTTGAAGGATTAATTTGGTAATCCTAAATTTATGACTGCAGAGATCAAGATAGCAAAAAATCCTGTATATACATTTTCATATCAAGGAAAGAATTGTTTCAGCACATGTATGATAATATTAGTTATATCTGGAGCAGAGCCTATTGGAGTGGAATTAGGTTAAATATCCCCTGCTTGATACATATTATCAACGCTTCTATTCTGTCCGTTAATATACTCTAAAACTGGTCCTTCAATACAAATGTGCCCACTTGTAGTAAAATAATGTGTGATAACTTTGCAACTATTAAACCAGTTCTCATTGTTCTGTATCATTTAGAAATGATCTAGACCATCTGACCAGTTCAGGGTCTATATGATCAAAAAACTTGTGTGCCAGACTGGCATCCAATGTGATCAAGGGTCAGTGACTCTCTGATTTGAATTATATGTTATGTCATTTTTGTAATTGAATCTTTTGGTTAAGTGAGATTAGATTGCTCAAATATTTGGTGGGAACAATCCCATTACTCCTTGCCAACTTATGTGAGAATCAAGTGCAGAATTTTTAGTCCAAAGAGAAGTACATAATTTTCCGAAAGTAATCATTCCTGATGTGGAAGAGAGATTCTTACGGATATGTAAGAAATTTAAGATTGAATTGATCACATTTGGAAGATATTGATTGAGTAGTTATGCCATATGTCACTATCAAACAAGGCTTTGTGTTAGGACTTGCGCCAATGTAATATCACGAACGATATCAGGAGACACGATATTTGGTAATATACCTTGTTCTTTTCAGCGTATCGTACCGTTGCGTATTACTGTAGCAAATTTTGTTATTTTTATATAGCCTATATGTTGTCATAATTTGCGACGATTTTTTCGTGACTATTAGTAGTCATTCCAAAGATTCTAAAACTATTTTTTAATTATTTTTTATAATCTTTAGACCTTATTTTGAGAGCTCTCAAATTTGCTACAGTAATACGCAAACGCAACGATACGCCGAAAAGAACGAGGCCACCTAGTTCAGATTTCACCTACATCTGCGGAACCTTAATTATGGACGCTTCTTCTCCAAACCATAATACCGCAGCATACTGCCTGCCTAGATCACAGGCACATGCCAACCGCTGACCTTCTCTGGCCTATGATACTATTATGCAGCCGTTGTCCTTGATTACACACCAGGGCTGCCTTCCTTTATATGTAGTGGAGGTCTGGCTAGAGTCTGACTCTAACTCTAAACCAACCCTACCTATTACAACACAGAGTCCATGTAATCTACTTGTACACATATTCGACACAAAACCTAACACTTTGTTATATGCCAATGCATATTTAAGCAAAACCTCATTATGCCATTGTAATATATTGTAGCAGAAAAAAAGCAAAAACAAATAAAAAGGGCAGTTTAGGGGGGGAAATCCAGACTTCAACTCAAATTGTGAAATCTAACCTTTAAAATGCCACAAATAGATGAGCTTCAAAGAATTGAAAATAATACAAAACAAGTCAGTATTTTGAGTAACAGCTAGCCTGGCTTAGCATCAAGGTCTCCATGGGTATAGAGGAAGCATGGGCCAGATGTGAATTGCACATGATGGTTCATGATCTCTACCCCTAAGATGAGGAGGCAGGCAGAATAAGTTGAATGGAGGGGCACATACCTCATGATCTGCGCAGATAACCTTGGCCTTGTCTAGGAGTGCCTGGGTGAGCTGCTTCTGCTGCTCCTGCATGGACTTGATCAGCTCCGGAGCTGCAACGTTGATACCCACTAACACAAATCACTCACCCCAACAAGAAACAGAAATTACAGAACCAATCAATATGCAATATTGGCCGAGTAGATATATATAGGCAAAAAGGCAATGGAATTAATTGTTCATCTTTCATTCTTCTTCTTCTTTTTTGCCCAAAAAGAGACGTACGAGGCTCTCCGAAGGCGGCGGCGGAGAGGTAGCCGAGCGGGGCGAGCGGCTGCACGGTGAGCACGAGCAGCGGCGCACCGAGCACGGGCTTGAGGCTCCGCAGCGCCCACTGCAGCGCGTGGTGGCTGCACTCGCTCTCGTCCACCGCCACCATCACCTTCTGCCGCTTCTGCTCCCCCTCCTGCTGCTGCGGTGGCGCGGCCATCGTTCTCGTTGCTTCCTCCTACTACACACTAACACACACCACCGATCCGTCTCATCTCTCCGTCTAGCTACCTGCTTGCTGTAGGAGGCCAGTTTGCTAGCTACGAGCCTATCACAACTGGGACAGTTCACGCCGGTTGCCTTAAATCGGCCTGGTTGGCGTCCATCGATCGATATATTCTCGAAGTTGCTAGCGAAAAAAAAAAAGAAAAAGAAAAAAGAAGTGGCTAGCGGCGGCACCGGTTGGTCGCGTGGCACGCTGATGGGGCTGCATGCCGCGCTGCTGAGGGCGACATTTCTGGAGAGTGGAGAACTGGAGATGGATCAGCATGAACGTTTGATGATATATGATGATTTAAGAAGGTTGGTTGTACTAGTACACTACTTGGGTACGACACCACGACTGTCATTGCTGAATGTCCTCCACGTTGCCTCTAGAGTGCTCAACAGTGACGATGTATTGGATATAGTCATTTCCGAATTTGCATTCTCTACTGCTCAAGACTGATAGTTTATGTTTTTAGACGCGAGCGAGCAAACAAAGGCACCAAATCTTAAATGATATTTTCCATGGATTGAGATCATCCGACTTCGAGAAAGTTGGCACTACAAGAAACCTTCTTAATTTCGTCGGCCTAAAACCAATAAAAATAAGAGAATTTCATCGGTTTGCCGACGAAATTAACCCAAACGAAGTGTACTAGATGAAAATAACCACCATTTCACATTAGTTTTGTTGGTTTTGTAGGCCGATAAAATAGTTATCCCGATGGTTTGTAACCACGCCTGAGGGCTGATGCGACCGACGAAAATAACTGCCATGTCAGCCTAAATAGAGGCGGGGAGGTGGCACTTTGGGATGACGTGGTAGGTAATTTCGTCGGCTAGAACCATTTATGTTTAATTGCGAGAAGCCATCAGTTGCCAACCCAATGCGCACATTTCTAGGATACTTAGCGAAATATTTATCACATCGATCCAATACCTTTCATGCATCACTATCCGAAAGATGATACATCATTCCCTTATTAAAATGGATACCTTCCTTATGGCACCTCATATGCTTCGCAGTCGACTTTGATAGATACATTCTTTTCAACCTCTCCATTAAAGACAAGAATCGTAGCACCTTCGTTGGCACTTTCGTCCGCTGCACATTACCATCTTCATTGGCAAACTTCATGTAGGACTTTTTACACAAACATCAATCTTTTTGTACCGCATCCCTAAGTTGCTTAATAGTTTTTGGGATTGATAGAAGCTCTTTGACATTTTATTCGGTTTCGGCAAGATGTCAGATATTAATTTGACGATGTCATTGAAACAAGGTATAGAGAAATTGTATTTAGACCTTATTGCCATCAATCTTGTGACAACTGCAAGTTGGGTGACATATGTGGATTTATGCAACAGATCTTACAACATCGAGAAAAGACTAAAGAAATTATCCACTTCTAGACCTGGGCATCTTCAAACTACTGCATGATGTCCTCCATTCCCCCATCCTATCATCTTCATCATCTACAGATCACACCGAAATTGATGATGTGCTCTCTTGCCTTGACTCTCCATGCTCGTACCACGTATGATAGTTTGGCATGAAGTCGTATTTGCACAGATGATGCGCCATGGTAACCTTCAGCTGTCTTAAGAAGTTTCGACACATCAAGCAAGGACACTTTGAAAGAGGATCCTAAGGCCTAGAGGGGGGGTGAATAGGCAATTTTAATTTTTCTTTGATTAATTGTTGATTAAGCATCAAATTAATAGTGACCCAATCCTAGTGTCAATTGATACGCAAGCGGAAGCGATAAGCAAGTTAACAAGCAACTAAGACATGGCATCACAATCAACACATTCAATGCAATGGTAATAAGTGCGGAAAGTAAATAAGAGGGCGACACGGTGTTTGTTTGACCGAAGTTCGGAGCCGCAACTCCTACTCTCCGTTGAGGCTACCCCTTGCGCACAAGGACCGGCTCGCTCTCAAGCCTCACGCCTCACTTACTCCCGGTAGTCGTTCCACCACTCCGGCGAGGTAGACTCCGTCACCCGTACACCGACTCAAGAGTAGCCACACGCCAAGGCCTACTCTCAAGCCCACGCCTCCACGAAGGATGTCTTCAAAAGTAACAAGCCCGAAACGCCCCGATCATGCCGGATCGAAGGACTTCCATGAAGCTCGGTATTGGGGTTTGATGGATTGTGGCTTTGGATGATCTTGTGGGTGGAGGAATGGCTCTAGAACACCTAATTGATGAGCTATGAATGTGGTAGGTGAAGTGGAGCAGCAAACCTCAAAATAGCCAGCCACTAGGTAGGTATTTATAGCCCCTAGAGTAAAACTAGCCGTTGCCCCCAGGAAGGAGACAAAATAACTAGCCGTTAGCCTCTACCGGACGCCGTCCGACGGGCACCGGACGCCGTCCGACAGAGGCAACTGCTCACGAAGAAAAGGTTTATCGGACGCTGTCCGGTCTCCACCGGACGCCGTCCGACAAAGTCTGTGTGCAGGTGTCTGGGTGACCGGACGCTACCAACGCGCCCAGACGCCGTCCGATGGGAGAAACTCAGAATTTTGAGCTTCATCGGACGCCGTCCGGTAACTCCCGGACGCCGTCCGACAGTGAGCGTGCAAAGGACCGGACGGCCACCCAGACGCCGTCCGCCCGAAAGTGCCTCGGATTATAACCTGACGGACGCCGTCAAATAACTACGGACGCCGTCCGACAGAGAGTACTGTTTTGGTGTTTGGCTGGTCGGACGCCGTCTGGCTTTTCCAGACGCCGTCCGACAGAGAGGAATTTTTCGAGCTAAAATTTGTGGGGGAATTTAGGTGGGTTTCTCTCTCTCTAGAAATCTCACAAGGATATATATGGGTATTTTTAGAAGTGGTGGACTACGGAAACCGAGTTTTCGAGAATTCGCAAAGATCCGGCATAGTCCGAGATATTCGAACCCCTTTTGAAATCCGACGAAAAACAAGAAATAAACCCACTACTCCTAATTTATACGTGACCTCTTCTCTCGCTTGGGTCCACGCACTTTGAAATCTTGGCAGCTCGGAAATTTACGTCGCTTTGAATTAGGGTTTGCAAAAGCGCCGAGTCTTCGCTAGGGTTCCGAGAAGTCCAAAAAACCCCCTAGCCCTTTATATTGATTAATTTTATCATCAATGCCACTAATAAAAATTAGGGCTCAACGATGCTCACAATCTCCCCCTTTGTGGCACTTGATGACAACCCAAAAGAGAATAAAATTTTTGAGCTGCAAAAAGGGTTAGTGCAATACAAATATGCGAGCAATTTTAATAATTAAGAAACCACAACTCGACCACAAAGGATGTGCAAGTAAAGGAAGCTCCCCCTAAATTCATGCAAAAATTAAGTTTAGAAGCCAACAAGATTCAAATGTCATAAAATCAACCAATGTAACAACCACAAATTTCAACGAGTATCGAGGCAATAAATAATATTACAGGAAAACACAACCTCGATCTCACTAACACAACCTCGATCTCACTACCCACTACTAACCCTCTAACTTCTCCCCCTTTGTCACCAAGTGACACAAACGGGAAAAGGTCCTATTCTTGCTGATCTTGATCCATGTCGCCGCCTCCGTCATCTCCCCGGCGCGGTAGAGGAGCCCCGACCTCTGGGGCGCTTGAACAAGGGCATATGAGTGCAGAGGGACCGACCGAGGTGAGGAAGGATCATCAAACATCCGGTCGGTTGAGGATTTGGCAAAGAAAAGTTGAGATGATGACGATCTCTCCACCAAAGGAAATAAATCTTACCAGGAGGAGGGTATGACTGAGGTGGAGGCACAAAGGAAGGAGCAGGCCCAGAAGGAGGGTACACCCAAGGATGAACCGGTGGTGGGTAGGCAGGTGGGCGAGGAAAACTCTGAGTCTGCTGGTAAGCCTGATAACTGTCGTGGGCATGTGAATACCAACCATATGGATTTTCCCTTCCGCACTGCATAAACATCGCCCCATGTATCGCATGCACCGACTTAAACTCTGCGAACTCATCTGCCAAGTACGTCTGCTGCCCCGCCAAGTCTGTCATCTCTCTGCGGGTGGTTGCCAGCTCTTCTTTCACCTCAGTGTGAAAATTTCTCATATCTGTCATGCGACCCCTCATCTCACCTATCAAAGCATCATACCACGGAGGAGGGATCACTGAAGAGGAGCTCGCACTGTGTCTTGGCACAAATGGTCGCATTAGGGGCAAGAGGAGCAAAGACAGAGCTGGTGGAGGAGCATCATCACGAGTCTAGCTAACTTGGGTTTGCTCCCAAGAGAATTCAAGAAGTTCTTCATCCGATGCTTTTGATTACATTGTTCCAACTCCTTACTTCATCATTTGTTACACGCTCCGTCCCGGAGAGCAATAGACCAATATAGGGAGCTAGAGGTAGTGCCCTATTAACTTCTCTCAAGATGGCGTCATCAAATTCTCCCAAGAGGGTAGCTCCAACATTGATGGTCTTGCTGTCGGAAGAAATAACATGAACCACCGCAAATGGGAAGAATTTCATCGCGATTGCCACCTCGAACAAACAATGTGCTTCGAGTATAAGATTAATAAGGCGGACTCACAATGGACGATTTGCCTTATCAATACTAATTTCTTCATCATCAAGATCCGGTACATAAATCGACTTCACCAAAGGAGGATATTTGCCCTCCGAAACCATCTTCATAGCACACCTCATTCAAATCGGTGCGAATCTGGAGTACCCAAGGCGTGATTCATCTCGCCATCGTGATCCTTTGAACTGTCCATCAACTGAATGATAATAGTTTGACTCTGTCTCGTCTTGACAATCAAGAAAGTAGCAAAGAACTCACAGTTCCTTTCTTGACTCGAGTCAATTTCTTGTTGGAGATCAATTCGCTAGGCACGATGTGGTGCTAAATATGGTGTGAACCTCAGGCCTCGCCACTCACTGTGATCTCGATCCGTCTACAGTGAGGGTCCCTAGGACCCGGTCGAGGGAGCAGAGAAGCACATGTACAATTGTTTCAAACTTGGTGTAGAACACAAGTCCCCGGTATCCTCTCGCCTCGAGGGAACCACTTCAGATAAGAGATGACCTTCTTTCTCGAGTCTCCATAGATAGTTTCGAACCGATCATCCACGGGTCGTCCTCGGCGACCACTGCCTCGATGACATCCTCATCAATCGGGTCCTCAAAGATATGTCTCGTCAAGATCCTCTGCGGTGGCGAAAGAAGAACCCGCCATCCGAGACCAATGAATTTCCTGATCACGCTGCTGCTGAATATCTGCTCTAGTCACTTTGCTTGGGCGAGGAGGAGCGGCACTGCTAGCCGTCTCATCGACATAATCCGGATCGCCCTTACTGCCGCTGTCGCGCCGACCACTGAGGGTCCTGCCCAGAGCTTTCCCGAATTTATTCAATGATTTCGACATGTTGAATCACTTCCTCTGACAATGAAACCACTGACCAGAACAACCTCGCTGCCAACTGCCATTGACCAACGATCCACTAACACGGTGCCAACCAACCACGGTCCAACCCTGAACACGAACGCGGGAAAAATCTATTCAAAACCTAGAACTCGGTAAACAACGAAATTTGGCGGGAAGAAAGGCGGAAAGCCGTTACCGAGTCCTAGAAGCGAAGAAGGAAGACGCCGTGCGCGAGGAGATCGCCCCCAAGGCCCTTCCCGGTAGGGGAAAGGAGGAGAACGCGACGGAGAAGAGGCGCACGAACGGGGCCGTCCAGTTCCAATCCACGCGGAGGGGATTGAAGAGGATGACGAGGGGAGGCCGCCGGTGGTGGTGGAGGTCGCCGGAAGTCGCCGGAGGGTCTTCCCCGGTGAGGAGAAGCAGCAGGGGCGGCGCCGGTTTGGGAGGAGAGAGGAGATCAAATGGGGAAAGAGGGAGGCGGAGAGGTAAGTTATAAGCAGTTCCGCACGATTAGGTCCTGTCGGACGGCGTCCGACGGTTACCGGACGGCGTCCGACAGCAAGGGTGCAGCGCACAGGGAACCTCGTCGGACGGGGTCGCGGAGAGGCCAGACGGCGTCCGACAGGTGAGTTGCAGCGCGGATAACGCTCTGTCGGACGGCGTCCGATGGCGACCGGACAGCGTCCGACAGGAGGTATGCGGCGCATGCAACACGCGATCGGACGGCGTCTGAGAGTGGCCGGACGGCGTCCGAAGAAGGCTGAAAATGCAGCTGCTTGCACTTCTGACCAGTGGGCCCCACCAATGCGAGAAATATTATAAAAATAATATTTTGAAGTGATGATCTCCATTTTTGCTCAAAATTTAAACGAAGATTCAAATGTGAGCAATTTGAAGTGATTTTCTAAAATTTAATTTTGAAGGGATAAGATTATAATATGACAAATGAAATCAAGTCAAATTCAAAAACCCAAATTTTGATCTTAGAGATCAATCAAAATGTGCGAACCCAAATTTTGCCTTGATTTCTCATATAGGCATGAAAATCGAGCATAGGGGTTCACTTTAGAGTTTAAGCACATGTTTTTGAATTTTGGTTTCTTTTCAAATATTTTCAACAATTTTGATGCCATATGATTTTCAAGAGAACAAAAATGCATATGGAGCAAATTTTTTCAAAGGGGTAAGATTTTCAAAACTAGAAGTTTGAAATGGTAAGAAGATAAGGATAGTCTATTAAGTTCAAATTTGTTTTGGCTTGAAATATAGGACAAGAATGTGCTCACCCAAAATCAAATTTATCTTTTCACCACTAGAGGGAGTTTTGAGATCATGAGTTGAAACTAAACTCCCCCTAAATGTGACAAGGGTCATAAGCAAATGAAAAAATCAAATAAGACCCAAAAATCACGAAAACCAATCAACACGCATTTGATCTATCTAGTATGTTGAGTTCATTCCTTAATTTGCAAAACCGTGCCTCATCTAAGGGTTTGGTGAAAATATCCGCCAATTGGTCTTCCGTTCGCACGTGGGCAAGCACAACGTCACCTTTTGCAACGTGGTCACGAATGAAGTGATGTCGGATGTCTATGTGCTTTGTACGGAAATGTTGGACCGGATTGTTGGCTATTTTCACCGCACTTTCATTATCACATAGAAGTGGCACTTTTTCAAATTTTAGCCCAAAGTCACTAAGCATCCGAGTCATGTACAAGAGTTGAGCACAGCAACTCCCCGCCGCTACATATTCCGCTTCATGATAGATAGCGCCACGGAGTTTTGCTTCCTCAAGTCCATGACACGAGTGGCGCCCTAGCAAGTGACAACTCCCGAGGTGCTTTTGCGATCAATTTTGCAACCGCATAATCCGAGTCGGAATAGCCAAGAAGCTCAACACGCGCTCCTTGGGGTACCAAAGACCTAGGCTAGTAGTGATTTTAGATATCTCAAAATGCGTTTCTGGCAACAAGATGCACTTCCTTAGGGATGCTTGAAAGCGCACACATGCACACACTAAACATAATATCGGGTCGAGAAGCGGTAAGATAGAGAAGCGAACCGATCATGGAGCGAAAAAGCTTTTGGTCCACGGGCTTTCCATCTTCATTTAAGTCAAGATGCCCATTAGTGGCCATTGGTGTTTTGATCGATTTGCAATCGTCCATTGAAAACCGCTTGAGAAGGTCCTTTGTGTATTTCTCTTGACAAATAAAGGTCCTTCCGGTTGCTTGATTTGAAATCCAAGGAAGAAAGTAAGTTCTCCAATCATCGACATTTCGAATTCCTTGGACATCATTTCTCCAAAGTCCTTGCATTTAGATTTGTTAGTGCATCCAAAAATAATATCATCCACATATATTTGACAAATAAATAGGTCATTTTCAATTGGCTTTAGAAACAATGTGGAATCAATCGCACCGGTTTTAAATCCCTTTTCTTAGAGGAAGTCCCTAAGACGCTCATACCATGCTCTAGGAGCTTGCTTGAGACCGTATAGCGCCTTAGTGAGCTTATAGACATGGTTTGGGTGTTTGAGGTTTTCAAAACCGGGCGGTTGCTCGACATAGACAAGTTCATCAATAAAACCATTTAGAAAAGCACTCTTAACATCCATTTGAAAGAGAGTTATGTTATAGAGAGAAGCGAAAGCCAAGAGTAACCGAATAGCTTCAAGTCGAGTAACGGGGGCGTAGGTTTCTCCATAGTCAAGTCCTTCAATTTGTGTGAAACCTTGCGCCACTAATCTTGCTTTGTTTCGCACCACTTCACCGTTCTCATCTTGTTTGTTGCGAAAGACCCATTTGGTTCCAATGACATTGTGATCCTTCGGTCTTTCCACAAGCTCCCAAACTTTATTGCGGGTGAAGTTGTTCAATTCTTCATGCATGGCGTTCACCCAATCCGCATCCGCCAATGCCTCATCAATGGTCCTAGGCTCAACAATAGACACAAAGGCGTGATGCTCACAATAATTAGCGATGAGAACGGGTTCTTACGCCTTGATTGAGATTGCCAATGACTTGATCTAGGGATGATCCTTGGAGAGTGCGGTGTTGTTGGACGGGTACTTGTAGATCAACGTCTCCCCCTTGAGCTTGATCAACTTCAAAGTTCGCATCTCCGTCCACCGCTTGATCTTGAGTTGTTGGAGAGGTGTCTTGAACTTGATCATCGATGGAGGTGGTAGGGGTGATTACTTCATCTTTTGGTGCCTCCGGTGAGGGTCGAATTTCCCCCAACTCCATAGCATCATGCGGTGGCTCATCACCTACATTTCTTGTCAAATCTTGCTCATTTTGCGAGCCATTAGTTTCATCAAACTTGACATCATAGGCTTCCTCAACTAGCCCCGTAGAATTGTTAAAAACTCGAAAAGCTTTTGAGCGAGAGGAGTACCCTAACATAATACCAACGTCACACCTCTTTTGGAACTTACCCAAATGAGTCCTTTTCTTGTAGATGTATACCTTGCAACCGAAGACTCGAAAATACGAGATGTTGGGTCTTCGTCCCACTAATAATTCATATGAGGTCTTGTGAAGGAGTCGGTGGAGGTAGAGGCGGTTGATGGCATGGCACGCCGTGTTGATGGCTTCCGCCCAAAAAGTATGCGGCGTGTTGTACTCGTCAAGCATTGATCTTGCCATCTCTATCAAAGTACGGTTCTTCCTCTCCACCACTCCATTTTGTTGGGGAGTGTATGCCGCCGAGAATTCGTGCTTCACACCTAACTCATCACAAAATTCTTCAACATTTGTATTAGCAAACTCGGTGCCATTGTCACTCCTCACCTTTTTAATAAAAGAGTCAAATTCCTTTTGAGCTTTCAAAACAAATCTTTTAAACACGTCACCGGTAAGGGATTTATTTGCAAGGAAAAACACCCAAGTGAAGCGAGAGAAATCATCGACAATCACATGACAATAAGAATTACCGCCTATGCTCGCATATGTGGTTGGGCCAAATAAATCCATATGCAAAAGTTCAAGTGGTCGGGTATGTAGACATAAAAGTCTTAGTCGGATGAGAATTAGCCACTTGCTTGCCGGCTTGGCATGAGCTACATAAACGATTTTTCTCGAATTTGACATCCTTCACTCCAACAACCAAGTTGTCTTTAAAAACTTTTTTCAAAGTGCCCATTCCAACATGTCCAAGACGTCTATGCCACAACCAACCAAGAGTGGTTTGAGCGATAAGATAAGTTTTGATTTGAGAAGTTTCACGGTTTGAAAAATCAACCAAATATAAGTTTTGAAACCGGGTGCCTTCAAATGCAACACTTTGATCCTTAGTGGAAACAACACGAACTCCGTTGATCGAAAAGAAGCAATCAAAACCCAAATCGCACACTTGAGCAACGGAGAGGAGATTAAAATTACAAGCTTCCACCAAGAGCACATTAGAGATGGATAGGTCATTGGATATTGCAATTTTACCTATGCCCTTTACCTTTCGCTTGGAGTTATCCCCAAATGTGATCTTGTGTTCGGGGTCCTTCTCCTCCTCTAGTGAGGTGAACATACTTGAGCTACGGTCAT
Source organism: Raddia guianensis (assembly GCA_036346415.1). Lineage (NCBI taxonomy): Eukaryota > Viridiplantae > Streptophyta > Magnoliopsida > Poales > Poaceae > Raddia > Raddia guianensis. Next base: position 12,732,746 of record CM070534.1, on the reverse strand, counting down.
GTGTTGGGTGCAACCGCTATCGAATATCCAATGCCGCCACCGCTCTTGTAGTTCACCTACACACACAATCAAGCTTGGGTTTTAGGTACCCAAGACTTCTTCTTGGGTCCTTTTGAGTTAGTCATGAAGCATTTGGGCACCCAAATAGCCTTCACATCTTTCTTTTCATTTGGTGCACCAACATATTTAGCATAGGTAGAGCCATTCTTCCTCATAAGCATGTAACTAGCATTAAGCACTTGAGTTTTAGACATAAATTGAGATGTTTTAGAAAGAGGACAAGCAATGGCTTTATGTTTTTCATTTTTACAAATGTGGCAACGGGTCCCTCCCTTAACGAAAGTTAGCTTGGGCTTACCCCAGCCACCCTTGGGCAAATCTCCGGGATGAAATCCCAAACCATGCTTACCCAAGGTATACCTTTGCTCCCGAAGCACCTTGTCAAGAGAGTTGTTCCCCACAAGCAATTTAGCCAAGCTAGAGTCTAGTTGCTCAATTCTATCCTTAAGAAGCAAATTTTCCTTAACTAGCTCATTAGCACATTTAGCAACACCACAAGTGCCAACTGAACAAGCATTTTCATTTGGAGAAGTGGCACTAGTGGGTGAAGATGAGCTAGCATTGGGTGTGATCGTGGGTGACAAGGTAAAGGATGTGTCATGAGATAAGCTAAGTGAACCGTCTATAGTGTCACTCAAATCACAAGTCACACCAACATTGCATTTTTCAATTGAGCAATCAATCAGAGTTTCAACATCAACACTAGAACTAGCAAGTTTATTTTCTAGAATTTCAACTTGCAAATTTAGAGCTTCATAATCATCTTCTAGAGTTTCATGCTTTTCTAACAAGTTCTCAAATTCATTTGCTAGCTCTTTATGCACCTTTACTAGCTTCTTTCTCTTAGACTTTTCCTTCTCTAGAGCATTATTCAAATCATCAATCAAAAGTTTAAGCTCACTTTTAGAGAGGTGCTCATGTGTTACCTTCTCCTCTAGTGCCATAAGACACATGGGAGGTGAGGGGTTGTCGATGGCGACTCCGGATATCTTCGTGTTTTCATTATCGGAGGAGTCCGCCCAAGAACCTTTATCATCGGTGATCCATTCCCCAATCACCTCTTCTTGTATATTTGCGGTGAGGCAAAGCTTTTGCTTGGGAAGAGCCGGAGGAGCGTTTTCCTTGATCGCAAGTCCGGCTAGCCCATGAGCTCTAGTATCTTCTTCTTCGGAGGAGGATTGAGAGGACGATGAGCTTGAGCTATCTTCCTTCTTAGTCTTTTGACCGGCAAGAGCTTTCTTCTTATCCTTTGATTTGTGATCACTCTTGCGGTAGTGACGATATTTCTTCTTGTCATCTTCCTCATCTTCCTCTTGATTCCTTGCCTTGTGCTTGTTCTTTTTACTTCTTGGGCAATCCGCCCAAGTGACCCTTCTCTCCACATTCATAGCAACGCATCTCGGAGATAGGTCTTCGCCTTGAAGAGGATGATCCGCCATGAAGCTCATCTTCTTGATCAACTTTCTTGACCGCTTGACAAGGAGGGCCAATTCTTCAATCTCCGAATTGCATCATCGAGTCATCATCTTCTTCTTCAATTTCAATCTTCTTCTTCCCAATTTTGGCTTTGGCGGGAAGAGCAATGGACTTCTTATTGAGTGGGGACTCTTCACTTTCAAGAAGTCGCATCTCATATGAGTTGAGTTGCCCGAGAAGTTTTGTCGGTGTCATTTTCTTGAGCTTTGATTTGGATGCTCGAATCAAGGTCACAAGTGGATTAAAGCTAAATGGCACAACATCAAGCATCTTCCGACAAATGTCAATGTCTTCCAAGACCTTCTTCTCCGAACATCCGGCAATTTCATTGACTATGGGGTTCAACCTAAGAAACATTTCATTAACACTTTCATTAGGGAGCATCTTGAATTGATCACATCTTTTTCTAGCTCGAGATAGCTTCTCCTCAAGCATCTCGGCACTACCAACATGAATTTCCCTAAGATGCTTCCAAATATCATAAGGTTTAATAAGATTACCAATGCTATCAAAAACTTCGGAGTATACACTAGAGAGTAAAGCATTTCTAGCAATGGCATTAAAGCGTTTGTACTTAGCATGAACTTCATCAAGAGCAATTGTTCCGGCCGGAGGGTTCGGATAGCCGGTCTCACAAGCAACTCACACATCATAACTAAGTGCCTCTAAGTAACATTGCATCCTAATTCTCCAATAGTTGTAATTTGTTCCATCGAAAATAGGAGCTTTTCCAATTTCTATCCTAGGCCCTCTTGAGCCATCTCCTAGCGGTTAAGCTAATACGGAGAACCTAGATGCTCGATACCACTTGAAAGAGGATCCTAAGGCCTAGAGGGGGTGAATAGGCAATTTTAATTTTTCTTTGATTAATTGTTGATTAAGCATCAAATTAATAGTGACCCAATCCTAGTGTCAATTGATACGCATAGCGAAGCGATAAGCAAGTTAACAAGCAACTAAGACATGGCATCACAATCAACACATTCAATGCAATGGTAGTAAGTGCGGAAAGTAAATAAGAGGCGACACGGTGTTTGTTTGACCAAGTTCGAGCCGCAACTCCTACTCTCGCTGAGGCTACCCTTGCGACAAGGACCGGCTCGCTCTCAAGCCTCACGCCTCACTTACTCCCGGTAGTCGCTTCCACCACTCCGTGAGGTGGACTCACACCCGTGCACCGACTCAAGAGTAGCCACACGCCAAGGCCTACTCTCAAGCCCACGCCCACGAAGGATGTCTTCAAAAGTAACAAGTCTCAAACGCCCAATCATGCGGATCAAGGACTTCCATGAAGCTCGGTATTGGGGTTTGATGGATTGTGGCTTTGGATGATCTTGTGGGTGGAGGAATGGCTCTAGAACACCTAATTGATGAGCTATGAATGTGGTAGGTGAAGTGGAGCAGCAAACCTCAAAATAGCCAGCCACTAGGTAGGTATTTATAGCCCCTAGAGTAAAACTAGCCGTTGCCCCCAGGAAGGAGACAAAATAACTAGCCGTTAGCCTCTACCGGACGCCGTCCGACGGGCACCGGACGCCGTCCGACAGAGGCAACTGCTCACGAAGAAAAGGTTTATCGGACGCTGTCCGGTCTCTACCGGACGCCGTCCGACAGTGCGGTGTGCACAGGTGTGCGGCTGACCGGACGCTACCCAGCTGCGCCCAGACGCCGTCCGATGGGAGAAACTCAGAATTTTGAGCTTCATCGGACGCCGTCCGGTAACTACCGGACGCCGTCCGACAGTGAGCGTGCAAAGGACCGGACGGCCACCCAGACGCCGTCCGACCAGAAATTGCCTCGGATTATAACTTGACCGGACGCCGTCCGATAACTACCGGACGCCGTCCGACAGAGAGCACTGTTTTGGTGTTTGGCTGGTCGGACGCCGTCTGGCTTTTCCAGACGCCGTCCGACAGAGAGGAATTTTTCGAGCTAAAATTTGTGGGGGAATTTAGGTGGGTTTCTCTCTCTCTAGAAATCTCACAAGGATATATATGGGTATTTTTAGAAGTGGTGGACTACTGAAACCGAAGTTTTCGAGAATTCAAAAGATCCGGCATAGTCCGAGATATTCGAACCCCTTTGAACCGACGAAAAACAAGAAATAAACCCACTACTCCTAATTTATACGTGACCTCTTCTCTCCTTGGTCACGCACTTTGAAATCTTGAGCAGCTCAGAAATTTACGCCGCTTTGAATTAGGGTTTGCAAAAGCGCCGAGTCTTCGCTAGGGTTCCGAGAAGTCCAAAAAACCCCCTAGCCCTTTATATTGATTAATTTTATCATCAATGCCACTAATAAAAATTAGGGCTCAACGATGCTCACACACTTGGCTAAGCCTCCACTAGGCTTTGAGGCATAAACAAGGTTCACGAAATCTTGTCTTCACCCTCCATTCACTTGTCGGTGCTTCATTGCATCTCTAGCTCTCATACATCCATCTTCGATCTTCTTTCATTTGATGATACTACATGAATGAATTAGTGTGAACGTGTGTTTAAATTCCTACCAAGGGTTCTAGGCAAGGATAGGTCCTAAATCCACTTAGGAATGATCGGTGATAGCGTATTATGTATGACATGTCTAGCATCTGAACGAAATTTCGGCAGTATAACCCCGCTGCTCTCCGAATGCACATCATGTTGCTGTGCATTCAAAAACAACAGAATTATGATGTGGAAATTTCGTTCAGATATTACGACATGTCATACATAATAGGCTATCACTAACCATTTCAAGGTTGTCCAAAAATGTGGACAATTCCGGAGTGACACACATCACAAATAAATGTGATCTGTGTCACTCTCGAACGGGTGACGTATAGCATAGGTGACTGGTGACATGTGTTGTGAAAATATGGGATATGTGATAGGTGATGTATGGGTTATGTACAAATGAAGAACATTATTTCAAGTCACATACATCATAATGAAAGAGCACTCTATATTTTAAGTCACATGCATGGCTTTATATAAATCACACATATTATTAAATAAATCAAATACACCTTAGCACATAACACTACATAACATATTATATTGTACATATGAGGCCTTTCAGAAATATGGTGTTAGAAACAACGCACAAAATTACTAATTGTAAAAGAATATGGTGAATGATGGTGAGCAGTTCTAATGCCATTTTGCATATTTCCCTTTGTTTTCATACATGCTCATACGGTTTGCCTTTTTCATACAAATCAGTAGATTTGTACTTAGTCACTTAGAGCTAATCAATGAGTAGCCTTAATTAACTATAATCTATCCACTGTATGGTTGAAATAAACTTTACACCATATTTACCCCCATACATATATATGAAGAAATATAATTTTCAGAAGTGAACAACGTATATATAGCGCCTGTGAAGCTACCTAGTGATAGGTAACCAATTAATTTACATGACATATACAGGATAAAACTACCTGATAATGCAATGCTAGGTGAAAGGAAACCTGAAAATCAAAACCATGCGATAATTTTCACTCTAGGTGAAGGCTTGCAAACTATATACATGAATCAGGTATGCAAACAATATATTACATGGAGGAGGCTTTTTAATCAAATGTCAGTGTTCATATCTTTTGATAAACAAATCAAGATACGAGCTATAATTAAACAGGCAATTAGATGCGATCGATGACAAGCAATCACCTGCACGAGCGACGGCGAGGGGCGGCAGGACTACGGACGGCGGGAGCGCCGGCGTGGGAGATCAGGCGAGCAGGCGCCGGTAGGGGTGGAAATGGTACAGATATTATCCGACCGTCCGAATTGATTGGATAATGATTTGGATAGTTTTATAGATATTCAACTATTTTTACGGATAAGGATATGGATATGGATAATTTGACGTGGATATGGATACGAATACGGAACACTGATTATATGGTGGATAAGAAATATCCGAGTTTTTGGTCAGATAATATCCAAATATAAAATATGGATATTATCCGAATGTATTTCTAGAATTTTGTAGTTAATTTATACAATTTTTTTATTGATATTTCCCAACATTTAAATTTATTTTTTGAATTTTTAAATCTAGACTAAGTTAATAATATATGTGTATAGACTTTCTATTGTTTTGTTTTTACTAATGTTAGAAATTTCCACTTTTAAATTTAAATTTTGACCATATTTTGTTAAAATTTGGAATGGATTTTTATAAATTAATTTTAACTATTCGACTAACAATATTCTTATCCTTGTCTTGTCCGATCTGTAGTCGCTCCGTATTCATAACCGATGTTATCTAGTATTAATTTGCATTCATATTCAACACATTCGTATTCGAATCTGTATCCGGTAAAAAATACTGATACGGATATGGATAAAACGAAATCTGACCTTAACCAATCCGGTCACATCCCTAGGTGGCGGTGTGGGGGAGCGTATATGGGGGGGAGATCAAAGGTAGCTGCAGTCTTGAGTAGGGACGGGACGGCGGCGCGGCGCGCGTGGGGATAACAGTCGAGCACCATGGGGGGAGGAGGCCAGTAGGCGGCGGCGGTATGGTGGGAGGAGACGACCGGGCGGCGGCGTTGGGGGAGCAGAAGAGAAGCCGGCGGCGGCGTGGGGGGAGGAGACGACCGTGTGGCGGTGTGGAGCAGAGCATGGAGTCGTGGAGTAGCAAGCTAGGGCGTGCGGGATGGGGCTAGGGCGTGCGGGATGGCCGGTGTTAACTAATTGGGCCGTAATTTCGTCGACCCGGACCAATGAAATTAGTGCCCTGGCTGATGAAATTGTTTGCCACATCATCCCGAAAGGCTTGCGAGGAAGCTCACCGTAGTTTCGTTGGCCCTAACCGATGAAAATCTTGCCACGTCATTTTCTACACTACCATGTCAGCCTATCACAGCCAAAAATCGGTGGCATCGTAATTTCGTCGGCTTGAACCGACGAAATTAAGTTATATATTGTCGGTCTGCTCTAAACCAACGAGAATACTAATATAATTTCGTCGGTTTTAGAAAACTGATCAAATTACTAGAATATTTTCAACGATATTTTTGGATCGACAAAATTACATTCAGCCGACGAAAATACTACGTTTTCCTGTAGTGCGGTGCCTTTATGAAGTTGGAGGATCATGGTCCATTTGTGATCGTATACTAAACTCAATTATGCGTTTCTTATTGGAACAAGTCTAATTAACCTTCTGAACTATTGAGTCGAGCGCACATAACCCCCTGGCTCCGAAAACTAGATATAATATAGAAAGCTAATAGTCAAACTCTACCTTTAAAGACTTTTGTGTAGTCAAAATACGCCTTATATTTTAGAACGGAGGGAGTATGTCCCATGTACTATTCAAACCATTACAGATAACCCCCCTACGGCGATTTCACATGGCGGTTTGGCCAGTTTTGATCGACATGTGCCCAGTCTCACCCGCCTCGCGCGCCACCTGGGCTAAATAGCCATGTCTGCGGCTAGTCCACCGCCACATCAGCACAAGTAAGATTTGGTAGTGCAAATAACCCCCTAGAATGGGCGGAAAACTAAAGACCTAAGCTAGATGGCTAGAGGAGGAGTAAATGGATGCCATAAATTTTCGATGCTACCATTTTCACCAAAACCCGAACAACTTGACAATTATATGTACCCATAGCATGCATGACTAAGAGTTATGAAATATGTGGAAACTTTTTCATTAACAATCCTGGTTGTCAAGTGTCCAAAAAAGAGAAATCAATTCAAATATTGCTTTAGGAAAGAAGACCAAGCCAAATGATCAAAGCCACTTTCATAAAAGTAAAAGCAGATTCTTCAGAATTTGTTCTCAATTGGAGTAGAGAGATGGTGGCTTTCCGTTGCTCCAAAACTTGTGTGAATTTTTCTCCCTATGAAACCATGAGTCGTGAAACACTTCACCAAAAATCTCCTTAAAACTCCTTGTACAGAAAATATGAAAAATCAAACACCACGAGCTATCTGAACTTCGAGCAGAAAGTTTGGGGCTCGGTTTTGACCTCATAGATCCCAAATGGAGAAACCATTGGACTTTAAATTTTTACCACAGATGGACATATGAGTCACACATCTTTTTCAACTGGAATAATCCCAAAATGATTTTTCTAGATGTTTCTAAAAATCTTGTACTGGCTGCTGCGCGGATAAAGGTTTCTGGACAGATTAGCAACAAGTGAAGAACTTCATCTCTTGCCTCTTATATGGTTGCAAAGTGTATATCAAATCATATTAGAAACCTCAAAACATCATAGAACACCAATAACCAGCAAGAAATCATCCAAGTTCTTCTCAAAACAAGAGCTCCAAAAGGGAAAACGAAAATAAGAAAACTAGGAGCAAATCAATGCAAGATACTCATGGTGAAGAAAAGATTTCATTGCATAGAAGTTGGGGAATTACAAACCACACTCCATGTCATCACAAGCACTCTAAGTGCCACCCAAAACACACCCAACGCACCATCTCTATTTCTGAAATTTATAGCCCAAAGGTGAGATGTCCAAAACGCTAGAGCCCATCTCCACCCTTCATTTGAGGATGAGTGGTGTACAACTTACACACTATAAGACACACTTCCGAGAGGGAATATTCTCCACATATTTCTTCAGGATATATCTTCGCAGCTTCCTCGGTCGCCAGCCCAAGTCTGGGTCCACCGATCATGTAAACTTCGCCACTAGGTTACCGACGCCTCAACCTCCAGCTGCCTCGGATTCCTTGGCATGGCTAAACTTCTCGAGTACACCACCTCATGTGAGCGCTAGGTCATCGAACCCGGTCGCCTGCACGCCTCCGGACGCATCAGCATCCAGTTGTCCCAGCGAAGCGTCAGGCACGTACCCGCCGATACCTACATCACTCAAGTGAACACATATGAAACCAATACACATTACCTCACCTGCAAGGTTAGTCCATCACAAAATTACCAAACATCATAATCCATTCGTGACACCACAATTAGCCAGCCCTAACACACCACGTGTCGGCTTAACAAATTTCACCGGACCACGTCTGATTAAAACTGTTACCTAGTCCAAACTCAGCACAATAGTCCGATTCCAATTTCACAGTAATTTTCACAAATGCACCATTTAACATTCTTCAAAACACTTCAAATTTCATCTTGTCACATATATTCATCATCAAATCGGGGTACCCTCCACATGGGTCTCAATAGAAACAGATGCATGTTTCTTTCACATCCAAATATACCATCCTTTGCAAATAAACCCTTTCACTTTGGACAATTTAGCAAGCAATAAATAACAACCACCAGTGCACAACAGACGAACATAGCATCATCAACAACAACAATAGCACATGTTAACACAATCACTAGCCAATAAGCATGCAGCATAGCATCCCAGTCAACAAGAGTAGTTTGTTGTTGAGACCCATGTGGTGGGTCCCCTTGTGTAGTGATGAATATATTTGATGGGTTTGATTTTGATGTGATTTTGAAGTGTTTTGAGTTGCATTTGGTGAAACGGGCACGAGTTGAGTGCCTGACGGACGATGTCCGATGCCGACCGAACACGTCGAGTTGTGACAGGTTTTCGCGTTGTTGAGCGTGACCGGACGTTGTTCGGTGGGATCATGTCATGTTGACATGTGTGTATCGTTGTATACTTGGTTTGGATGATCTTGTGATGTGCTAACCTTGCAGGTGGAAGAAGTGTTGGTTTGGTTTCAGCTCTATGATGTAGGTACCGGTGGTACGTGGTCGACGCTTCATGGGTACAACCGAGGTCTGGTGCGACCGGGCGCAGTGATCGATTCGTGACTGGCGGTCATATGAGGTGTTGTACTCGGGAAGCTTCACCTATGTAATGGAGGTATCGGCGGGTACGTGGCTGACGCTGAGCGGGGACAGCTGGAGGCTGGTGTGTCCGGAGGCGTGTAGGCGACCGGGTCTGATGACCTGGCGGTTACATGAGGTGGTGTACTCGAGAAGCTTTGCTATGGCAAAGAGGCCGAGGCAGCTGGAGGCTGTGGCGTCGGTAACCATGGTGGCAAAGCTGGTCAGTCCGGTGGGCCCAGGAATGGGCTGGCGACCGAGGATGTTGTGCGGTAGGTTTTGGGTTAGCCGGTATCAAAACCCTGGTTCGGTTCTGGGTTACCCGGTGGTAAAACCCTGTTCGGTTCTGGGTTATCCGATGTGTGAGAAACCCTATCAGGTTCTGGGTTAGCCCGTGGAAAACCCTGGTTCGGTTCTGGGTTAGCCGGTGTGGTTAAAACCCTGGAGGTTACGGGTTAGCCTCTGCGAAAACCCGTCTGAGCCTGCGTGGCTCGATCTTCAATATTCCTGGATGTCGAATATTCGAGGAATATTTCTGGGTGCTATATAAGGAGAGGGGGTGGAGGATTGGGAAGTAACTCCACCACCATGTAGCCCTAGGTGAGAGGTGTGAGGTGTGAGGGGGGAGAGGGGTCTCCCCATGGTTGTAAGGTGGAACAAATATCTAGAAAAATATCAGAATTATTTCTCCAATTATTTGTGTACTATTTAGCTTGTTTTTGCATCTGAAAAACTAGAGAGATAGAGAGAAGAATAGAAAAAGAAATAGAAAAGAAAAAAAAAGGTGAGGGGCAGCTAGGGTCCCCCCCCTCCCAGCCGCCACTCCTCCCCTGTGCTTCGGCCGGCATGGATGCCATGAGAGGGAGAGTGGGAGACCACGGGAGTGAGAGAGATCAAGAGAGAGAGGATGGAGAGAGAGAGAGAGAGAGCAGCTGTGAGGGAGACCACGGGAGAGACGGAATGGTGGCGGCGCCCTGGATCCACGGCGGCGCAAGGTGAGCGGCGGCGCCGATGTGGTGGCCAGCCAGGAAGAGGCACCACGGCACCGGCCGGCTAGGGCAAGGGCGGTGCCTGACCTGGGCGGCGCGGCGACGAGGGCCCCGTGGTGCTAGGTCGGCGCGCTGGTGGCGGCTTGGCAAGGGCCGGGCAACGGCGGTGCAGGGGAGCCAGCCGGCGGCCAAGCTACGCCGATGTGGTGGCCTTGAAGGCGTGGCGCCCTCTGGACGGCAGCAAGGCGGTGGTGGCCAAGAGGCAGCACGGCAACAGCAGCAGCCGGCGGCGAGCTGCGGTGCTAGGCTGAGGAGGCTGGGCCGGCGCTTGGTTCCAAGAGAAGCTGACCATGGCCATCTGTGAGAGAGTGAGAGAGAGATGCTGAGGTGCGGCTGGCCGGCTGGCCTTGGAGGCGGTGCCGTCAGCTTGTGCGCGTCGGCAAGACGGCCCCTGCTGCGCTAGAGTGCGCGGCCTCGACCATGGCGGCCTGGACAAGGGGCAGTGGGCATGGCGGCCTTGATGCGCCAGCTATGGGCGGCACCGGTCCATGGTAGCAGCAGCCCATGGAAGCAGCGGCGGCGGCCTGTGGCCATGGCGGCGTGCAGCCGAGGTGCCGGCCATCGGCTTGTTTATGATGGAGTCCACACACGGCGACGAGATGGGCGGCCATGTGCAAGAGCAGCAAGGAGATGCTCCAGCGACCTACTTCCATGCGAGGAGGGCGGTGCTTGCGTGTACTGCATAGTGTATTCGTTCCAGGGGGCTCGGCGATGTGGAGCTTCTTTGCTCGGTGTTCCTGAGGCCTACGGTGTTCTAGAGGTTCCGGGAGAATTGTGTATATGCCATCCCCTAGATTGGCACTCGTTTTTTTGCCACCCCCAAGATTAGCACCATTTATTTGCCATCCCAAACATGCCACCACCTTGTATATGCCATTTTCTCCCCCTTTTTCCCTTCTTCTCCGGTTCCGGCCAGCGGCGGCGACGAGCACGACGGCGCGCATCGAGCTCGCGCTAGATCTCGCCCTGGCCGCCTCCTCCTCCCGAGCTTGCCGTCGCCGCATCGAGCTCGTTGTCGCGGCCGTGCTCGCCGTCGTCGTCGCGCTTCACGAGCTCGCCATCGTCGTCAAGCTCGCCGCGGCCATGCTCGTCGTCGCCGCCACCACCGTCGTGAGCACCTCCTCCACGACACCCCCTCAAGCCCGTACTTGGCCATCTGCTCCGCCGCGCCTCCTCCACGACGAGCTCGAGCTGGACGCCGGCGGGCAGCCCTGGTCACTAGAACGGCGGCAACACGTGCGTCGGGAGCTCGAGTTCGCTGTCGCCGTTGTCGCCGCCTCAACCTCGCCGCGCCGCGTCGAGCTCGTCACCGTCGTGCTCGTCGCCGCCACTCGCCGGCGTGCCGCTGCCGACCGGAACCGGAGAAGAAGGGGAAAGGGGGAGAAAATGGCATAGAAACAAGGGAGTAATTCTTAGGAGGGGCATATTAACGTGGTGTTTCTGCGGGGTGGCAATAAAACGAGCGCCACTCTGGGCGATGGCATAAAGACAATTTTCTCGTTCTAGAGGTGCTCAAGGGTCGGCCTTGGCTAGGCAGGTCGATGGCAGCATTGAGCGTGAGTGCACCCCATATGTTTGATGAAATGCTTACCTGGCAGGGGAGAGAGCGCCAAGCTGTAGATGGAATACTACGTGTTTGATGTATTGTCGGAAAGGGATTCGAGGTGATCTTAACTGAGAAAAATTGCTGGGCTCCTATTCACCCCCCTCTAGTCGCCGATCCCAGTCCTTCATTTGTACATGCAGTGAGCATCTAAAAGAAGCCATGTAGGCATAGAACTAGAAATTGACATGATCTACTGCCTTGTTTTGTCATGCATTACAAAAGAAGACATAAGTTTTATCATGCATTACATCAAGCAGACAACACCAGTAGGTTGCATGGCTCATTAGCATCCAAAAGAAGCAATAAGTTTTCTCGTGCAGTACAAAAGTCTACCACTAGATGACAATATGACACACTAGGGCATGTCACAGTAGTAGATTTCAACCTAAGACAAGCTTTGCAAGTCCCGTAGTCTTCTGGGTGGTAGCCCTTTTGCTTGTTCTTCTCTAGGATGTGGAGCTTCCTTGGGTTCCTCCATCTTGCTGCATTGTGACATGCAATTAGTAGATGTCATATATAATAGGTATATGCGTATAGGTAGAATATTACCATTGCATTTGTCGAAGTTGATGCTTCAGATGCCTTCCTTTTTTTAACGGCATCCCTCTTCAGATGTGCATTGTCACCTTTTAGTTTGTTAGCTGGGCATTTTCTAGAGTTGTGGCCATAATTTCTGCAAAGGGAGCACCTCATCCTAATTCCAACCCTTGTTAAGTTGGCTCCTTTCTGCTTCTCAATTGGCTCTATTTTTCTTTCTTTTTTGGGCATGCCAGGCATCCCGACATATACTATAGGATGAGGCTTAATGTTATCAGAAGCATGCCATTTTTTCTTCCCCTCAACTGGCTGTAAGCAGTGCTCATATGTCTGCTTGTACTCTTGTATGCTATAGTAGGCTGCAATGTAATCTTCCACTGAGCCAGATGCCTTGTATATAGCATTGATTGGATCACTACAAGGCATGCCAGAGAGCTGCCAATGCCTGCAAGAGCATGTGAGCTGCTGCAAGTTCACTGTGTGCCTCATCTTTTCCTTCTCTTCAACCTCAAACCCATCTTTTCCATTCCACAAGGCATGGCATTGTGTAGATCTCTAATGTTTTGCCTAAGTTTCTTTAGTATATTTGGGCAGATTTTGCCAGTCCACTTCTCAGACTTGGATCTACTCTCTTCTATCCTTACCATGACCTTACATCTGATGGCTTCTAGCATTGATATGATTGGGTGAAACCTTGAGTTTATGATTGAATTATTGAATGATTCATACACATTATTGTCCACAGAATCACAATATGATCCTAGCCTAAAATATGCCCTACTCCAATGCTCTGTAGTAGTTGAACACTTGTCTGCATGGGGCTTTTGCACACCTCCAATTCCTCTTCTGCAATTTGTGGTCTATATGCTTCTTCTTCCAATTTGCATAGATGTGTCTTGCACACATCCTATGCTCTGCTTTAGGAATGAGGTGCTGGGCCTCACCAATAAGACCCTATATAGGGATGTATGTATTAGACTATAGATGCTTGCATATATATGTTGACAAAAAAATACACAACAGGGAAAAGGACTAACCTTTTGCTGGTCAGAAATTATGACCCAACCATCACCCTCATCTGCAATTTTCAGGTCTTTCTACAAAATCCCAAGAAACCAATACCAAGAATCATAAGTTTCCTTTTTCCATTGCTGCCCATGCTACTGGATATATCTGATTGTTTGCATCCTTTTCTATGGCACAAAGCAGTTCACCAGTAGTAGGACCCTTGAAAAAACAGCCATCTATACCAATGACTTTCCTGCAACCAGCTAGAAATTCAATCTTACAAGCCTCAAAGCACACATACATTCTCTCAAATACTTGCTTCACAATGATGTCTGGGTTGAGAGCAACAACAATTGTGCTTCCAGGATTGTTCCTAAATAGCTCAAGCTGATAGTTAAATACTCTTGAATATTCACCAGTTGTAGCATCTAACATCTTCTTCATCACTAATGCTTTAGCCCTCTTGCACTTAGACAGTGAGACATCAGCTAGAAGGTCTTGCAACACTGCGTTCTTGATCCCTTCCACTTTCCATGCTGGATTATCCCTAATCTGTCTAGCATACCTCCTAGCAATTATAGTTGAAGTGACAAGTCTATTGTCTCTCCTTGGAGAATAGTTGTGTTTAGCCACATAGGTGATGACCTGAAACCAATCAAATTTGCTGCTGTTGGCGGCATAGATCAACCATGGACAGCCCCACCATGAGCACTTGGCTCTGACCCTATCCTTCTCATCTTTTAAGAAATTCAAATGCACACTGTTCTTCAGTTCATATTTAACTAGTGCTTTCTTGAATTCTTTCGTGTCCCTAAATGCCATTCCAACCGAGAACACATGAACATCTATCCACAACATACACAAATATCCAAGTATAGTATAAACCCGTAAAATTTAACATATGCATGAACAAATTTAACGCAGACCACATCTAATCGAAGCTTCCGCATGCATGGCATATGACTCGGAAATCCATTGAAAACCCAAATCAAGCAAATCCTCAAATCGGATAAACCCTCGATGTAATAAGATGCAATCTTTTTTTCAACTAGTTAACACATATCGGTTCACAACAGCTCTAAAACACCTAAAACACATAAAACCCTTAGCACATTGACTAAGAACCCGAAACCCTAGACCAACATACCCCTAAAACCTTCACAAAAATGGGGCATTGGAGAGAGGATACTGACCTTCACGCAGCCGTCCACCTTAATCAGCTTAGCATGGTGGGGACCATGAGCTTCTCCTCCAAATCGCGGTGTTGGCGAGAGAGAGCTACGAGGCGAAGAGGAAGAGGAAGAGAAGTTAGAGCTGAGTACGAGATGGGGACGAGAATGACGCACTAGTCACAACGGGGTTGTAAACTCCTGGTGCACCATGGACTAGCAGCAGACGTGGATATTTAGCCTAGGTGGCACGTGAGGTGGGTGAGACTAGGCACATGTTGACCAAAACTGGCCAAACCGCCTTGTGAAACCCCCGCGGGGTTATCTGCAACAGCTTGAATAGTACAAGGGACATAATACCTGGTTTTCGGAGTCAGGGGGTTATGTGCGCTCGACTCAATAGTTCAGGGGGTTAAGTAGACTTTTTCCTTTTCTTATTCTCTCACTAGAATATTATTAACCATTCTGGTCACTTCAAGGATTAAAGAATGATCCACATAGAGTGTAATCACATCCCTAAATAACATCCTAATTCCTTTAACTTTTATCGGATCATTTTTTAAGTGACCGACTAGAATGCAGGTGCCTGCATTTTGCATTTAGTGCAGGCGATTTTTTCAGTACAATTGTAAAAAAAATTTCACCATATGGAAGTACTTAAAAAACAATTTAAAAAAGTGAAAAACTCTGTAACCTGCAGATCGAGCAAATCAGAGGGGTAGAGAACAACAGATCGACGGGGAGAGTGGTGGGTCGTCAAAGCAGGCGACAGCGGCGGCGGCCTCAAGCACGGCATGGCGCACGACCCGCCGGAGCACAGGGGAAGGCGACAACGTTGGCGGCGGGCAACATCGACAAGGGAGTGGAAGGAGGCTAGCAGCGGCGTCAGCGCGCGGTGGCTAGCAACGTCGGCGATGAGGGAGAGGAGGGAGGTAAGCAGCGGCGTTGGCGACTAGCACATGGGTGCGAAATGTGGGCGCAAGCACGGCTACTCGGTGGCGTCAGAGATCCAAGCTATGTATCGCACGCAGTTACCGCTGTTGCCAAAATCGCTTGCGCGAGTTCCATTTTGTAGGTGACTTTGAAGAAGCAATATTTTTTATTAATAGATGTATCAAATATTTAATTAATCAAGTATAGTGTCGGATTCAAATAAAAAATATCCAGTTAAATCCAAAATCATATTTGAATATAAAATTCCAATTTTGAACGATGTCAGATTTGAATCCAAATAATTAATTGGATGCTAACTTCAATTTCAAATTTGCTATTTTTATTTGGTAAGCAAATATTTGAAAATATAAAAAATCCTAGAGCCACCATTATATGTTCCATAATCTAAAATATATGCACCACATTTTGGGGTGTTTTTTAGATCTTATATAATTTGCTATATATCTTATTTGGTATGATATAGTCGAAGCATTTGTGTGTTTTACACAAGTGTTATGCCTGTCATGGCAAGACCATGCCGGACATAAGAACTATTATCCACCAAATACAATGCTAAGAGCATATACAATGGTACATATCAACAGTCTTTGAGCCATCTCTAAGATGTGCATGTTGTAGCAGGGGAACACCCACACCCTACGAACCAGGAGTAGGAGGACTGACATTGGGGCAGCGAATCAAAGAAGGCGCCTACCCGGAGGAAGACTCGCCCCATAGTGGCGACGCAAAGAAGGATCAGAGAACGGGGCCTACACAGAGTGAACCTCACGCCTCAGTGGCGAGGAAAAGGCGGATCAGAGAAGGTGCCTACCCAGCGGAAGCTTCGCCCCTTGGTGGCGAGGCAAAGGTGGATCAAGGAGGGGACCAGTGCAAAGGGACCGCCTCGCAGGAGCCTACGAATGGGCAGATGCGCTATGGTCAAGACACGAAGGAGGGAAGGTTTCGTAGGCGCCAAGAAGGCCAGGAGATAGTGAGTATAGAACTGCAGTAGGTGTTAGGAATCATATCGCGTGGCAGAAGGATACGCAAGATGGGCATAACAACCGGGGTCCCTCTGTAATGTTCTTTGTAACCGTGCTTTAGCTAAGGCGGCAAAGGCATTAAGGTCCTTGACCAGGGTCACCAGGTGTTTTTCCGCCGAAACCCTCGCTCAGGGTAGCAAGACAGGGGCTAAGAAGTCTTCTTAAAAAAAAAGACTACCTTGCCCTCGCTTTGTCCCTAGCTGAAGGGTCTGTATTGAAAATGTAAAAATTCCCCCTACTATAAATAGGGGACCCAGAATAATGAAAGACAACAATTTCCGGCTAACTATTTTGTCTCTAGCTTTGCTTCCCTTAGCTGCTTTGCAAGCTTCGCATAGTTTCTTCATGAGGCAACCCATCAGAATAGGTTGTCTGGCTCGAGCCAACGACACTGGTGTCGTCTATGGGGATCTGAGCGAAGAGCCATCATGAGTGAGCCTGAGAGAAGAAAAACCCACCAAAAACCAGCCTAAGATGCCTCCTAAGAATACTTTGACTCACCCCACCAGAGGCTCTCGCTCCAATACTGACGGGAGCACCGCTGCACCGAGCACCACCGTGCAGGAGGGCGTTCTAGGAGTAGCCGCCGAGGTGGGGTTGGTCCCTACGGTGCTCGTGGCATCTCAGCCTCGCGCCCGGTGGAAGAAGGCGGAAAACCCGCACGCCACTGCCACGACTCTGTCCGCCCCCGCAGCACTAGTAGCACTAGCTTCCACCGCACCAGTGACTATGGTGTCAAAGGTTATCGCGGTTGTCACAGCCCTTACCGCGCAGGGAGTCCCTCAAGTTCTTGTCCAGGCCGCCCGGGGCAACCCCAGCCTGCAAGGGGACTAGATCCCACTATCCAAGCACTCATCGACGCTAACGCCTGCCTCACGAAGGAATTGCAACTCCTCAAGGATCAAGTCCACTAGGAGCGCTCTCACCTGGTCCCTCGCCCTTGCGAGGACAGGGGATTCGACGATGGAGTATGGTCTCGGGGCACCCGTGCCAGGATGACGACCCCAACACCCAGTGCCAACGACTGCGAAGCAAGAGGTGCCCCGCCTCGGGGACCTTCAAGAAGCCACCATCAAGCCCTATGGAAGCAAAACAGATCTAAGGGAGGTCCTCCGCGTCTATGACACTGCCATGGAGGCTGTGGGTGGAGACGGTGACATCAAGGCGAAGGGGCTCCTCCCTCAAGCTGGCGTCCATCAAGAATTGGTCGCAGGTTCGCACGAAGATGGAGAACAATTTCCAGGGGAATTTCGAAGGGAAGGAGGAGGGAATCGACTTGTACACTGTGCGGCAGCATGAGGGGGAGACTCTGAAGAGCTTCTTCCAGCGGTTCTCCAAGGTGAAGTGTCAAATCAGTGGGATTAGTGACACCACTGTCATCAATGCTACAAAGTGTGGGCTTCGGGAAGGTCGCTTGCGGAGCATTTCGCCTACAAGGGAGTGAAGACAGTGGAGGAGCTATTCTCCAAGATGATAGAGTATGCCCCGACGGAGAAAGACACCTTGATGAGGAGAGGTCGGGCCAAGTCAAATGGGAGTTCCATTGCTTCAGGAAGTATGAGAAGAGCAAACGAAGGAGGACCTCAGGGCCTGGCAGGCCCCCTCGAAAGGAGGAAGGGCCTGGAACATGGGGAAGCGGGTGAACCAGGTGGTGGAGCAAGACTCCCGCAGCAGCTCCAAGAGGAGGAGGCCCGCCCCTCTCGAAGAAGCTCCATGGAGAATGCCAAAACGCCCAAGGCGTGCCTCGAGGGTCCCAGGCCTCAAAGGGGCGAGGAGCAGAGATTGTACTACGACGACCACAGATACAATTTCTCCCATAGCTCAGGGGATTGCAAGACCCTATCTGGCTGTAGAGAGTATGTGGATAGGCGGGAGCATTTCCTCTTGTCATGGTTTGGAAGCTTCCCCGCCTCCACCCCAGCAGCAGTTGCCACCCCACCCCACTCCCCCTACCCGTCATCAACGATCAACCATGTCCGCAGGGTGATCAATCTGATCACCGGGGGATCCTCCTCGCAGCTGCCGTCCAAAAGGAAAAGGAAGGCGTATAAGTGCTTCTTTGTGGGGTGCCCAAGTGAAACCAAAGGATACTATTTTTATAACCGGGAAGAAGGCAAAGTGTTAATCGTTTGAACTGGTGTCTTTTTGGAGAAAGAGTTTTCCAAAAAAAATTAGTGGGAGCAAGCTGCAACTCAAAGAGATTCGGAAAACATCTGAAAATATTTTAGGTCCAGATAGTCCTCAGAAGGATGAGCAAAGTGTTATTGAACCTATTGATGAGGTACCATCCCCACGGAGGTCCACGCGGGCAAGCTACGCTCCTGAGAGGTTCATATTCCTCACGATGGAGCAACGCAATGCGTTATTGTTGGAAAATGACGAGCTCAAGGACTATAAGGAAGCGATGGTGGGCCTGGACTCTGAGAAATGGTTGGAGGCCATAAGATTCGAAATAAGGTCCATGCATGATAATCACGTTTGGAACTTGGTTGATCTGCCAGATGTTGTAAAATCTATTGAGTTCAAATGGGTCTTTAAGAAATAGATAGACGTCAATAGAAATGCGCACATTTTTAAATCACGCTTGGTGTCAAAAGGGTACAAGCAGATTCATTGTGTTGACTATGATGAAACTTATTGTTTGTCGCCATGGGAAGTCTATCTAGATCATGCTATCAATTGCCGCATATCATGATTACGAGATTTGACAAATGGATGTAAAAAACGACTTTCCTTAATGGAAACCTAAGCGAGGATGTGTACATGATACAGTTTAAAGGTTTTGTCGATTCTACTAAAGCTAGCACGGTATGCAAGCTTAGGAAGTCCATTTATGGACTGAAGCAAGCATCTCGGAGTTGGAACCTTTGTTTTTCACGAAGTGGTCAAAAAGTTTGGCTTTATAAAAAACGAGGAAGAGCCTTGTATTTACAAGAAGGCTAATAGGAGAGCACTTGTATTTCTGGTCTTGTACGACATGTTATGTATGCGCCCAGATGTGTCATATGTTTTGAGTGTCATGAGCAGATACCAATTGAATCCTGGTGATGATCACTAGGTGGAATTAAAGAACATTTTTAAATTTTTCAAAGGACTAAGGAGATGTTCTTGGTATTTGGAGGAGAGGAGGAGCTCGTCGTAAAGGGTTACGTCGATGATATCTTCCAAATTGACAGAGATGATTCACGATCACAGTCCGGGTTTGTATATCTCAATTGTGGGGCAGTGAGCAAGAAAAGTTTCAAGCAAAAGACAGTAGCTGATTCAAAGATGGAGGCTAGGTATATTTTCTGTAATTTGGATCAGAAAATTTGTTTTTGAGTTGGAAGTTGTCCCTAGCGCGTCCTATTCAATGGACCTCTATTGTGACAACAGTGGTCACATTGCACAAGCGAAGGAGGCTAGGTGTCACAAAAAATCTAAACAAATACTTAGGCGCTATTACCTGATTCGAGAGATCATTGAGAGAGGTGATGGGAAGATTTGCAAAGTGCACACGGATCTAAATTTTGCTGATTTGCTGACAAAGGCTCTTCCACAAACGAAGCATATGGCGCACGTGAGAGCCATATGTATAGATACTTGCATGATTGGCTCTAGTACAAGTGAGAGATTGAAGGGAATATGCCCTACATCAATCATGGTGATGATTGTAATACGTCTTTGTTCATGTATTTATGATAATATTGATTATCGGTTCCCTGAATAAATATCACAACTTTTTACATTGGGTACAACTTGATTGTGAAACACATTGTTAAGTGACATTTATTCTAAACAGGTCCCCTGATCCATATCATTACGAGAAGTGGTGATGATTTGATCATCATATGTATTGGTTGTTGGTAATATATGTTTCAAATACCATAAATATAGAGATATCGAACCAACAATGTGGACGCATATTAGAGAACATGGGTAGTCGGAAAAACCCACTCTGAGATGATGTAAGATTGTTATCTCTTAAAGTGCCATCAATGTATAGTCTTGAGTTGTACGCCTATATGGTTCTTAGACCTAAGATTGTCATGGATGCCAACATGTTAACTCGTGTGCTTTGGTGTCATCAAACGCTACACCGTAATAGAGTAGTTATAAAGGTGACTATTGTGTATGCCACGATACATAGCTAGGGGTGTGATGATTGAGATGGAATTTGCCTCTCCTAGATAACGAGAGAGATACCTCTGGGCCCCTCATGTGAATGGATAGGGAAAGTGCATGGCCGTGCTAATATTACTAAGAAGTTAGTTATGGTTTGTATCCATCACACTGCCGAGTGAAGTGGTTGATCTATCAACGAGGGTGGCGCGCATCTCGCCTTGAGTTTGACCTGTATCGTGTGGCAAAAGGATCGGTATGTGAGTGTACCAAGATTCAGCCGAATATTAATTTTGTGCATTCAGGGGGTCAATACGTACTGCTAGGTGTCACTGTTAATCGGTAAATCAGAAATGGGTTTCCGGATCCATGGCCGACTTGCACTGAACCTACGGGTCACACACTTATTGGGTTGGAACTGTTTAACAGGATTGTGCGTTGATGTTCTGTGTTGGAGAAGGAACCCCAGCGGGCCTCAGCTCACTAGCGTGTCTATAAAAGGCGAGGCCAGGGCAGTACATATATGCTGTTGAACCCTACCACACCTAGCCACCGCGCCCCTCTCGCTCCCCAGAAACACTAGACGTGTGGCGAGGTGCTAGCACACCTCTCAAGCGTTCCTGCTCGGTACATGTGGATACCGGTAGAGGCGCTGCCGTACGCGGATGCGCTGTTCAATTGGATCTTCGGCGACCTCCCTGAGCAAGCAATGATCCACCCTGACCAAGCGAAGAGCCTCCCCGAGCAAGCCCGACTAGGCTGCGATCGACCCGACCATCTCGCAAGCTGTTCGGTGTTGATCAGGATGTGAACGACTACTTCCTCTAAGCACGTGCAACTACTTCTACTGCATCGGCGCATCAAGGGTAACGATCGGTGATGCCTTCTCGCATGTGATCTTGATTGAATCACGGTAGAAAACTTTGATTTGTGCTTGCATAGCTTACCCGTTTCTCAGCAGATGCCCCTTCTAGGCTTTGGAGGGAATTCCATCCAAACCCTGTGGCAAGTGGAGTTGTCCGTGACCTTTGGCGAAGGGGAGCGGGAGGTCACTCATTCGTTGATATTCGATGCGGTGGATTCCCCTTTTCAGTACAATGTCGTGTTGGGTAGAGGATCCCTGACTACTTTCGGAGCGGTGGTGCTGCATGAATATATCTGCAGGAAGATGCCTTCCCACGCGGGGGTCGCTACGATGAAGGGGATCAAGCTCTGGCTTGGAGAATCGAGTATGCAGGGGCGCCTAGTATCAAGATGGTGTTCACCACGGAGGAAGTTGCAGATGAGGTTCAGGCAAGAGAGGAGAAGGAGAAGTGGCAGGCAAGCCCAAGCCACAAGAGAGGACCCAGAAAGTTCCCGTCAAGGGGGTTCCTGGAGTGAAGGTGATGGTTATCGGGCTGGAGCTAACCCCTAGAGAAGAGGAAGCCCTATTGAAGACCCTCCGCGAGCACCAATGCATCTTTGCCCGGGACGCTTAGGACATGCCAGGTGTCTCAAAGGAGATTATCCATCACCCCCTAGCCGTGAGGAAGGAAGTACGGCCCAAGAAGCAAAAACTTCGCAAGATGGATGAAGAAAAAAGAGAAAGAACAAAGCGGGAAATGGCAAAATCGCTCAAAGCAGGGATAATCCGTGAGGCCCCGCACCCTGAGTGGCTGGACAATGTTGTCATGGTAAAGAAGTCTAATGGCGCATGGAGAATATGCGTGGACTTCACAGACCTCAACAAGGCATGCCTGAAGGATGACTTCCCCTTCCCCCGAATTGATCAACTGGTGGATTTCACTGTCGGGAGTGCGTTGATGAGTTTCCTCAATGCCTACTCCGAATACCATCAAATTTACATCAGGCAAGAGGATGAAGATTGCACCGTATTCATCACCCCCTTTGAAACATTTTGCTTCTGGAGGATGCGCTTTGGTGTTGAAGAATGCAGAGGCAATGTTTGTTAGGCTAATCGCCAAGGTTTTTGTGAAGCAATTGGGGCACAATGTTGAAGTGTATGTGGATTATATCGTTGTCAAGAGCAGGTTGTCGGAGGATCATCCTGCTGACTTCCAGGAGGCATTCCACAACCTCGAGTAGTTCAACATCAAGCTCAATCATGCCAAGTGAATCTTCGACATCCACTCTGGAAAGCTCTTAGTATTCCTAGTGTCGAAGAGGGGAATCGAGGTCAACCCAGAGAAATTTTGTGCAATCCAAGAGATGCAGCCCCCTGCAACATCAAGGAGGTTCAGAGACTTGCCGGGCGGTTAGCTGCCTTGGGAAGGTTCTTACCCTGATTTGCGGAACTACACCTCCCCTTCTTCAAAGGCCTCCGCACCTCAGAGCCTTTGCTTGGATGGAGGGATACTAGCACGCCTTCGAGGGGCTAAAGAAGACATTGTCCGAGCTACCAAGGCTCGCAAGCCCGAAGCAAGGTGAGCAACTGCTACTGTATTTGGTCGCCTCTGCTTCAGCCGTGAGCATGGTGCTCTCCAGGGAAGGAGGCAAGCAACAACCCATATACTTCATCTCCAAAGCACATCAATGCGCCAACTTCCGCTATTGCCAGATGGATAAGCTAGCATATGCTCTGCTAACAGTTTTGCGGAATCACGGTGCAGGCCATCCCAAGTCCCAACATGAGATAACATGTGGGCGGATGAGCTAATAAAGGAAGCGGCGGCGGGAAGGCTGTCATCCGGGGAAGTGCCTTTGAGAGATTCAATTCACCAGTATCGGCTGGAAGGTATTTTGCCCGAAGATAAGGACAAGGCTGGGAGAATCGAAGCAAGATAAAAAAGTACACCGTCATCGACAGAGCCCTCTACCGTCAAGGAACATCCACACCCTAGATAAGGTGTATATCAATGGCTGAGGGGAAGGAGAGGCGTTGCGCGAGGTGTACGAAGGTCAATGCGGGGCGCACCAAGTGCCTCAAAGCCTCGCCTCTAAAGTACTCCGCATGGGGCTATATTGGCCAACCATCCTTCAGGACGCGGAGCAGTTGGTCGGTTCTTGCAAGGCATGCTAGTGGATGGGAAAGCAAAGCAAAGCTCCTCCCAGCGGTTTGAATCCTGTCCCTCCCATTTGGCCCTTCGCAAAGTAGGGAATTGACATTGTGGGTCCGCTGCCCAAGGCATAGGGGAGCCAACAGTTTGTTTTTGTGGTGGTACATTACTTCTCAAGATGGATAGAAGCAGAGTCGATGGTGAAGATCATAGCCAAAGCAGCAAAGAGGTTTCTCTGGAAGTCCATCATTTGTTGTGGCTGACAATGACACGTAGTTTGCCTCTTCCAAGTTGAAAGAGTGTGTAGAGGAGCTAGGCGCGGAAATATGTTTTGCCTCGATAGGCCACCCATAGTTTAACGAAGCGATGGAGAGAGCCAATGGGATCATTTCCGAGGGTGTTCAAAAGAAGTTGCATGACATGCCAAAGGGTACTTGGCTAGAGGAGCTCCCAAGTGTCTTGTGGGCTTTGCGAACCGCAACAACAAGGCCTACGAGGTTCTCTCCATACTGTCTAATTTTGGGGGAAGAAGCGGTCCTTCTAGCGGAGGTAAGGGCAAGATTGTGGAGTGTGATCTGCGAGCCCAGCGAAGAGGGAAGAGAGGTAACCAGTGATCTGGGGGAGGAGCAAAAGCTACAAGCCCTACATAGAATGCCGATATATGCGAAGGCGTCAACAAAACAGTATAACAAGAAGGTGAAACCTAGGTGCCTCGCGCCAGGAGACATTATGCTCAAAAAACCACATGGTGCTCCAGCAAAGCTGGACTCGATCTAGGAATGACCATTTGTTGTCAAAGAAACAATGTCGAAAGGGGTGCATTGCTTGTTAACACTAGAGGGGGAGGAGGTCACACGGACCTGGAACACTGAAACTCTAAAGAGGTTTTCTGGCTAAAAAAAAGGAGATAGTAGGGGAGGAAGGAAAAATGATGTGATCACATGAAATTTTTCAAATAATAACAAAGCTCCACGAGTGCGCTTCGCGCCCCCACCCGTGGTTTTTTGCCTCGCCCGCCTTGGGGAGGTTTTTCCATGTAAAAATTACTTGTCCTGTGTGCTGTCTTGTAGGAGGACTCCCCGAACCGAAGCCTGCTCTAAGCGGCCGACGCCAAGCCGCTCCACGCGCCAAGCGCCTAAGGGGCTCGGGGCACGCTAATTTCCCTCCTCGAACCAAAGCCCGCTCTAAGTGGCCAGCGCCATGCTGCTCCGTGCGCCAAGCACCTAAGGGACTCGGGGTACGCTTAGTCCCCTTCTTGATCAAAGCACGCTCTAAGCGGCCGACGCTAAGCCGCTCCACGTGCCAAGCGCTAAAGGGGCTCTAGGTAGACTAAGTTCCCTCCCCGAACCAAAGCCCAATCTAAGCGGCCGGCGCCTAGCCGCTCCTCGCGCCAAGCGCCTAAGGGGCTCGAGGTACGCTAAGTCCCTTCCATGAACCAAAGCCTGCTCTAAGCAGTCGGCGCCAAGGCGCTGTTGACACCCAAATTTGGTAGAAAATCGGATATTCAGAAAAGGCCAAATATGTTGGAATTATTGGGCCAAATCGGAAATGGGCTTCGTTGGTGAAGAAGAAGAGCATATCGAAGAAACCGATAGTTACAAGACTTCGGAAGAAATACGATCCGATCGAAAGTGCGACGCGGAAAAATAGGTCGTATCGGTATCAACTTTGTAATAGTATAAACAGGACCTTAGACCTTGGAAAAAACACATCTAATACATCAAACACAAAACACTTTTCTCGAATCCGATCGACCTCGTCGAAAGGCTTCGACTCGCAGGTAGAGCTATCTCAATGGGATAATCGATTCTCTCCTTGTAACCCGTATGCATGGCTGCATCGTCTTGATCTCATGTATACAAACCATGTTAAACTGTCTCGGGATTTACCGATCTTTAACATATTCTCGCATATTGCACTGTCTCGATTCAATCGATCTGTAATATGTGTTTATCATGTACTTTGTATGCTTTTTCCTGAATCTGATATATGCGACTGTCTCGTTTAAATCGATCTTGCGTATGCCTCGTTTAGGATCTTTGCATGTACAAGTGTTTGCCGATCAGGATTGCATCTATTGGTTTTAGCCCTTTAAATCGGTTTATTGGTTTACATCTTGAATTAGATCTGGATACCGCCTTGGCTTGACCAATCTATTCAACTGCTTTCTTGATTTGATCTAATGCATTGATGCGAAGGTTTACTACCAATATTATATGAAAAATACCAAAAAGAAATAGAAGGATTAAATTTAAATGCTTATTCACATTTATTTGCTCTATCTGGCCTTAAGCCGATAGATTGTGTAATCGGATTATTCAAAGCCGATTACAAATTACCTGATCTGGCTATATCAAAAAGCCGATTAGGCTTATATTGCTAACGATATTCTCCTTGTCAATTTACAGGTCAAATTGACTGGCACGTTTGGTTTCTCGTTGCGACGCAATCACAGAATTGACGCTTCGGCACGTGTGTTCGCAGAAACTCTCGTTTTTGTGTCAACATACTTTTTGGCACGGCCGGTGGGACCAAGGTCAAAATCAACAAGATGACGCGCACCGATACCGAAGCGGTGTTGGAAGCGCTCAACCACGCTGCTGAGGCAGTGACGTTCAACGAATTGAGCCCAGATCAGAAAAAGGAAGTTGAAGATAGGCTCGCGGAGATTCACGAAGAAAACAAAAAAAGAATGCTCACTGGATATCGGAAGACGCGCAGTGGCCAAGTTACAAGGACTTCCATCGGAGACCCACTGCTCACTGGGGATTTTTCCGAAGTAATAAGAGACCAGATCAACAGCTCGGTTTACCGATCGATGTTAGACCAGTCATCAGTTTTAGGGCGAATTGTCCAGGAGGGGACCAGCGCCGCGCTTCACAACATCATGACTGGACAAGCTCATCAGGTGAATCGGAATATCCCGCAGGGGATGAATCTGGGTAATCAGCATTCAACCTATTCCCAGCCAGGGACATCTAACCCTGGAATTCTCCATCTGAATCCTCCGTTAACGATCAGTCCCTCTCCGATTCAGATGATACCGAATAATCAGGCTATGGTCCCAGTCCCGGATCCGATCTATCAGCCGATTAATCCTGGGATGAATGAAAATCTGGAAGAAGTGACAACGAATTTGGTTTACAATATGATGAAACAATGCGGGTTCAACACTCCCAAGATTGCTCCACACTATACTATGTCGTATCCATCGGCTTTCAATGAAACGGAGTACCCACACAAATATCGGGTTCCTGATTTCGCGAATGCCAAATTCAGCGGGAGTGATCACACCTCTACTCGCGAACATATTGCTAGATTTCTTGCACTATGAGGAGAAGCTGCATCAAAGGATACTCTTAAATGCCGATCGTTCCCATTGTCACTATCGGGGTCTGCATTTAACTGGTTTACGTCTCTACCTCCAAACAGCATCACTTCCTGGCCAGATCTGGAGAAGAAATTTCATGAATATTTTTATTCCGGGGAGAATGAATCAAGAATTACCGATATCATGATGATCAAGCAGAAGTTTGGGGAATCGGTAAATGATTATCTGCGTCGGTTCAGGGAAGTAAGAAACCGATGCTATAGCCTTTCACTGCCTGATAATGAGCTGGCGGAGTTGGCTTTCAAGGGCTTGCTGCCTGTTAATCAGAAGAAAGTGGGCAATCAGGAATTCGCTGATATTTCTCATCTGGCTCACAAAATCGCGCTGTATGAAAGCCGGTTTTCAGACAATTCATACCCAGGCCAAAGAGAGTATCGGAATAACAACAATAATAATAAAGGAAAAGACAAAGCCGTCAATATTGTTGAGACTGAAGAAGTCGAAGATTCAGATAATTCCGATACTGAAGACATGGGGGCTTATGTTGTTGAATGGGTAAACAATAAGAAAGAATTCGAGCTTGGATGGATAAAGCCGAAGGGTCCTGAGAAAAGCAAGTATTCTTTTGATACGTCTAAGTGTGATCGGATTTTCGATCATCTGCTGCAAGAGAAGCAAATTAGGCTTAAACAGGGACATGTGATTCCTCCGTTTGAAGAGTTAAAGAAGCGGAAATATTGCAAGTGGCACAATTCTTACTCGCATACGACCAATGAGTGTAACGTGTTCAAGCAAGTGGTCCAGAAGGCGATTGAGAACGGGCAACTCCGCTATCAGGGTAAGAACTCGCAGATCGACACAGAGCCGTTCCCAGTTGGCTTTATTGTGATGGTTGACGCTAAGAGAAAAGCCGATGATCCTGAGAGTTCCAATCGGTTTAAAGTACTGGTGGGTTCTGTCGACTGGTGACTAACTGGGGGGTCACCGCCGGCAATGATTATATATAGGACGATGCACAAGATCCAAACTCGATGGTAGCACAAGACAAGGATTTATACAGGTTTAGGCCCTCATGGCGGAGGTAATACCCTACGTCCTGTGCTCTGGGATTATATGGGGTATATGTGTACAAGATGATCAGCCTGGGAGATGATCAAGGTGATGACAGCGTATGGATGCTGTAGATGGCCTCCCGAACTATGGCCCCCTACCCCCTTTATATAGTGCAGGGGGTGGGGTTACAAAGAGGAGTCTTAGTCGGTTACGAGGTATGATTCCTATCTCTATCCTCTAGTAGTTATCCGGGATTACAAGTATACCTTCCCTATTAATTAGGGATAGGCTTCTATCTTCATGTCTTTTCTTACCGAGCAAGTCTTCTAGAGTCCGAGTGATACCCGTCCTTATCCACCCGACTTGGTCCATCCCCTATCGGGTGGTCTTTTAGGCCCGCCGTGTGGATACCCGGGGTCTATGTTATCCACAGTAGCCCCCGAGTGCTTCATAGTCGAGTTGCTGCTCTTCTTTACCGCATCTTGGATGAGTCATGCTTCATGCCGAATGCTTGTAGATTGTTGCTGCTTCTTCCCGACTGGCTTCTGCCTGTTATCTGCGAGGAGACTGTGAAGGACTCATAGAGAGTTGTTAGTGATACCCAGCCCGGGATTGCCGTAGTTCTGGCGATTGGCCCGTTGTAAAGCGCATCACTTTGATTTCGATGAAGTGGTACTGATTGCCTTTGCGATGCACACAATGGCGACCCAACATGGGGCGCATTATGCTTTTGGTCAAGAGCCGAGTGATACCAGATTGCCTTTGCGATGTACACCAGTGACCCAACATGGGGCGTACTCACGGTTTTGGCCGAAAAGCCAAGTGATACCTGACTGTGGTGCGATGTACACCGGCGACTCCAACATGGGGCAAACCATCGGTTTTGGTCAAGAGCCGAGTGATACCGTACTCGCCATGCGATGTACAACCGGCGACCCAACATGGGGCGCACTAATCGGTTTTGGTCGAAGAGCGAAGCGGTACTGCATTCCGGCCACCGAGTAGGATATACCGATGGCCCCGTGAGGGCATACCGTATTTTTAACCATCCGTAGCTATACTGCCTTGCGATGTACAAATTTGGCCCAACATGGAGCATACCATCCGGACAGGTTTGGCCCAATGATACCAGATCCGATCGTGCGGTAACACGCCTAGTGTCCCAACATGGGGCATACCATTGTTGTCACCAGCGGTACTCAGATCCCATCAGAAGGAATACAGCCTAGCGACCCCACCACAGTATGCACTTTAAGGAAAGAGTTTAGTCAGATGGTATCCATACCCGTAGCGGTACAAAGATAGGCCCCAACCGAGCGCACCATCGAAACTCAATCCCGACATCATCGGTATCCGATCCCGACATGCAACGACCAACTAGTGACCCAACATGGGGTATACCAAGAGATGGGTAATTTTGTAGCTCACGGTGATATGCCCTCAAAGGGTGAACCGAGGCTGAATTTGCTTAGCCCGCCGCGCTTGTAGCCATCGGTTGACGCGCAATTGAAGGTCGTGGTAGCGCCAGTATGCAGGATGGCTCATGGCCGAGGCGAAGCGATAGCCGCACTAAAGTTGGTGTAGACGATAGTCGCGCCAACTTGATGAGGTAAAAACCCATGAACTCTGTAGCATGTACATGTAGAGTTTAGGCAAGATCTCGAAGCATTTAGATAATTTTATACTTTTGCTACTTTTCTTTTTGACATTAAATTCCACCAAGTAATCTTCCTTTGTTAAGCACTCGCTCGACTAGTCTAGCCCCAAGGCCGGAATTGGCTCATGGCTCTTTTCCTGCACGCCAGACGAGTGACTAGAGTTCGCCGTCCGTGGGTCAGAGCTTCACTACTCGGAAAAACCACTCGGATTCATTTGCAATCATAAAAAAAAACAACAAAAGAGTGCACGCAAGTGCACCTATTAGGTGTAGCCCCCGACTTACTGCTTAGTTGGAGACCAACTAAGTAGCAAGTCAAGAAACAACTTAGATTAATATGAAAAAGATCATGGTAATGAGAACTTAGCTCTGATGTAGACATGGGCGTATAGCCGAGCCATAGACTTGGCTGCTCGTGGCGCTGGCGTAGGCGTGTCGCTGAGTAGCGTGTCGCCGAGCCGTAGATTTTTAGCTGCAGGCGTGTAGCCGTGCAGGGCGCTCGTGGCGAACTATGGCGTACAGCCGAGCTGAATACTTGGGCGCTCGTGGCGCGGGCGTAGGCGTGAGCCGAGTGGCTTGTCGCCGAGCCGCAGATTTGAAGTCGCAGCGCATACCGCACGCACGGGCGCTGTGGCGTGCGATGGCGCATACCGAGCTGAATACTTGGCGCTGTGGCGCTGGCGTAGGCGTGAGCCGAGTGGCTTGTCGCCGAGCCACGATTTGAAGCCGCAGCGCACCCGCACGGGCGCTGTGGCGGCGATGGCGCATACCGAAAGCTGAATACTTGGGCGCTCGTGTCGCGGAGTAGCGTGTCGCCGAGCCGTAAACTTGGGCGCTCGTGGCGCTGGCGTAGGCGTGTAGCCGAGTGGGGTGTCGCTGAGCCATAAATTTGAAGCTGCAGACGTGCCGCTGAACCGGGCGCACGTGGCGCGCGATGGCACGCAGCGGAGCTGAAAACTTGGACGCTCGTGGTGTGGGCGTAGGCGTGTCACTGAGTAGCATGTCGCCATGCTGTATACTTGGGCGCTCGTGGCGCTGGCTTAGGCGTGTAGCCGAGTGGCTTGTCGCCGAGCCGTAGATTTGAAGCTACAGCGCGTACCGCACGGGCGCTGTGGCGCGCGATGGCGCATACCGCTGAATACTTGGGCGCCGTGGCGCAGCGTAGGCGTGTCGCCGAGTAGCGGTCGCCGAGCCATAAATTTGAAGCCGCAGCGTTGCTGAACCGGCGCACGTGGCACGCGATGGCATGCACCGAAGCTGAAAACTTGACGCCGTGGGCGAGGCGAGGCGTGTCGCCGAGTACCGTGTCGCCATGTCAGATACTTGGGCGCTGTGGCGCCGGGCGAGGCGTGTAGCCGAGTGGCTTGTTGCCGAGCCGTAGATTTGAAGCTTACTGAGCTTGCAACCGCACGGGCGCTGTGGCGCGATGGCGGCGTCTACCGCTGAATACTTGGGCTCTCGTGGCGCAAGCGTAGGCGTGTCGCTGAGTAGCGTGTCGCCGAGCCATAAATTTGAAGCTGCAGGCGTGCCGCTGAACCGGGCGCACGTGGCGCGCGATGGCATGCAGCCGAGCTGAAAACTTGGACGCTCGTGGCGTGGGCGTAGGCGTGTCGCTGAGTAGCGTGTCGCCATGCTGTATACTTGGGCGCTCGTGGCGCTGGCGTAGGCGTGTAGCCGAGTGGCTTGTCGCCGAGCCGTAGATTTGAAACTATAGGCGTGCAGCCGTACCGGGCGCTCGTGGCGCGCGATGGCGTACAGCCGCGCTGAATACTTGGGCGCTCGTGGCGCAGGCGTAGGCGTGTCGCTGAGTAGCGTGTCGCCAAGCCATAAATTTGAAGCTGCAGGCGTGCCGCTGAACCGGGCGCACGTGACGCGCGATGGCATGCAGCCGAGCTGAAAACTTGGATGCTCGTGGCGTAGACGTAGGCGTATCGCTGAGTAGCGTGTCGCCATGCTGTATACTTGGGCGCTCGTGACGCTGGCGTAGGCGTGTAGCCGAGTGGCTTGTCGCCGAGCCGTAGATTTGAAGCTGTAGGCGTGCAGCCGTACCGGGCGCTCGTGGCGCGCGATGGCGTACAGACGCGCTGAATACTTGCTCGTGGCGCAGGCGTAGGCGTGTCCCTGAGTAGTGGAAGTAGTCGTTCAGATCTCGATCAACACCGAGTGGCGCACGTCGTGGTCGGCGACGAACAGCACGTGCTCGCCGAGGTCTTGCCCGTGGTCGACGGAGTTGGCCGTAGTCGTAAATGATCTCCATGCGGTTGGTGTAGCTTGACGAAAGTCGATGAAAGTCCTCGCTAGTCTTCAACGTCCCACAAGATGTGGCACGATCAATCCTCACGCCGTAGCCGGCACCGACGAGCTTT
The DNA here is from genome assembly GCA_036346415.1 of Raddia guianensis. Classification (NCBI taxonomy): domain Eukaryota; kingdom Viridiplantae; phylum Streptophyta; class Magnoliopsida; order Poales; family Poaceae; genus Raddia; species Raddia guianensis. Next base: position 12,700,587 of record CM070534.1, on the reverse strand, counting down.
ACGAGCTCGCTGAAATTCGCGACCTCTCTGCGCAGACTGCCTTAAAAAAGGCGTCACGGTTGCATCCGAAGTCGGAATCAGGCGTCCTTGGAGTCGTTGGAAAGATAACGAGATAAGCTTTCCAACGCATCTTATTTCACCCCGAAACTCATTCTGAGTCAGCGGGAATTTGCAACACAAGTTCTGTCCAGAATCTGAATGGGAACCGATCACATCTTCTTCTCATGTTTGTTTCGCGGTTGATGAAGCCGGCGTCGCACGATGGACGTCGAGTCCGAGTGATTTGCTGCTGATGACGGTCACCATCCGAGATTAGTTCTCAATCGGGACCTCACCGTATCCGAGTCGGGAATTAAGCCCCCGGCGCACTACTCGTCGGTAGGCGGCGGTGACGTTCCCCAACACGACCGGGAGTCCGAGTGAAGTGCTGTTCAATTCCATCCCGGATCGTATCTTGTCCGAATCCGAAAAGGCATTGTTGAAGTCCTTGGTTGAGTTCTCACCGTATCCGAGTCAAGAATTGAGCCCCCGGCACACCACTCGGGAGCAGTGGCGGCGGCGTTTCTCGAACCGAACGGGAGTCCAGACGAAGCGATGTCAATGTTCTCCTCAGACTATATCAGATCCAAGTCCGGAAGAAGTGTTGGTCGTCAATTGTTTGGAGAAGCTCCTTACTGATTCTTGATGTTCTTGGAGGTGTGCCACGGCATATCCGCACGCCGTAGCCTCCGCAGATGAGTTTTACGAGCTCGCCGAGATTCGCGATCATCCCGCGCAACCTGCCTTCAAACGGATGTCCCGGACGCATCCGAACTCCGTTTTGGGCGTTCTTGGGCTTCACGGAAAGATGACGAAATTATCTTTCAAACGCATTCAGTCTCGTCCCGAAATTCCTTCTGGATCAACAGGAATTGAAGAAACAAGATCTCATCCAGAATCTGTCTTCGAGCCTCGCCGTATCCGAGTCGGGAATTGTACCGTTGGCATACTACTCATGAGTAGATGGCCGTGGAGATCCCCGACCCGAGCGGGAGGCGTTGTTGTAGTTCTCCCCGGATTGGATCTGATCCAAATCAGGGAAGTGAAGTTCGCCGGAGTCGTCGAAGAAGCAGTTGGTTCCCGAAGTGGAGAGCTTGGCCGGGGACGGAGATGATGGCGACTCCGGTGATCGATGCCATCAAGCTTGACGAAGATGATCTTGACGCTGCCCCTACCTAGCGCGCCAACTGTTGACTGGTGACTAACTGGGGGGTCACCGCCGGCAATGATTATATATAGGACGATGCACAAGATCCAAACTCGATGGCAGCACAAGACAATGATTTATACAGGTTTAGGCCCTCATGGCGGAGGTAATACCCTACGTCCTGTGCTCTGGGATTATATGGGGTATATGTGTACAAGATGATCAGCCTGGGAGATGATCAAGGTGATGACAGCGTATGGATGCTGTAGATGGCCTCCCGAACTATGGCCCCCTACCCCCTTTATATTGTGCAGGGGGTGGGGTTACAAGGAGGAGTCTTAGTCGGTTACGAGGCATGATTCCTATCTCTATCCTCTATTAGTTATCCGGGATTACAAGTATACTTTCCCTATTAATTAGGGATAGGCTTCTATCTTCATGTCTTTTCTTACCAAGCAAGTCTTCTAGAGTCCGAGTGGTACCCGTCCTTATCCACCCGACTTGGTCCATCCCCTGTCGGGTGGTCTTTTAGGCCCGCCGTGTGGATACCCGGGGTCTATGTTATCCACAGGTTCTAAGAGGATTGTAGTGGAAGATAGGCCAGAACAAAAATTCCAATCCGCAGGCCGATGTGGTGAAAGAACTGGTGAGTGCCGCGAGGTGAAGCGCGGACATAATTATAATCCGATTTCTAAGCCTAGGCCAAAGCCAACATTTGATCAACTCCTCGAGAAATATGACCGGATGGCTAAAGAAACACCTCGCAAGAGCGTTAAATCAGATACTACCGAGGTTGTACACGGAGATTCAAACAATCAGGATTGGGAGATGGAGCACTGGGATTGTCTTTTTTTCCGATACTGTTGGGAAGAAAGGATGACGTTACCTAATATGGAGGATTGCCCAATGAATCATGCCTTTATCCCGCCAAAGAGAACATCGGTAAAGGATCGGCTGGTGTTCCCTAGAGAAAGAGCCAAGGATGTTCCGATGAGCAAAAATACCGATGTACATCGGCCTCCTAAGGTGTCGTTGCCACAATGGTGCCCGAGTGGGATCACAAAATATCAAAAGCGGCGCTTGCAGCGGATGAGGCACGCTGAATCTAAGGAAGCTGAAGCCGAGAAGTTCAGGGATGCTCTGCTGGAGCAGGTAAAGCCGACTAAACTGGCTAGGGGTAAGCTAGAGTGGAGGCCCAAGTTGAGATCGGCCGTTATTGTTGAAAAGGATTCCGATGAAGTCTCAATCTCCACCAATATGGTTTGCGTGCTGCCTCGGGAATTCATGAATGATTATGAAGAGGCTGCTGTAGCGCTAGTGGTTGGAGCAGAAGACGCCATATTCAAGAAACCAGAAAACTCTCGCTTACACTTGAAACCATTGTTTATTATGGGCTACATGAATGGAAAGCCGATTTCCAGAATGATGGTAGACAGTGGAGCTACTGTAAATCTAATGCTATATTCTATGTGCCGTAAAATAAGAAAATCCACGGAAGATTTGGTTAAGACTAATATGGTTTTAAGCGATTTCAATGGAAATCCGACCGAAGCCAAAGGAGTTCTGGTTGTAGAGCTCACTATAGGAAGCAAGACAATCCCGACAGCTTTCTTCGTAATTGAAGGAAAAGGGAGTAATAATGTGCTGTTGGGAAGAGATTGGATACACGCCAATTGCTGCATTCCATCGACATTGTATCAGATTTTAATTCATTGGATTGGCGATCAAATAGAAGTGGTCAGAGGAGAGTCTTTAACTGCGGAAACCAATTGTGCCGAGATACATCATAACCTGGAAGCACTATCGGGAAAACCCTTAGAAGATTGTGATTTCCTTAGTGTTAGTAAATTGGGGTTCAAGCCAACGACGCTGGAAGGACAATCGGTAACTCAGGGCTGTGAGGGTTTTTTATGGGAACCATGGCTCTAGAGGGCGTTGAATATAAGATGGGCCAGGGTTTTATATCGGCTGATGAACTTGAAAAAATCGATATCGGAACCGATGGTAAAGAGAGGCCCACTTACATCAGTAAATAGTTGTCGCGGGAATATAAAGATCGGCTTATCCAGATACTTAAAGATCGGGTTGATTGCTTCGCTTGGGAGTATCACGAGATGCCTGGTTTAGACCGATCTATAGTTGAGCACAAAATTAAGATGAAGCCTGGATTTTGGCCGGTAAAACAATCACCGAGAAGGATCAATTGGAAAATTTACGATCAAGTAAAAGCTGAAATTCAAAGGTTGTTAGATGCAAAGTTTATTCGGCCATGCAAATATGCCGATTGGATTTCCAACATAGTACCAGTTGGTAAAAAGGATTCTGATAAAATTCGGGTATGCATTGATTTTCGGGATTTGAATAAGGCAACATATAAAGACAAATATCCGATGCCGATTGCCGATCGTTTGATTGACGCTGCTTCAGGCAATCGGATTATCAGTTTCCTAGATGGCAATGCTGGATATAATCAAATCTTTATGGCCGAAGAGAATGTGAACAAAACTACGTTTAGATGTCCTGGGGCTATCGGCTTGTTTGAGTGGGTTGTTATGACTTTTGGGCTGATCAGCGCTGGGGCTACTTATGAGAGAGGGATGAACTTAATCTGTCATGATCTGATCGATAAACTGGTTGAAATCTACATTGATGATGTGGTAATTAAATCCCAGGAGGAGGAGCAACACTTGGCTGATATTGTGACCGTTTTGGATCGGTTTCGAAAATATGGCATGAGGATGAATCCAAAGAAGTGTGCTTTTGGAGTATCGGCTGGTAAGTTTTTAGGGTTCATGGTGCATCAAAGAGGAATCGAAGTTCATCCTAACAGAGTAAAGGCGATCCTGAATACTAAGCCTCCTGATTCAAAGGTTCGTCTACAAGAGCTTATCGGTAAGATTAATTACTTGAGGAGATTTATTTCAAATTTATCGGGAAGAATCATCCCGTTTTCTCCTTTACTTAAATTGAAAAATTCCGATAAGTTTGTTTGGGGACCAGAGCAGCAGAAAGCGTTTGATAATATCAAGGAATACCTGGTTAATCCACCTGTTCTGGTTGCCCCAAAGGAAAATTTGCCGTTCAAGTTGTATCTATCGGTATCGGATAAAACGATAGGGGCAGTTCTGATCCAAGAAATCGATGGAAAAGAGCATGCAGTCTTTTATCTTAGCAGGAAGCTATTGGACCCAGAAACCCGATACACGGTAGTGGAAAGGTACTGTCTTTGTTTATACTTTGTTTGCACTAAATGGAGACATTATTTGCTGGGTGCAGAGTGCAAAGTGGTTTGTCAGACCGATGTGGTCAAATACATGCTTAATGCCCCGATTATCAAAGGACGACTTGGCAAATGGGCATATACTCTCATCGAGTTTGACTTGACGTATGAATCTCCGAAAGCCGTTAAGGGGCAGGTTTTAGCCGATTTCATCACGCACAATCGAGAAATTAATTTATCGATGCTTTTGCCCTGGGTGATGTTCTTTGATGGATCAGTGTGTGATAAAGGATGTGGAATCGGTATTTTCATTGTTTCTCCTGGTGGTGTCCCTTACCGATTCAGTGTTACAGTGGGTTTTGGGTTGACCAACAATCAGGTGGAGTACGAGGCATTGATCCAAGGATTGGAGTGGTTGATTCAAGCTGGTGCTATCGCTGTAGAAGTGTTTGGAGATTCACAGTTGGTGGTTTTTCTGATGATCGGTAAATATGAATGTCATAGTGACTTGCTTCGAGAATATCTAGAAAGGGCTTCTGATTTAGCTAAGTATTTCAGTATATTCATAATTCATCATATTCCGAGAGAACAGAATTGTGAGGCCAATGATTTAGCTCAGGAAGCCTCTGGTTATAAATTACCGATCATGGAATTGGAGCTTGTTCCGATTGCAAACCCAGTTCCGATAGGATGGCAGACAGAAATTATCGGCTATCTTAAAGATCCTCAGGGGAAAGCCGATAGAAAGCTTAAAAGAAAAGCTCAGAGGTATGTTTTAATCAGTGACAAGTTGTACTATCGGAGTTTTGATGGTTTACTGCTTAAATGCTTGAATGAAGAAGAGGCTAAAGTTGCAATCGGAGAAGTTCATGAGGGACTTTGTGGAACTCATCAATCAGCTTACAAAATGAGATGGATGTTGAAGCGTGTGGGATATTTTTGGCCAACGATGGTGGAAAATTGTTTCAAATATTATAAGGGTTGCAAAGACTGTCAGAAATTTGGGAATATCCAACATGCGCCTGCATCTATCTTACATCCGATTGTAAAACCGTGGCCCTTTAGAGGATGGGGAATTGATATGATCGGAGAAATATTTCCTTCCTCGTCCAAGGTGCATCGGTATATTTTGGTAGCAACAGATTATTTCACTAAATGGGTTGAAGCTGTACCTTTGAAGAAAGTTACTGCTACCGAAGCGATCGATTTTGTCAAAATGCACATAATTTACCGATTCGGTATTCCTCAGACTATCACTACAGATCAAGGATCGGTATTTATGTCAGAGGCATTTCAAGATTATGCTCGGAGCCTGGGAATCACGACGATTAACTCATCGCCATATTATGCTCAAGCCAACGGCCAGGCGGAATCTTCAAACAAGAGCGCCATAAAGCTGATCAAGCGGAAGATCGATGAAAGGCCGCGGGGTTGGCATAATACTTTAGCAGATGCGTTATGGGCGTATCGGATTGCTAAGCATGGAGCTACAAAGGTGTCACCATTTGAGCTGGTTTATGGTCAAGAGGTTGTTCTGCCAGTTAAAGCGATCATCGGGTCTACGAGGGTTGAGGAACAAAATAACGTAAAAGCTGATCATTACAAGAGATTGATGGTAGATAAGCTGGATGACATGGTGGCAGTTCGGTTGAAGGCTCTGGAATATATTGAACGGGATAAGCAAAGAGTTGTCAGACATTATAACAAGAAAGTTGTACCGAAAGCTTTTGAGGTGGGAGAACTTGTATGGAAGACGTTTTTACCGATTGGTTCTAGAGATCCTAAGTACGGAAAGTGGTCTCCAAATTGGGAAGGACCGTTCAAGATCAATCGGATTATTCCTGAAAATGCGTATATCTTGGAGACACTCGATGGTGAAGTTTTCGGTAAAGCGACTAATGCTAAATATCTGAAGAAATATTATCCTAGCGTTTGGGTTGGAGCTTGAGCTGAGATCTATTTAAAAGCCGATTCCGTGGAATCGCCTATAGTTCAAAAAGTTGTTTAACACTTTGGTGATTAAGTCCCAACGCATTACTGGTGAGTAAAAGCTGATTCTAAATGAATCGCCTGTAGCTTAGGAATCGCTTACAACTAGTCGATATTGATATTTCGCTCAACGCATTGCTGTTGAGAAAAAGCCGATTCGAACGAATCGCCTATAGACATAAAGTAGAAGCGATTGCGTGAAAGAAAGTTATTACAGAGGCAAGAAGGCCTTAATTGTTTTCGCCCAAGGGGCAAGATCAAACATCGTTTGACAATCGGTAAAATACCGATTCACACATGACAGTGTAAAATTTGGCTCACAGGCCAATCACTCACAAAACTCATAGATGGCCGAGGCAGCATTGGACATTGTATCCCGGATCCGATTGATAGTTGCAGTATCTTCTTCAGCTGATCCAGGAATGATCGGAATTTTCTTCTTCGCGTCCAGAACTGCCCGGCCACAGGCTTTCACAACACCGTATTGCTCCTTGGCTGCTGATTTGCTTTCCTCAAAACTTGAGCGAGCGGCTTCTTCGGCTTTCCTCGCCTTCTCCAGTTCCAGTTCTAGAGATTTAACCTTTGAAACTGCTTTAGAGGCAGCACGTTTTGCCGATTCAGCCTCACGCTTAAGTCTGAGGAGTGTGACGTTTTGAGCATTGGCGTCTTGTATCAGCCCCTTTAATTCGGCTTCCGCATCTTTGAGTGCTTCCCTTTGATGGAGCCGATCCAATGCAGCGTCGAAATCGGTTTGCTCTTTGGCGAGGGGCAGCACTTCCTGGATGGCTGAAGCCACCTGCTCTGGAAGGATATCTTTGATAGAATCGGCTATCTCCCGTATGGCAGATGGATTAGCCAAGAAAGCCGATTCATCACCAAGTAGTTCCCACATTTGTTTGAGCTTGGCGATGGTGTCCAGAGAAAACCGATTCTTCTTGATGATTTCTGGGGATGCAGCAGGTGACTCGATGATGACGGCTGGCGGTGGTGAAGTCCTAATCAGAGATGAAAGGAAGTCCAGTTCATCATCGAGCCAGTCCATGCTTGAGGGATCAAAATTCAGCTCGTCGGTTTTCTTGCCGTCATAGGTGATGACCTGCGTGGACACCACTGTTACTCGGACCAGGCTGCGAGGGTGAAACATATACTGAAGAAAAGAAAATTGAAGTTACAAGCAATCGGAATTCAAAGATTTTATAAAGTGTAAAGTTAGAAAATCCGATTACGTCTTGTGGGTTGAAGACCGGGGGTGTTTGCGATGCCGGTGGAGGAGCTGGAGTGCTATCCTTTTTCTTTTGGATAGGCGAAGTGTCCTGAAAGTCAAATTTTCGATAAGATAAAGGTTGAAGGGATGTTAGGAAAGTCTGGATGTAAAGCAAGTGCTTACTGTGTCACATACCGATTCGGTGGTATCAGGTGTACGCACCTTTTAAGGCCTCGGTTTTTTGGCGACCACTTTCTTCCTTAGGCCGGTTTCGCCTTCGGGTTTCCCTGTTGAATGAAGGGGGATAAGGAGTCTGGTGTTTCAGAATCATAAGTTATAAGCCGATTTTACCTCGTTTCTTGGCCTGCTGGGAGGAACCTTGTGCAAAGGCCGATGCGGACTTCGCTGTTGAGTGAAGTTGACCGGCCGCTTCTCCAATGAGCTTGGCCTTGGGGCGCTTGTCGCCGCTCTGAAAGAGAAATGAACAATAGGTTAGTAATCGGAAAAGAATAATGTGAGTTAGCAGACAAGCAAGTTAGTAACCTCGCTGCTAGAAGACGACGTATGAAGCTGGGAGTTTGTTCTCTCGTTGTCTGAGTCTGATGAGCAAGGTCCAGATTCTGAGGAATTTTCTTCTTTATCTTCATCAGAACTATCGGAATTGGAATTACTTGAGCTGATAGCTTCTAATTCCGATAGAGCCTCTGTCATGCCGGTGATTTTTGGCCAGTTGGGCTTGCAGGTTTTCTTTTGGCCAGTGACTCGTTCGATTAAGGTTGAAGCTCCGCCTTCTGTAGCATTAATGTTTTTTGCGATAGCTTCCCACCAGTCGTCGAACTTTGGCGAGGTATCAGCCCACATTCTAAATTCCGATGGCATTTCGAAGTCAATGTGAGCAGCTGACAGAATTCCATAAGCCGATTGAGGGTTCATATTTTCTCGGGCATTCAAATGGCGATAAATGAAGAGATTGGGAATATCTTGCCCAAGGTTGAACTGCCGAGCAACCACAGCCGGGTGATAGAACTCGTAGGATGGCTTTCTGATGTGGGTCCTCGTGCTCAGAAAGGCAAAGAAAATGCCTGGAGAGATGAATTCCTTATATGCTGGCAGGGCTTCTCCCTTTAAAGTGTTGGACAATCGGAAAAATGAAGGAATCGGATATCTATCTAGATCAGTGTATGGATTGAACTGTTCTAATCCGTATTCTGATTCAGACATGGTATAAAATGCAACCATGGACATGGCGAGATCATCTTGGTTTAAGAGCCGCCTGTTGCAGTTAGCCGAGATCATTTCCCCGTATGATCTGCATGGGCGATCAATGCAATCGGATTTTTCCTCGCTTGGAAATCTTAGGCTGAAATCTAACTCGCCAAGGGAGTTGTATATCTGGAGTTTCAGAAACATTCCCATAAACCAGAAGGGGCCGCCTAGGTTTCCAACAGAGAAATCGGCTTTCTTTGAGCAGAGACCTTCCCTGATCTCGTGCATCATCCGATAGGTTGCCCCTAAGAGGTATTTTCCGATGGCCAGTTTCTGACCTGATGCTAGCGCTTCGGCTACCCCTTGATAAACCTTGCTAGGGCTAAGAGATTGCCCACAGAAGAAAAATCGATCGAGCCACATGTTCAGAAAAGCGATGTGCTCTTCATCTTCAACGTCGCCCGTCTGCTGGTGAGTGCTGATGTAACGCTACCATCCAAAATTTTTCTCAGGGACCAGCTTCAAAGTGGAAGAGAGATCAAAAGCCGATAGCATCTCGCCATCGGGACTGAGACCAGTTAACATTGCTACGTCAAGGAGCGTAGGGCTGATTGGTCCTGTCGGAAAGAGAAGGCGTTTGCGGTGTCGCACCAGAAATAAGCCGATGCGGCCATAAACGATTCGTCTGCTGGTGGTGGAGATAAGGAAAGAAGAATGGCATCGATTATTCCTAACTCGTCCCATTGCTCTTGCTTTTGGCCATAAACCCGAATCAGACAGTCCTTATATCCTTTGATTGGGCTAGGCCAAGATCTAAATGCTGATTTCCAACTGTTTGCACTGAGCTTATCGGCAAATAAAGGGAGACGTGCTACGGAATGGAATATAAAAGCCGATGGGTCTCGTTCTCCTATTGCTCCCAAAGAATACAGAGCTTCAGTCTCTGAGCATTTGAATAGTACCTGAGACATGATGCCGATTGGACGATTGGCTGTGCGCTGGAAGTCTTGGGAGCTCCGGAAATTCCGATGCAAGAGACGTGTGCGCAGAGAAGACTGTGAAAATGATGGCGAATGGTGCGCTATTTATAGCAGTGATGAAAACTAGGGTTTTACCGCGTGTTTCGGCGTTACGGTTTCGGCCCATATTGTCTGTTACGCTAACACGTGTCCTTTAAATGGGCCGAAAGCAGAAGTTGCGGGGTGAAAATGTGAAATGTTCTGGTATGGTAAATCCGATTTTTACTTGAAAGTTCGGCTAATGAAATACTCATTGCCAAACTTAGGGGCATATGTTGACACCCAAATTTGGCAGAAAATCGGATATTCAGAAAAGGCCAAATATGTTGGAATTATTGGGCAAAATCGGAAATGGGCTTCATTGGTGAAGAAGAAGAGCATATCGAAGAAACCGATAGCTACAAGACTTCGAAAGAAATACGATCTGATCGGAAGTGCGACGCGGAAAAATAGGTCGTATCGGTATCAACTTTGTAATAGTATAAATAGGACCTTAGACCTTGGAAAAAACACATCTAATACATCAAACACAAAACACTTTTCTCGAATCCGATCGACCTCGTCGAAAGGCTTCAACTCGCAGGTAGAGCTATCTCGATGGGATAATCGATTCTCTCCTTCTAACCCGTATGCATGGCTGCATCGTCTTGATCTCATGTATACAAACCATGTTAAACTGTCTTGCGATTTACCGATCTTTAACATGTTCTCGCATATTGCACTGTCTCGATTCAATCGATCTGTAATATGTGTTTATCCTGCAATGCCGATTATCATGTACTTTGTATGCTTTTTCCTGAATCTGATATATGCGACTGTCTCGTTTAAATCGATCTTGCGTATGCCTCGTTTAGGATCTTTGCATGTACAAGTGTTTGCCGATCAGGATTGCATCTATTGGTTTTAGCCCTTTAAATCGGTTTATTGGTTTACATCTTGAATTAGATCTGGATACTGTCTTGGCTTGACCAATCTATTCAATCTGTTTCTTGATTTGATCTAATGCATTGATGCGAAGGTTTACTACCAATATTATATGAAAAATACCAAAAAGAAATAGAAGGATTAAATTTAAATGATTATTCACATTTATTTGCTCTATCTGGCCTTAAGCCGATAGATTTTGTAATCGGATTATTCAAAGCCGATTACAAATTACCTGATCTGGCTATATCAAAAAGCCAATTAGGCTTATATTGCTAACGATATTCTCCTTGTCAATTTACAGGTCAAATTGACTGGCACGTTTGGTTTCTCGTTGCGACGCAATCACAGAATTGACGCTTCGGCACGTGTGTTCACAGAAACTCTCGTTTTTGTGTCAACAGGCGCCCCGTGCGCCAAGCGACTAATGAGCTCGAGGTACGCTAAGTCCCCTCGCCAAACCAAAGCCCGCTCTAAGCGGTCGGTGCCAAATGCCTAAGGGGCTTAGGGAACACTAAGTCCCCTCCCCAAACCAAAGCCCGCTCTTAGCTGCCGGCGCCAAGCGACTTCGCGTGCCAAGCGCCTATGAGGCTCAGGGTATGGTAAGTCCCCTCCTCGAAGCTACGAGCATCTTGCAAAAGCTGGTGGGAGCAGGGCCCGTAAAATCATAGCCTAAGTCATGAAGGGTTCTATGAGGAAGCCAATAAGGAAAGAAACAGATTGAAGCCAACAAAAAGTTGTCTCGCGACAAGTGCGAACAAAACAACAAGGCGAAAGAGCCAACTTTCATTATATCATAAGAGTGAAGATTACAAGCGAAGGGGCACATCTAAAAAGAAAAGAAAATTTACAAGGCAAGAGGTCCCTAAGGCTGGACCCTAGCTGCCCTTCAGCCTTGAAGAGTTGTGTACATAGCTCCGCCGCCTCCTCGCCCTAATCCCTCCAAAATTTCTTAAAGAAACGCACAACGGATCAGAGCGCTTGGGCCAAAGCAAGGGAGGCTGGCCACATCACCAAAGGTCGGTGTGGAGACACCAATCCTGGACACATGGGAGCAGCCGCTGGCTTCGAGGACCTTCTCCTTCGCGGAGTTGTTGGCCCTCTCTTGCACCCCGAGCAGGACCTTCTGCTCCTCGACACGGTCCTGGGCCTTCTATAGCTCGCGTTCAAAGCGGACCGCGTCCATCTTGGCAGTGGCGGCCTCACGCCTCACCTCGTCATGCTCACATTGGGCAGGGCAGTGTTGGTTGCCTCTTTTCAGAGTTCCTCATCCTCGCCAGCGTACTTCTCCGCAACAGCGCAAGCGAGATCGCTCCTTAAGGAGCCGCATGTTCTCCTCCATCATCACCCCCTTTGCCTCCTCCCAGTGGTCAACCTCTTGGCGAAGGCGGATGAGCTCCGCCTCATGGAGGCTCTCCTCCTCCTGCCTAGCTCATTCGAGGGAGATGGCCTCCGTGGAGAGGATGCAAGTCTTCGGTGAAAGGAGATGTGAACATGGTTAAGTTAAGAAAGCACGAGGGGATAAGTGGCAAGAAAGCGAAGGAGACATTACCTTTACTAGTTATCCATCGTGGCGTTCAGCACGTCTGCATCCCCCAAATCCTCGATTATCTTGTGAACTGATGGCTCGGTGAAGGCCTCCGCAGAGCCAGAAGCATTGGCAGGGCGCTAGGCCAAGCACGAAGATCCCCGTCCTGAAGACTAAGGTGGCGGCGTGACGCTCGCACATTGACCCTCGTCCTTTGCAGGATCACTTGACCGAGGCGAGTGCCGGTGCTAGAGCTCAAAGGGATCTCTAGCTTGGCGATGTTGACTATGGGACCCACCACAGCAACAAGGCCCCCCTCAGTTCCCGAAGAGGGAGGGGCTGGTGCCCCGCCACCGTGCCCTGCCAGGGGTTCCATCGAGGTGCTTGGCCTCGTTGTGGTGCAGGGAAGCTCTTTCGACAGCACCGAAGCCTGCTCCACCATATCATGGATACGTGTGCCAGCCGCCCCTTGGTCTCCTTCCTCCCTTCCGATGGCGGCCCCTTCGTCGTTCTCCGGTGCTTCGACCGCAGCTTCCCCCCGTTGGCATTGGAGACGGAGGAGGGGACAGAGTCCTTTGGCTTGGAGTTGGGGAGTACACTCTGTTGGGGATGGGCGAGGGAGAACGCCACCTAGATCCTTCGCGTGGAGGGGAGGAGCCCTGCGAAGCTGAGTGGCTGCCTCCGTTGGTGCCGTGACTCCCCTCCGCTACCTCCTCACTGGCACCCTCCTTTTGGCCTTTTGCTTTGCTTCTGCTACTGCTGCTACCGTTGCCGCTGGATGGAGGGGCCACGACGCGAAGGGGCTAGGCGGCGATGACCCTTACACTCTTGGCCTTCAGCGCGACAGAGGGCCTAGAAGCTTGCTTCGGTCCCCCGAGGGAGCGCTCCGCCCAATTAGTGATGCGCCTGAAGCGTGACCCCCGGACCGTCTGGAGCCGTCGCTCGTGCTCTTTGGCGTTTCAGTTGCAAAATTCTTCCGCCAGGTTACGAAAGCTTAGCTTCGTCCATACTTGGCGCATCAACATGACCAGGACCCCCAATGACGCGCATGGGGGGTGACACGTAGGTAGCAAAATTCATTCGCGAGGTCACGGAAGCTTAGCTTCGACCATACCTGGCACATCAACATGACCTGGGCTTCATCCGCACTGTCGAGAGTGACCTCCGGCTGGTCCACGTCGCGGACCACCCCGATGGTGCTCCGGAGCGCCACTTCTTCTTTAGGACGTCCGCTACCTTGTTGTTGGTGGCGAGTGCGGGGAGAACTTGGGGGTTCCTCTACTTCGCTTGGAATTTGAGGGACCCGTAGCGCGATACATCGTCTTCAACGATGCGCTTCTTCTGCAAGAAGGCCTAGTTGAGCGAGTTGCGTTTTCTCCAATCGCATAGCCCACGCCAGAATGCTGATGCGGGTGATGGCATTGAGGTAAGCTGGGAGAGCTCCGCGTGGTAGAGGGAAAGGATCTCCCCCACCATGGGGTTGCAAGGGAAGCGGAGCCTTGCTGCAAGGAAGGCTTCGAAAACTACCGCTTCGTTGGCCTCGGACTATGGGACCTCCTCCTCCCCCACAGCGCGCATGGAGCTTCGCTTGATCCGGTAAACCTTGCGAGGTCATCGAGCTCTGCGTCTTCGAGTTGTGACTCCCCCAGGAAGCTGGAGAGCGCGGCGAGGGAAGCCTCATCTAGGAGAAACTTGGCGACAGCGCGTCCGTGAGCTATCTTCTAGGGAGATCGGAGGGAGGCGGTGAAGGAGTGAGAGGGCAGGAGGCGCTAAGTGCTCTGGGACGAAAGGGCGCTGGAGTAGTGGAGGTTCCGACGGTGAAAGAAAGCGTAAAGATGGGGGAGTGCGAGCTGGGCCCCTCTTATAGTCGCAGGGTGAAATCCACGCCGTTGATCGGGGACATATAGCGGCCAGAGCAAACCGTCGTCCTAGCCATCCCGAGGGGCATGGCGTTTCATTAGGCTGAGTGGGCATCCATCGCGTCCTTAGGGATAGATGGCGCCCGGAGACGAGCCGACGCGACACGCCTGGCAGCGGGTATCAGAGGCCCTTGGGAAATGCAAAGACAGGACGACCGTTGCATCGGCGTGCCCTGAAAAAGCACCCCTGCATTAAAAGCACTTTCGCGTGGATGGGCGCCTCCTCACTTTGAACTCCCGAGAAAAAGACCGTTACACGTTGACGCCCCCCGCTCAGGAAGCTCATGTAACACAGTGAGTTTTCCAAAATTTTACTAAGTGTGGGCTATGGTGCGTTGCATCACAGGTTTCGAAGGAAGAGGCTCGCCTGCTCCTCATCCCGAAGGGGGAAGGTGCCCCGCAAAAGAAATGATTTGCATGGCCAAGGGCATGGCGGAGCAGGCCCGTGACCATAAAGGGCTCATGTTATAGCAGGGACACATCCACCCCCTATGAACTAGGAGCAGGCGGACCGGTACTACGTCAGTGGACCAAAGAAGGCGCCTGCCCGGAGGAATCCTCGCCCCTTAGTGGCGAGGCAAAGGCAGATCAGAGAAGGTGCCTACCCGGAGGAAGCCTTACCCCTTGGTGGCGAGGCAAAGGCGGATCAAGAAGGGGGACCAACACAAAGGGGCCGCCTTGTGGGAGCCTATGGAAAGGGCCGCATGCGCTAAGGTCAAGATACGAAGGTGGCAAGGTTTCGTAGGCACCAAGAAGGCCAGGGGACATCTAGTACAGGACTGCAGCAGGTGTTAGGAATCATATCGCGTGGCAGAAGGATACACAAGCTGGCTACAACAACCTAGTCCCCTCGCAATACCATTTGTAACCCTGCTTTAGCTAAGGTGGCGAGGGTATTCAGGTCCTTGCTTCAGGTCACAAGGTGTTTTCCCCCCGAAACCCTCGCTCAGGGGAGCTGGTCAGGGGCCAAGATATCTTTTTTTCCACAAAAGATTTTCTTGCCCTCTCTTTGTCCCTGGTTGAAGGGGCTGTATTGAAAAATATAAAAATTGCCTCTACTATAAATAGGGGCCTAGAATAATGAAAAGGCAACAACTTTGAGGCTAACTACTTTGTCTCTAGCTTTGCTTCCCTGAGCTGTTTTGCGAGGTTTACGTAGTTACTTCGCGAGGCAACCCCTCAAAAATAGATTGTCTGGCTCGGGCCAACGATATGTCACATGCTAACATCATATTCTTGCTAATATGGAGGGAGAAAAGAAGGAAAGAGAAAATAGCCGTCTCTTGCTGTAGTGACGATTCTAGGCACATAAACCAAAACAAATCAATCCAGATATATAAGGGGATCATTGTAACACCATGGAGATCAGATTAACATTAAGGCCCAATATCATATTTTTGTGAATTTGTAGATAAAATTTCATTAGTAATTGATGGTCAAAGTTGCATTTCGAATACCGTGTCAATGTCCAAAATTAACATTTCATATATATAACGTTTCACTAAAATATCTTTTATGAACCTGGAGGGAGAATTTATTAAGTTTTTTTAAAATTAACATTATATATATATATAACGTTTCATTGGAAATAGATAAGTATTCAAGATAAAAGATAGCATAAAAATTATGACGTCTCACTAAAAATCGATAAGTATTATTCAATATAAAGATAGGTAAAGATTTGTGCAGTGTGTTCAATGTTTTTTTGACCGATATACTGGGATACTAGAGATGCTGAAGCGCCAAAGCTGCAGGCTGGTCTCCCCTTGCCCCTTGGACAAGCATCGAATCCAAGGTCGAGGCGAAGACCCAAAAAAGGAAAAATCAAAATCAGGGTAATTCAAATCACGGAAACCCCTCTCGAGTCTCGCCTCCCCGAGGCCAATCCTTCACTCTCGCCGTCTCCATCTTTTTCTCGGGAGGCGGCGAGATCTGCCCATCCCCGCGCCGCGGTGAAGTGAGTCCACTCCCCCGGATCTTCGGCCTTATTCGGGCAGGATGCAGCTGTGCGTGACTTGGTGTTCGGCTTGTTAGGGTTTTGTCCAGGGATGGCGTCGTCGGGAAAGATGGAGGGGCCGTCGGCGCCGGCGCTGCGTCGGGACCCGTACGAGGTGCTCTCCGTGGCAAGGGACTCCTCCGACCAGGAGATCAAGTCTGCCTACCGCAAGCTCGCGCTCAAGTACGTGCCGCCACACCCCCACCCCACCCCCCTCAATTTTCTCTCTTGTTCATGCTGTTTTGGATTGTGCTGTGGTGGGGAACAACGGTAGCTAGTAGAATGCTTGCCCTGGCTTAATTTGTTATGGGAAGTTCTGTGGATTTCGCGTGCTAATGCTACTACCATGGTAGGGACGTGCTGATGGCTCATTCTCTTTACCTGGAGAGGGATTTCTGAGCATAGGACTGGCTTCGATTTGATTGTCATAGGGTAGGCAAGTTAGCGTGTTGAATATGGTGTTGCTCAATTCGCTAGGGTAGATTTTGTTATCTCGTAATCACGAAATTCTTCACATCGTCCCATTAAAGTGCTCAAATTTACATGATGTGTAAATGGCTACTCATGCCACTTGTAATGCGCTACTATATTGTAGTTACACACGCTTTTTTGTAAACAAATTTCAGGATACGTAGCAACCACAAATCCACATTGTTTTCTAGGCAACGCACTTAAATCAATAGTGGTTCTCTTACTTTTATCATCATCTTGAGTAAGACTGTTGCTTTAACCACTTTCTTTGTTTGAGTTACCATTTGAGTGTTTTCAACTTAAGGTATGGGATTCTTTTTGACAATCAAAAGATCTTGCGAAACATATGGACGTACCCATTGTCTATTTGAGAGATGAGAATTAAAAACTTAAGATGGTCATGATATTTTGTGCATTTCTTGCAAGATTTTAAATTTCACTGCTTTGTATTGGTCACATGGTTCTCTTTTGAATTATGAATTCTCTCCATGAATGTGAACCTGCATTTGTCATTTTAAATAGGGGAATTGGCTGTAGGGCACAACAATTTGGTGGCTAGAGCCTAGAGCTCTTGGGCACTACCTTTTCAAACCTATGCTATATAGCATTGCAAATTGTCCAGAGTCAAAGCAGAGGAGTGGATGGAGACTCCTAGCACAACTGCTCATCGGCCTTGGCTGCCGGTTGGCTCCTCCTCCGCTTCTCTCTCTCTCTCTCTCTCTCCCCCGCCCGCCCACCCGCCCGCCCGCCCGCTCCTTGCCGACTCCACTCCCTTCTCTTTTCTCTCTCCCCCTCCCCCTCCTGGACTCATCGTGAGCATGTCCTTGCTACCAAGCTGGTGGCCTCCACTCCTAGCTCCAAGGGTGGCGACCCATGCACTAGTGGGAGAGGACGGTGGCATGTCGCCGGATCTCCCGTGGACTGAGCCTAGCTGGAGCTCCAACATGGGAGGACAGCGCCGGCCCGCTTCCCTTGTCCACTCCGTCGCAACATCACCTCCCCTCATGGCACTGCCACACCTGTCCGCCTTGATCCGTAATTGCCATCCCATATCAGAGTTTTCACCCCGCCCCAGCCTTGCCTGTGCGCGCGTGGCTCCTCAGGCTTGGGGCCTTGGGGCCTCCTTCCTACTTTGCTTAAGTATGCGAGAAAGAAAGCCAGGGAGGGATATTACATGGGAGAGAGAAGAGAGGAAAAAGTAAAAAATAAAATTCTTTTCAAGGCCATTGACCACTGGATATATTGTTATATTGGCAAAAATCTGTTAGGGCAAATGGCGACAAAATTGCAGTGCAGCCCATATGGCATATATGTGAAAAAGGTAGTGCCTAGGAGCATGGTTGTTACGGCGCTTAAGGCGCGGTGGTCGCCCGGACCTTTTTACCTTTTAAGCGCTTAAGGCTCGTGGCAAGGCGACGCCATAGACACATAAGTATGGCGAATGAAAGCAAATAAATTACCATTTCTATGGCTCAATTCAAATCTAGTGTTGCATTTTTCAGTTAGGAATTATAAAGGCCAACTTAGAAGGCCCAGTTGCCTAGCCCAAGTATCCACTTCATTTACCTTCCTACAGCCCAAGTGCCCAGTCATCCAACTTCTTCTTCTCCCTCCCCGTTCTTAACCCTAAGACCAAGCCACCGCCGCCACTCCATCCAGCACCACCTCTCACTTCTCCTATGCTCTGTCTCCGCCTCCATCTCCCCTGCTCCAGCACCGCCTCCCTCTCCTCCCATGGTCCAGCCGATGCATTCCACTACTCCCTTCTCCGGTTACTACCCCCACCCCTCAGCTCCAACCGCTGCTCGAGGTTCACTCGGCGACGGCGACAACATGAAGGGGACAGGCGGAGCACTTCTGCGCTACCACGGCTAGGCGGTGGCGTAGATCCGAGGAGCACCAGGCGGTGTCGCAGATCAGAGGAGCACCAGGCGACCTCATACTAGCCAAGGTACGCGATAATTTGGGGGGATTTGGGCTCTGGATCTGGGGCAAAATTGCCGCCTTAGACAACAAAGCGACGCCATGGTGACGCCACAGCCGATGAAGCGACGCCACACAACTCGAAGCTAAGACGTCGGCTATGGTGTCCGTAAAAAACCTTTTTACCGCCTAAGCGTCGATAAAGCGACGCTTCAAGGACGCCTTAACAACCAAGCCCAGGAGCTCTAGCCACCAAACGGCAGTGCTCTACACTTCCCTTTTAAATATTGTTGTCTCATTACACCCAGCTTATTACTGAACCAGTCTGTTATTTGCATGATGCTTTTGGAAGCAGTGTTGATGAAATCCTATTGCAGGATGATCCTATTGTAGTTACTACTGTATTTGACAGGTATCACCCAGACAAGAATGCTAGCAATCCAGAAGCGTCAGAGCTCTTCAAAGAAGTCGCATATTCATATAGTATCTTGTCAGATCCTGAGAAACGAAGGCAGTATGATACTGCTGGTTTCGAGGTGTGCTTTCTTGAATCTGGCAGACTATTTCAACTAGCATTTTCTTTGTATTTGTATATTTTGATTTCACTCCAATGCTTGTGCATTCCGTCAACTATTTTGTTCACTAAGGAGTTTTATCAAAGATTCTCCAGATGCTAAAATGCGTTTTTTTTATTACAGTGGTTTTATCACCGATATGCCAAAGTGGTTTAATTTGTTAAATTAAATATTGTTCTTTAAACAAAAGGTCCGTGTATGGTCCCTCAACACTGTCCATTGTCTAGTTTCTGTCCCTTGTGTCCAATACCAATTAGAAGCAGTTTCCCACCTAGGAAAACCATCCAGATCGTGTCCCTAGGTATGCACAGTTTGCGCCACATCAGTTACCACCACAACAGCTCAACCCCACATACCAGCGGCCAGCCTACCTCTTTTATTTTTTTTCTCTCCGTTCTCCTCTTCCTTCGCCATTTCTTTCTACAGAGATGTGCCAGCCCCGCATGAAGCCACACTTGCTTCCTATTGACCTCTTGTTGCTCATCCACAATGCCGAATTGCTTTCCCAAGTTCCACAGACCTAACTGTGTCCAGCGAAACTGCTGCTTTTTTTCATCCATGATGACCTGTGCTGAGCAGTCACTGCTAGAGTCGACACATTTACCCTCTTTATGCTTGTGCTGCCCTCTCTATGTTCAATTCTTAGGAAATCGCTCAAGGAGAGCTCAAGCTTAACTGCCATTGCTAATTTTGAACCACCAAAAAATTTGTTGAGCAGCTCTCTCCTTCAACCCTCTCAGTTAATTTTGTTATTTTGCTCACAGTGATTAGTAATTAAGTATCTTCTTGCTCGCTCTCTTATATGCCACTAAAATGTCTTTTATATATTCTTTTAATTTACAGTTTTATTTTAATAGATATATGCTAACTTAATTTTAAGCCCTTTTACTTGACATGTAACATAAAAAAAACTATAATTAGCGTAGATTCTTATAATTATCTAGGTTCTGCAGCGTAATACAACACAACAATGGAAAATTAGGCCTTTGGCTGCTCCTAGTCTGACTGTAGCCTGTAGGAAGGGGTCTGTCTGACCAATTTAGCTTCAGATATTTTGGGGGATGACTGATGAATTATATCATCATCAAGCTACAAGGCTAGGATATGAAGGTGATTTGTGGTTGGGCTGTATCTACGGTGCATCATAGTGTTGATTTTTGGTTTTAGTTTACAGTTTTATTTTAATAGATATATGCTAACTTAATTTTAAGCCCTTTTACTTGACATGTAACATAAAAAAAACTATAATTAGTGTAGATTCTTATAATTATCTAGGTTCTGCAGCGTAGTACAACACAACAATGGAAAATTAGGCCTTTGGCTTCTCCTAGTCTGACTGTAGCCTGTAGGAAGGGGTCTGTCTGACCAATTTAGCTTCAGATATTTTGGGGGATGGTTGATGAATTATATCATCATCAAGCTACAAGGCTAGGATATGAAGGTGATTTGTGGTTGGGCTGTATCTACGGTGCATCATAGTGTTGATTTTTAGAACGCTTAAATTTTGTGGTAAAGGAAATATCCATTCTTACTAGTGATATTAGTTTCCATGAAATTCCTTCTGGAATCATTCCATAGGACGCTTTAGTTAGTTATCTCCAAGTCTCTCTTTGGTACTAATATGTGGAGATTGCCTATGGCTGGAGTACTGATTGTCAGTGAGTCCCTCAATACCGCTGAAGAGGCAAATGAGCACCTCTTATAACATAATTAAACTAGATGAAGGCACTTCTACTATGTCTGGCTGTTTGATTTCTAGCTATCTGACCAACTCCTTTTTCTTCTATGAATAATTAATGCAAGATAAGATAATGATTGTACCAATTACCTGAGTCCTAGATTTTCCTTAAACAAGTAGAAGCTCTGGGAAATATTATTAGATTGAATTATTTTTTGGCACCTTTGATGCAGGATTATGCACATGAAAATTGAAATTACTGCCTTATATTTTTATGGCAAGTAAATTAAGTTGTGTTTTCTGAATTTCAGGGATTCAGTAGTGGAGTATGTCTCTTGGCTGGTTAAATACGTCAATGAGTTATATAACCTTTCAACCTTTTGTGGCCAGGCATTAGAAAATGAAGGAATGGATATGGAGATTGATTTGTCCAATCTTGGAACTGTCAACACAATGTTTGCTGCACTTTTTAGGTGATTGTAGATTAAGTTTGAATTATTGTGTACACAATTGGACATCAGTAATGGCCTACTTATATTCTCAAATATTACTGCTTTTAGCAAGCTTGGTGTTCCAATCAAGACCACTATATCTCCTAATGTTCTTGAAGACGCTATGAATGGAACAGTTACGGTGAGACCACTCCCAGTTGGAACATCAGCTGCAGGAAAGGTTTGCCACTGCCATTCTTATTGTATTATTTTACAATGGGATGATTGTGTCGCTGACTCACTGTGATATATCTTGTTTATTTATAGGTTGACAAACAGTGTGCTCATTTTTTTGGTGTAACAATAAATGAAGAGCAAGCTCAGTCAGGAATAGTAGTTAGAGCCACTTCGGCTGCACAAAGTAAATTTAAGGTATGAGGTTGATTATTAAATCTTCATTTTCTCCGGAAAAAAAACTTTGTTGTGCTGGGTGATAAGGTCTTCTGAATTTGGAACTTATTCAATTTTCTATATATGCAATATTTGTGTACAGCTTCTTTTCTTTGAGCAAGAAGTTAATGGAGGTTATGGACTAGCTCTGCAGGTAAATTTTGCTTTATATCATTTCAATGTTTCAGAGGCTTCATTATTTGTCATTTGTATGCGATGAATTATATACATCAGCCCATAATAAATATTTTATCGCTTCCGTATTTGAATGTGGAAGTAGTATGGAATAGAGAACTTGACTACCACCATTTTTATTAGTGTATTCTTTTAGCTTTCTTCCCTTGCTGTTTCTGTATGGCTGCCTAGGTGTTAGATGGCCACACACTACCTGGCCTCGCTCATAGGAATACCTTGCTAGTTATGGGTTCACCCATCTTGTGAACAGTACCATGGTACTGTAGTGTGTGGGTCCACGTCGTTACCGAGTCGTTATCCTTGATTGATATCTTCCCAATTTGTTAGCTTTTTTCAGGGGATTTGCTGATCTTTGTCTTTTATTATTGTCCAAGTTAGTAATCACTATAAAAAGCGATGACAGGTATCTTCATGAATTATCCAAGAAATGAGTAAACCAAGGTTTTAGTAATGCGCTGCCATTGACAACTGGCCGGTGGCTCCTCGCGTTAAGGGCTGTATTTTATCCTCATCATGTGCTTGGATCGTGCACTTAACAAATTGATAACCTAATGTCAGTGAGCACTATCATGCTCATTTAATTTAACCTGTAGTCTTCAGTTCATGTATGTTAGTACTGTTCAGATAAGAATTTGGGTGAGGTTAAATTTTGGAGGTCCAGTTTAATATTATATCTTCAGTTTGCTCCCTTACCTCCAGGAAGATAGCCAGAAGACTGGCAAGGTGACATCTGCAGGCATGTATTTCTTGCATTTTCAAGTTTACCGTATGGACTCAACAGTGAACGCGGTTCGTACATTCTCTTTTGTGTCTTTAGTTTCTATTTTTATCTTTACCGATGTGAGGATTTGTTTCTTACTTCTATAGTTGGCAATGGCAAAAGATCCTGAGGCTGCATTCTTTAAAAGATTGGAAGGTCTCCAACCCTGTGAAGTGTCGGCTCTGAAACCTGGAACTCATATATTTGCTGTATATGGTCTGCATACTTACTGTCTCTGTTTATTTTGATGTCATTCTTCTGCCCTGAGCCATCCTAATTGAAATGTTCAGGTGACAATTTTTTCAAGCCAGCTAGCTATACAATTGAAGCAATGTGTGCAAAAAGTTATGGGGACACGACAGAGAGGCTAAAGGAAATAGAGTCTAAAATTCTAGAGAAGAGGAATGACTTACGCCAATTTGAAACTGAGTACAGAAAAGTGAGCATCCATATTCTTTTTTATATTAACTAATGTATATCTGGTGGCTTTTCCCATGTCAAGAAAGCATTGACCAAATAAAATGGCTATCCAGGCTTTAGCACGGTTTCAAGAAGTGACCAACAGATATACCCAAGAAAAAGAAGCGGTATGCACATCTTTTTTCCCTTCAGATATGTACGTCCAAATTGATAAAAAGATTGCAGTGACAAGAGGCATCCTATTTTTGCGCTCGCATTGTGCAATACTGGTGTGTAAGTTAGGTTGCAATAGGGTACATGTAGGCATAACTACATTTTGGTAGCAACCACATGCTTGTTTGAGCTGACTACAGTGGACACAATAACATATTATTGACTAAAGTAGATTTATAGCATGCTTTTTCTGAATAGAGGTGTTAGGCTAGCCTTCAAATGTATACAGAAACATGAAATGCCAATCAAAGTCCCCGCATGTCCTTATTTTCTAGGTCTGTGCTTGCACCTGGCTTCCTTTGCTTACACAATATATGATTTCAAACAAGCTTATGTAACGCCATAATGAACTCCCAAAATCTGTCACAGCATCATACTACTAATCTAAAAAAATGGGGTGCACACGTTGCTATAGAAAAGGGTTTATGACCTTAGCCATTTAAATGTTGACAACTATGTAATTCCATATGCACTGTTTTATTTTCATTGTCATAGCATTTGAAGTGCTTGGTTTCGTCCTGTATTCAAATGCGAACTAGTTGCAGCTAATTTTTTATTGCCAGCACTGATGTTGGACAGTTGGAGTGTGTTATATGAAATATTCTTGCCCACGTTGAAATAATTTAGAACGGTATATATATTGTAGACCAGATATGCTTAGGGTGTGTTTGGTTGGTCTTTTTGTTTTGTACGAGGTTGGATGGAATGGGATGTAACAGGATGGGATGAAACTGGATCAAACAAAAAGTTGTACGAGATTATTTAACAAAAAAACTCGAACCATGTCATACAACATAAACAAGGAATGTTCCATAAATTTGAACCAACCTGTACCTCTCACCCCACTTCATCCAACCAAGCAAGCACATGCACGAGGAACCATGCCACATCCGTCCACCAGCCAAACATCTGAACTACTGAAGATGCTTACTTGAATGGAACTCACTGGAATGGAAAATACCATACTTAAGATTTGGTTTGTTGAATGTTTTTTAGGCTTTGACGAGGAGTTATTCCTGAACGTTGACTAACTTAACAATACGGTAGCTAGTCATCTGTATGGAATATGCAGTGCTTTAGCTTACAGAACTGTAGAAATTTTAAAAAAGGTAGAAAAAAAAGACATCAGTGTATTCCTCACACAAGAAGTTCATCTTAGAGTCATGCATACACATTATGCCTGATAGGAAAGTTCTTGCTCATATATCATAATTTGTCTTAGTGTTGTACCTTGATGAATGTACTACGTTCTCTATGACATATGGAAATTTGTGTGACATGAGCTGTAATGGCTACAGGTTGATGATATGTTGAGAGAAAGGGATGACATCCATTCTTCATTCACGACCGAACGGACCATTGTGAACTCGTCTGGAGCTGGTAGCAGCAGCACTAGATATCCCACTGAGCAGAGGAGAACTGAGAGTCCTGAGAATGGTAGCATAGATGGCAAAGACAAGTCGGGTAAAAAGAAGTGGTTTAATCTAAACCTTAATAGATCTGACAAGAAAGCCTGAGTAAACTTTCATCGAAGCCAGCATTTGCGCTTCCACTGTGTTTGTACATTTCAGAAGCCCTATTGTATTTGTGCCTCGTGAGCTGTACGCTTACCGATTCTTGGTAGTTCTGTAGCATAGCAGTTTTGAGTATATCGTTTTCTATGTCATGCATTATCCTTCGTGAATTTTCTTCCTCCACAAACCCATCAATCTTTCCAGTTTTACCTTATTTACCAGCGGAAATTACAGAAGTAATAGGGGCAGGTGCTGGACGTCAGACCTTGAGTATTAACCTGCCAGATTCTCCATATAATTGTTAATTTATTTCATTATTTCAATGGGAATTGCATTGTTTTGGTACGCAGTTTGCAAATACTACGGCCCTCTTTGGTTTGATTTGGTTTTGTTCGGTTGAGGCAAAATTTATTATTTTTGTTCAAAATAACCTATTGTAAATATTTTTTCGGGCTATTGCAAGGTTTTACTGAAAGTTATTGAAAATATTATTTAATATTTTCTTAGCTTTTCTGTACTTTTTTAAATTTTGGCTCAACTAAACTGAATCTAACCGCAAATCAAATCAAAGAGGACTTGCATCTTCGTTAGTCCCTGGACAAGCTGCCTTGCATTTGATGGGCAGCCTGCATGAGCCATTAATTTTGGGCTTTCGGCATTGCGACGTGGGGAGGGTCTTTGCATTGGTGCTGCTTTTGTAATTCAGTGTCTTTATGTAGTTTATCTTTGCAGTAGTTTTGAACGGGAATGCTTTTAAGCGCGTTGCAAAATGCATCACATATACATGGATATTAACCGCTTGCAATGTTGCGTTATTGTTCTTACAATCACGAGTATCCTGAATTCCTGTTGTCCGTGTCTCCTCAATAATTTAGCAGGCTCTTTTACCATTACATATAACAAAAACAATATTTGTACAGCCGATGCCAAAGAACGATTGCTACCATGTTTGTTACTTGTTAGCAGGGTCTGAAACTTATATGTTTTAAGCTTCTCGTGATAGAGCAGTTGGAATCTACTGCGTTAGGCAGAAATAAGGGGAATGGAGATTTTGAGAGGGAATTCGTGGTGGAATGAGCCCGGGAAATTAATTTTGCCCCTTAACCATGCTACCGTGTATAGTTCAACTCTAATCTGTTAAGCAGCCACCGCTGGCCCCGCCCATCCCTAGCCGTCTTGGTAGGGGTGGGATCAATGTTCTAAATAACAGGCTATAACGCCGCTATAGCACCGATACAACGTTTTGGATATACAGATGCTATGCTATTGCATATATGTCTGCTATCACAACTAAGAGCACAATATCTTGATTTAGCAGGAAATGGTACAATATTTTTTCCCACCGAAACGGCCGTTTTCACGCGTTTCGGCCCTGTTTTCGGCCATTTTATGGAGTTCGGCACCGTGACCTGCCGGAAGCCGTGGACTTCGTTTCAGTCACGTTTCATGTCCGTTCCAAGTGTCCCACACCGTTTTCATCCGAAAGTCGTGAAACACCCGTTTTCACGATAGACAACTTTTCCTTAGCGACTTCGCTCCGCGGCACGGTGTTTCGGCCCGTTTCAGGC